>CM057455.1:825885000-826485000 GCA_016271365.2 Neoceratodus forsteri | reverse complement strand
GTGTAAATAAATACATATATATTTATATATATATATATATATATATATACACACACACACACACACGGACACATACACATATAGAGGTCATGCTTGCACAGATGTATGGGTGCGATGTATGCACTGACTCTGCCTGCGGCACACAGTTCCTGCTGCTTCCAGCCTGTACTTCCATTCCAACTAACAGGGGATGCTGTGGGCATGCCTTGGCCTGCAGCATCCAGCCTGTACTTCCATTCGGACCAAAAGGGGAAGCTTTGTGCTCCACGCAGTAGCACCCGGCAAACTTCATGGTAATGTATGTTACGCAGCAGTTAATGAGATACAAATGTACCTGTTTGCCCACAGATTACCTAAGTAGGTTCATTTGCATGGGAGCTTTGAATATAGCTCCTATTTTCCTCAGGCTAACCAGTTTGCCCTGGGCTAATGTTTTAGCACTGTACAATCAGGATAGCCCCGGTCAAACCTCACTTCAACATAGCACAGTTCTGCAGTGTGTGGCTTACATTGTTGTTTGCAATAGATGTGAACATATATGTGCAGTCAACACAATGTTCTCCACCTGCAACACTGGCTTTCTCCAGGGTCTAATGAGCTGCAGTAGCAGTGTATACTTCCCTGTTGCTATATTCAGTGCTGTCTTATTCCTGGGCTATTTCTGCCCTGCACTCCAATCCCTGTTTGCCTGGCTTCCTTTGCTTGCTATATTCAGCACATATTGCTTGCTATATTCAGGTTTTGCACACGTGGCTATTTCCTTTTCAATATAGCTTGCTTTGTGCTCCGCGGGCTAAATTTGCCCACCGGGCAGTGCTAATTTAGCCCCGGGGGCAAAGTTTTGAATATCTGGCCCTACATCTCTATCAATTCCCTCAACATTTATTCTATGGGTAAAAGTGCTTTACAATAATTCCTCCTCAGCAGTCATAACTAATGGGATACTCTTACCTTTCATTCAAATAATGAGAGGCATATGGCATGGATGCCCTCTCTCCCCATTATTATTTAATTTAAAGCAGCAGTGGGTCCAAGTCACTGTGAGATGGAGTGGCTACATGCAGTATAGCTGGGGTGCATAGCCACTCCACACTCTGCACATACACCCACGTGGAATGCACAAACAGGGAGAGCAATGTGCTGAGGGTCGGTGGGGGCATGCCAGCACTATGTGCAATGCACCAAGATGCATTGTGCTGGCCACAGAGGTGTGCAGGGGTGCAGGTTACACCAGGGAGAACCCTGCCCTAAGCCCCTTATGTGCCCCGCAAACACATTGGGAGTCACCCGACAACAGGACGAGTAGCCCACCCACCCTACAGGGCCACTGCATATGGCCACATGGTGCTTCTCACCTGCCCCAGCACACGTCAGCCCCCCATCTTAGCACACACCCCCACACATGGGCATGGGTCATGGATGCTGCCCCAACCCCCTCAAATGGCACCGTCTGCCCACCCCTGCTAACAGCCTGGTACAGTGCATTCCCCGTACTGCCAACAGCCATCCCCCCAACCCATCCCTGTGCACCTCTCCAGTGCCATTGGAGGCCAGTGGTTTTGCTCTCCTCATACCACCACCACAGCCATGGTGCTCGGACATTGTGGGGTGTACTGACAATGCACGCACCACCGCGTATGGAGTCCACTGTGGTCTCGGTCCAGGCATCCAATTGGATGCCTGGCCAGGTTCGCAACACTGCTCTGGCCACCCTACACATTCCTGTGCACTGGAGGGGAGCGGCCGGACAGGTGGTGGCCAGTGGTGATTACTGTTAGTGCACAACTGTCCATGAGTGCAAACCTCCATGGGTGAGTTATGTGCCTCCAGCGTGCATTACCTACCCCAATAGTGAATAGGACCCAATATTTGTTAGTTATCAAAAATTCATCATACAGATTTTTTAGCAAAAATGTATTTCTGACATTGTAAGATTCATGCTCAGTATATTATTTTGTTTTCTCAGATGCTGTTAAAACTTTTTGTGTAGCTGATTTTGTGATTAATGGCTCATGTCATTAAAGATAGCTGCCATTTGTCATTTTAAATCTCTCTACCCTGGTGTTACTTGTTTAATATGCATGCTAGATTCATGCTGTAGTTGTATTAAGATTGTTCTTCCAGATGTAACCAGCTAGACATATGACAGTAACAGTTCAGTGCAATTTAAAGTGCCCAATCACAAATTAATCAATAACTCTTCCCTTCCCCCACAAAACAATATGAAAAAAAGGGTCAGCCCTGTTGGACAAACACACAACATTGTGCAACAAAAACAGATTTTATTTAATTAAATGGTGAGTTAGTGTGGTCATTGGGGTGCATGAAGGATCACTGGAAAACTTGCAGGGTTACTGGAGAGAGTGTAGGATCAGAGTACAGTACTGCAACCCATTACTGTCCATCTGGAAGACAAAAAGGGTACAGGGGCTATCAATACTTGCTGCAGGTTATCCACACTGTGATGTGTGGTAATAGGGCAACAATGCATACAGTGCTGTACTTAAAGTGTTGCTCTGCATAATCCAGTACTGTCTTTGCAAAGGCAGTAAGGACAGGGATGGGGCAAAAAGGGGTAAGGCCATCAAAAAATGGAGGGTAATAAGTACAAATACCTGTAGTCTAGATAACAAGCTTCCAGAACTGGTGGTCTTGATGGAAGAGGGATGCCTGGATATCGTGGCAGTCACAGCAACATGGTACACAGAGAACCATGACTGGGATGTCAATATACCAGGGTACACAATCTACAGGAGGGACAGGGAGGGTAGAAGAGGAGGAGGAGGAGTAGCTCTCTATGTAAGGGAAGGGATCAAAGCAATGGAACAAGAGGGTAAACAGGGAGGAGGAAAGGAAGCACTGTGGGTTATCCTGGAGACTGGAAACGGCACCACAATCCATACAGAGGTTGTATACAGACCCCCATCTCAGAGGGAGGAAATGGAGAAGGAAGTGATAAAAGGCATCCTTAGGATGGTAGAGAAAGAGGAGATATTGTTGATGGTGGACCTGAATATGCCAGATATCTGGAGCACCTCTGCTGCAGCCACACCCAAGAGCAGGGCCATTCTTGATGCCCTGCATGGGGCATGCCTCAGACAGCTAGTGTTGGAACCCACTCAGAAGGCACCAATATTAGACCTGGTACTTTCAAATGGGGATGGAGAGAGGGTCTCAGATCTAGAAGAGGGTAGCCGTACAGGAACAAGTGACCACCAAACAGTGTGGTTCATGATAAACTCAGCTGCAGAGTCAAGCCATAAGTGAGGGTACTGGACTTCAGAAGGGCTGACTTCGTCAAAATGGGAGAGTGCCTCAGAAAAGCACTAGCAAACAGGCAAGAAGGAGGGGTGGAGCAACAATGGGAAACATCAAACTGCCATCACAGAGGCAACAAACCTTTGTGTGAAGCAAATAAACAAATCAAAATGAAAGAAATAAAACACTATGGTTCTCAAAAGAGGTGGTAGGGAAGGTTAGGGAGAAAAATATAGTACCAGGAAGTATAAGGAAACACAGAAGGAGCAGGACAGAGAATTGTACCTGTTAATGCAGTTAAGGAAGTGGGAAGGCAGTCAGAATAGCAAAGGCCCAAACTAAGGAAAAGATAGCCAACTCAGTTAAAAGGAGGATGAAACCATTATAGGTACATTAGGGAGTGAAGAAAGACAAAGGGAGGGATAGTGAGGCTGAATAAAGGAGAGGGTGGCTGGGTAGAGAGAGACAGTGAAACAGCAGGGATACTGAATGAATACTTCTGTTCAGTATTCACAAAAGAAGAGGAAGGAGGCGGTACATAATCCAATCAGTAGAAGCACTCTGGATAGGGGTGGTCAATACCAGTCCTTTCACAGAAGAAAGGGTTCTAAAAGAACTCCTAAAGCTGAAGGTGGACAAAGCAATGGGGCCTGATGGGATTCACCCCAGAATTCAAAAAGAACTAAGGGGAGAACTAGTGACACCACTGACTACCCTTTTTAACAAATCATGAGAGGATGGTGTGGCACCTGAGGACTGCAGGAGGGCAGATGTGATTCCCCTTCACAAAAGTGTGAGCAAGACAGAGGCAGGAAACTTCAGACCTGTCAGTTTGACCTCAGTGGTAAGGAAAATGATGGAATCACTTCTGAAGGAAAGAACTGTTGAGTACCTAGAGTCCGGGGGCCCAGGACCCAAGGCAGTATAGATTCACAACAGGAAGGTCATGTCTGATGCATATAATCAATTTCTTTGACTGGATGACCAAAGTAGCAGACCAGGTAGGGACTGTGGACATGGCCTACCTAGACTTTAGTAAGGCATTTGACACAGTCCCACACAAAAGATTAATGAACAAATTAGTCAGCCTGGGAGTGGGTCCCAGAGTGGTAGCCTAGGTAAAACATTGGCTGGGCAACAGGACACAGAAGGTAATAGTAAACAAAGTGCACTCTGAAGAAAGGGGGGAGGGGTTACTACTGGGATACCACAGGGTTCAGTTCTGGTTCTGGTTCTTTTTAATGTCTTTATAAGTGACATTGGAGAGGGACTGGAAGGAAAGGTATGCCTCTTTGCAGATGACACGAAGATCTGCAACAGGGTTGATACACGGGGGGTGGAAAGGATGAAGGGACTTGGCAAAGGAGGAGGAATGGTCAGTGGTATGGCAGCTTAGATTCAATGCAAAGAAGTGCAAGTAATGCACCTGGGAAACAAAACCCAGGAGAAGAGTCACACAATGGAGGGGTAGTAACAACAACAAAAATGGAAAGGGACCTGGAGGTAGTCATATCAGATGACCTAAAGGTTAGCAAGCAATGTGAGAAGGCAGAAGGGATGGCTGGAGGGATTCTGGGATGTATAGGGAGAGGCATCACCAGTAGAAAACAGGAAGTTGTTATCACTCTGTGCAGACAGTTGGTGAGACCCCATCTGGAGTACTGCATGCAGTTCTGGAGACCCCATCTCCACATGGACATAGACAGAATGGAAGCAGTCGAGAGGAGGGCAGCTAAAATGGTGCAGAGTCTGCAACAGAAGCCATATGTAAAGAGACTAAAGGAGCTTAATATGTATACCCTTGAGGAAAGGAGGGAAGAGGGGACATGAGAGAAACGTTTAAGTACCTCAGGGGAATCAACAAAGTCCAAGACAGTAGCATCTTTCAGAAAAAGATATGTGCAAGAACAAGGGAACACAATTTGAAGATTGAGGGGGGATAGTTCAGGGGCAATGTGAGGAAGTATTTTTTCAGAGAGAGGGTGGTAGACACATGGAATGGCCTTCCTGAGGAGGTTGTGGGGTGAAAAACAATGGGGGAATTCAAGAATGCATGGGACAGACATAAGGCAATTCTTGTGGTGGGTAGGTAGAAATAGGCTGTTGGTTAACTAGGATCTGCAGCTAACCAGTAGGTAGGAAATGGGCAGATTAAATGGGCCAAGCAGTCCTTATCTGCTGTCAAAGTCTATGTTTCTATGTTTGCCCTTCCCAGTATTACAGGTGCTGATTTCTCCAGGTCCTGTGTGCCTCAGGAAGTGGGATCCTACTAGGAGAATCTGGGCCTGCAACCCTGGCAAATGGCATGCATCGTCCCATATAAACATCTCTGCCAATATCATCAGCACTTCATTTGGTTAACAATTGCCTTTGCAAAATTTTAAATACAGTGAAAATACATAATGTTCACAATCATAAAGAAATGCCTTGAACAGTACCCAGACAAATTCAGTGTGATCTAACCTGTTGTTTTGATTTTCAGCCATTTTGTTTTTAGTCTTGAATTTAAGCAAGTAATGGTTGTAGCTCTTGCAAACTGACAGTTTCTTCTGGCACGTGAGTGCCACTACATCATCCAAATGACCAGATGTGCATGGACATGCCACTTAGACAAATGGGGAATTGCAACAACAAGAACGTGCGCATACACCACCAGGAACTCTGCTCTGTCAGGACCCAGCAGGAACATGGAAATCAAATGTAAGCCGGGATGTAAGTCTGTGGATGAGCAGTGTGTAGTTATGAATAACACATTCTTTCAGTTATGGATTAACGTTCATGCATAAACAAAACAACAGGACTAAAGAGAAGGCAGAGGCAGTATTTTAATATATAAAGAAAGAGCTACATGATAGAGTTGCCTTAGACTTTTTACGATCAGTTAAGACCACGCAGCAGAGAAATGGCATGTGGTGTTCAGTGTTACAGATTTGAATCTACTTATCTAGAAGTTACAGTTCGTGTGTAAGTTGTTCAGTTGGCTAAGTTTAAAAGATGTGTACAAGATGTGAAACAAATGCTAGCACCTGATTTTTCAACTAAGATGGCAGAAATATAACTAATCTAGAGTGCATAGAAACTATGTGGGGAGAAAACAAAACTAGCATTAGACAGATGATTTTCTTTTTTGTTTGGTTTGGTTGACTAGTTAATGAATGGAATAAGAGATGCCTGATGAAAATAAAAATAGTAATGGCATACATCTCTTGTACAGAAACTGACTTGATGCTAGCGGTTATTCAATAAGACAAATGGATCTACATATTTAAAGGGGACAGTGCTCATTTTATGCATTCCAGAGCAGGGGCAGTGCATACAATCTTAGCAAAACAAATGGATTGCTGCATAACATGACACTACTTAATACAACAGATTCAAGCTGGGGCACATATCTTTAGTCCTGCAAACTGATAAATATATCTCTCTTTGGGTTGCAGAAGTTGGGAAATAGTCTATATTGGACTATGCATACTCTTTAACATACATATGGAGTGACTTCCAGAAACTGCTGGAAGGGACATTAGATATCACGATTCATAATAGTAGAACAGAGCATCACTTGTTACCAGATAGTGGGAAGGGGCGGTGCACAGCTAGCAGATTGGATGGAACATTTGAATATTTTATTTATTTTATTTTAGTCTTTGGTAACCGGGTAAGGCCTACTAGGCACAAGTACCTGCTTTCAGAGGTGACCTGGGATCACTGGGCAGTTAAGTGACTTGCTCAGAGTCGCACAGTATGCAAGTGGAGGTTGTGAGAATTAAACTCAGGTCTGGTCTGCTGGATGTATGATGCATGTTCACACCTCGTTCCTCTAACGTCTGGGCTATACTACCAGCCCAAATGGCTGGGGGGTTACAAAAAGGAGACTTAGGAAAGTATGAAGTGGTTAGCTTAGGTTTTGTCAGGCTATATATCTTTCTTTACTTTCATGTACCATACTCTAGTCTCTCTTCTTATTCGAGGTTTATCAAGATTGCTTGGGTGCAGTGTTTGGAGCACATCAAAGGATTTACCTATTAGCATAGCCCAGTATACTTTTAAAATATTAACAAATCATATGTGGTATAATATGGTAGCTAAGAGTAGTACATTAATTATTTTGCTTGTAGTGATGATACATCAGTGGCTTCATTTAATGCTCTAACAGTGGTAACTTGGAATGTAAGAAGTCTGAATTATTAATCTGAAAAGGTATTATGTCATTAGGCATATTAAGAAAAGTAATGTCTCGATAGCATTCTTATAAGAAACACACCTTATGGCAGATCACTATATACTAATGCACAGGGAATGGGTGAGTCAAGTATTTGGAGCAGGTAAGAGCTCCAAAAAGCTGGTGTGTTGATTCTCTTTGGAAAATCAATACTTTTAAATGGAACAACAGACAGCAGATCAGATGGTCACTTGTGCAATTCTGAATGGCAAAATAGGAGAGGAAGTTTTACTTTAGTCAATGTATATAGGCCTACAGCATCAGACCAAAAATGTTTCTGGAAAGATCTTTAATTATTAACCAAATATAAAAATAATATGATTATATTAGCAGGAGATACTAATGCAGTCAAGACCCTACTACATCTAGATCCAGGTCTGGACCATACAGGTCAAAAGTAGATAAAGAACTGAATGACCAAATAGCAAATGTACACTTAATAGATGTTTGGATGTTTGGAGATATTAAATCCATGGCTTAGAGAATATACTTATGGGTCACCATATCATATATCTGGATCTCGAATAGATTATATTTTTGTAGAAGGAATTTTATTAAGAGAGTAAACTATGCAGAAATCAAGCCTGGGTTGGTATCTGATCACTGCCCGTGGTGGTTAATTTCTATAGAAACATAAGTGAGAGAAAAACATAAGATAGAGAATCAATAACTGTCTGGTGAGTGAATCCAGATATAGTTAAGGCTATCAAACATAAAATTGCAGATTTTCTAAAACTAAACAATCCAGGAGATACCTTACAGGAAACATGTGGGATGCATTTAAATGTTAGTTAAGAGGTATTTTAATAGGTATAGGAGCAAATAAGAAAAATAGAGCAACACATCAAAACACAAAGGGAACTGTTGCAGAAAATAGGTGACTTGCAGAAAACTTCATCTGAGTCTGCATCTGAGGCTAGGTGGAATCTGTGGTCCAAAGCGTAAGTCCAACAAACAGCAGAGCTCAAGCTTTACCAGGATGAACAAACTTTACATGCTAAGTGTCTTTTCAAAAGTTGCACATTGATAAAGCAGCCTTCCACCTCACACCACTGCTGTGCTGTTTGTTGGACTGTAATTTGTTTTATGTTGCCGCTTGGCTTGAATTTGGTCTAGTTGCCAGCTCTGAAGTGAGAAGCAGTAGAAACTAAAAATGGAATATAACGAAATCATTAGATCAGAAGCAGAGTTTGCCATAAAGAAATCTAAGATAAATTATATACTGACTCTGGAGCTGGAACTTCACCATTGAAGTTCACCATAAGAAGAAGTTTGCAATGTACCATGGGATAAGAGGTCACATGTTGCTGAACAGCCAATGAAAAGCTAGTTTAGTCATTCTGTGAGTATAGTGTGTTGGAGGAAGAATTAGAGAGCAGAACTCAAGCTTGTAGCTTAGAGTCAAAATCTAAAAACATATAAAAGAGCATTTTGGGGTCAGATTGCCTCAAAACTGCGTTTGTGAGTGCCCTTGCACACACAGTACTTTTGTGTGTTGATTTTCTCCTGTACTCTTTACTTGAAGAATTTAGTTTTCTGTTAATAAGTAGTGGTTTGGTGGCTTGTGTGGGGATGGTAGGAGCAATTTAGAAGGCACACTTGTCTTCAGAACCAAATCAGTGGGCCAGTGCCCTGTCTTTTCTTAAAAAAAATCATTGTCATCCTGAATGCGATTTAACCAGAGTAATTGTAGTGTGTCCCGCATGCACACCTGTGCTAGAAACAAATCACTGTCCTACTGACTGAAAATTTAACTAGAGTGAGTGTTGTGTGTCCCTGATGCAAACCTATGCTAAGAAAAATATCACTGCCCTCCTGACTGCAAATTTAACCAGATGATTGTTATGTGTCCCTGCTTTCACAACTGTGGTGGAAAACAAATCACTGTCCTCCTGACTGTAATTTAACCTGAGTAATATTTATGTCCTGCCAGCACACATTTATTTAGAAAAACACATCACTGTCCTCCTGATTGTGATATATCCATAGAGATTGTTGTGTGTCCTTGCGTGCACACCTGTGCAAGAAAACCGAAAACATCTTCCTCCTGACTGCGAATTTAACCAGAGTGATTGTTGTGTGTCCCTGCATCCACACCTGTGCAAGGAAAAAAAAAATCATTGCCCTCCTGACTGGGATTTAACCAGAGTGATTGTTGTGTTCCTGCCAGCACACCTTTATTTAAAAAAAAAATCACTGTCCTCCTGACCGCGAATATTTAACCAGAGTGATTGTTATGTGTCCCTGTGTGCACATATGCTAGGACAAAAAAATCATTGTCCTTCTGACTGTGAATATAACCAGAGTGATTGTGTTGTGTGTCCCTGTGTGCACACCTTTGCTAGGAAACAAATCACTATCCTCTTGACTGCTGTATCCCTGCCGGCACATCTTCAGTTAGAAAAAAATCACTGTCCTCCTGACTGCGAAGATTTAACCAGGGTGATTGTTGTGTGTTCCTGTGTGCACACCTGTGCTAGGAAAAAATCATTGTCCTCCTGACTGTGAATTTAACCAGAGTGATTGTTGTGTATTCCTGCATGCATACTTCTGCTAGGAAAAAAAATCATGTCCACCTGACTGTGACTTAACCCGAGTGATTGTTGTGTCCCTGCTGGCACAGCTTTATTTAGAAAAAAATCACTGTCCTCCTGACTGCAATTTAACCTGAGCGATTGTTGTGTCCCTGCTGGCACACCTTTATTTAGAAAAAAAAATCACCATCCTCCTGACTGTGATTTAACCTGAGCGATTGTTGTGTTTCTGCTGGCATACCTTTATTTAGAAAAAAATTACCGTATTCCTGACTGCAATTTAAACAGAGTAATTGTTGTGTGTCCCTGCGTGCACACCTGTGCTATGAAAAAAATTACTGTCCTCCTGACTGCGAATTTAACCAGTGTGATTCTTGTGTGTCCCTGCGTATACAACTGTGCTAGAAAAAAAATCACTGTCCTCCTGACTGCAATTTAACCAGAGCGATTGTTGTGAGTCCCTGAGTTCACACCTGTGTTAGGAAAAAAATCACTGCCCTCTTGACTGCGAATTTAACCTGAAGGATTGCTGTGTCCCTACCGGCATACCTTTATTTATTTTTAAATTTTATTTATTTATTAAATTCTCGGATTACAAATACCTTTGAGCAGAAACTGCTCATTTACAAAGGTTCCACGTCAAAGGATGAGGGTCAACATACATACAGAGGTAGTAAAAGAATGTGCAACAAACAACCAAAAAACTAAAAGAAAAAATAAAGATACTCAGTTATAACATACATTTAGAAAACAATTACTGTCCTCCTGACTATGATTTAACCAGAGTAATTGTTGTGTGCCCAATTCAGTGGTATCAACATCAGAAGGCAGCCAGTGATAGTGGTTCCAGTCCATCCAAATCAGTGGGCAGTGTAAGCCAAATACACCAGCACTACATGAGGAAATGGAGGTGCAGGTGAGGAGGAGGACATGTATGTGGTGCTGGATGAGGAGGATTCTGAAAGTGGGCCAAGTAGTGGTCCTAGCAGCAGGACTGCCACCCCAAGTCAAAGTGTGCTTGCTACCACAGTCACGAAAAACAAAAAGGCAATGAGGTGTGTTGTGCAGCACCTGTGAGTATCATTGCCAATCTCTAGTCAAGGAGCACCCCATTAATGGCACAACAATGAGACATGCTGTTTGGCACACCACCAGGTGCATCACTGAGCAAGCAAGCCATCTCCATCTTCTCAGTTCCATTAATTCAAGTACCCAGCAGCAGCAGGCAGCAAGCGCGAGACACAGTCTGGAAGGTACTGTACCTGAAATTATAACATCAGCAATAGGAAATATTGACAATTGCATCAGGTACAATTTACACTGAAAATGCCCACACCGCCATCAAAGGTAAATGAAATAATAATTACCTTGCAAGGTGCAATACCGGATACAGTTGGATGTTACTCATCATGGCCCTGGGTTAGTCAGTCATCATCATTTGCTTGCAGAATCCAGCCCCTCACTGGCAAAATTACAGACACAAGGAATACCTGTAATGAAAGCGCAGAGACAGTGATTTGCAATCAATGTATCAATGGCAAAAAACAAGTCCCAAAAATACTTACCTTCTTGGTTGGCAAATGTTGTGAACTAAAACGACATCTATGTTGTATCTGTCTTTCAGCAGCAGTGTGAAGCCATCAACACCCATAACTGAAAATGAATGAAAGAGCAGTATGAACATATTAGCCTTGGACCAGGTACCAGTACCCCCATTATAAAGAAACAGACAAAAAATACTTACCTTTGCACTATGTGTCAGCATCATAATTCCAATTCCACAGTGAGCAAGAGTCCATATCTCTATACCAGTAGCAGCAGCAAAGCACCCTTTCCTTAAGCTATGCCTTCCATTTTCACTGTCAACACAGCAACTTGATATTTGTGTTGTGTTACTGGGTTGGGATGATAAAGGTTTAGCCTTGCATAACTATGCAGCAATGACTCAACCCATAACTACCAGAATCATGTTTATCTTCCCTTGCAATTACTGTGTATAATACTAGACATTTATGGATAGCGAGAGGACACATGCATCATTACAAACATAAGGAAGGAAGGGGGTTCATGTAAAGAATAAAGTGTATGTCTAAGATTTTGGTAAAGGCTTTTAAAATACATTAGTCCAGTATATTACCTAGCAACACTCATTTGGGCCCAGAAAGTAATTTTTCATTATGTCCACTACAAAGGGAAGAAATTGAAAATTGTGCTGAGCAGATAGCCAGTTGAACTCTTTCACTTCCTGGTCAGCTGGCACCAGCCAACCCCCTCACTCAGATGTTTTGTGACATCTGATCAGGCAGCGGGAGGGGGTGTGCCACATGGAAGTCAAAGGAGGACATTTTCTGAACTGTTTGATGCTGTATATCCTAAAGGAATCTTTGATATAAATGAAAGTCACTGCCCAAATAACAGTGGCCCTATTAGTTGAGCAATGAATTTTATTTATAACAAAGGTTGCTTTAACATACACAACACTGTTTCAAACATTTCATCCATTGACTTCTATGTGGCACGCTCCTATGTTCTGCTTGGTTAGACATCACAAACTGCCTGAGCATGGGTTGGGGCTGGCAGGTGAACAACTGAAGGGGCTGCCTGGCCATCTGTTCAGCACAATTTTTGATCAATTTCCTCCCATAGCTGACTTAGGGAAAAAAATATTTTCTGTGTTCAAATGGCTATCCTCAGAAGAAGGTAATGAGCTACTTTATTTAAAATGAAATTACTGAACTCTTAGACATTTCCTTTAAAGAAAACACAGAATGGGAAAGTGACAGGTCATGGTCATCACAGAAAGGTGAGTGCTTAACTACATGAGGATAAAATTAAGGAAGTGAACAAGTGAAAGGATGGAATTAAATATGGATCTCGACAACTTATAACAGTAACACAAACAGGTGCAGAAATAAATATTTGACAGTAATTAGAAAGAGGATAGAGATTAAGTATAGAGAGAAAAACATTTTTTATATCTTTTATATATTTTAGGGGGCAGAGGGTGTACAAAATGGAAATTGGGACACAACATGGAAATAATAAACAACAAATAATAAAATTGTCAATGACACAAAAACACAACATGAGTCATGATGACACCAGTCACACTGTCAGACTCATCACACAGCCACTGCTGCAACTAGCTGTGCCAGGACCACCACCACTACCACCACGCAGCTCAGACAGGACAGTGAGAATCTTCTCATGACTGGACATAACATTGTCCAGCCTATCTCTCACTTCCTGTTGAAATTCATTGAAGTCCAGATGCAGCTGTTGCACTTTGTTCTACAGTACTGCCACATCCCCTGTGTGGCAAGTGGTGTAGGATCACATCACCTGCTACCACTGCTGTCTGTCTTGTCTGTGGCTGACAACTGCTGCATTCCTCCCGACGGCTGTCATGCTGACTCACAGCAGCATGACGGATCACCTCCTGCTGCACTCCTTCATCACCACCACCACCACCATGTGTTTCACCCACCTCATGCTCCTTCACCTGCCACTCTACCAGGTGGTGGATCTAGAGGTGTGTCCACTGGCCGCCAGTGCCAAGGCAGCCGCCTTGTTTCCCTTGCCTTACTGTGTGACTACAGACCTTGCAGATGGCCACTGTTTAATCTGCAGGATCTACTTCGAAGAACTCCCATACAACAGATTGCTCAGGGAAGGGGAAGAACCAGATGCTATGGTGGCAGGGTGCTGTATATTGCCACAGTGGTTGAGCTGCTGGGGATGGCACTAACAACACTGGGACTTGGGAATGGGGCAGACACCACAGGCTCCTGCTAGAAGGAGCTGTGGATCCTGCTGCTCCTGCTCCTGCTGCTTCAATGGAGGTGGAACTCCCATCCTGATCTTGGGGTGAGGGAGCTCACTCCTCCTTTCCCAAATGCTCTCCTGTTGATCCTAATCCAGCCACCCACCCTTCCTGATCTCCTTCCCACTTCTCTCCATTTAAAACAAAAAAATTAAGAAAATGAGAAAAAAGAGACACAACACACACAAACACACACACACCCCAAACAACACAACAACATTTTCAGTGTAAAATAAAGATAAATAAAGATAACAATGACAGACACAGGAAGGTGAAAATAAAATTAGAAAATGTACAGAATTAAATATTTCAAATAGGGTTGGTTTGCTAGGTAGCTCTACGATCTGCTGCTATCTGCTGCTTCACACAGCTCTGAATGGCAAAATTAGACTGCTTCCTGCCTAACTAGGGCCTCCCATGTGACATCAGGATGTGAATCACGACAATCCCTTTTCTTCAAGAACTTGAAGTTAGGAACAAAAGTTGAAGTTAACTAAAGTTACACACAAAGTTTTGTCATTAAAAGGCAATTCCATAAACTTTTCATGGGGTGAATTTGTGACTTTGAATGAATTTCACAGGCTGAATAAAACTTCGCAACATCTCCACTCTGGACCAAGAGCAACAACAATTCTAGTGATCAGACTATGGGAAAACTGTATTTCAACAAATATTTCAACCATCCAAAAACAAGGCTTCTTGGAAGTGCTTACTAATCACAAACTGATAAATGAGGAATTTTTTTTAATTTCTATAAAAAATATATGAAACAGATAGCAGTTGTTCAAGGGAACCCTTTCTAGAGTTCTGTGAAAATGTAATAATTCCAGAAGTGAAAGATTTAGACAAGGAGTTACTGGAATCCCAGATCACAGAAGCAGAAATAGTTGTGGACATTAAGTCTCTTAAGAAAAACAAAGCCAAGTCCCAGATGTGTATTCAACAAACTTTTATTATGTGTTTGCAGATGAGGTGACGCTCTCCTTACAAATGTATTTGAAGAAGCTTTAAAGGAAGGGAGTCTATTATGTGACCAAACTCGAGGCTTAATAACATTAATACACAAGACTGGGAAATAGCCACAAAATTGTAATAGCTACTGCCCATATCTTTAATAAATACAGATATCAAATTTTTAGCAAACGTTCTAGCATGTAGACTTGAAACCAGTGTTTGACTCATCCAAAGGTGTCAAACCTAAAGTTGCATTATAACAACTTGTTTATACCATCCTGTAGGGAACCTTGGCTCAGAATCAAATTCTGGTTCCCAGAGGCAGGGCTGCCAGTGACTGGATGAGTCACAGCCATGACATGTTTGATTTTCACACAGCACACAACCCTCCACCAGCACCACCACTGAAACACATAAACTCTACTCAGTTGTGGAGCCGCCACCACAGAGCACTTTTGAAATCAAGCAGGATAGGTTCATTTGTTTAAATTAGTAATGCCATCAGCGTCAATTGTCAGTAGGCTTCTAAACCCTTAAGCCCTTACTTGAACAATCTTTCTGTGTTACTGTGTAGCCACTAATAGTTGTTATTTAGCTTGCTGAAAATGTCAGTAACCTGGAGATTATCACAAATGTGGCAGTGTTGCAGATGTCATGGTGGGAAGCAAGCTGGGGACAGGTGATCATCATACAGTGTGGTTCAGCAGAAGAAAAGCTGCAGAATCCAACCACACAATGACGAGGGTCCTGGACTTCAGAAGGGCTGATTTTATTAAGATGGGCGAATGCCTCAGGGATGACCTAGCAGGTGAAGAAAACCTGGGGATGGGGGTGGAGGAAAAGTTTGCCAAACTAAAAAAAGTCATAGTAACAAACCTCTGTGTCAAGCAGGTAAGCAAAAAAAAGAGAACAGAAAGAGGGGGATGGAGGAAAAGTGGGGCAAACTAAAAGAAGGCATAGTGAAGGCAACACACCTCTGTATCAAGCAGGTAAGCAAAAGTAAAAGAAAGAGGATACTGCTATGGTTCTCAAAAGAAGTAGCAGAACAGCTGCTGCGTCTTGCACTTTACTCACTGTCTCCCTTCCCCACACTTCCCTCCTCCACAGCTCCCCTACCACTTCCACCCTCCCACCCCTTTCCACCTTTTCTTCACTCTTCTTCTTTTCCTATTCTACCTCTCCCTCCCACCCCTTTCCTGTTTATACCCCTATGCCCACCTTTGTTATGACAAGGCCGTTTGGCTGCATTCCACTACTTGTATGTTTTTGCCTCACACGTGATGTTTATTTAGTGTTTGTGATTAACTGTATCCACGTGCATTTATGACTCATAATTGTTAGTGACTTTATTACAATTATCAATGTTAACCTGTTTGTTTATAGTCAATTACTTTATTATCCCTATTATCAATGTTAATCTGTTTGTTTAACTCACTGACGTGGAGTGTCTATAAATGAGCTCAAAGGTATTTCTAATCTGAGACTTTAATAAAAAAAAAAAAAGAGTATCAAGAAAGTATGAGACCCAGAGAGAGGAAGATAGGGAAGTGTATCAGGGAAAACAAAGGGAAGTAGGCAAAGCAGTAAGGATAGCAAAAGCACAAACTTAGGAAACAATAAGTCAGGATATATCAAAAGGGGACAAGACATTCTTTTAGGTATGTTAGCGTAAAAAGGAAGACAAGTGGGGGTACATAGGGGAGCAAGACAAAGCAACTATCTTGAACAAATACTTCTGCTCAATGTTCACAGTAGAAGGGCAAGTGGAAGGACCACGAAAAGTGCCAGGAGCTTTGATGGAAGGGAAAAGGACACTAGTTTGTTTTCTGTGGAGAAAGTCCAGAAAGCACTCACTAACCTGATGGTGGACAAAGCTATAGGGCCAGACAGGGAGCATCCAAGGGTGCTGAGGGAGCTCAGGGAGGTACTGGCTTCCCTTTTGATGGGCCAATTTAACAGATCACTGTAGACCAGTGGGGTCCCAAAGTACTCGAGAAGGGCAGATGCAGTCCCACTTCACAAAACTGGTAGCATGGATGAAGTGGGCAATTATACATCTGTCAGCCTGACATCGGTGGTGGGTAGGTTAATGGAAACACTATAAAAGAAAAAGATTGTGGATTATCTTGTTTTCAACAGATTACAGGACCCAAGGCAGCATGGTTTTACAGGGGGAATGTCATGCCAAACAAATCCGATAGACTTTCTTGACTGGGTGACCAAGGAGTTGGAACAGGGAGGAGTGGTGGATGTGGCCTACTTGAATTTCAGCAAGGCTTTCAACACCATGCCACTTTGGAGACTGATAAGTGAGTTGGGTAACCTGGGAATGAGTGTTAAGATGGTAACCTGAGAAGAAATTGGTTAGCAGATAGGACACAGAGGGTAGTAATAAACAGAGTTTATCTTGAGGAGGGGGGTGACCAGTGGGGTACCTCAGGAATCAGTGCTTGGACCGGTTCTCATCAATATCTTCATAAGTGACACAGCAGAAGAACTGGAAGGAAGGTCTGCCAATTTTCAGATGACATTAATATCTGCAACAGAGTGGACACTCGGGGGGTGGGTGTAAAGGATTGGAAGAGTGGTCAAAGTTATGGCAGCTGGGTTTTAATGCAATGAAGTGCAAAATAATGCACTTGGGCCGCCGAAACCGGGACTGGAGCACAAAGTTGGTGGAGTGACACTGTCAAAGACCAAGCAGGAAAGATACCTAGAGGTAATTATATCAGATTACCTGTAGGGGTCCAGGTGGTGTAATAAGGCAGTAGGAAGGGCTAGTAGGATGCTAAGGCGCACAGGAGGGATGCACAGGAAGGGGTATCACCAGCAGGAAGAGGAGGTGGTGCTGCCCCTATATAGATCACTGGTAAGACCCCACCTTGAGTACTGTGTCCAGTTCTGGAGACCACATCTCAGGAAAGACATAGACAGAGTGAGGCAGTCAGGAGTGCAAATGGTGCTGCAGTCTCAGAGAGCCCTATGAGGAAGGCTAAAGGAGCTAAATATGTATGTACACCCTGGTGGAGAGGAGGGAGAGGAAATATGATAGAGACCCTAAGTACCTCAGGAGGTATATAAAGGTACTTGAGGGGGTTATTTTTCAGAGAAAAGGTACTCTAGAACAAGGGGAATGATATGAAGCTGGGGAGGGAGGTAAATTCAGGAGGGATGTGAGGAAGTGTTTCTTCACAGAAAGGGTAGTGGATATCTGGAACAATCTTTCAACTAAGTTGTGGGGGGACAGTGGTGGGGTTCAAAATGCTTAGGACAGGCACAAGGAATCGTAAGGGTAAGGAAGGGGAGAAAGAGATTTTGCCATAGATCAAGTAGGGTCTGCAGCAAAAGATGAAGGTTATAAAAACAAGAAGAGCCCACTAGAATGCAAATAATTCTGCAGCATTCTGCAGCACAGATACTGCAAGAAAAAGGCAATTTCAATGAGAGTTCATACTTTCTGTCATGAAGTAACCCGTTACATTGCATTGTATTCTGGTGAACTCCACTGTATATTTAGAGCAAGTAAATGTACCTTTAATGTTTTATATATATTGTTTACCTTTTCCTGTGATTGGCCACTAAATATTTTAGCCAATGCAGTACTCATTATGTTGTGCCTTTCAAAATGCATCTAGTTGTCCACAACAGATCTCACAATTGCAGTTTGTGATGTTACTGTGTGTTGCCGTGGTGGAGCACACTGCTGTCATAAACAAGAGAACTATGAGCTCAGTTGGGGACAGGCAAATGTTTTTTATACATACTTCTTGGATAGGCTACCAAAAAGCATTATAACCCTGGAGAAGAAAACAGAAATCACAATAAAAAAAGTTTTAATATGTTATAATGACTAATCCTTATGTTCATGGAGGAGCATAATGACATGCAGGAGTTTCTCTTTAAAGATCAAAGGCAATATAAAATGATTTTTTTTGTCTTCCCTTGTTAAAAATATGTATAAAGAGCAATTAGCCACTTCTGTAGATAATTTCACAAGCATAATCAGTTCAGCAGTTACATTTTTACTAAGAACACCCATTTTAAATTTCAGCTGCATTTGCCATTTTTTTTATACAGGTGTTTATCCTCCCGTGCACTGCGGCGGCTAGTTCTGCCCTGTCCCTACTTCTCGATCCGCTCACTGTCCTCCAGTCTTAGCGAGCCTCATACTCCCACAGATTGCCCTCTTGGTGGGGCCAGGAAGGGAAGGCCGTCCTCCCACCACCCAGTAATTCAGTCCTCAGTTTGGAGGTCCAGTGGGCTGGAGACAAAGTAGAACAGGGGCAGGTAGGCTGGGCTTCATGAGCCCGTGACCACCATTTTTCCTCCCTAATTTTTCCACTGCACGGCAACTATAACTGCATGCATGTGGAGGCATGCAAGCCCTATGCAATGCAGCCTATACGCAACGCTGCTCAGTGGTGGTGCTGCCAACTGACTTCCACCAGATGGCAACCATGGAGTGAGACAGTGAATCCCCTGTCTTGGAGAGGAGAGCAGTCCATTGGATGCTCGATCCTCTCTCTACCACAGACCCTGACAACCTGTGCTTGTTCCCAAACATGGGGCACCAGCGTAGCCGATGTGGCATCCAGCACTTCAACCTTCAGCATCACCGGTCCAGCTACATTTGTCATTTTTTTCAGTAAATTTTTTAGTCAACATATCCATGAAGTCTGTATGAAAAGCTCTCACTAGGATTTTTGAGCCAGATAGTGCAGTTGTTATGACTTCATAGTGCTCACCATGACAATGTACTGTGATGTACCAAACACATCAGTTATGAGGTTACTTGGGGACAGTGAGATGTTTTTTAAATCTGACTATGGAACATGTTTTAAAGTAAAATACAAATAACGGGATGAAGCCAAGAACCTAGGACATTTATTTTTTAATGTTTTGTTTCCTTCCTTCCTTCCTTCCTTCCTTCCTTCCTTCCTTCCTTCCTTCCTTCCTTCCTTCCTTCCTTCCTTCCTTCCTTCCTTCCATTTGTAACTACTCAGAGCCCATTGGCACAAATCCCTTATCTGGAGTAAAGATGTACTTGTATGTTATTGATGGAAAGGAGACTGTATGGCTGGGCTCCATTATGATATCACTACTGACACAAAGGACTGAGCACTACTACTGAATGTGCCATACAAGGCCAGATCATTAGAACTCCAGCACATCAGTGCCCCAGGCCATGAGAACAATGATGCAGGAGTGTGTATTGTCTAAGTTAGGACTTTCTACAGGACTTCTGCAGGTATGTCCTCAGGATCACAATGGAGTCTGGAGGTCAGTGCAGGTACCTGATAGGCACTGGAAGATAAGTTTCATAAGTTTCATAAATTTGATTACAAGTCTGTAGCTTCCATCAAGTAGACTTGCCATTTTTCAATGGAAAACTGTTTAACATAAATGCATGTCCAATTTCTTTTGGAAAATAGCAATTATATGACCGTTTACTATGTCTTCGGGAAGTCCATTCCATGGGGTCACAGTTCTGATTTATCCAGAACCCTAGCTTATTCATTTTATAGTTTTCCCCTTTAAGTTGGTAACCATGAGTTCTAGTAGTTGTTGTTTTAACCCTCTTTTCTAAGCCCAGACATTCCCACAGACCCTCATTCCTAAATGCAGCATAGACCAAACAGAAGTCTCCCTTAAGACTGAGATATTCTAAAGTATATAATCCTAGTTCTTTGATTCACTCATCATAGGTAAGGTGTTTTAGCCTACTGTTTTTCTTTACTGCTCTCCTCTGCACTTTTTCAAGGCATCCCACATCTCTCTTATGGTAGGACCTCCAGAACTTGGTGTGGTACTCCACCAACGACCTAACCAATGAACTGTAGAGAGGCATTAGTACTGAGTTATCCCTAGTTTTTATATTACTTAAAATACAGTTCATTATGTTATTTGCTTTTTTTTGCAACCTGTGTAGTATACTGCTTGAGTGTTAGATCATTCGTCACCAATATTCCTAAATACTTCTCTCTTTCAGTGCTCCTGAGATCTATGCCATTTAATTTATAGTTTGCAAGCATGGTATTTCTTCCAAAATCGTAATACTGCATTTATCAGTGCTGAAAATCATCTTGTGCTGTACTGCCCATTTGCCAATCTGCATACTTACTCATAATGCCACCAACTTTACTGTCATCAGCAAATTTACTTATCCATGAGTTATTGGAAATGTGAAGGATTGATACAAACAAATTAAATAAAGTAGGACATAAGACAGAGCTCTGGGGACCCTGCTGTCATGTAAAGGAACCTAAGAGTTACCTATAAAGGGTAGCCCAATATAGTACAGTACGTAGGTGAATCTATATTATGGTTAAGGGAAAACACCCTATCTAGGGTAGGGTATTGTAGGAAGAAGCTAAAGGGTTTCAGGCAGGCAGAGTCAGTACAGTTAACCCTTTCTGGGTGGGAGTCACTGACTGAAGATTTCTGTGTTATATATCCGGAGTCTGACAATCATGTATGTGAAGTTTCTTGAGGAGTAGCTGTCACTCTAAGTGCATGATGGTGCGGGACTGGGATGGGTAGCCATGCACTATGCACCCATGGAATGTGCAGGTGGCCACATCAGTGGTGGTAGAGTCACCCCAACACCTGCCCCAGAGGCATCCGACACTGCCAGGAGCACAGCTACCCCCAACATGGCAGAGCACCTCACCAGTCCCCGTGCCTGCCCTGCCCCTGAACACAGCAGTGCCACCACCCCAGTGTGCAGCCCACTTGACATGGTGGGGCATTGGCCCTGGGACTGCGATTCCCCTGCCTGCACACATTCATGCCCCCACCATGGCACCAACTACCCCACCCTGACCCCTGGATCAAGCAGGAGGTGCTGAGGACATGGAAAATCTAGCAGCACTGCCCACTGACCACCCCATCTGCCCCCTGCACTGAGGATGGGGCATACATGTGCTGGGGAGGTCTCTATGCTGCAGGTATGGGGGGCTCCATATGTTGAGGGAAGGGGGATAATGACTGGATGCCATGCCAGGGGGTACCCTATGAGTGGTCAGGCATGGCCACATAAAGCCATTATGGCAGGCTCCCTGCTGGTGTATCCTACCCATCCCTATGCTCCCCTGCATGTTGCACCGCATGTTTTAGACTGATGCATAGTGCAGGCATGCCCCACCCACCCCTGGCACATTGCAGTCTGTGTGGCCAGGGGATTGGGTGTGTAGGGGCTGTGCACCCCATTTGCTGCATCCCACCTGGGGGCGCAATGGGTGTGGAGTGGCTATGTGCCATGGATCCATGGTGCATAGCTACTCTGCCCATTTGTGCATTCCCTTATTGTTTTTAGTGTCAGTCGGCGGGCGGCAGGTGGGTGGGGTGCTGCTGCCTGCCGTTGACTGGGGGGAGCGGGGCGGTGAGGATCAGTGGGCAGGTGGGGAGCGGGTCCACTGGACCACCAGGGATATAGGAGTCTTTTATTTCTTTACTTAAGCCCACAATCAGGGAGACAGTGGTCCACTGGACCACCAGCGATATTGGACTCTTTTTGATTTTACTAATGCCCGCGATTGGGCTGACAGCAGTCCACTGGACTACTCAGGATATAAGAGTCTTTTATTTCTTTACATAAGCCTGCGATTGGGCAGACAGCAGTCCACTGGACCACAAGGGATATTGGACTCTTTTTTTATTTTACTAAGGCCTGCGATCGGGCTGACAGTGGTCCACTGGACCACCAGGGATATAGGATTCTTATTTTATTTTACCAATGCCAACGATTGGGCTGACAGTGGTCCACTGGACCACCAGGGATATTGGACCTTATTCATTTTAACTGATGCCCATGATCGGGCATGGGGGGGCGCCACCACAGAGGTGCAGCTGGAGCTCGGGTGGCCACCCACAGGGTGGCAGCTGCTGTGTTGCACTGCAATGCAACAGCTTACCTGTGGGTGGCCAGCCATTGCTCCTTTTTTGGATCAACTTGTGCAGCGCAAGTAGGGGCTGCACATACATGGCTCAGCATATCCCGGGCTGAATACTGGGATGTGCAGAGTATGCATGGGCACCCCCCCACCTGCACCTGCATACATTTCTGATGCACTCTGGCACATCAGGATTTGTGCCAGGTGCAATTCCAATTTGAATATCATGCTGGGGCACATCAGTGGGTTTTGCGTGGTGCAACACTGTTGCGCCATGCGCAACCCGTTTGAATATCTGGGCCTAGGTCTCTTACCTTTCCATAAAAACGTTTTTATTATTTTTTCCATTTTTTTGAAAAAGTTATTATTAATATATATTGGAAGTGTTTGGGAACAAGAAAGAAATGTGGGTAGTGTGTTCATTTTAATGACATTTATTCTACCAATCAGTGTTAATGATAGTGATTCCCATTTGTTGAGTTCTATTGCATTTTATTGACAAGAGGCTAAAAATGTTTTGATATATTTGATCTAGATTATTATCCAGGAATATACCTAGGTTTATTTTTTTTTTAGTTTTATTTTAGTTTTTGGTAACCAGGTAAGACCCACTAGGCACAAGTGCCTGTTTTCAGGGGTGACCTGGGAGCACTGGGGGGTTAAGTGACTTGCTCAGAGTCACACAGTACACAAGTGGAGGTTGTGGGAATCAAACCCAGGTTTGTTAGATGTACCAAGCTCATTCATAGCTTGTTACTCTAACCTCAAGGCTATACTGCCAGCCTATTTTAGTTTTGATACTTTTTTGATGTTGGGATTTATTGCTGAATTAAATGGATTGGTATGATTTTTGGATTTGAATAGCTCGGTTTTGTCCCAATTAATTTTGTAACCTGAAATATTTTCGAATGTTTTTAAAGTACTGTTTAAGTCTATATAAATTGCATTTAAATTGTTTGTATATATTAATGCGTCATCAGCATATAAACTAAACTGAAGTTCCACTTGATCTACTTTCAGCCCATAAATCTTATTATTTCTGATTAATATTGCTAAGGGTTCTATAGCTAAAATGAATATTAAAGGGGACAATGGATAACCTTGTCTAACTCTTCACTCAAGTTTGTTTCTGGCATTTCATTACTAGTTTTAATTCTGGCAGTAATGTTGTTAAAGTATATCTATCTATGATCTAAATTTAGATCCAAAGTTCATAACTGTAAGTAATGTTTTAATATAGCCCAATTCTACCGATCAAATGCCTTTTCAGTGTTTAATGATAGGATTGAGAAATCACTCTTTTGAATATATCAATTAAATTTATTGTTCTCCTAACATTGTTTTTTAACTGTCTATTTTGTATAAAGCCATTTGATCAGTATGAATTATATTCAGAAGAATATTGTTACGTTTCCTAGCTAATATTTTGTTAAAATTTTACCTCTATATTTATTAAGGATATTGGGCTATATGAGGAGGTTAATGTGTGATCTTTATCTTTCTTTTAAATATTAATATTGTTGCTTCTAATGCTGATGGAGTTATGGTTTTATGTTGTACTATGTGCTCAAATAAGATTTTTAAATGGGGACTTAATATGTTTATAAATTGTTTGTAAAAATCAATTGTTATAACATCTGGCCCTGGTGATTTTCCTATTGCTAGTGATTGTATTGTTGTCTGAATCTCTATAATTGTAATATCTTGCTCTAATGTTTCTTTTTAAGTTTGTTTTATTAGTGGTAAGTGTATATTTTGTAAATACCTCTCATTTCTTTTAAATCTAGATTGCTTTCAGATTTATAAAGATTTGTTTAGTAAATTTCAAACATTTTATTTATTTCGAAGGGTTCAGATTTTGTTACCCCTTGTGCATTTTTTATTTTGGGAGGCCTTAGTGTCGGATTCTAAGATGGCCTCCTGAGGGTACCAATGGCTCAGAGCAAGCTCCACAGCTCCCCTAGATTAAACAATTTCCTTATAAAAGGAGCAGAACAAACCCTTCTTCACGTCTTATGACTTACCAAGAGCAGAAGGCTGTCCCACAATGTTGAAATCTGTAAGGAGGACCAAGGAATTATCAAAAAACAAACACTGCAAAAAGAAACCAACAGCCAAGTCTTGACAGCAGAGTGCCGCAGGACACAAACATCAGTACAGCCACAGCAGCATCTGGCTCCACTCCTCTACCTGCAGAACAGATGTGGCTTTAACAAGAAACTATCCAGTTTCTCCCCATACCGATAAAAACTTCTTTAGAATTCCAAACTTGATCTCCCATTCACAGCAACCCCACACTTCAACAACAGAGCATGATGTCCCAAAGCTGACCCAACAGATGTTTGTAAAGAAACTACTCTGTTTTGATGCAGAGGAAATGATCACACGGGGAATCTTTATGACTCAGCATGTCACCACAGAAAATGTTGGGAAACTAAAGGCATCATATTCATGCAACTAACTCGCAAGAGGTCAGTTCAAAGTTTTCAAGCAATTTAAGCACTGCAATACATGTTACAGTTATACTTGTTGCTGCAAAAATTACTGACTCTGTCTCAAGAATGGTAGGGTTGCCAATATGTGTGCAAGGATATTTGCTAGTGGAAATTCCAAACAGACAATTAACCATTAATGATACAGGCAGGAGCACCAGTCTTAATGGAGAAAAAACAATTGCTAAAGAACAAAGTCCCATACTAAATATTGAGCACACTACTGATGCACTCACAAAATCTAAAGAGGAAATCAAAGCTGATATTAAACAGGGGTTCAAACAAATAGCTAAAGGCACTTTCTGGAATTACAATATTGATAAATGATTTAAATTCAAAATGCTCTTTAACAAAAAGAACTACCAAAGCAGAGCAGCGCATTAGCTCATTAGAAGACACAGTCAGTCCATTAAAACACCAGCTAAATGAATGAAAATCACAGTTACAAGCTACAACAGAAAATAATAAATCAAGAAGACAGATCACGATTCAACAATATAAGGCTGACAAATATCCCAGAGGAGTAAAAGGCAAAGAGGACCCCCCAATATTTAGAAAACTAATAACACTGGCAATGGGGCAAACATTTCCAGAAGAAAGATAACTCTAGATAGAGCTCACAGAGTGGTTTTGATATTCATCTAAAAATAATTCAGATACTCAGAGACAGTTACCTAGACCGATATATATATATATATATATATATATATATATATATATATATATATATATATATCAGACCACTCTACTATCAAGACAGGAAAAATTCTGAGCAAAGCCAGGATGGAGAAAGGACTCCTCACAGAAGGGATAACATTTTCAGCATTCCCAGACTTTAGTACTGAAATGGTAATGTCCTGAAGAGCATTTGACAAAGCTAAAGCTATGCTAAGAGAAATGGGAATTCACTTTACAATTCTACCCCCAGCAAAACTTAGATTTTCTGGCATGGCAAATGCATTTCATCACAGACCACAGAAACACTGAGAGTTACCTGAAAAAACTCAGTTTGACACTAATCCATTAACACAAACGCAAGTGTTACTGAACAGCCAACTACCAGTAATTGATTTGCAACTTGAGAATCATGATGATAACTGATTTCACCTAAAGGCTAAAAAACTTAAGATGGATCAATGTGACACTAAATTCTGAATGTGGGATAACAATAAAATAACTGGGGGAGGTGGGGAAAAGGGGAAACGGGTATATATAGGTATAGGTATGTGTGTGTACGTATATGTATATGTAAGTGTATAAGTTTGTATAAGAGTAAACGTTTGGGCATATGTATATGTATATGATATTAAGATGAATGAACCAAAGGTCAAAAATGAGGGGGGATTCATAGTGCTCCAAAGTGTATAGTATTATATAAACTATTAAGTTACTATATTAGATACTTTCAAGGATATGCATAATATGAAGAAAGAGAGGAGGAGCAGCTATAGCTTCCTAAGTCACAGCTCAACACTTCCTCTATCATGGCTGTCAAGACAGGTGAATGAAGTACCAAGGTCAATAAATGTAAAGAGAACATAATGAATACTGATCTTAAGACACAGGTCACTGGACCATTGGTGAAGCAAGAGTTAGAAAGGGGAGGGTTATTAGCACAACCAGTTAGATGAAGGATAAAAAATAAAATGAACCCAAAAAGTAGTGGTAGAGACAAGGTACAGGAATCTTAATTAAAAAAAGAAAAAAATAAATTCCTATTATCTTTCTAGCTTTTCATTAACTAAACAATAAGGATGTATTTATTAGAATTTCTGAGCTATTCTGGTTGTATGTTTATGAAGAGAAAATGTTCTCAACAGTGAATAAATGTCAACCTAACAAAAATATTAAACTGGAATGTGAAAGGAATGAAAGAAAGGGTAAAAGGTAAAAATATTCAATTATGTTGACCATCAAGCAACTAATATTGTAATGGTACAAGAATCACAGTTACCTCAGGATGATTTTCAATTGTATGCCAAGAATTGGAGTCATGGCATTAATGCCCCCTATCAGGCTAACATAGGAGGGGTGGTGATATTTTTTAAAAAGAACTCTGTTATCACAGTCATTAAACAAAATATTGACATTAATGGCCATTTCATTTTTGTGAAATTGTATTTAAAGGCACAATCTGGACCTTATTAAATGTTTACAGACACAAAAAACTCACCAGAATTCTTTTCCAGATCTGTTTCTGACAGCTGCAACATATAAATCACCCTTAATTATGAAGTTTCAATTTAGTTTTAAACCCCAAACTGGATAAATGTAATATCTTGACCTATCAAATTCAATCTTCAGCAAAGAAAATCAATGACTTCATGTCAGATTTTAATATGATAGATTCCTGGTGATATATTCCCCAGACATACATTTTCTTTTTCTCATCAGTACATCAATTGTACACAATAATTTACTTTTATTCATTCCAGAAGCACTACTTTACCAAGTAGCAACAGAGTACAAAGCAATTCATATCTCAGATCATGCCCCAGTAATCATGAAACTACAATTCAAGAAACCAAATTCAGATTTAATAATTTACTACTCAAAATCAAACATTCAACAATAAAATTAGACAAGAAACAGAAACTTTTTTCAACATTAATAAATATAATTAACTTCCAGCCACTATAATCTGGGATACATATAAATCATATATAAGGGACATATCTACAGCATATCCTTCAATGTGAAAATAAACAGGGAAAAAAGCAAAAAAACATTAAAACTTGAAAATACAATTTTACAAAAAGTAAACCTATATGACATAAATAAAGATCCAGCAACACTACAAGAATTATTAGAATTAAAAAAATACAATACAATAACATCAGAAGTTGAACAGCAACTTTTAAGAACAAGAGGTAAATACTGTGCAGTGGGAGATAAATCCGACAAAATCTTATGTTGGCAACTTAAGAAGAAAAGAAAACCAACACAATAACTAAAAGCCCATATTGTTTATATCCATATAAGGTTTGTAGCCATATAAGATTTGATATTGTATAAGGTTTGATACCTTATTTGTAAACTGGGCTGTAATGTCTGTCATGGTAAAATTGTCAACTTAGAGACAGCATACCTAAAAAAAAATGATGCTGAGGTAAAATCAGCTAGGGAGACCTCAACATCCTATCATAAAATTGTTATGCATAACCACAGGAAAAAAAGAAATGAGGAGGGGGTCATTGAACAGATACATATTTTTGACCCTATTTTGTTAAAAATTATTCATAATTTACAAACAGATGATCAAAGTGAACTTCTTTCATTAGATTCTTCTATAAAAAGTGAAAAGATGAGGAGGGTCACTTTTGGGGATTCACCAAACACTAATACACTTCAATTGGATGATTCATAGGTTTCCAGTTATGACTTCCCTGTGATCTCACTATCATACAACAATTTATCAGAGGTTGCAGAAGTCCAAGAAAAAAATAGCGTACATAGTAAAGCTGCTAGTGAAATAATGGGCAAATTACAGGAAACAAAAAGTGGATTAAAAGAGCTGGTAAATCAGAATTTATTGAACTTTAATAATCAAAAATGCCACTTAACTTATTCTCCCTTTATTGGTGAAAATCTCGTAGAAGTACTAAAGAATCTCTATGTGGCTAGTGTTGCCATCATGGAATAACTAGTCATACTTAAAACTGAGATAAATGATTTAAGGGATGAAGCTGCTATAAATGCTACTAGACTGAGGGAGCCTGTTGCTTTTTAAAGGAAAAATCACATATCAGCTGCTTCAGAGTCTATCATCTTATGTGATACTATACAGCAAATACTAAATCCTGAAGATACCTATACAAATACTGATAGAAGCATTCTAGATAATAATGTACCTATCGGGACATATCACTCTGTAAGTCAAGTAAGCTGAACACAAGAGATGGAAAATAATGGTACTGAACCCCAACCTGAGAATCTCAAAACATCAGACAATGTGGATTCTAAAGTACAAAAAAGGAGCAGAAATGTGCAAAAAACTTGGATGCAAAAAAAGAGAAAAAGAAACAAGAAAGTAAAGTAGTTAGGAATGGGTGTGAAAATGAGCATAATTCTAAAGAAACAAATTACTTAATAGGTCTGGAATTAAGTGGAAAAACTAATATTATAACTACTACACAGTCTTAGCTATCCATAAAGGGGCTTGTAATAGCTGCCCTGATATTAATATACAGTGCAAGCCATTTAGTATGGATGCATTGGTGCATGTGAATTACGTCTGCATTAGCCGATGTCCACAGATGCTGGCAGAGGGCGCTGTAACATTATTAATCAGTGGTACTGTGCTGGAGTTTCAATCATAGCTTATATGTGCTATCTGATCATGTTTTTCAAACACTGCACAGTGAAGGAGGTGGATCTGTGTTGTTAAGCATTTAGCTTATACTTTCACTTTCATGCGGAGATGAGCAGTGAGGTCCTATATGCTGATTTTTGGCAGAGCATCAATCTCTTTCAGCAACTCAGTTTTCCAAGACAATGGAATGCCAGGGTGCTTAGACATTGTTAGCAAACACAGCTCACAGCACTCAGATCAATGCTGAATGTACAAAGTGTGAAATGGCAACATAGATCTTAGGGTGAAACATTTAAGCCATTAAGCATTGTACAGCTCACATGCAGTTATTTAATTGGCAGGTGCTTTAGCAGTTATTTAATAGGCAAGAGCATTAGTGGAGGTGTCAAAATGAGGTGTGAAAGGTAGCATAATTGCAGGATAATTGCCCTTGTGCTGTCTGCTGTTGCGGCATGTAAGGTTCATATTAAAGGTACATTTTGAGGAAAGATAGGGCTGGAATTTGTTTTTGAAAATTGTCCATGGTAACGATTGTCCACGATAAGCGTGTCTGCATCATGTGGCATAGATTATACAACAATCCCCTTTCCTTAAAGAAACACAAGCAGTTATCACACTTAGAGGGATTCATTTTGACCCAATGGAAAACAGCGAGACACTGAGGATTTTGGTCACTATGGTATGTAACAAGATATTAAATCTTGAAGTAGTTTTTAGAGAAGACTTATGATGTTATAAGAACAAATAAGTTAAATACTGAAAACATCCTATTGGTCTTTTTTACATATATACTAACAAAAAAACAAACAGAGCACCCACATCTTAAATATAATAGAGGCACCAGTTTTCCAATAAAAAATATTATTTATTTTATTACATTGGCAAAATAAAGAGCAACCTGACATGTTTTAGGATAACTACTAATCCTTTATCAAGTGACAAGGGATGAGTAGTCATCGAAATTGACCTGAGATTGCTCTTCTGCAATAAAATAAGCCCTGATAAAACAGTGTTGAGCCAGGTGCTCTGTATTTTTATTAGTAATACATAGACACACAGCATGAAGCACCATGTACTTGTGCCGCGCCCTAGTTTGTTGGGGAAAAAAAATAGTTTTTTACATATGTTTGAGTTGCACACTACATCTGGAAGAATGCAGAAAACTTAGGTGATTACTATTCATATATGGACTATCCAGTACTGACTAAAAATTTACTACAAAATGAACAATGGGAAAGAAAAACTACCACTGAATAGGTGGATGAAATAACTAAGTATTGTATATCAATATTCAGTATTTAAAGTTTCAAAATGATAACCTGAATAATCCCCCAGATGTAGTACTTTCTATCTCTGAGATGGCATATACAGGATGGGAAAGTAAAACAAAATTGAAAATGTTGGTTTTACATATAACCCCTAGGTGGTGCTATCCCTAAGGTTACTACCCCTGCCTATATGTCAGAGCACAGGTTGAGGGGCCTGATTCCATATTTAGGTGCCTTCACCCAGAGTAGCAGTATTGGGAGTGTCTGCCTAGCCTGCTATAGCCCTCTGGGAAGCTATAACCACCCACAGACCCCCAATGGCTCTATACCTGTAACAGCAATAGTTACCACACAGTCAGTAAATGGCAGGAATAATATTTACACACCCTTCACACTACCATCTGGGTTGACGTACAGCAGTTTCCTGAGATGCACTGTAAAATAAGGTTAGCAAGGCAACTGCACACTTTCAATACTGTAACCCAACTAATAATAGGCACAATAACCAATTTAAATGTGAAGCAAGAAAATCAGATTTATTCAGAGGACGTGAACAAGGAAGGGGTGTGAATTTAGTTAAATGATTTGTATTCTGATTTGAATCAGGGTTTTGGCATGCACTTCTTAGTCCAAATAGTACAGTCGAATGACACTGGGTACCCAGGATGGAAACTGGTTAGCCAGAGTCATTACCTGGGGTGGCCGGCATTGCAGCTGATGTTGAGACCCTTGGTGGAAAGAAAAGGCAGTTAACATGCACAAATATAAGATGGTTATTTGTAATCCTGGTTGGTTGGTTGGCCTAGTCTCATGAATCCCAGAAATTTGAAAAGAAGTCAGATGGTACCACAGATAATTATTTGACTCATTGCAGGGAGCTATGCTGATTGTACTCACACTACCAGATTGCTGTGGAATTGCAGGCAATGTGGAGACCTCGTGCTGTTCACCAATGAGTATGAGGAAGCAGGGCTGACACGATGCACCTCCTCTTCATGGCCTTTCCCTGCAGGTAGCTGCAACCTATGAGTTGTTTCTGCACAGGGGCTGGATCCCCACAGCTGGTCTTTCATGGAAGGCAGTGTCTGGTGCAAGGCAGTCAGTCTGGGCCAGAATGGCAAAGGCCCAGACATGGTGAGCACAATGGCAAAGTTCAGTTTGGGTTGCTGTTGAAGCCTCCAGCTGGTGTAACAGATTGGGTTGTGAATAGGCAGGTCTTGATCAACGAAGAACATTCAGCACATTTAAATCAAATGGCATTAACTTGTCACAGTTTGGATACAGTCCAATTACGATTGCAGGAGATTCACTGAGCAAACCTCTCAATCCAAAATCAGTCAAGCACATTAGCTGGGCCGATCGTTTCACAGGAGCAAGTCTTCGTTCCAAAACGCAAGTGGTGCTTTTAAACTCTTCGATACTTTCTGCCACAGTTCCAGTCTTAAATCGGAACAAGTCCGACTTCTGCAATCAGGCAGCCAAATACAGGAGAAGCATGGCAGGGAGGCAAGTTGGGCCTATTCCCACCAGTTCCCCTATGCTCAATCCAGGGAGCAGCTACTCAAAAGCTTGAGCTGTTCGCACTTCAAACTCCAACTCCAACTGATCAACTATCTCTTACAGTACTGGGGTTTTCCCTAGGATTTTAGAATTTGGGTTGGCTGGGGAAGCTGTCAGTCATAGTTGGGACTCCCCCTTCTGGTCAGTTTTGGCGCCATTCTAAAAAATACAAAAAGTACAGTTTATGCTTCCCATGAGACACTGGGGCTAAAGGCCCTTTGAGATCCCCAGAGTCTGATTGGTCCAAATACTGAAATCCTAGACCTAACATGGTGGCACCCATTCCAAAAGGCAAACTGCAATGAAAGCAGGTTAAACAGGCTTCTCTGTTTTAAATGCAACAGTACATTAGAAGTAAATAAGTACAGTTCCATACAGGCTCCCTCTGCACTATTATCATCTGCAGAGTAGAGCAAATGAAAGTGGTGTCTGTCCGGTCACAAGTCTTAAAGCACTCGGACCCAGCCTAGACAATTCACTATACACACATTAGCTAAACTCTTAAAGGGACAGGCACAGAGGCACAGCATGGCACTTCGCACATAAATGAACAGAAACAAACTGATACCCAGGAATCCACTACCTTTACATGACATCAGCCTGGTAGTGGGCACTAAATGAGCCCAGGAAGACATTGAGGTAGACCCCAAATTTGTGGGGGTTACACTCTTCTCTGCCTGGAAAAACTTGGCATCCATGTCAAGTCTACACATTATAAACAGTTTTATAAACAACTTATAAGTAAATATATGCACATATATACAGGCTGCAGCCATAAACCATTACATCTACATACCATAAATGTTCATTTCTGGTGCATCGGTAATAAGTAAGCTAGTTATAGATAGCAGTATTACTATGCATTTTACATGTTGCAATGAATATTGTACAGGACCATATTACTTTCCATTGAAACTAGTTCAAATAGCTAAACACATTGTCTGTACAACTCATGTCTGCATTACCTTCTACACACTAACCCACATGGTTGAGAGTCTGTTCCTATCAGCTAATCTTGTGCTGCATGCGGGGGTCACTAGAATAATGACTGAGTGCTTTATTATCAACCTAGAGGTTGCAGTGTAACCTAATTTTGGAAGAGACTTTTCAGAAATGTAAACCCCTTTATGAACTACATTCATGGGAAGATCTACAGGCCTTCTGAGGGAATCATAACTAAGGCATATTACAGGCTTAGAGGCTCTTCCAGATTTTCTGGGAGGGCAGGCACAGGCTAAATCCTTTCAACATTGGCATTGGGTTGATCAGTCCCGCCTGATTGTCAAGCAATAAGTTTGCATCTGATGAAAGGTTGCCTCTGCACTGGTTGTTGGTTCAGAAGTAGAAGGAACACTGGCATTGGCCTGTTCTGTGGATTCCAATTCAGAAGAAACACTTAAATTAGCTTGCGCTGAAATTTCAGGTTCATCTTCAGGATGAAATTCCATGGAATTTAAATCATGTAATACATTGCTGATACTGTCAGAATCATAATTTACATTAGCATCATTGTCTATCATGGCATCAGTGTCACCATTTGTGCATATTTCAGCTTCATTTGGTACATTAACAACCTTGACTCCCACATAAAGAACTCTAGCATACATTTATTTGCGGACGATCGGTTTGTACACATCAGGCTCGTCCTAACTGAAGTCAGGGAAGCACTCCAAGCTGACTTTACCCAGTTAAAAGCAATCTTATCAATGTCAAGCTTCTCTTAAATGCCAAAAACCAAGACAATGATTTTCTTGAGACTTGCCTTGTTTGGTGCCCTACCTACCCCACCTAAATACTTCATAGTTACCTCCTTAGGTGAACCCTTGGAAGTCGTACCTAAATTTAAATATCTAGGTATGTGGATAGACAACAAGCTTTCCTTCAATGACCACATTGAGGATCTATCAAAGAGGCTTAAAGCATGCTTGTGGGTTTCTTCTTTAGAAATAGGACCCTCTTTTCTCTTGTGACCCGCAAAAGACTTGTCCAAGCAACATTTCTTCCCTTGCTTGACTACAGAGACATTATCTTTGTGTCCTCCCCAACCTACCTTGAGCCTATCTAAACTGGACGTACTCTATCACCGTGCTCTTTGCTTCATTACTAACTCTGCATACAGGACCCACCACTGTGATCTTTATGCAGCAGTTGGGTGGACCTCTCTTGCCACCAGACGCCTCCTGCATGCTGGCATTTGGACCCTCAAATTACTACTCCACAAACTGCCTGTCTATTTAACGTCTCTCATACACATCTCGCATAGCGCCTACTCCCTAAGGAAATCCAACCTTATCCTACTAGATGTTCCCAGGACACGTACCACAGCTGGCCAAAGAGCTGTCTCATATGCCCTCCCAAACATTTGGAACCAACTACAAGCCATGCTGAAGCTAACCAGCATCATATCAATTAACTCCTACAAAACACTAGCTATCTCTAAATTAAAAGACATATGTAGGTGCTACTAGGCCCCCAACGCCAAGTCAACTTGAGGTACCAACTGGCCCTCACGATTAAGCTGAAATGTGTTGCATAATTTAAGACAGGTTAAAGCTGGAATGTACTGCATATATAGCATAAGGACTTCTATTGTGTATACCTCTTGTATTATATATATTTTTTCTTTGTTGTTCTACATTTTATATCTCCTGTCTATGTAACTGCGAACTGTATGTGTATGTGCCTCAGGATCTCCTTGTGAATGAGCTTTCTCAATGGAGTCTTTCCTGCAATAAACTTGAAAAACAATAGTAACCATGAAGTGAATGTGATTTGGAATGTTTCTTCGCGCATTTTCGTAAAGCACGTAATCGGGACTGCTGTTCCACTATTAGTTGGCCAGGTACTTTACCCAAATCCTCAGGGGTGCAGCACTCATTTTGCTTGTGTCCATCTCATCCACAACAATAACAGAATATGTGATCCTCAAAGTAGGGGTCTGGACAGGTAGCTACAAAAGGGCGAGGAGGCAAGATTAGAGGCTTCTTTGTTTACAGATCCCATTTTTACAGCACCAACTAGGATTTTAGATAGCTGGAATACCTCTAGCAATACACTACACAACTGGACAAACTGAGCCTCTAACTTGCCCAGCCGGTCTTCTAGAGAGAGGGAGTCGGAACTCTCTGTGGAGTTCGAAGTCCTTTCATCCTGACAGGGACACCTGGGCCACAGTTTATCTTCAGCAACAGCTTCTGGTCTAGAGGCAGGTAATGTGAAATTGTCCTCATCAGGTCAGTGTTTAGCCCTTCCTACTGCTTGCATTAACAGAATAAAGGAAGCAGTGTCATACAAGCACTGCTGCATTTGTACCTGAAACGTTATGAGGTTAAAATGTGATCCATCCAGACTCGAATGATGTCCTGTGGCGTGACTGTCAGATATTTTTAGCAAAACATGCTCCATCCTTATTAAGTAGGCTGACAGCAGTTCCCCTTTGTGTTGATGCATAGCCTTAAACTCCCACATCAACTGATTCACATCCTCATGAGGGTCAAAACTGAAGTCACGGCATCCAAGATTTGCTGCGGACACAGCGGACCCAGTGGATTGGAGATCCTGAAAAACATTTAAGGCAGTTCCCGGACAGTCACTATCATTTTCCCCGCTTTTGGTCCTCGGTACCAGACCAGATCTCCACCATCCAGGTAGTGTGGGCTTTCCAGGTCTCCCAAATGCTCTTCCCACTGGGAATGGGGATGATGCCAGAAAAAAATGCCATCCATGATTTGGACATGCCTGTTATGGCTGCAGGTAAACATTTGCTGGGTTGTTTTACCACCAACTTTACAATAAACTGCAATGAAGTATGTGGGTCACTGGGAGGTGCTAATCCCAATGTGCCTCCAAGATGTAACCCCTAGGTGGCGCTATCCTTAAGGTTAATGCCCCTACCTGTATGTCTGAGCACAGGATGAGGGGCCTGGATTCCGTATTTAGGTGCCTCCACACAGAGTATCAGTATTGGGGGTGACTGCCTAGCCTGCTATAGCTCTCTGGGAAGCTATAGCTACCCACTGACCCTCCCAAGTGGCTCTGTACCTGTAACAGCAGTAGTTACCACACTGTCAGTAAATAGAAGGAATAATATGCACACACCCTTCACACTTACCACCAGGATTGGACCTTCAGCAGTTTCCCTGGAGATCCCTTTTTTAAAAAAAGGTTAGCAAGACAACTGCACACTTTCAGTACTGTAGCCCAACTAATAATATGCATAATAGCCAGGTTAAATGTGAAGCAAGAAAATCAGATTTATTCAGGGGATGTGAACAAGGAAGGGGTGTGAATTTAGTTAAATGATTTGTATTCTGATTTGAATCAGGGTATTGGCATGCACTTCTCAGTCCCAATAGTACAGTCATACAACACTGGGTACCCAGGATGGAAACTGGCTAGCCAGAGGCATTGCCCGGTGGTGGCCAGCATTGCAGCTGATGCTGGGGCCCTTGGTGGAAACAAAAGTCAGTTAGCATGCACCATAACAAAAAGATTATTTGAAATCCTGGCCGGTTGGCCCAGTCCCATGAAACCCAGAAATGTGAAACAAAATCAGATCATACCACAGATAATTATTTGACTCATTGCAGGGAGCTACCCTGTTTGTACTCACACTAACAGATTGCTGTGGAATTTCAGGTGATATGGAGACCGCATGGCATTCACTGATGAGTATGAGGAAGCAGGGCCAACACAATGCAGCTCCTCCTTACGGCCTTTACCTCCAGGTGGCCACAGCATGTGAGTTGTCTCTGTACAGGGGCTGGATGCACACAGCTGGTCTTTGGCCGAAGGCAGCCTCTGGTGCAAGACAGTTGGTCTGGACCAGGATGGCAAAAGCCCAGGTGTGCTGAGCACAATAGCAAAGTTCAGTTTGGGTTGCTGGTGAAGCCTCCAGCTGGAGAAAACAGATTGGGTTGTGAACAGGCAGGTCTCGACCCACAAGGAACATTCAGCACATTTAAATCAAATGACATTAACTTGTCACAGTTTGGGTACAGTCTGATTGTGACTGCAAGAGATTCACTGAGCAAACCTCTCAATCCAAAAACAGTTGCACACACTAGCTGGACCCGATTGCTTCACAGGAGCAAATCTTCAGTCCAAAACGCAAGTAGTGCTTTTAAATTCTTTGATACTTTCTGCCACAGTTCCAGTCTTAAATCAGAACAAGTCTGACTTCTGCTATCAGGCAATCCAATGCAGGAGAAGTGTGGCAGGCAGGAAAGTTGGGTCTATTCCCACTGGTTCCCCTATGCTCTGTCTAGGGAGCAGCTGCTCAAAAGCTCGATCGGTTCACACTTCAAACTCCAACACCGACTGATCAACTGTCTCTTACAGTACTGGGGCTTTCCCTTGGATTTCAGGATTTGGGTTGGCTGAGGAATCTGTCAGTCACAGTTGGGACTCCCCCTTCTGGTCAGTTTTGGTGCCATTCTAAAAACTACAAAAACTACAGTTTTTCCTTCCCACGAGACACTAGGGCTAAAAGCCTTTCAAGAGACCTAGAGACTGATTGGTCCAAATATTGGAAATCCTCAAACTAACATGGTGGCTCCCATTCCAAATGGCAAATTGCAAGGAAAGCAGTTTAAACAGACTTCTTTACTACAAATATAACAGTACATTAAAGTAAATAAGTACAGTTCCCATACAGGCTCCCTCTGCACTGTTGTCAACTGCAGAGTGGAGCAAATTAGAAGATGTCTGGCGGTCAGAAATCCTAAAGCACTGGGAATCAGCCTAGACAATTCACTATACACACATTAGCTAAACTCTTAAAGGGACAGGTGCAGAGGTACAGCATGGCACTCTTACGTAAATGAACAGAAACAAACAGATATCCAGGGATCTGCTACCTCTACATGACATCAGCCTGTCAGTGGACACTAAAGAAGCCAGGAAGACATTAAAGTTAACCCCAAATTTGGGGGAGGTTGCATACATCTATTCTGTGATATTTTAGGACTAAATTGCTATGAAGATGATGTAGTAAATGTTGAAAGAGTGTATAAATCTGGACCTGAAGGGGGCCAAATCAATGTGACTTCAGTTAACCAGAGGCTGGTAAACAATATCTTAGCAGTTAGTTACAACTTGGATAATCTAGGAATTTTAATAATGGATTTTAATCAAGTTACTGAAGGGGCGCGAATGAAGGATTAGTTGTGAAGAATGAGAAAAGAATCACTAATGATGTATATAATGTTAGCAATAGATTTCAACTTCTCTCTGAACATGAAAATTAATAGAAGATCGTGATGTGATTAATCAGTCTATGGATGCACAAAATTTGGCAGCTTTAAATAATGTAAAGTGGGTCTAAACAGCTTAGTAATGTTATACAGGAGAATCTTAACAGGTTCTAACTATTAACATGGAATGTTGCTGGACATGTCTCTAAACTCTCTGGCGTTTAGTATGTAGAATTCCTAAAACAGGGTGATATAGTAAATCTGCAAGAAACCAGGCATAATAATGATCAAACAGCAATGATCCATATCAGTGGCTATGAAACTATACAAAGTATTGCACATAAAACTTCAAAAATGAGGTGGAGTTTTGGCGGACTAATTACATATATAAAAGTCACTAATTATATGAATGCTATTCAACATAAAACTTATAAGAACTATGTCATTGTAGTTATCAAAATATGGGAGGATATAGTTTTAAGGGAATACCAATGGGTAAAAATGTACAAATTGGGTATAGATCCAAATTTAATCATTTTGATAAAACACCTTTACACAAATCCATGGACAAAATTCAATACTCTAATACTGGGGCACTTACAGATAAAATTCCAACAAACATTGCTGTTTGACACGGTTGTGTTTTAGCCCCCACATTATTTATCATTTATATCAATGAACTGATTGTCAAACTTGCAAATCTGGATTACCACCCACCTAAAATAGGCCAGCAGTCCATACCTGTGCTGATGATTTGGCCATGGTTTCAATGTCTAGAGTAGGACTACAAAGTAATCCAAATAAATTAGACACTGTTTGTGAGAAATTGAATCTCAAACCAAATCCACTAAAAACAAAAAGTCTGATCTTTGGTGCAAAAAAATTGTACAGGCTGGTCCGCTGGCATAGCGGCAAGGTGTCCGCTTGCATTGCTGACAGCCTGGGTTTGGTGCTGAAGTCAGGTGTCATAGGAATGGTCAGAGGGAGAAAGGATTGAGCATCCCAGGGACTATCTCCTCTCTAAGGAGAGGGGTAGAGTGTCTGGGCCACAGTGCGGACTTCTGGCATAGGCTGGGGGTATCACTCCTGCTGGCACCACATGTTGGGGGGGTGGATGCAGGCATCATTGCATGTCTCCACCCCCAGGGGAATCTCCTTATACCAAAAAATTCCAGGGTCCATTCATGACGGCCCCCTCCTCTGCTCCTACTGTGGTCAATGTCCACTGGGGGGGTCACAGCTCCCATAGCCCCACCCTGGGGGGCAAATCAGGGTATGAGACTGTGTTCCTAAGGGAGGGGAAGCCTGCCCAGTGGCCCCCACCTGGGAGAACAAGCCAGAGCATGAGGAGTGGCAAGCAGAGCAGGGTCTGGATCCCCAATACAAGGGATAAAAGATGACTGGGGACAAACTTTTTAAAAAATCGAACAATAAACTTGCCTTGGCAGGGAAGCTATTGGACTTTGTCAATGAATTTACCTACTTGGGAGTTACTTACTCAACTAACATATCACAGAATAGACATATACAAATAACTGCTGGAAAAATGGCTAACTCAGCTTTGGGGTTGAAAAGATTTAACACAAAATACAGAGGATTCTCTATTACTCCCATGTTGACAGCATTAAATGCCAAGGTGCTCAGTCAGAGTCTCTATGCAGCAGAGACTTGTGGCACTGCCAATTCTAAAAAAACTTGAAATGGTATTAAATAAGGTATATAAACAGGTTATAGGAGTAACTCAAGAAACTCCAAATATACTTATTAGAATACAACTCGGTCAAATAAGTTTTCAAGATCTAATACATATAAGGACGATTAACTTTTGGCTAAAACTTAATTTCTATCCAGAACAGTCCTTGTTGAGGAGAGCACTTATGGAAAAGAAGTCTTGGATCAAAATAAAGAAACAAACATGGCTTGGAAGGATCAAGGAGTTGTTGAATTATTGCAACCTTAAATATCTTAAAAACTGGTTAGATTTGACAATTGTGATCAGTCCAGTATACTTCAAAATTATTACTGATACTGTGTCCAATAAAGTGAAAGAGGCAGATTTATTGAGAATCAAAATTAAAAAGATGTCTCCATTTTTAATAAATAGCACAAAATAACATAATCCCAAATATTATCTACATAATCCTGAACATAGGGATATTATGACCCAATTTAGAGTTGAGACATTTCCTAGCAACATACTATTAGCACAATATTCTAAAGATACTACAATTTCTAAAAATTATTATTGTGATCTTAATGAGCCCTAGAATCGACATCATATTATTTTTAAATGTCCCTGATATAAAAACTACTGGGATAGGTGGCTTGGAGGAATCATTTGTTCATTAATATTGTCTACAGAATTAATTTTAGATCTTTTTTTTTAATTCAGAGGATGAATTTAGCCATTTATTTATTGAACATAACTCACTAGAGGAACAAAAATTTAGCTTACTGGGAAACCAGCTGAACACTAACAAGAAATATAAAATATAAGTGATCAGATCCAGTGTCTAGCAATATACAGTATACATAATTGTACAATCTATGCATGTATCCTGGAAGTAACTGCAACACGATTTTAAACCATCATTTATGGGAATTATTAACATTATGTTATTGAGATGAATATGACTGATTAAACTGTATGCTGTCTTTTAGATTGTAATGACAAAAGTGTCAATTAGTAAACTATTTACTACTACATATCACTGTATTTATTTCTACTTAAGTAATATAATTACTGAACTATTGAGATATGGAAGGCTGTGAAACTCCACCCATGGAAAAAAAAAGTATCTTGTTCAACATTACTGGTGTGTATACAGTGTGTGTATCTCTGTTCTGCATTTTTTTGTATGTATTTAATCTACCTTCTGGGTTAGTACAGCAGGCAGACCAGACAGAGACTCACAGAAAAAAAAAGATGATAGTTTGAATGGCAATGCATGGTACTTCACATTGTGACTCGCTTCTCACTGGTATTTTTATTTCTAAGTAATGTGACATCTGAATCGTAAGTTACTAGTAGCTTGGAAAGTAGCCCCCACTTGCCCCCCCAAATATTTTTTCTACGAAACCTATAGCATGTATACAGTGGGCCAGATATTCAAAAGGGTTGCACCATGCGCAATAGGGTTGTGCCTGCGCAAGAATCCGAACTTGATCCATTCTCGCGATATTCAGCAGGAGGCAGTTGTGCCATAGAAACATGCTGAGCAACAGCGCAATGCAAATGAATGCATGCTGAACTGGAGGAGGAACCGTGCATAAACTGCACGGCCCGATATTCCGGCGGGCTACCGCAGCACGGGATGTGCGGGCGCAGCCCCAACCTGCGCGCCTGCACAACTCTGAGCCAAAAAAGGATCAGTCGAGGCCACCCGGGTGAGCTGCTGCATTGCAGGGTGCAACACAGCAGCTGCCACCTGTGGCTGGCCCTCAACCCCTCCTGTGCCCCCCTGCAGCTCGGTCGCGGGCAAAGTGTAAATCCCCACACCACCCCCACTGGCCCGATCGCGGGCATAGCTTAAATCCCCCACCAGCCTGATCGTGAGCGCAGTGTCTCCCCCTCAACCATCCCTGGTGGTCCAATGGACCAATAATCGATCAGCGGGATGGGTTGTAAAACCCTCCCCTGAACATATCCTGGTGGTCAGTGGACCGATAAGCCTGATTCGCGGGATGGGTAATGAAACACACCTCTCCTCCCGAACATGCCCTGGTGACCCTAGTGTCCCCACCCCACCCACCCGAAGCTCCACCACCCGCTCCCCGGCAGCCAGCGGCGGCAGCATCCCACCTGCCTGCTGCCTGCTGCCCGCTGACTGACTGCCCAGTAGGGCTGCATGCCCATTGGTGCAGAGCAAGAGCCAATGGGTGCAGACGATAGTCAGACAAGACAGTCCAGTTTTCGGGAATGAATGTAATCTATTCGCAGAAATCTGGATTGTCTTATGGTATGGGCTGCAGGCCCGCTGGCTCTTGCTCTGCACCAACTGGGGCGGCAGCCCTACCAGGCAGTCAGTCAGTGGGCAGCGGGTGGCAGGCGTGGTGGATGCTGCCCGCCGGCTGCTGGGGGTGCAGGGTGGTGGGGCTCATGGGTGGGTGGGTGGGGACACCAGGTCACCAGGGATATGTTCGGGGGTTTAATTACTCAGCCCGCATCTGGCTTATCGTCCACTGGACCACCAGGATATGTTCGGGGAGGTGTGTTTAATTACTCCAGCCCACGATCAGGCTTATCGGTCCACTGGACCACCAGGGATTTATTCGGGAGGTGGGGGTTTACAACCCATCCCCAATCGGATTATCAGTCCACTGGACCACCAGGGATATGTTCGGGGAGGGTGTGTGTTTAATTACTCCAGCCCACGCATCAGGCTTATCAGTCCACTGGACCACCAGGGATTTATTCGAGGTGGGGTTTACAACTCCATCCCGCGATCAGGATTATCAGTCCACTGGACCACCAGGGATGTTTTGGGGACACATTGCTGCCCGTGATCGGACTGTTGGGGGGTGATTTAAGCTATGCCCATGATAGGGCCAGTGGGGGGTGGTGGTGGGGGGATTTGACACTCTTTTGCCCGCGATCGGGCTGCAGGGGGCGTCGGTCCCCGCGGCTGCTGCCTGGCAGGGTGCCAGGCGCAAGTCCTCGGGGATCGGCGCACCTGCATGCTAATGGCATGCAAATGGGGCCATAATCAGATGCAAATGGCCCCCCCGTGCCTTGCATGAATTATGGCCCCATTTGCATGTCACCTTTTGAATATCGGGATTTTGCGCATGGCGCAATGGTACTTGCGCCACCGCAAGTTGAATGCTCCACTCTGACCACTTGCGGTGGCACAAGTTCCACTGTGCCATGCACAGTGGCTGTGGCCAGGAGGTGATATTCAAAGGAGTTGCTCAAGGGCGCAACTCCTTTGAATATCGCTCTGGCCACACCCCTGCGCAAGTATTTTGTGCAGTGCAAGGGCTTGCTCCACAAAATAGCGCAGTTTGAATATCTGGCCTAGTGAATGTAGCTCCTCTCTGAATTTGTTCTCTATATTTTCTAAACTATGGCATTACTGCAGGCAGACCAAATAGAGCTTCTCAAAAAAAGAAATAAAATTGTTTGTATGACAGTGCAGAGTAATTCAGTCTGTACATAGTTTGTAGCTGTACTTTTCTAAGTAATATATTCTCTGGACTACTGAGATATTTCTGGCTGGGTTTCTAGTCCCCCTCAAAAAAAAAGAAATGTTATAGAAACACCATCACCCTGTGTGTATACAGTGAGTGTAGCTCCTATCTGAATTATTCTCAACAACATACAACAACACAATATAATTCACTGAGTGCATAGATTGTGGCTGTACTTTTATAAGTAATATATCTGCTAGACTACTGAGTTATTTTTGGCTAGGAAAGTAGCACCCCAACAACAGCAACAAAAAAAGAACTGTTTTAAACATGTTATCACCTGTGTGTATACAGTGAGTGTAGCTACTATGTGAAAATTCCTCAATATATATTCTAAATTCTGGCATAGTGTATAACCACAGGCAGACAAAGTAAAGCCTCCAAACAAAAGAAAAAAAAGTTTTCATACAACGCAGTATATAATTCAATGCGTGTGTAGTTTGTGGCTGTACTTTTCACTCTCACCTTTAATAGTTAGAGCTGAATTGGGAAGGGTACAGAGAAAATACTTAGACATGGCAACTAAGATGGCAATCTGGGTGACATCCACTTCATTACCGGAAAACAGATTGGTAAAAAAATGCATGTTAGAAAAACAGTTATTATGGGCTCATGGGGAACAAAAGATACTTGGCTGAGTCAGATAGAAGAAACTTTACATAAATTTAAATTAACCCATTTATGATTCTAGAAGGGGTATTGTGATTTCCAAATCTTATAGTAAACTTATAAAAGAAAGGCTAAAGAAAATGTCCTATGAGTAGGATTTCAACAAAATAACTACATCAAGATTATATTCATGGTATGCAAAAAATAAACTAAACCATCATTTAGAACCATATTTAACACACATAAAAGGGAGAAAAAGAAGATAAGATTTTTACCATATTTAGATTAGAATTGTATCCATCAAAATATCTCAGATATCTCTATAATAAATAAATAACCCACACAGATAACTTAGAATGCAATTGCAACACAGGCTCATTGGAAACTTTACCACATATTATCCTGTACTGTCCAAAATACCAAGAAATGAGGAACAAATACTTGGCACAATATTTACTCTCAGAAATTTTAGCAAACAAAGAAATATTGTGTATTTTAATGATCCCACAGATACAATTTGTAACAAATGATACGCTGCTATTTCTGCAATGGGTTTACAATCTCATGAACTCAAAAGAAAATAATTTGAAAAAATAAAATATGGGCTTAGCCACTTTGCAAATTACAGAATATACAGAATTACACATTTATTTGCAAAAATCCATATTGTATGCACTGAAACTGTACTTTATTATTATAGTTTTTTATGTTTAATCATGATTTTAATCTAGTCTTGTCATTCATTGTGTACTATTTTGTAAAGAGGTAAACATCGAACAAATAACATTTTTGAACTTGAACACTGGCAGACTGAGTAATGTCTCCAAACAAAAGAAAAGAAAAAAAAAACTTGTCTGTAGAACAGTGCAGTATAATTCACTGTGTGTGTGGTTTGTAGCTGTACTTTTGTAAGTAATATATCATCTGGACTACTGAGTTATTTCTGGCTGGCAAGTAGGCTCCCCCCACAAAAAAAGAACAGTTTTAGGCATGCCATCACCTGTGTATACACAGTGGATGTAGCTCCTGTCTGAAATTTCCATGGTACACAGTGTATTCTAACCTCAGGCATAGTGCATAACCACAGACAGACCAAGTAAAGCCTCCAAAGAAAAGAAAAGAAAAACAATCTTGTTTGTACAACAATGCAGTGTCATTTTCTGTGTGTGTGGTTTGCAGCTGTACTTTTCAAAATAATATATCCACTGAACTACTGAATTATTTCTGACTGGGCTAGTAGCACTCCAGCAAAACAAACTCTGGTCAGAGCCAAGATGGTTGCTATAAATTGAAATAGCAGCCTTGCGCGGTAGTCAGGCATGTGCATTGCAGCTGTGATGCTCACGCATGTGCACAGAGTTCATATTGGCCGTCTTGGGCAGGGCACTCTTTTGCATATGTGCATATTGCATCATGGCTATGATACTTACGCATGTGCACTGAGCACCCATTGGCCATCTTGGGCATGGCGGGCTCTTGTGGAACTGATGGGTGGCTACAAAACAGAGTACTTGATGAGAGGAGGGTAGATGAGGAACTAGTCCAGCCACGTAGGGGAGAGCCAGTATGAAAACAATGGAACTGCTCTAACTGCACCACTGTGAAAGGCCGCAGTGGAGTTATCTGTTAATGTGCTTCCACAGTTCCCTTACTCTCTCCTACTCATGCCAATACGTCAGCATGGTGACATCACCATGTAGCTGTAAATATAATTATTTTAGATAGGACATCGCCTGTATGTATGCAGTGAGTGTAGCTACTACCTGAATTGTCCTCAATATATATTTTAACTTCTGGCATAGTGCATAATCACAGGCATGCCACGTAAATCCTCCAAAGAAAAGAAAAATAAAACTTATTTGTAGAACAGCACAGCATAAATCACTGTGTGTGTGGTTGCAGCTGTACTTTTCTAAGTAATATATCTGTTGCACTACTGAGTTATTTCTGGCTGGGCAACTTGGCCCCACCCCCCAAAAAATGTCGAATGTTTTAGGTTCACTATCACCTGGTGTATACAGTGAGTGTAGCTCCTTTCTAAATTTTCCTAAATATATATTCTAACTTCTGGCATAGTGCATAACCACAGAGAAACCAAGTAAAGCCTCCAAAGTAAAGAACAAAATAAGTTTTTTGCACAGCGCAGTATAATTCACTGTGTGTTTAGTTTAGTTTATTCATTTATTTTGCCAGGATAAGACTCCATTGAGCAAGCTGATTTTCAAGGAGGTCATGGGCAGGACAGCATACAGTTCAAGTGCAAGACAAAAACTACAGTCGGAATACAATACAGCATGGCTCAGTTGGCAGCACATCTACCCTGGAACACAATGTTATGGAGTCTCATCCCACACGGGGATTGGACTTGTACCTAAAATGCTGGCACCCAAATGCAGTATTAGGGGAGTGCTGTACTGTTGAGGTGTGCCATCTTTCAGATGAGACATTAAAACCAAGGTCCATTCTACCCATCCTGGTGCTCTTCTGGTGGGTGTTCAGGTGGAAGTAAAAGAACACAAGGCATTCTTTGCAAAGAGTAGGGGACATTCCCATTGTCCTTGCTAATCTTCCTCTTCCCATAAAACCAGCTCATGCAACTGTCCAGACAGTGTGTGGGTGTTGATATTTATATGGCCACCACTACACATTCAGTCACTTCACTACCAATCTAGCACTCTTTGTAAAGTGCTTTGGGATACATTGTGTGTGAAAAGCGCTATATCAATGCTGATTCTTCTTCTTCTTCTTCTTCTTGTTACGTAATAAATACAACTTTAAAAATAGAATGGATATACAATATATGGGTACGTAATAGAAACAGTAAAGTTTTTGCAAAGTCAGTAATCAGGATAGTTATAAGATATAAAAGTGTGTGATTTGTAGCTCTACTTTCCTAAGTAATATACTGTATCTGCTGGACTACTGTGTTCTTTCTGGCTGGTCAAATAGCATCCCCCCCCCAAAAAGAAAGAACAGTGTGTACAGTGAGTGTAGCACCTATCAGAATTTTCCTCTCTATATAGTCTAACTTCTGGCATAGTGCATAACCACAGACAGGCCAAGAAAAGCCTCCAAAGAAAAAGAAAAAAAAAGCTGTACAACAATACTGTATAATTCACTGTGTGCATAGTTTGTAGCTGTACTTTCCTAGGTAATATATCCTCTGCACTATTGAGTTATTCCTAACTGGACAAGTAGTACCCCTACAAAAAAAGAACAGTTTTAGGCATGACATCACATGTGTGTATGCAGTGAGTGTAGCTGCTATCTGAATTTTCCTCATTATATATTCTAACTTCCGGTGTAGTGCATAACCACAGGCATGCCATGGAAAGCCTCCTGAAAAAAAGAAAAAAAGCTTATTTGGACAACAACACAGTGTAATTTACTAAGCACGTGGTTTGTAGTTGTAGTTTTCTAAGTAATATATACTGCTGGGCTACTGATGTATTTCTGGCTGGGCAAGTAGCACCCCCCACAAAAAAAAAACTATTTTAGACACACTATCACCTGTGTGTATACAGTGAGTGTAGCTCCTATCTGAATTATTCTCAATATATATTCTAACTGCTGGTGTAGTGCATAATCACAGGCAGACCAAATAAAGCCTCTAAAGAAAAGAAAAAAAAAAACCTTGTTTGTACAACAACGCAGTATAATTCACTGTGCGCATAGTTTGAGGCTGTACTTTGCTAAATAATATATCTGCTAGGCTACTGAGTTATTTTTGGCTAGGAAAGTAGCACCCCAACAACAACAAAAAAAGAACTGTTTTAAACATACTATTACCTGTGTGTATACAGTGAGTGAAGCTCCTATCTGAATTTTCCTCAATATATATACTCATTTTTGGCGTAGTGTATAACCACAGGCAGACAAAGTAAAGCCTCCAAACAAAAGAAAAAAAAACTTTTTTGTACAACGCAATATAATTTGATGCATGTGCAGTTTGTGGATGTACTTTTCACTCTCATCTTTAATAGTTAGAGCTGAATTGGGAAGGGTACAGAGAAAATACTTAGCCATGGCAGCTAAGATGACATATTGTGTGAAATCCACTTCCTTACAGGAACATAGATTGGTCAAAAAATGCATGTTAGAAAAACAATTATTGCCTGACAGGGGAACAAAGGATTCTTGGCTGAGTCAGATAGAAGAAACTTTACATAAATTGAAATTAACCCACTTATGGGAGGATTCTAGAAAGGGTATTGTGATTTCCAAATCTTACACTAAACTTATAAAAGAAAGGCTAAAAAAAATGTTACATGAGTAGGATTTGAACAAAATAACTACATCAAGATTACATTCATGGTATGCAAAAGATAAACTAAACCATAATTTAGAACCATATTTAACATTCATAAGAGAGAAAACAAGAACAGAAGATTTTTACCATATTTAGATTAGAACTATATCAATCAACATATCTCAGATATCTCTATAATAAAGAAATAACCGACATAGGTAACTTAGAATGCCTTTGCAACACAGGCTCATTGGAAACTTTGTCATATATTATCCTGTACTGTCCAAAATACCAAGAAATGAGGAACAGATACTTGACACAATATTTACTCTCAGACATTTTAGCAAAAAGAAGAAATATTGTGTATTTTAATCACCCCACAGATACAATTTGTAACAAATGATATGCTGCTGTTTCTGCAATGGGTTTACAATCTCATGAACTCTAGAGAAAATAATTTGAAAAAATAACGTATGAGCTTAGCCGGTTTGCAAATTATGTAATACAGAGAATTAAGTATTTATTTGCAAAAATCCATATTGTATGCACTGAAATTGTACTTTATTATTGTATTTTTTTTATGTATAATCATGATTTTAACCTTGTTTTGTCATTCATTGTGTGTACTATTTTGTAAAGAGGTAAAACATTGAACAAATAATATTTTTGAACTTGAACACAGGCAGACCATGTAATGTCTCCAAAGAAAAGAAAAAACTTGTCTGTAGAACAGTGCAGTATAATTCGCTGTGTGTGTGTTTTGTAGCTGTACTTTTGTAAGTAATATATTCTCTAGACTACTGAGTTATTTCTGGCAGGGCAAGTAGGCTCCCTGCACAAAACAAGAACAGTTTTAGGCATGCCATCACCTGTGTGTACACAGTGGGTATAGCTCCTGTCTGAAATTTCCACAGTACACAGTGTATTCTAACCTCAAGCATAGTGCATAACCACAGACAGATCAAGTAAAGCCTCCAAAGAAAATAAAATAAAAACAACCTTGTTTGTGCAACATTGCAGTGTCATTTACTGTGTGTGTGGTTTGCAGCTTTTCAAAGTAATATATCCGCTGGACTACTGAGTTATTTCTGGCTGGGCAAGTAGCACTCCAACAAAACAAACTCTGGTCAGAGCCAAGATGTCTGCTATGCATTGAAATATCAGCCCTGCGCGGTAGTCACGCATGTGCATTGCAGCTGCGATACTCACGCATGTGCACAGAGCTCATATTGGTCATCTTGGACAGGACACTCTTTTGCACATGTGCATCATGGCTGTGATACTTATGCATGCGCACTGAGCTCCCATTGGCCATCTTGGGCATGGTGGGCTCTTGCGGAACTGATGAGTGGCTATGAAATAGAGTACCCAATGAGAGGAGGGGAGAGGAAGAACTAGTGTAGCCATGGAGGGGAGAGCCAGTATGGAAACAATGGAACTACTCTTACTGCACCACTGTGGAAGGCCGCAGTGGAGTTATCTGGTCATGTGCTTCCATAGTTCCCTTTCTCTCTCCTACTTATAGCAATACATCAGCATGGTGACATCACCATGTAGCTGTAAAAATTACTTTTTTAGGTATGGCATCACCTGTGTGTATACAGTGAGCATAGCTACTACTTGAATGTTCCTCAGTATATATTCTATCTTCTGGCATGGTGCATAATAACCTACATAAGGACATAGACAGGGTAGAGAAGGTTCAGAGGAGGGCAACAAAGATGGTGCATGGATTGCATCACAAGTCCTATGAAGACAGGTTGAAGGAACTGAACATGTACTCCCTGGAGGAGAGGAGGGAGAGAGGGGATATGATAGAGACATACAAGTATCTTACAGGGAGAAACAGAGTGCAGGAAAACACTATTTTAAGTGAAAAGATGTTCCAGGACTAGAGGGCATGGGATGAAGTTGGAGGAGACGATTCAGAAGAAACATGAGAAAGAATTTCTTCACAGAATGGGTGGTGGACAAGTGGAACACCCTGCCAGAGGAAGTGGTGGGAGCTGAAACAATCACGGGATTTAAGAATGCATGGGATAGACATAAAGGAATTCTAGAGGTCAGGGGTAAGGGGAAACAGACTTCTAGGAAAACAAACTGAACTTACAAGCTCAAATGGGCAGACTGGGTGGGCCATAGGCCCTTATCTGCCAACACTGTCTATGTATCTATGTATAATCACAGGTAGACCACGTAAAGCCTCCAAAGAAAATAAAAATAAAATTTGTTTGTAGAACAGCACAGTATAATTCACTGTGCGTGTGGTTTGCAGCTGTACTTTTCTAAGTAACATATCTGTTGCGCTACTGAATTATTTCTGAATTGGTAACTAGGCCCTGCCCCCCAGAAAAAAAGAATGTTTTAGGTTCACCATCACCTGTGTGTATACAGTGAGTGTAGCTCCTTTCTGAATTTTCCTATATATAGTCTAACTTCTGGCATAGTGCATAACGACAGGCAAACCAAGTAAAGACTCCAAAGAAAAGAAAAAAAAAAACTTGTTTGTACAACAACCCAGTATAATTTACTGTTTTTAGTTTAGTTGATTTATTTTACTGGGATAAGGCTCCATTGAGCAAGCTGATTTTCAAGGAGGACATAGGTAGACAGCATACAGTTCAAGTGCATGACAAAAATACAGTAGGAATACGATACAGCATGGTTCAGTTGGTAGCACATATGGCTCTGGAATAGAATGTTATGGATTCTTGTCCCACATGGGAATTGGACTTGTACCTAAAATGCTGGCACCCAAATGCAGTATTAGGGGAGTGGTGTACTGTTGGGGTGTGCCATCTTTCGGGTGAGACATTAAAACCAAGGTCCATTCTACCCATCCCGGTGCTCTTCTGGTGGGTGTCCAGGTGGAAGTAAAAGAGCACAAGGCATTCTTCACAAAGAGAAGGGGACATTCCCAGTGTCCTTGTCAGTCTTCCTCTTCCCATAAAACCAGCTGATGCCACTGTCCCAGCTGTGTGTGGGTGATGATGTGCGATATGGCCACCACTACACATTCATTCACTTCACTACCAGTCTAGCACTCTTTGCAAAGTGCTTTGGGATACATTGTGCATGAAAAGCACTATATCAAGGATTCTCAAATGGTGAGGCAGCTGCTTCCATGAGAGATGCAGAGGCTTGGCTGAAATACATGCCGAAAGCATGCAGCTAGAATGAAAACAGAGCCTCCGTGATGCTGGACTAAGCACACATCCCCCATCCCATCTTTAACAATGTTCCCCCTCCTCCCTATCTTTGTGTTGTAACTCGGCACTTACCCCCTGCAGGCAAGATGACTGATGAGGTGCTAATAGCACCTTGATGAGAGGTGCCAGCTTCCTTATTCCAGTGCTGGGAGAAATGCGAGAAAGCATCAGAACTAGAGGGGCTAGGAGGGTATCACAAGCAAACCAATAGGGAGGCAGGAGATGGTCTCTACCAGACCAATGAGGAACACACAAATAGCAGCCCATGAGAAGGGAGGTGAGTGCAGCCAGTCATATGCCACCAATTCCTAGCCAATGACTGGCAGGCTTCTTCGGCCAATCAGCTGCTGCTTACCCTGTGCTGCTGAACAGTTCTGGCAATAAAGCAGCATGCTCAGTATGATTATTTTTTTTTTTATCTGTTGAAAGTCTGCTGAAGCTGAACATTTGCGCCTGAAATTTGGACCGGACCTGGCACCTCAAGCCACCACCCGAGCTGCCGACTCTGAACATCATCTGTGCATTCCTCCAACTCAAACTCCAAAGCAGCCAACTGGAATTTCTGTGTGTTTATCTCCGACTTCTAAGCTGCCACCTGGAGCATAGAACTGCACACTACCAAGTCATCTATTGCTGAAGGGGCTGGTAAGGATGATTTTTTCCTTTTTTTTTTGCTGAAGGGGTTGGTAAACTCAGGGTTTTTGCTGCAGGGGCTGGGGGGGCTGCAAAGCTGGGGTTTTAATATGCTGCTAAAAGAATATTCATTTCACCTCCCCCATCATGGAGGGGCTGTAAAGTTGGGGTTTTAGTCAGGAAGAATGCTCTCTTGTGTTTCACATGACTGGCCAAATTACAAAGAATTGTGGGGAAAAATAACTGAATTTGATCCTTACATCATTGGGGTATCATTACTATGGCTCTGGAGTTTTAATCTGCTGCTAAAAAATGTTCTTGACCCCTTCCCCGCCCATCATGGAGGGGTTGTAAGGAAGGGGCTGTAAGGTTGGGGCTTTAATCTGCTGCAAAAAGGTTCATTTGAACCCTCCAATGGAGGGGCTGCAAGGATGGAGTTCTAAGGAAGGGGCTCTAAGGTTGGGAGTTTTATCTGCTGCTAAAAAAAATTTCTTGACCCCCCCCCACCGATCTTGGAGGGGGTTCTAAGGAAGGAGCTGTAAGGTTGGGGTTTTTGTCTGCTGCAGAGAAAATGGGACTCCAAATGCAGGCTCTGACCCTCTTAGCCAGCAGGTTCCATGCATATTGTTACTGGAAACAGGGAAGTATACACAGACAGAGCTGACTATTTCACAGGAAGGATTGCTTCTAAATTCTAAAACAGCTGGGGCCAGATATTCAGAGCAGTTGTGCATGGTGCAACTGATTTGCACCGGCGCAAGTGTGGAATTGTGTCAAGGAGCCAGTGCGTAGCACAAAAACCATTGCACCAGTGCACAACCATAATGAAACATAGAAACATAGAAACATAGAATTTGACGGCAGATAAGGACCGCTTGGCCCACCCAGTCTGCCCATTTCCCTACCTGATGGATAAGCTGCAGGTCCTAGTTAACCAGCAGCCTATTTCTTCCTACCCCAACCCCCTAGAATTGCCTTATGACTGTCCCATGCATGCTTGAAATCCACCACTGTTTTTGACTCCACAACCTCCTCTGGAAGGCCGTTCCATACATCCACAACCCTCTCTGTGAAAAAATACCTTAAATTACCTCTGAGCCGCCCCTTCTATCTTCAAATTGTGCCCCTTGTTCTTGCACACCTCTTTTTTGAAAGATGCTACCCTCTTGGACTTTGTTGATTCCTTGAGGTACTTGAAAGTTTCTATCATGTCTCCCTCCCTCCTTTCCTTGAGGCTATACATATTAAGCTCCTAAGTCTCTCTTCATATGTCTTCTGGTGCAGACCCTGCACCATTTTAGTGCCCTCCTCTGGACAGCTTCCATCCTGTCTATGTCTTTGCGGAGATTGGGTCTCCAGAACTGCACGCAGTACTCCAGATGGGGTCTCACTAGCTGTCTGTACAGAGGAATAATAACTTCCTGTTTTCTACTGGTGATGCCTCTTCCTATGTGTCCCAGTATCCCCCCAGCCCTCCTTGCTGCCCTCTCACATTGCTTTCCCACCTTTAGGTCATCTGATATGACTACCCCCAGGTCCCTTTCCATTTTTGTTGTTGTTAGTATCTCACCCCCCATTGTGTACTCTTCCCCTGGGTTTTTGTTTCCCAGGTGCATTACCTTGCACTTCTTAGCATTGAATCTAAGCTGCCATACATTTGACCATTCTTCTAACCTTGCTAAGTCCCTTCTCATCCTTTCCACTCCACCTTGTGCATCAACTCTGTTGCAGATCTTTGTGTCATCTGCAAAGAGACATACTTTTCCTTCCAGTCCCTCTGCAATGTCGCTATAAAGACATTGAAGAGGACTGTCTAACTACTGAACCCTGCGGTACCCCACTACTAACCCCCCTTTTTTCAGAGTGGACTCCATTTACTATTACTCTCTGTGTCCTATTCTCCAGCCAATTCTTTACCCAGGCTGTCATCTTGGGACCCACTCCCAGGCTGGCTAACTTGTATATTAATCTTTTATGTGGGACTGTGTCAAATGCCTTGCTAAAGTCTAGGTAGGCCATGTCCACAGCCCCTCCCTGATCAACTACTTTGGTCACCCAGTCAAAGAAATCTATCAGATTTGTCTGGCATGACCTTCCCGCTGTGAATCCATGCTGCCTTGGGTCCTGTGCCCCTCTGGCCTCTAGATACTCAACAATTCTTTCCTTCAGAAGTGATTCCATCATTTTCCCTACCACTGAGGTTAAACTAACAGGTCTGTAGTTTCCTGCTTCTGCCTTGCTCCCACTTTTGTGAAGGGGAGTCACATCTGCCCTCCTCCAGTCCTCGGGTACCACCCCATACTCCCATGATTTGTTAAAGAGGGTAGTCAGTGGTGTCACTAGTTCTACCCTTAGTTCTTTTAGAATTCTGGGATGAATCCCATCAGGCCCCATTGCTTTGTCCACCTTTAGTTTTAAGAGTTCTTTCAGAACCCCTTCTTCTGTAAATGGGCTGGTATCAACTTCTGTATCCAGAGTGTTTCTACTGTTTGTTTTAGGTACCTCCCTCTTCCTTTGTAAATACTGAGCAAAATATTTGTTTAGTATCTCTGCCTTTTCACAGTCACCCTCTGCCCACCCTCCCCCTTTATTAAGCGTCACTATCCCTCCCTTGGTCTTCTTCGCCTTGATGTACCTATAAAGGTTTTATCCCCTTCTTAACTGAGTTGGCTATCTTTTCCTCGGTTTGGGCCTTTGCTGTTCTGACTGCCTTCCCAGCTTCCTTTGCTTTAACTGATACAGTTCTCTGTCCTGTTCCTTCTGTGATTCCTTGTACTTCCTGAATGCTTTCTTTTCTCTTGAACCTTCACTGCCACTTCCTTTGAGAACCATAGTGGTTTCTTACCTTGTTTCGTTTTGTTTATTTGCTTTACACAAAGGCTTGTTACCTCTGTGATGGCAGGTTTATTATTCCCGTTGTTCTTCCACCCTCCTTCCTGCCCATTTGCTAGTGCATTCCTTAGGCACTCACCCATTTAACAAAGTCAGCCCTCCTAAAATCAAGTACCTTTGTCTTTGTATGGCTTGACTCTATTGCTGTGTTTATTGTGAACCATACTGTTCGATGGTCGCTAGTTCCCAGATGGCTACCCACTTCTACATCTGTGATCCTCTCTTCATCTCCATTTGAGAGAACCAGGTCTAAGATTGCTCCCTCTCGAGTGGGCTCCAATACTAGTTGTCTAAGGCATGCCCCCTGTAGGGCATCTAGAATAACCCCACTCTTAGAAGTGGCTGCTGCAACTGCACTTCAGTTAACATCTGGCATATTCAGATCACCCATCAGCAATATCTCCCCTTTTTCTGCCATACTAAGTATACTTTCTATCATTTCCTTGTTCACCCATCAGCAATATCTCCCCTTTTTCTGAATGAAGGTGGAAGCGCAGGGGGTGTGCCCATGAATATCCAGTGCAGTGCGATATTCAACCATGGAACCATGGCACATGTGTGGAGCAAAACCAAGATGCGCCAAGCAGATTTGAGCCTATAAATACAGGGCGCAAGCACACAGGCAGCACTTGTACCAGGTGTGAGAGAGAGGCCGGGGGAGAGAGAGAGCGAGAGAGAGAGAAACAACAGAAAGAAAGAAAGAAAGAAAGAAAGAAAGAAAGAAAGAAAGAAAGAAAGAAAGAAAGAAAGAAAGAGAGAGAGACAGACAGAGGCAGCCACAGAGGGAGAGGGACAGAGGTGGCAATGGAAAGGGAGATGGAGCAGAGAGAGTGAGCAGGACAGGCAGGCACAGTGCCAGGCAATGCACCAGGGTGGCACACATCCTGCAGCAGCCAACCGCCGAGGAGGAGATGAGACATCAGGGGACATGGATAGTGCACCATTCATGATGGAGGCCACAGTGAGGGGTGTGAGGGGCCAGGTGGAACAGCAACATGTTCGAAGAAGGGCCCATCTGTGGTATGCCTGACACAGGTAGTACCACGCCCGCACCACCTTTGAGAACTTTTCCGACACATAGATAGTGGGGTGGTACCACCTGAATAGGGCCATTCTGAGGCAGCTCTGCAAGCAGTGCAGTGAGGAGATGCAGGCGCCCACAAGACGGAGCCATGCAATGTCTGTGGAGATGAAAGTCACAGCAGTCATATGCCTGCTCACCATGAGAACCTTCCAGAGAGCAACAGGGGACACCACAGGCATAAACCAATTGGCCACATCACACCTCCTCACACAGTTCCTCAATGCCCTGCTGCCATGTGCTTCGGAATACATCCATTTCCCCAGCACACAGGTGGAGCGTACAGCAGCCATGCAGGACTTCCACATGGTAGCACGTATGCCTGGCATGCTTGGGGCCATTGACTGCACCCACATGGCCATCCAAATGCCACCTGTCCCCAACGGGCTAGCATACATCAATAGGAAGGGGAGCCCGAGCATGAACTGCCAGTTGGTGTGCAATGACACGGGACACATCACCAATGTCTGTGCCACACACCCTGGGAATACACATGATGCATTGATCTGGCACAGCTCCATGCTGTGCTACAGATTCAAACATGGGGACATCCCCACAGGCCACCTAGTGAGTGAGTATGGGACAGGCAAGGGGTGATGGGCAGAGCATGCCATGGAATGGGGAGGGCAGGGTGGGCAAGCAGGTGAGGTGCCAGGCAGGCAAGGGGCACAGCAAGGGAAGGCAGAGAGCTTACCATGTCACTATCCACACAGGTGAGAGTACCTATCCATTGAGACCCTGGCTGCTAACCCCCTACTGGCACCCATCATCCCCAGCAGATGAATGCTACAACAAGGCACATGCCAGCACACACAACATAATTGAGCGTGTATTTGGAATGCTGAAGGCATGTTTCTGTTGCCTAGATAGGTCTGGTGGTGCCATACAATACAGTCCCTCGAAAGTCTGTGGCCTAGTCCTGGCCTGCTGCATACTGCACAACATGGCAATTGACTGTGGGATAGCTGTCGAGGCTGATGAGGGTGACAGTAGTGGGGACAATAGAAGCAATGTGCCGGAGGGAGGTGGACAGCACCTCCCGGGTGGATGGAGCCATGGCTGATGAGACTGACCCGACAGCACCGCAACACCATCGCACAGGAGCACTATGGTGCATGCAGGTACTAAACCTATGCATGAGCCACACACACAGTTATGGCACACATGCAGGGGTGTGCATGGCAACAGGCATGCACACACAGAGGCGTGGTGCAATGTCAGCGGAGTCAGTGGCACACAACCATACACAACTACACAGAGCAGAACACAGCAACACACGCACACACACACCCACACACACACACACGCACCCACACATCCAGGTGTTAGTATGTGGTGAGGATCAGATGCATTGCACCAGTGCACAGGCGCAACCAGTGCAGAACTGGCCTCATCACACCCATGCCACATGATCCAGTGGCTGGGCAAGCATGCACACAGGAAGCATGCGGTGCAACACATAGGCGCCACACCAGTGGTTTGCACATGCACACACCACCAATGCATGCACAGGGCAGCAGCTGCAGACTGTGGTCAGGGCGAGCCACACATCAGGGCTGCTGCATGGATCCTTGGCCACCATAACCACAGGGGTGGCCATGCCAGGGCCAATCGGCAGCCACAGGCTGCTCATCAGCCACAGGGGGTGTCTGCAACAGCTCCCCAGGGGTTGATCCGCGGGACCACAACCAGGTCAATGCGGGGGTGTGTAGGCACCCAAACAGGCCCGCCTCAGGTGTGCCTTTGATGTCAACATCAGAGCCCAGCATCGACAGTGTGGGTGTTGCCCAATGCTGGGATCATGGGGTGGACAATGCACTGTGTGGGGTCTGCAGTGGCCAGCCACACCCTGTGGCAGTGAGCAGCATGAAGTCATCCATGACCTCCTGAGCAATGCGATCCATGGATGCAGTTTTGGCCTCCTGCATGCACTGCATCCCCGCCAGGAGTTGTGCAATGCCCTAGCACTGCTTGGCCAGGTGGCACACCTCCACGTGCAGTGCATGCAGCCCAGCAGCAACCCGCACCTGTTGCTCTATGAAGACCTGGAGCAAACGGGTGTGCTCTGCCATTGGGTCAGCATCCCGGGGATTCTGGGTGGGATGCCGACCCTCCTGTTGTGACCATCCATGCTGCTCAGCCCCCCTCAGGTGGACTCTGCACAGTGGGGTCCTCATGGGGTATGTCCCTAGCTGGTGCCCAAACAGCGGACTCTGTGTCCAGCTGCCCTGTGGCATCAGCAGCCTGCTGCCATTGCCCCTCTGGCCACTGAACACTGCCCAGCACTGCACAGCTGCACTACCACCACCACACAGCACAGCTGTGGCAGTGCACACAGCTGCACCCGTAGTGGCAGCAGGCAGCTGTTCCCCTGCTGTCAGGTTGCTGGATGCACTGCCTGTGTCTGGTATGGGTGTCTCACCCACAACACCACCCATGCTGTCCAGGATTAGGGTGAGGTCATCATCGGTGTTGGACCCCACCTCAATCTGTGTTTCCAAGCAGAGGAAGCTGTGACTGGCATCCTGTAGAAACACATCCAAGGCCTCATCTGACCCCATGCCCAGGACATCCAGATGGACAGTGGTGGTGTGCCATGGCCTCCCAGACCCCCGCATGCCAGTGGAGGTGGGTGACTGGTCTTCCAGGGCTGGTTCTGCCTCCATGGCTGCTACCAGCACCCCATCCTCTGCATGCAGGTGTGACAGTGCTGGAAGATAAAACAGGTGTATCACTGAAGCAATGGCCACAAGTGCCCCCACCAATGCCACAGCATGCGCTGCATTGCTGCCATATGTACCATGCAGAGATGGGCTGCCACCTGTCTAGAATCATCTGCCAGGCACACCCTCCATGGTGCTGTGGCACAAATTGGCTGCCACCAACTCCTCCTGTGCCATGAGCTGTGGCACATCAGCAGGCCCCTCCAGTGGCGTTCTGGGCTGCACGGATGGCCGCCACCTTCTCCTTGATCTGCCTCTTGTCAGTGTCCACCTTCTTGCCACACTCCTGCACTGACTGCTGGTGGCTGTCCTGCTGGATCTGCCATCTTCACCCAGGCCCCAGCCCTGACCTGTGGTGTTCCTGTGGCACTGCTCAACAGAGGGTCCCTGTTGAGGTAGGCCTCAAACAGGGCCTCTGACTCTGCCTTTGTGAAGTTGGGCCTGTGCTTGCGAGCAGGCACATGCTCCCCAACCTCCTCAGGTTATGACATGTCACTTCCTGTGGTAATGGACAGCACAGTGTGTCAGTGGCAGCAATACCAATTGCCATCCCCCCTGCTGTGCCATCTGTGCTCAGTGTGCTCCAGCAGCATGCGCAACTTACCTCAAAAGGATGCAGTAAAGTCCATGGCCTGTGCTAATCTGTGGTTCTTTTATGGTGCATCGCATGCAAATGGGCTTTGGCACAAGGGTAATGACATGCTAATGCCCCCATTGTGCCACACATTGGCTGATGAGCTCATTTGCATGTGGAGGCTGAATATCACATGCTTGGGTTGTGCAGAATGAGAGTGCTCTGGAGCAAGTCATAGGATTGCTGTGAAGCATGACGTGGCACAATGCGCACACATGCATGGTGCGCATTGGCACTGTGCACAGACGCCGGTAGGTGCACTGCCACCTATTGCGCAGTGTGTGTGCAATAGCGTCCATGATGCACAGTGCACCATGGCTGAAGTTGTGCTTGTGTGCACAGTGCACGGCCATGCTGCAATGACCTCTGACCCTGGATGACCCAGCACACGTGGTTCTGCCCAGCCACACCCATCCCACATATCTCCGATGTTGCGTGATAGGGGGACACAGCGCATGTCCCCTCGGCTAGTATATCTGGAGCATGCTGTGGCCATGTGTGACTCTGGCCACCATATTGCTCCACAGCTCTCAGCAGAGACATGGTGCAGTGCAGGTCTTAATGGGCAAGTAACTGGATGCAGGTGGAGCTGGCCAACTTCATGGCCTGCGTCCAGTCCAATGCACCCCAGCTGTTTGGTCAGGTGCCACTACAGCAGCTCTGTGTGGCTGTGTGGCAAGCTATTGCTGCCATACTAGTGCAGCGAACTGGGGTGGCCAGGACTGGAAAACAGCGTCAGCACCGATATGGGGACTTGATGTGGAGGGACCCAGAGTGCTTCCGATGACTGGTGGCATGTGTCAGGCATGGGCATGTGCCCAGCCAGGTGAGTAGTCCCAGCATGCATGTGTGCCCTGGTGCTGTACTGTGGTGTTGGCTGGGCTGCCTGGCATGTCCTGCAGGGCAGTGTACTGTCAATGTGTGTATCGTGGGGTGGCATCACCCAACACTGCTTGCGTTGACATGCCACTGTGCGGACCATGCCAGGTAGGGGCCCACACTGTGCGGGGGGGGGCAGCTGCTGTGGTTGTGTACTAATGTGTTCCTGTCTATGTTCCATTCCCTGGGCCTGAGAATTGCCGGAGGGCGGCAGCTGTGGTGGCCGCAGAGGGACAGTAGGCAGCAGCAGGACCCAGAGGTGGCGTAGGAGCAGCTCCAGCACCAGTGGGGCCATGGAGAGCAGGTAAGCACTGTCATGGTCCTTCACACATGTATTGGGGGTTTGTGAGGGCATGGGTGTGGGCATGGCTACCTGTGCCATGCTCCATGGCAGCTGTGCGTGTTGCACTGTGCATGGTGCCCACCACTGTGGTGCATCCATTGTACTCAGGTGCCAGCTGTTGGTGGGGTGGGTGTGTGCCCGGCTGCCTCTGTCGATGCTGCGGTGATGCCAGGGCACTGTGCCATGTGACTAGCATAGCGCAGTTGGGTGGCTACTGTGTGGCAGGGACCACTGTTGTGGTGTGCCGTGTTGCTGCCAGTCATTGGCCCATCCCCCTGTGGGTGGCCTGTTCAGGCCCTCTGGAGGTGTGTGATCCCGTTGCCCAAAGTGCACTGTGGATGGGCATGGTTCCTTGGGACACTGCACTGATCGCCTGTCCTGCCACTTGTCCTAGGTGTCCAGGGGCAGCAGAGAATGCCACTGTACTGCAGGCTCTTGTGGCAGCTGATACTGGTAATGTCCACCACTATGGAGGCAGTACTCCAGATCCACAGGAGAGTGATGGGAGGTGGATGCCGTGGTCATCGAGGGGCGGTATGGTGTGGCTGCCGCTAGTGTGCACCCTACCTTCCCCTGTTTCCCCCTGCTGTACCACCCTCTACAGTCATCCTTCCCACTGTACAGTCCCTGTTCCCTGTTCCCATCCCTCACATTCCTATCCTTTCCCACCCCCTTTGTTCTGTACATAGTTTGCTGTTCATAATTATATATTACATTATTTTGACTTACCTGCCTGTGTCAGTGTCTGCTTTGCAGGTGGCACGTGGAGTCATGCTGCAGTGGTCCAGTGCCTGTCCATGTGGTGTGCATGTATCAGGGTGCATGTTGTGCTTCCGTGGTTCACTGCTGTGTTGTGTCCCACTGTGGTGGTGTCCCTCCCCTTGCTTGGTGGGCGTGTCATGGGGGTGCCCATGGAAGGGCTGTCAGGGGAGTGTTGTGGGTGTGTGTGCTTGGCTGCATAGTCCTGGATGTGATCTGCTCTGGTCTGGCTATGTTGTGGGGGGCATGGCCTGCTGACTGCGGGGGGATCCCCTTAGTAGCCCTCTGCTGGCCATTAGCACCTCCTGTTGCTTACCTTCAGTGCCACTGTTGTAAACTGGGGTGGGGGTGTAGGTGCCTGTTCACACCCTGCTGTGCCCAGCTGGTGGTGGACTCCTGTGGCCTGTCACTGTGGCTCCCTGATTCTGTCCCTGGGTCACAACTCTGTGCCGTGCCCCCCTCGTTGCTCTGCTGCTGTGATGCAACTGTGTGTGTGTGTGTGAGTGTGTGTGTGTGTGTGTGTGTGCACCATGGCACACCTCTAGTTGCACCATGGCACATTCACAGTTGTGCCTTATTCAGCCAGGTTGCGCTGGCACACTAAGGCATGCGCAGTCTCTGAATATCACTCCTGTTGTGCCAGTATGCATTGGATTTGTGCTGCACCAGACTTGCGCTGACCTGTGGCACATTTCTGAATATACGACCGCTGGTTCATTACTTTTCTCTGATTTATTTGTATTTATGGGAGGAGGTATGGTTAAATGCCACAAAAGGAACTCTTGTGATGATTTGGGGGGTTGCTACAGTGATGGACCGCATCTTGAGGTAGGAGCTTTGGGGACTTTTGGATGATTCTGTTTGTGGGATTTATGAATCTGAAGATGCACTGTTGTTTCTGTTACTGTTTTTGGAGTGACGGACCTGGTGGTTTTGCTTGGGGGGGGTTATATAATCATGATTTTGACTGTTTTGTGAGCAAAGGTTCTGCGAGAGTAGCTTGGGGGCATATATATGATAGTTCTGTGGTACTAAAATGGTGCCCTTTTTGGGGGGTGGACTTCAGGTGTAGCTTGGACATGAGGGGCTCCTTCAGGTCTTAAGGAACGCCCCCACCAACCCAAACAAGACCCTTCACTACAAAAGCATAATTTTCCTTTCTTGTGTGCTGTGGCAATCAAATGGGGCTGTTTGTTTTGTTGTTCTTGTTTTTGGGAATGAAGGGTCTGCTGGTATAGCTTGAGGGGGTGAGAGGCTTCTTCAGGTCTTAAGGAGCAACACCCCAACCCATCCAAGACCCTTCACTGCAAAAGCATTATTTGTCTTACCTACTGTATGTGTGCTGTGGGGTTCAAATTCTGTGTTGTCGGAATCTTATGCCTGCATATCTGGCTGGATTGGGAGGCTTTGAAGTGAAGGGCCCATATGTATTACCATATGAATACCTCACTGACAATGCTGGAGCTAACAGATAAGAAAATCATGGTAAGTATGAAAGAATTTCTACTATGCCCCCCCCCACACCAAAACCCCAGTGTCTTGCCTGTGTGGTGGACAGTGTGGAGTGAAGGCTGTGCTCAAATGGATTACCTTTACATGGGGTGCATCAGCCAAAATAAGCTCAATGAAGGAGTGGGGGTCTCTTGGTATTCACAGCAGGGCCCTACTGTGAAGTCACCCAGCTACCATGTTGAGGTAGACCACCCATCAGCTGGGTCCCTACTCTGAACTACATCTGCCTCAGAGCACTGAAGAGTACTCAATCCACATCTGCATGCCCTTCAATCCAAGCCACCCATTTCCCAAGGCCCTTTGCCTCAGAGTTTGTGCTAGGATTGGCTGAGGTACACCTCAACCATTTTGTCACTGCATGAGTGTAATGTGCACTTAAAATGGAGAGACATTGAGCTGACTGCACAGTATGTTATCCCTCTGGGTGGTACCTTTTGCTGTACAGACCAGGGCACAAGCTGAGGAGAGTTGCCATGTTGAGGTCAGTGAAGGTGCATGGAATCTGTGGGGTCATGTGCTGGCCTGGCTTGAGCTGCATGAGGGTTGCAGTGAAGCACAGGACTGCCTAGCTTGGGAACTGTGAGTGGCACAGTGATGGCTTGGCATGCGAAAGTGACAAATGGGAATGTTTGAAACATGGAAACATAGAATTTGATGGCAGATAAGGACTGCTTGGCCCACCTAGTCTGCCCATTTCCCTACCTAATGGATAAGCTGCAGATCCTAGTTAACCAACAGCCTGCTTCCTCCTACCCCCCCACTACAATTGCCTTATGTCTGTCCCATACATTCTTGAATTCCCCCACTGTTTTTGACTCCACGACCTCATCAGGAAGGCTGCTCCATTCATCCACAACCCTCTCTGTGAAAAATACTTCCTCCATAACTCTGAGCCGTCCCCCCCTCTATCTTCAAATTGTGCCCCCTTGTTTTTGCGCATCTATTTTTCTGAAAGATGCTACCCTCTTGAAATTTGTTGATTTCCATGGGGTACTTGAAAGTTTCTATCATGTCCCCCCTCTCCCTCCTTTCCTCGAGGCTATACGTATTAAGCTCCTTTAGTCTCTCCTCATATGTCTTCTGGTGCAGACCCTGCACCATTTTGGTTGCCCTCTTCTGGACAGCCTCCACCATTCTGATCTGGTCCTGCCAGAGCTTTGTTGGGGTGGCTGATTATGGGTTACAAAGTGCTGCTGCAGAGCTGCAGTCATGCACGCCTGATCTAGTCCTTCTGGAGCTCTGTTGGGAGGGATGTATTTATAAGGTGACACAAAGCAACAATCTTGTTTTGGTCCTGCCAGAGCTGCTACTAGCAATTGCCTGATTTAAAATGGATGTGACTGCCTAGTCTTGATATTCAGATATTGCTTTCTTCTGTCTTCTTCCTTCTTCAAAATGTGCTTCAATTAATAAATGGTGTTCTTCTTGTCAGTGTGCCTCAGTTGGTTGTACATCTGCCTGTGGACCAGAGGGTCGTGGGTTCTCATCCCACACCAGGCTTGGACTTGTGCCAAAAATGCTGAAATCCAAGTGCTGTACTGGGGGGTGGTACTGCTGGGGGTACTGCCCTTTGGCTGTGATGTCAAACTGAGCTGTTATTCTACCCGTCCTGGTGCTGTCCTGGTGGGTGTCCATGTGAAAGTAAAAGAAACCAATGCACTTTTCTCAAAGAGTAGGGGACAGTTCAGTATTCACCTTGCTTACCATGAAATAGGTTCATGCAATTGTCCAGGCTGTGTGTGGTTGTTGTGCGATATGGTCACCACTTCAAATTCAGTCACTTCTTGTGCGATATGGTCACCACTTCAAATTCAGTCACTTTACTACCTGTAGAGATGCAGTGAATTACAAATCCGCCCAAGAAGTGGACTCAAAGTGACCACTTCACATCCGCGGAGCACGACGTGAAGTGGACCCTGTAAAGTGCTCACTTTGCGTTATCATTACCACTTCGCTTCTCAATAAACATTAATGCGAAGTAAGGTAAAGTGAGAAGAAACAGGCACATCTCATGGCCTGCAGTACTGTAAGTCACATGCTTTAGCCAGGCAGGAAGGAAGTGAGTCAGAGAAGCAGTTTCACTTTCTCCTTTGCATTTGTACAGGGAGAAAGCAAAATTGTTTTGTGAGAGGAGTTTGCTTGGCTCTTGGAGCCGTTACAGCCAATCCAATTCAAACAGCTTTTTTAAAAGCTATTTTATTTAGTGTTTGTATTGTGTTAGTGTTTTTTTGGTTATTGAATTTTTTTGTATAAGTTTTGTTTTTGTTGTGTGTGTGTCTGTGTGTGTGTGTCCACTGTCTGTGTGTGTGTGTGTGTGTGTGTGTGTGGTCCTGTGGACCCACGAGGATGGAAGGTCAGGTTGGGGTCGGGGAAGGTGAGTCGCTGGCACGTGGGAGTGTTAGGAGGGGAGGAGTGCAGACCCGTGGGGGGTGGGGCAGTCATGTTATGTTGGACCGCTCCATACTCCTGGCCAGTGCTGCTTCCCCCACAGAAGCAACAGAAGCAGCAGCAGCAGCAGCACCAATGCCACCGGTGGCTGTTGCTCATCCACCTTCTGCACCACCACCACTAGCAGAAGCTGTTGGGGCTGTAGCAGCACCCCCTCCACCACCTCCACAGCCACAGGAGGTGGCCCCGGCAATAGTGGGTGGTGGTGGGACTCGTGCCTGCCAAGTGCATACTGTGTCTGGTCCCCCTACAGCTCCCCAATGTGGGAGTTTTTTAATTGTTGGGGAGAGACAGCACAGTGGTGCAGTGCCATGTGTGTGGTGTGCTGGTCTGCCGTGGTCCTCCTGGGACACATTTGGGGACTGGTGGCCGGTGCAGCCACATGATGAATCACCACAGAGCAGAGTGGCAGGCTGCCATGGAAGGGGCCATGCGTCCACCTGCTGGCCCTTCCATGGCAGTGGCCAAGGGTGCTGCTGGGGTGGGAGATGGGCCTTGCAGCAGTCACCGCCGCAGCAGGAGGAGGAGGGCTACATCAGGTGCTCCACCACCACAGCCACCAGCACCACCCTGTCTACCACCAGCCCCATAACCTGGATTACCTACTGCAGTGGACCTGGGCACAGTCCCTGTTAGCCAGTTTGACCTCATCCTGGTGTGGGCAGCACTGGAGGAAACCAACAAGTGTTTCATTAATTTGGAGCAGCAGGAAGCACAGCAGCAAATACTTTCAGTGCTGCACCTGCTGCTGGACCAGCATGGTATACCACAGCCATAGTAAGTCCAGGTATTGTTTTCTGCCTCCCAACCCCCACCCCCACCATTCTGATCCCACCCCACTACTGTGATATACTTTTGTTGTGTGTTTTTTGTTTGCTATTATTAAATCATACACATTTTCCTTTCAGGGAATCTTTCTTGCACCATACAGTGCAATAATTTTTGAAAACTATGCATAAATGCATTACAGTGAGTCATGCGACAGAGCATTCCATTCTGAAAAATCTGCCCACATTCTGCTCCTTCTCAGCAACATTAGGACATGATGGCAGGAGAGCGTGTGCGTGCTCCCCAGTGAATATTGGATTGTGCAGGTTTACGAATGTTTCTTTATGTTAACGGTCAGTTTGTTGTGAAATCTGTGGCCACGTTTCCAGTAAGAAGAGCCTTGGTAGTGGAAACATCCCACATTTCACCACAAAGTGAACCGTATAACATTAGGCAACATTGCTTGGGATAGCTGCTGGACATTCAGTATAGTGGAGCATGCACCTGTGCTCCCTCTGCCATCACGTCTTAACGTTGCTGAGGAAGTGTGGCACAAATGTGGGTTGCTTTTCAGATTGTTAATTCCTCCATCATGTGACTCACTGTAATGAAACTATGGGTGGTTTTCACATATATTGCACTTTGTGAAGCAAGAAATATTCCAGTGCCAGTAATGCCCCCACATATTAGTTTATGTGCATCACCATAACTATGTAATGTGGTGAGTGTCTGTAAAGCAGCAGCGCAACAATCTGTTGACAACACTGACCTATATTTTTTAATGCTATGTTACAATTTCCTTTACTTACATCCTGACTGACTGGAAAGATACGATAATTTGCAGTAGTTGAGTGTGCTGTACTACCTTTTTTCATGTGTGAAATAATGAAAGGAGCATTCCTTTTAAATTGGTGCTGCTGACAGTGAGTGTAACCAGGAGTTTGTCATTGTTTTCCTCTGCTTTTCTCCATCACATCAAGCAGTTGTCATAAATAACTTCTGTTGTTAACTAACAGTTATGCATCAGTCAGTGTTTTATATGACACCACAGAACAATAGTTATTGAAAAGCTGCTGCAAAGAAATACAAAGCTGGTCAGAACAATATTGGAAGACGTGCTCATTTTGTTTTCATATGTGAAAAAAATAGTAGTGAGAGAAGCAGACAAATTGTGAGAAGAATCGTATCATTCAATTCACTGACGGCTCACATGTAAGTAGTGGTTGCTGTGGCAATTTAAAGTAGCATAAAAAAGTACAGTTCAGAACTGTGAGGACATTCTTGCAATGTTGCTTTAATTGTAAAAATGTCACTATGTCATCATGACTATAAGCTCACAGCAACAATCACAGAACACACAAAAGTGACACAGAGTCCCCACATTTTTTCTGCAGGCCCACAATGCGTCCTCCTTGTGTGCAGAAAATTGACAAGTGGTAATGAAGTAAAAAGAGACTGTTTCAGCACAAAGTACCCCAGAATTAATGGTGCAATCAGTCATGCGCGCAGTGTTGGCACAGTCCCCAGATTTTTTCTGCAGGCCCAAAATGCATCCTGCTTGTGTGCAGAAAATTGACAAGTGTTAACACAGTGAAATGAGAGTGTTTCAGCAGATACCCCAGTATAAAATGATGACTGTGAGCATTGTGTTGCTGGTCCAATGTGTTGTGTGAGATGATTCCACCAAATGAAATGTGATCACCTCAACTGGATTGAAAGGTACCTTTTGGATGCACACTAATAGTAGCCTTGGTGAGTAGATATATATATATATATATATATATATATATATATATATGGTTGTGTATTTTGTAGGTGATGATGACGGGGGTTGAACTTGACATGGACATGTATTCATGCTATTGTTCTGCATCACGCACAGGTGACTCCAGACTGTTGCTGTGCACCATCCAGTGCTCAATGAGAATTTTTTTGCACTTAAATGGAAACGGATAACTCTCAAACACATGAAGGTAAGTATTTTTTTTTTTTGGGGTGGGGTGGGGGGAATCATATTTTCAGTTTTGTCTGTGATGGTTTCTTATTTTTTTACTTCTTCACAGATGTCATCAGCATCCTTCTGGAGTCCGGTAGTTAATGATGGTCATGGTCATCGAATGAAACGACTTCTGCGTGTTGCATGTGTGCCCAAGCTCGGGTCGGAGGAGTTGTGTGCCTGATGTTGAAGAACTTTTTTGGATAAGGCCACTTTGACAGAACAACAAAGTATCGCGCATTTTCCTAAAAAAAGAAATGAATGACTTCTTAAAAGTTACAACTTCATTGTTATGTGTCCCTCCCTGGTTCTCAAATCTCAATCCCTATTGTCAAGTTACAGCTCAGAGACACATCTTGTCAACTACTAAGACAACCTGTTGTGTGCAATATTTGCAGCAGTGTTTACAAAGCAATGTAACAGATGAAATAAAATCTTCATACTTACCAGAATGGATTTCACATGGACATTACATCAGTTCCTCTCTGTACGGTATAGCTACAGCATCTTTCCCAACGAGTAATAGCGATGGAGCCTGTTTTTGATCTCCTGTAAAAGAAACAAAAGAAGTGTACTGTATGTGTTTTGCCACTGTGACTCTGAAAAGCTACAGAAAACCAAACAGATAACTTAAGGAAGTGAGGCAGCATAACAAACATGAGTGCACATACTCACTTTATGGTTTAAATATTAAGAAGCTGGTGGTGGTGGTGGACTGGTGGTCCATGGGCGGCAGACAGACTCATGGTGGAAGCAGAGTTGGATAACATCAGTCCCGCTGGTGGTGGTGGTGGTCCATGGGGGGCAGACAGACTCATGGTGGCAGCAGAGTTGGATAACATCAGTCCCAGTGGTGGTGGTGGTCCAACTGTGGGAGACAGACAGACTCTTGGTGGCAGACTTGAATAACATCAGTCCCGGTGGTGGTGGTGGTCCATGGGGGGCAGACAGACTCTTGGTGGCAGACTTGGATAACATCAGTCCCGGTGGTGGTGGTGGTCCATGGAGGGCAGACAGACTCATCGTGGCAGCAGAGTTGGATACCATCAGTCCCGGTGGTGGTGGTGGTCCTACTGTGGGAGGCAGACAGACTCTTGGTGGCAGACGGATAACATCAGTCCCAGTGGTGGTGGTGGTGGTCTGTGGGGGGCGGACAGACTCTTGGTGGCAGACTTGCATAACATCAGTCCCTGTGGTGGTGGTGGTGGTCTGTGGGGGCAGACAGACTCTTGGTGGCAGACTTGCATAACATCAGTCCCGGCGGTGGTGGTGGTCTGTGGGGGCAGACAGACTCATGGTGGCAGCAGAATTGGATAACATCAGTCCCGGTGGTAGTCTGACCATGGGGGCAGATAGACTCTTGGTGGCAGACTTGGATAACATCAGTCCCAGTGGTGGTGGTGGTGGTGGTCCCTGGGGGCAGACAGACTCTTGGTGGCAGAGTGCATAACATCAGTTCCGGTGGTGGTGGTGGTCCATGGGGGGCAGACAGACTCTTGGTGGCAGACTTGCAGAACATCAGTCCTGGTGGTGGTGGTGGTCCTTGGGAAGGCAGACAGACTCATGGTGGCAACAGAGTTGGATAACATCAGTCCAGGTGGTGGTTGTCCATGGGGGGCAGACAGATTCATGGTGGCAGCAGACTTGGTAACATCTGTCCTGGTGGTGGTGGTGATGGTCCTTGGGGGGCAGACAGACTCATGATGGCAGCAGACTTGGAAAGCATCAGTCCCGGTGGTGGTGGTCCAGGGTGGGGGGGCCACTGTCTTTTAAATACTGCAATTAAAACCTGCCAACATTAACCACATCATCATCCTCATAAACAAAACTGCCCTCACAGTCATCGATGTCTGAAGTCTGACCACTGGGAAATTCTTTCTCCATTGTGTCATCATCTATGTCAGTGGTGGGCTGTTTCAGGCAGCCACTGCCAGTGCCACCAGGATGCTCCATTTCCACATCAGCAAGACCACTATGACTAGGCTGGGGTACGAATACTGAGGTTGCAGACTGTGGTGGTATGTGCCATCATTCATTTTAATGAATGTTAGCAAACTAACATTTGCAGAAGACAGGCTTGTCCGACGATCCCTGACTATTGCACCTGATGAGCTGAATACCCTCTCAACACTTACTCTGGAGGGTGGGCATGTGAGGTACTTCAGTGCCACTGCAGTCAGCTCTGGCCATTCACTGACCTTTGCACTCCAGTACAAAAGAGGATCTTCACTTATTGTCAGATGCCTGTTTTCAGACAAATATGACTCAACCATTCTCTGTGCTGCACTAAGTCCAATTGTTGATGCATCAGCCTGATCCCCGGAATCATTGATTTCACAAATACCCACTTGGGACAAAGCCTCCCAAAGCAGGTTGACGCCAACCACTTTGGATGACAGATCACTAGGAACTACAGTCCTCTTACCTTTGCATGATATATTTGCTGGTCCTCCAGCTACACCTTCAGCTGGATTATGCTGCTGAGGTTTGCAAACCTTGGCACGTGACTTCTGTGCCCCATGAACCAAGAGAACCAGTTGAACACTGATATTTTTTACCTGTTCAGGCCCTCCTTCCAGTACTGATGCAATTCCATGTTTGTATCGTGGGTCCAGCATTGTTGCCATGGCAAAGTTGTCACTACACTGAATGCTCACAAAGTGACGATTCTGGTCGAATACTGTCAGCATGTGTTGCAGCCACATACCGCTACCACCGTCTCCGGCAACATCAAGGCTATGCTGTACATTCACCAATGCCTCAGCACCCACAGCAGTGGAATTGATTGGCTTATGGAGGCAGACTCACCACTCACTGCCTGTGTGGCATGTTCAAAAGGCCGCAAAATTGTTATTACAGAGTCCATGAGGCGCCACTGTTCAGTCGTCATAGACATGGAGGCCCCAGAACTGTCACGGCTAGTGTGCATAACAAGATATTCTGAGATGGCTTTGTATTGTTCATACAACCTCTCTGCCATGTATAATGTAGAGTTCCATCAGGTGACAACTTCCAGCTTCAAGCGGTACTGAGGCAGGCTGTTTTGTATCTGAAACTGCTGCAGTTGGTCAAGGGCCTTTCCAGATCTTGAAAAGTGAGAGCAGATATGTCGTGCAATGGTCAGCATTTCCTTTATGTCAAGGGACTGCAGAAACTCCTGAACCACAAGATTTAAACAGTGGACCATGCATGGAACACAAAAAAAAACACCATTCGTGATGCATTTCACCACATTTGACCCATTGTCACTTGCTATGAACCCACCTCTCACGGACAGAGGGTTTAGCCATCTGTCAATTACAGTCAGTACCATGTCCAACATGTTCTCACCAGTGTGTGAACAGGTCACACTGTGCATAGCAATTGTTGCATGCTGGCAAATTCCAGAAAGATTGCTACCATGACAATCCACCTTCCTGCACTGATTATTCACACTACCAGCATCACAAACAACCCCCGGCACCTGCGCCCAGTGTGCAGTTATACACAGATATGAACTCCCCGCTGTTTTGTTATTTGTCCACATATCCATATTTAAATGGATGAATGGAGAGGAGGAATGTTGAAGGGCATGTCTTACTGAGCCTGAGACAGTGCGGAACAACTCAGGAATAGCACGGGTAGAAAAGTATGTCCTGTATGGGACTTTCCATTTTGGACCGGCACGGGCAGCAAACCACCGGAACCCAGAATTCTCCACAAAGGAGAAGGGCAAAAGATCGATTGCCAGCATTTCCACTACAGCAGCATTAAGTTCTCGTGACACTGTTTGATTGGGGGGGTATGTCAACTTATACGCAAAAACACTCTGTAACGTGAGCTGACTTAAATGTTTTACACGGGGTGTGTTGTTGGTCACAAATGGTTGTGTTCTGTGGTGAATGGCATTGGCAGGGGGTGGAGTGTGAATATTTGATGAAGACGGTTGCACAGGTAATGATGACAAACCCAGAAATTATGTTATTTTTCCAGATTTGCCAACCGTGGGTTGATGTACCACTTGCACTAGACATACTGCATTCACCACCACCACCACCACCACAAAAACTGCTATTCTCACCAGCCCTGGAAAACATTTCAAAGTCATTATGGTCCTCCACCTCATCATGCCTGTAGTAATCCTCTGCTGTTATTACTACACTCCTGCACACATTTAATTTCCCACTGGGCTTAACAGTCATGGTAGGGGATAACATGCTGGCTATGGTTGCCGGTGATACGGATGAACGCCCCAGTCTGGTATTAACTGCCAGCTTGTGCTGGGTCCACAGAGCCAAGTGCCTATTCTCAAGATGTGTATGCTGTCCTCCTGTCCCAAGATGGCTCCCCTTTTTACCTTGACTCACACACATGGCAAACCTGGCAGATTGCAACTGAATCATCATTTGCATCTTGAACAAAAAAATCCCAAACAAGGAAGCATGATGCTCTGCTTTTAACATGTCCATGATGATGTGGCTTTTTTAAGTCTGTTATTTTAAGCACTGAAGTGGGGGGAGCACGTGATATTTCTGGCACTGCACACCTGGACTGCAACTGTCCACCACGACTACCTATCATATTGATAACTGGGTCGTCATCATCATCATCATCCACTAAAACCAGTAAATCACAAGTTTTTACGGGGGGGGGATTCCTGCAAACAGATTCAGACACAGATACATAGATACATAGACAGTGTAGGCAGATAAGGGCCTATGGCCCACCCAGTCTGCCCATTTGAGCTTGTAAGTTCAGTTTGTTTTCCTAGAAGTCTATTTCCCCTTACCCCTGACCTCTAGAATTCCTTTATGTCTATCCCATGCATTCTTAAATCCCGTGATTGTTTCAGCCCCCACCACTTCCTCTGGCAGGGTGTTCCACTTGTCCACCACCCGTTCTGTGAAGAAATTCTTTCTCATGTTTCCTCTGAATCGTCCTCCTCCAACTTCATCCCATGCCTCTAGTCCTGAAACATCTTTTCGCTTAAAATAGTGTTTTCCTGCACCCTGTTCCTCCCTGTAAGATACTTGTATGTCTCTATCATATCCTCTCTCCTCCTCTCCTCCAGGGAGTACATGTTCAGTTCCTTCAACCTGTCTTCATAGGACTTGTGATGCAATCCATGCACCATCTTTGTTGCCCTCCTCTGAACCTTCTCTACCCTGTCTGTCCTCACGTAGAGTATGGTCTCCAGAACTGTACACTGTACTCCAGGTGGGGCCTCACTAGTGTCTTGTATAGCGGAATTATGACTCCTCCTTTTCCTGCTGGTGATGCCCCTGCCTATACATCCCAGCATCCTATTTGCTTTACCTGATGCCTTGTCACACTGTTTCCTACTTGAGGTCATCAGAGATGACAACCCCAAGATCCCTTTCCTGCTTGGTGCATGGTATATCCTCACCCCCAACTGATATATTGTGCCTGGGTTTTTGTGCCCCATATGCATTATCTTGCACTTCTTTGCACTGAATTTCAACTGCCAAACCCTTGACCATTCTTCAAGTTTCTGCAGGTCCTTCTCATTCTGTCTACACCCTCTGTGTGTCTACTCTGTTACAGAGCTTTGTGTCATCAGCGAACAGTGAAATTCTGCCTTCTAGATCCTGTGCAATGTCACTGATGAAGATGTTGAATAGGACCGGTCCCAGAACTGATCCCTGTGGTACCTCACTGGTCACTCTTCCCTCTGTGGAGTGACAGCCATTTACCACCACCCTCTGTGTCCTGCCACCCAGCCAGTTACCTACCCACCACACTACTGTCCTGCCCACACCCATATTCCCCAATTTGTGCAATAGTCTTCTATGTAGCACAGTGTCAAAGGCCTTGCTGAAGTCCAGATAGGCCATGTCCACTGCCCTCCCCTGATCCACCTCCCTAGTCACCCAGTCAAAAAATTCAATGAGGTTGGTCTGACATGACCTCCCCCTGGTGAAACCATGCTGCCTTAGGGTCCTGTAGTCCATTGACAACCAGATGTTCCACCAATCTCTCCTTCAGTAGTGCTTCCATGATCTTTCCCACTACCGAGGTGAGGCTGACTGGTCTGTAGTTCAATACTTCCTCTTTGTTTCCCACTTTTGTATAGGGACTACATCTGCTATCCTCCAGTCTTTGGGTACCTCCCTGTTTCCAGTGATTGGCTGAACAGGATAGCCAGAGTTCAGCCACCACCTCTCTTAGTTCTTTAAGGACCCTGGGTTCCATCTGGCCCCATTGCTTTATCAGCTTTATTTCTTCCAGTTCCTTCAGGACCCTTTTCTGTAAAGGACTTGTGTCCATTTCTGCACCATTCTCACCCTTGTACTCTTCAGACCCATTACCCCCTCTTCTTCCTTAGTAAAGACTGAGCAGAAATACCTGTTCAATATGTCAGCTTTACTGTTGTCATCCTCCACGCTGCCCATCCTCCCCCTTCAGTCTCACTATCCCTCCCTTTGTCTTTCTTTTTTTCACTTATGTACCTGTAAAATGTTTTGTCCCTTTACCCACTGATTTTGCAATGTGTTCTTCTGTCTGAGCTTTGGCTTCCTTACTGACTTCCTGCCTCCCTTTGTTTCTCCTGGTACTTCTCCCTATCCCCTTCTGCCTATGTCTTTTGTATTGCCTGAATGCAATCTTTTGTGTTTCACTTTCTTTGTTACCTCTTTGGAAACCATAATGGTCTCCTCTTCCTTTCCTCTTGCTAACCTGCTTAATGCATAATTTGTTGTTCTTATAATCCCCATTTTAAATACTGCCCACTGTTCCTCAACCCTGATTCCTGTCCCATTCCCTTAATGCCTCTTTCAAGTATCTCACCATTTTCCCAAAGTCTGCCCCCCTAAAATCCAGGATACGTGTTTTCGTGTGGTTTGGTCCTGCTCTTTCTGTGATTTCAAACCACAATGACTGGTGGTCACTGTTTCCCAGGTGCTCCCCCACTGTTACCCCCATCACACTGTCCCTGTTTGTGAGCACAAGGTCCAGTATTGCCTTCTGCCGAGTTGGTTCCATGACCAGTTGCTTGAGGAAGGCACCCTGAAGGAGTCCAGGATAAATCTGCTCCTAGTTGATGCTGCTGCTGATGCTCCAGTCCACGTCCTGGTATATTGAAGTCTCCAACCAGTACTACCTCCCTTGTCTGCCATCCTTTGGATGGCTAGCATCAGCTCCCTATCTGTTTCTTCCTCCTGGGCTGGTGGTCTATAGACCACACCTGTGCTGGATGGCTGGCCCCATTTTCCTTTCCAGCTTAACCCACAGTATCTCTCCCCATTTTGTTCCTCCTGGATCTGTGTGGCCCTTATGTCATTTTTCACATACAGTGCCACCTCCTCCCTTCCTGCCTGCTCTGTCTCTTCTGAATATGTTGTAACCAGGTATGGCCATCTCTCAGTCATGGTTATCATTACACCAGGTTTCAGTGATGGCCACAATGTCCAGGTCTGACTGTACCATGACAGCCTCCAGATCTTCCATCTTGTTGCTAAGGCTCCTGGCATTTGCAACATGGCTTTCCATGATTTGACCTCCCTAGACTGCTTCACTGTTCTACCCAGCCCCTTCCTTGGTTGTCATTTATCCCTGGTTCTCCTTGCTGTCTGCCCTTCTGCTGAATTTTGCCCCTTTTCTGCTTATCCACCTTTTGGACACTAATCTCCATCTTTTGCACACTGCTTTGCAGAGATAGCCACTCCTCTGGTTCACTGATTCCACTGCTAGCTGTGGGGGGTGAGCAAGTAGGTACCGTCCTTGCTGGCCTGCCACACCCCTTTGCTAGTTTAACTTTGCTAGCCACTTTTAATTTCCTTTTCTCTGGTTCCCAACTGGGGTCAGTTACATCATCATCGTATTCATCAATGTCACGGTCACACACATCCACATCTTCTGCTTGGATGCTAACATGTGGACTGCATGTTGCAACAACAACAACATCATCATCATCAGCATCATCACATTCATCATCAGCATCTAGACCACCATCTCCCGATATTTTTCACCACACTGTGAATCACTGCATGGAAAATGTGTGACGTTAAGTACCATGATGGATGGAATTTCACATTGTATGCTATAGTTGGCATGATCATCAGAATCAGGTTCAGTTAATGGGATGTTACTGGGAAGTATGACATCATCTATGCTGTCACTCACTTGCACTGCTTCACACTCAATATGTTTGGATACGGTACACTGGTTGGAATTAGAACTTGACGCAGCAATGCTAATACTGCCTCCACCACCACTAACACCAGTAACACTAACACCACTGGCTGGGAAAACATCATCTCCTCCATCTATCAGTGAAGCTACTGATTGGGCTGTAAAAAACAGTGCAGGAGAAATACCTTTCCTCACATCAGCAATGCACTTCTCCATCCGCGTACTACTACCACGCTCACAGACCCTCTTACTGCCAACATTGCCATGGCCAGAAACAGCTTTACTTGCATGTCTCTTTGCAGGCATTTTGGGGGATCAACCACAAATATTATTACCAAATTCAGATTTGGATACGTTCACTTTCTGACTGGAGGGATGCTGTCTGGATATGAAGCAAAATAAACAACTGTGGCTTCAGCAACAGATAAGAGACTACTGTGTTGTGACACTGTCACGGAATTAAAACAACTTCAGTAACCAGTGGTGCTGATGGGGTCACAAAAATAATCCAGTCTGGTAAAAAATACCTTTACAAGGTGGTGGTGGGGGGAGCACTGAATACAGACAGTGCTGATTTACGGCACTACAAGCAACAAAACTAAGAACAGAGAACACGATCACAGTACAAAATCAGACAGCTGCAGTGGTTAGCAGGTTCACATTGCTGCGCTTAGTTGCACTTACACTAATCTGTGTCTCAAATTTTAAAAGGTGTATTATATTTGATGCATGCAACACTGCATACCCAACACAGAACACTTTGTGTACAATGCTGAACAAGGAATGCGATGCAAATGCAAAAGTTCAGTGTACTACCACGTAATGTCAATTTGTAATTTAAACAACCTGACCTTATGAAATGCTGCACCACATTCACACAACAATCAGCAAGACAATTTGTACTATTACTGACAATTTTACTATGTGTACAGTAACACAGTCAGTTATATAACAAAAATATAACCAAAACATAAAGAAATCACTAGTTCTCCAACTTAAATCTACCTACACACAGATATGCCCCTCCCCCACACAGCACACATCACTGTCTTTCACCATACACACTCAATGTTGTAAATTTACATTCAAAATCCACACACAAACAAAAACACTCGATGATGTGAGCACAGGATGGTTTCCTACAATCAATGAACTACAGTTGGATCCCCCCCCAAAAAGCAAAAATGCTTTTTGAACAGCTTTTAAATGATTCCTAGAGATAGCTATCAGAGCACACTGTCTCCTACTCCTTCCTACTCATACTACCCCAAACTGAAGCTGTGCAGATCAATATAGAGCCCATGTGACCTGAACTCCCATGAATCACTGTAAAATCCACCTTCGGAGCTCAAAAACAAGGCAAAGTAAGGCAAAGTGAACTGCCACCAATGTACTTCACCTTAAAATTGAAAGAGTAGTGACCAGTGGAGGAGGAGTAATGCAAAGTTGCTGTTTTCAATGCACTTCATGTTTCTCATTATAATGCAAAGTACGCCGCTTCGCATTGCGGAGCACTCCACGAATCCACCTGTGCTCCATGAAATGCTTCGCAGAGCAGATTGAGCCCACTTCGCCCATCACTAACTACCAGTGTACCATTGCTTCTTCAGTGCTTTGGGATACACTGTGTATGAAAAGTGCTATATTCTTGTTATTCTTGGTGGGTATTGTGTCTGTAGCAGTTGTACTGTATCTGTAGCAGTGCTGGTGGAACATTTGGGTATGCCCAGGATGGTCTGGCTGCAGACTGGCTTAATTGATGTCAACTTCTCATCAATATGAATTCTCCATTGCATTGTAGACCAAGAATGGATCACTTTCGGATGACTGGAAGGAAGTGTGTGCACGAGAAGATGGAACCTGTTGGGCAGAGAGAACCTCAAGCAAAATGCAAGTCCAGAAGATATGATGAGGACTATCTGAAACTAGGATTCACCTGGATCAAGACCAGTGAATCACCATGACCCCAGTATGTTGTGTGTGCTGAGGTTCTGGCACAAGACAGTATGTGGCCATGCAAGCTACAGCATCATCTGGAAACAAAGCACCCAAGCTTACTTTCAAAACCAGTGGAGTTCTTCAACAGAAAACTGAGTGAACTGCCAGGGCAAAAAAATGTTGTGGAGCAGCATGGGACTGTACCTGTGAAAGCTGTTGAAGTGTCATATCTTCTCTCTGTGAGAATTGCCAAAGCTGGGAAGCCACACAACAAGAAGAGCTGCTAATTCCTGCTGCAAAGGAAATGTGTGCAGTGATTCTTGGAGAAAAAGCAGCTGCACAGCTGGATACAATCCCTCTTTCAAATGACACAGTTTGCAGTTGTATTTAGGACATGTCTGCAGATGTGAAGCATCAGATCATAGATTCCATTCATCAGAGTCCATTCTTCTCTCTGCAGATAGATGAGTCCACTGATATAGCAGATGCTGCACAGCTTCTGGTGTATGCTCGGTATGCCATGGACACAGATCTTTGAGAGGAGTTTCTATTCTGCCATGCACTTCCTGCGAGAGCAACTGGGGAAGAGCTGTTTCGCCTGCTGAATGCTTTCATTGAGAATGAAGACCTTGATTGGGGTCATTGTGTTGGTATTTGCAGTGATGGAGCTTATGAAATGACTGGAAGACACAGCGGGATGGTGACCAGAGTACAAGCAGTGGCTCCCAGTGCTGTGTGGAACCACTGCATGATTCACAGGGAAGCTCTGGCAGCCAAGAGGATGCCAGCTGAACTCAAAAAGGTTTTGGCTGATGTAGAGAAATCCATGAACTTCATCAAGGCACATGCAGTGAATTCCAGACTGTTTTTGGTACTGTGTGAAGAGATGGGAGCGAAATACACACAGTTGCTCTTGCACACTGAGGTCCGTTGGTTGTCCCGGGGGAAAGTACTGACCCGCCTCTATGAACTGCATGATAAAATCTGCAAATTTCTTGCTGACTGTAACTCTCCACTTGTGGAACATTTCCACAATCCACAGTGGCTTGCTTTGCTTGCATACTTGGCAGATATTTTTGACAGACTGAACTCGCTTAATCTGTCACTTCAAGGACGGGACGCCAGTGTTTTCACCGTCCAGAATGAGATCAAGGTATTTGGTTCCAAGCTTGAACTTTGGCCAGAACAGTGCAGCAAGGGTCAGTTGCTACATTTTCAACATTGGAAGATTTTCTTCCAATGGTCTAGGGACCATCTCTGGTTTCAGGCTTGGGCCACTGGTAGGCAAGTAGATATACAAAACTACAAACGTGCCCGGAATGACTGCACCAAAGAAATACGCCTGAAGAAAAGTAAATATTACAAAGATGCCATCACAAACACCTGGGGAAAGGGAAAGTTCCTTCTGGAATAATCTCAAGGAAGTTACAGGAAAACTGCCCAAAACATCATCTTCAGTGTTGAACGTGGATGGGACTATAACTCTTGACCCTTCCACTATAGCTAACGTGGTCAATAACACATTCACTGACCTCAGTAGTGTTCTTCCTCCAGACTTCTTCGATGAAGTCCTCCCTTCTGCACCCTCCTCCACCCCGGCCCCCTTTTTCAAATTGCCCCCCTTTTTACTTCAGAGCAGTCAGGATACATGAAGTCCATAGATATGTATGTAAAGCAATTCCTGGATCTAGAATAAGTGGTGACTCACTCAACCTCAAATTGCTGTCCCTTACTCTTGATGATGTGCTATCTCCTCTAACCTGGATTTTCAACCTCTCCCTCACCCTTGGCCAGTTCTCCAACAGATAGAAATCCATCACTGTGACACCAGTCCACAAGAGTGGGGAAAAAGCCCTTCATGGAAATCATAGGCCTATATCCATACTACCTTCCCTCTCTAAAGCCATTGAACATCTGTTATCTGACCAGCTAATGGAATATCTGGACAAGTACAACATCCTTTGTAAACAACAGCATGACTTCAGAAAAGGCCAGAGCACCAAATCTGCCCTCCTTGAATTTACAGGAGCAATTCTCAACTCCCTGGACAACAATTACCTCACAGGTTCGGTCTTCATAGACCTGACCAAGGCTTTTGACATCGTCCATCATTGAATACTCCTCGCAGAACTGCTCAAAGCTGGGCTCTCCCCTGAGTCTACAACTTGGTTTAAGAGCTAACTAGAAAACTGTTCCCAAAGAGTGAAAATTGCTGATGTCCTCTCAGATGCTAGACCTGTATGCTCAGAAGTCCCCCAGGGATCCATTCTTGGGCCATTCCTCTTCAGCTTGTTTTTAAACATCTTCCACAATCCTGTCTGGAAAAAAATCCTACTCTATGCTGATGCTGCTGTCATTCACACCACCCAACAGGACCCCCACCTACTCCAAAACAAGCTTCAGAAGGGTTTCACCTCCATAGAAATATGGTTTAGTAGTCAAAAGCTGGTTCTCAACTATAAGAAAACCAAGTCAATGCTTTTCTGTGGCTCCCACAACAAACATAGGCTTCACCCCCTTAATATTACAAACTGCCTTGGTGCTGTCCTCGAACAGGTTCACTCCTTTAAATATCTGGGAATCACCATAGACAGCAACCTATCCTATGTCAAACATACGCATTGGTCTCCTCTACAGGCACAGGCAATGCCTTACCTCGGAGGCCTTAAGGATAGCAGTACAGAGCTCAGTGGTCTCGCTAATCAACTGTGGTCTGATTATTTACGGTTCTGCAATTGACACAGCCCTCAGGCGCTTATCCTTGACTCTAAACAAAGCCTGCTGACTCATCACAGGATCCTGCTGTCTCACCCATACATGTGATGTCTATGCCCAAACTGGGAAGCTCCAGTTATCAAACTGTATCAAATACCAAACCTGTCTAATGACTAAGAAAATGATGCTACATCTTGCTCACCCCAGAGCCCAAACTCTTCTTCATACATCACGCAACTCCCACCTCACCAGGGCTTCAGAAAATCAAATGCTGCACAGTCCTTGGTGCCACACCTCACAAGGCCAAAGATCTTTTGCATACTGAGCTCCTAGCTGGATTGATGGACTCAACAAAGACATCTCCTCTCTGCAAAAGCTAAGCCCATGCAAAGCCAACCTTCACCTCCACCTAGCTGTCTCTAGCTCCTGCGACTGTTCCTCATAATCTGATCTCCCTCCTAGCACTTCTACTCCTACCCCCACTCTCCCTCATCCTACAGCCTCCCTTCCCCTCCTGTTTCCCCCCCCCCAGCACTTCTTTGAGGCTTGACAAAAGCCCATGACTGCACCACTCTTTTTGTGTCCATTCCAAGCCTCAGCTACCTCTGGCTACCCTGCCCCCCAGTACCCACTTTCTCTAAATATAATGTATTTCAGCTGCTTAAAAATGTCTGTACACCATTTTTGCATTGTTACTCAACTCTAGGAAATGTTTGTATTGTACCTCAGTTCACGTGGAACCTTTGTAAAAGAGCATGGGCTCAAAGAAACTTGTAATCCTAGACTCGTAATAAATAAATAAATAATGAGCTTTCAGTTGACAGCGTCAAAGAAGTTATCACAGAACATTTAAGTGGGTTGCAAGGCAAGCTTTAAGACTACTTTCTTGAACATAGCAGAGAGGACAGTGACCAGTGGGTCAGGAATCCCTTCATTTTTAGGCCAAGCTCTGCAGACTCCTTATCACCAGAAGAACAGGAGAGCCTCATTGACCTGGCCACAGACCCAACTGTGAAGGTCTCTTTTGCCTAACAGCCCCTTGCAAACTTTTGACTGTCAGTTGGACATGAGTTTCCAGCACTAAAAAATTGAGCTCTTGCTGTACTTATGCCTTTCACCTCAACATATCTGTGCGAATCTGGATTTTCAGCACTGACCACAATAAAAACAAAGTATCAGGCATGTCTTAAAGTTGAAGATGACTTGAGCCTCTACTTTTCAAATGTCAAACCAAGAATACAACAACTGACTGCATGAAAACAGGTGTACAGGTTGCCCTCTTAACAGACTGGCATTATTTGATTAACAGGCAGCAGGATTTACAGTATATTTTTACTACACTGTAACAATAAACACGCATTTTTTATTTGACAGTGGCTCTGTGTGCTTTTGTGAGTGATTCATCATTACTGGTATCTGACAAGGTACAGTGGTAATCATGCAAAAGGTGACTGGAAGCGCAATTTAGTGTGGTGCATGTGCAGTATGTTAATGGTCAGTTTCTATGTGATTACTGCCATATGCAAATGTGGTCACGACTTATGGGAAGGCATGGACTTTTTTTAAATCCAGTAGGGGAGGCTCACCATGACAAGGTCTGAGAACCCTTGATCTAGAGCATCGTATATATTGTTTTTGTAGTCAACTAAGGCTGTGGTGGTTGAGTGTTTTTTCCTGAACCCGTGTTGTTGTGCACAGAACAGTTTGTTCTTCTTGATGTACTTCATGGGCTGGTCAGACACTACCCGCTCAAGTGCTTTGGATGGGTGGGCAGAATGGATATTGGCCTATAATTTTCAAGGTTTGTTCTTTTGCCAGATTTGAAGACTGGGGTGACCAGTGCTGCCTTCCATTTGTTAGGGAAGACACCTGTACACAGTGAGGTATTAAAAACCTTGGTAAGTGGTTCAGCAATTTCATTCAGTGTGAGGGCAACCATATTCCTATCTACCAGGTCATTCCCCATCCTTGTTTCTCCTAGGACCTGCTTGACATATTTGATGGTTTTGGACTGGGTAATCTGCCAGAAATAGAAAGGCGGAGCATCAGTGCCTGGGTCGTGGTAGGAGTAGGGTGTGGGCATTGACCTGGTGCTGTAAGGGTGAGGTATTCACTAGGGAGAACTGAGCTTAGGTCCACGAATGCTTGGTTGAAAGCATCTGCAATCTCGTAAGGCTCTTGAAGTGTCTGAGCACGTGCTATGATGAGGTCAAGTGGTGATCTAGAGCCCTTTCCTGTGAGCATTTTAACAGAGCTCCAGAAATCCTTTCCTGTACCCCATCTCCTGCTAAGGAGTTCATTGTAGTAGGAGGCCTTGGCTAACTGGATGTGCTTTGTGCCCTTGTTTCTAGTTGCCTTGCATGTGAAGAGGTTAGCTTGAAGTCCGGTTGCCCTGCCCTTATGCCAAAGGTGGTCCCTAAGGTCATGAGCTCAATAAGGGGCCCGAGATCCAAAGGTTAGATGTTCCCAGAACCGCCTTTGTTTTATAGGGGGTGAATATGTCGCAAGCCTTTGTGAAGATCATTATAAAGAAGTCAAGGGCTTTATTGCTGTCATTAGCCGCATCCAGTGGTGACCAGTTAGCCAGTCTCAAGTATTGTCAGAAGGCTCTGAGTTGTCCTGCTCTCAGTGTGCCACTATTATGTACCTATGGGGCACTTTTAACAAACTTTTATACGACCAGGTGCATAATAACTTCTACTACCTCCAGAGGTACTATGGGGCTAAAATGCAATGGAGAATCTGTTCATAATATGCAATATAAAATGGGCATCCCTTATATGCAGCGAAGTTTAATTTCACTGGCGGAATTGATGTAAAGTGCATTATTTTGCATCCATGCATCATTTTGCATAATTGTGCCTCTGAACCCAAAATTTGCTATGTCGATTTTCTGTTATAATTTTTCCATATATCTAAACCATTAATTTCACATTGTGTATTCTTGATGAAATTAGCCAAAACAAGGTCTTATTATCACATGTCTGCCTTTCATCCGGTCACATGATGGGCAGGAAGTAACTGAGTGAGACAGGAAGTGAGTCTCTCACTTTCAGGTTCACAGCAGCAGAGAAAGCTTTGTGTGTGTCTTTGTGTGAGTGTCTGAGAGGTGAGTCACAAAACTCCTTTGTCCTTACATATTTCTTTGTTTACCCTTAACTGAACTGTTTTTATATACCTGTAAGGTATATTTTGAGAACCTAATTTCTTTGCAAGGTTAATTTTTTGTTTGATTCCTCTTGTTCATTTTGTAGCTCTTGTTACACTCTTTTTTCTTAATTTTACTTTTCTTTCCTGTCCCTTCATTTTTTTATAGTTAAACTTTAGTTGAAATGGTGAGCAAAAGAGGTGAAAGATGTGGGCAGTGAGGGCCAATGATGTGGGGTGGGAAAACTGTAAGGCTCAACAGCCATCCTTTTTTATCTGGTCACATATGGGAAACTGCATCAGCAGCCACAGTGGATATACCAGCGGCAGCAGCAACACCACTACTGGCAGCAGTAGATGCAGCAGCAGTAGCAGCAGCAGCAGTGGTAGCCACAGTAGATGCAGCAACAGTAGCAGCAGCAGCAGCAGTAGCAGTTGTACATGCTACAGCAGCAGCAGCAACAGTCGACTCTGCCTCTGTTAGTGTTGTCGCAGCACAGGCAGTTCATGAACAGCCCTAGCAGCCAGAACAACAGCAGCAACTTGTGTCTGCCCCTCCTTGTGTTTTTTTCTGCCACCACAGCTAGCACCCAGGTCACACCTGCAGATCAGTCTATTACCATCACACCTGGTGCCCACCCCTTCCTGTTCCCAGACAAGCAAGGAGCTCTGTAGTCTGGGAATATTTCAAGATACCCAGAAATGATCCAAGTTTATTGCATTGTAGTATTTGTGGGATTCATGTCCGGCGTGGGAAATGGGGAAGCTACTTTGGCACGGGTGGGCAGAGAAACCACCTTATTAGTCACTACCATGCAGAGTGGGAGGCCACACTGCAGAAGGAAACAAGAAATCCTATTCCTGCAGCAATGGATGTAGCAGTACAAGACAGTGCCAGGCAGGGAAAACATACCAGAAACAGGAGGAGGACTGACAGCAGGCCTGCAAGTGAGAGGACAGATCAATCTGCATCCTCGTCTGCACAAACCACCTCATCTTCCTGGCCTCCATGCACAACAGGAGGACCTGTGATTTAAGCTCACCTGGCTATAGTTTGGTATGAGATAGATGATCTCCACTAGGAGATCACAGCACAACGTGCAGACACCCAAAGGGTACTGGAGAACCAGGAGACAATAATAAATCTCCTGACAGAGATCCCTGATGATCTTTAGTTTCTCTTTAGATTCTTTACATATGTGTCACATTATGTTATTTTGATTGTTTTTGGTTTAGTTATACTGTATGTTATTTTTTTTTAATTCTCACTTCCCTTCCCTCCTCTCCTATCCCATTACTACAAAACTGCAAAAAAAAAAATATGTATATTAAAAAAGATCAAAAACAACTTTTTGGGTCATATTCACGGTTATTGCTCAAACTTTTCCTATTATGTCTTCCTTATCCTTCTGAAGTCTCATTTTTTTAAGTGTTGTTAAGAGTTGTACTCCCCACTCACCCACCAAAATAATAAGCAGCAGGACATTAATGTTGTGAAACGTTTGGCCTGTACTTTTTTATTCAGTTTTATATTTCCCCTTACCTACTGTTCCGACTTGTTGTATTATATCATTCTTTCTCAATTATGAATCTGTCTTCTATTTTGGTATCACATTTGAAACATTAAAGTAAGACTCAGTTCAATATGGCTACCACTTGGTTTTCATCAGTCTTCGCAGCAGTTTTTGAACACGTACTGTCCCATAATGTGATGTAGCAGTGTATGCTGCATAGTAGTTGAATTCAGTCAATGCGGAAGGGATTTTCAAAAATTTATGTGCAAAAACAGCAATTAGAACTGCTGAAAACCTAGTCCTGGCCATATTCGATTGCGTGCTCCTTTTTCTTTTATTTCAGATGTGAAAATAAGTTCTGAAGCATACTCACATTGTATGAAGAATGATATCACACAACTTAAGTTAGTAGATAAGGGTCAATTCAAAGTAGAATTACAAATTATAGGTAAATATGTTTGCACAAACCATAGGAAGGCAAGAAATGGTTACTTACTGTATTTACATGGTGTGGGTTGTTGTTATTTGTACCCATATCCGTATCTCAGTAATGTTTTCCTTTTTCAGTTACTGTTCATATCATGAGCAATGAAGTGACATAGTCATCCACACTTCACTACATTAGGCTTCTTGGTACCCTGAGGGAAGTTGTTATTACATACTAACATACTAAAAGCCAGCAGAATAGGCCTAATGGTCTTTCGCGTCTGCTCGTTAGCCAGCCGCTATTGGGCACTAGCTCCTCCTCCCCTCTGGCCCCAGAGAGTGTCAACTTCAGCTTCAGTGTACCCATGCATCTGTCCCACCCCATCTTAAAGCCCTCCACTGTGCCCAGTTTGACTAGATTCCTGGGCAATGCATTCCATGGCTCCACCACCCTCTCAGTGAAGTAATGCCTTCTACATTCTCCCCTGTAGGTTCCCCCCTCCAACTTCCACTCATGCCCCCTAGTTGTGCCCCCTTTCATTAGCCTAAACATTTCTTTGGCTCTGCCCCTGTTTATCCCTTTCACATATTTGACTACCTCAATCATGTCACCCCGTCTCTTCTCTCCTCCAGCAAGTACAGCCCAAGGACTTCCAGCCTTTCCTCGTAGGTCCTTTCGCTCATGCCCCAGATCATCCTGGTTGCCCTCCTCTGAACCCTCTCCAACAATGCTATGTCCTTTCCAAGGTGAGGTCTCCAGAACTGCACGCAGTACTCAAGATGCGTCATGACCAAGGCATTATACAGAGGAAGGATCACCTCCCTCTTCCTGGACATTATTCCCCGGACAATGCAGCTCAGAATCCTGTTTGCCTTTGCCGCAGACCTTCTGTAGTTTTTAGTGTTGTTCATTCTGGTGTTTACCACCACCCCCAGGTCCCTTTCACTCATTGTGGCTTGCAGTGAGACCCCTCCCAGGATGAATACATGACCTGGGTTTCTGACTCCCAGATGCAGCACCTTACACTTCCCTGGATTAAACCTCAGTCCTCACCTCCTTGACCAACCCTCCAGGATATCCAGATCCCTCTGGACTGTCTCTCTTTCGCTTCCTCTCCATCAGCCAGTGCTCCCAGTTTTGAGTCATCCACAAAGAGGCTCATCCTACTCCTAACACTGCTGCCTAAATCAGAAACATAGGCATTGAACAGGAGTGACCCCAGTACCGAATCTTGGGGAACCCCACTGAAGACCTTCCTAAGGGAGAAGACTATCCCACCAACCACTACCCTCTGTGATCGATCCATGAGCCAGTTTTCTACCCTTCTAAGCAACTGTCTTCCCACGCCATCCCCCCCAACTTTGTCAACAACCCTATGTGGAGTACCGAGTCAAATGCCTTACTGAAATCCTGATATAGGACATCCACTGGTGTTTGTCGGTCCAGGGTCCCCGTCACCCAGTCATAAAAATCTATGATGTTAGTCTAGCATGATCTCCCCGGGACAAAACCATACTGTTTGTCATCCATGTGCCCCAGCCTTTTCAGTTGCCTCCCGAGCTTCTCCTTGATGAAGCCCTCCATTAGTTTGCCTACTATCGATGTTAGGCTGACAGGACTGTAATTTCCCATCTCCTACCTAGACCCCCCTTTGTGGATAGGCAGCACGTGAGCCACCCTCCAATCCTGAGGCACCCATCCTGTCTGCAGTGATGTGTTGAAAAGTGTAACTAGTGGAGCTGCTAGTTCATCTGCCAGTTCCTTCAGGACTCTCGGATGCAGCCCATCTGGTCCTGGTGCCTTGTCAGTTTTCAGTGCCCATAGGGCCTCCCTCACACTGTCCTCTGTAATTTCCCCCTCCCTAACCCCCTCTTCAACAAAACACCCATCCCCTTCTAGGCCTGGCCCACCCGGTGCCCCAGCCTCTTCTGGTCCTGTCCTCTCCATCTGTCCACTCCTCTGCTCTCAGCTGCCCCCCTCCCCCGTTTTTCTGGCTGAATGGATCCCCTGTCACCTTCCATAAATACCGAGGCAAAGTACTTGTTTAGTACCTCTGCCTGCTCCTCTGCTTCCTGAGCCCATCTCTTCCCAGTCCTAATCCTGGAGATCTGTGCGCTCCCTTTCCTCTTTTCCCCTATGTATTTATAAATTCCCTTTCCACACCTCCGGATATCCCTAGCCAGGTTTTGCTCCATCCTCACCTTGGCTCCCCTCATCACTCTTGTGACCCTTCTGGTTGTCAACTCATACTCACCTCTCTCTCTCTGTCTCCCCTGGAGTGTCACATCCATGGTTTGATAAGAATGTATTCTTTCTATGTTTCTTATTTGGGGGGGCTGTTATTTTTTTTGTGTAATAACCATGTATTTTTACTTTTTCCATGTCCAGGTAAGATTATGATGACATATGGCACTCTGCATCCTGTATCTCTGTGGATTCAGCAACAACCACATAAAGGTAAGTATTTTTTTCTCCTGGGGGGATGTCTGGTTGAAGTATGCATACATAGAAACATAGACTTTGACAGCAGATAAGGACTGCTTGGCCCACCTAGTCTGCTCATTTCCCTACCTATTGGATAAGCTGCAGATTCTAGTTAACCAACAGCCTTCTTCCTCCTACCCCCCACTATACGAACTTATGAACATACGAATGTGCCAGTAGAAACAGACCATCCAGTCTATCTAAGTCAACTCGAGTGTGCAGCTAGCATCCCTAGTTTGCAACGGCCCCACCCCCTTCCCTTTGTCATCCCACTGCTACCCCCACCTCCCCCACCCTCACTCTCCCCTGTTCCATGTCCCATGCCCTTTTAAAGCTGTTCACAGATGTACATGATACCACCTATTCTAGAAGTGCATTCCATTTTGCTACCACCCTCTCCATGAAATAGTGCCTCCTCATTTCCCTCCTAAATCTTCCAGCATCTATTCTTAGCCTGTGCCCCCCTGGTGTCCCTCCCGCTCCATAGCTTAAAGACCCCATCTGTCCCATCCTTATTGATTCCCCTCAGATAATTGAATGTCTCTGTCATGTCCCCCCTGTCCCTTCTGTCCTCCAGTGTGTACATATTTAGGTCTCCCAGCCTGCTCTCATAGTCTGTCCTCTCCATTCCTCATATCATCTTTGTTGCCCTCCTCTGCACCCCCTCCAGTAGCCTGATATCACTGTTTAGGTATGGCCTCCAAAACTGCACACAATACTCCAAGTGCGGCCTTACCAGCAATCTGTAGAGGGGCAAGATCACCTCTCTTTGCCTGAATGAAAATCTCCTTGATTTGTACCCCAGCATTTGTTCGCTTTTGCAACTGCTGTCCTACACTAGGCAGTGTTGTCCATGGTCACTGTTACCATTACCCCTAGGTTCTTCTCCTCCTCAGTGATCTCCAGCTTAACCTCCCCAGCCAGTACTATCTCCTTGGGTTCTTCACCCTGAAGTGCATAACCTTACGCTTCTTTGCATTGAACCCTAGCTGCCACCTCTCTGACCACTCCTGAAGCTTGCTTAGATCCCCATGCAGCTGCTTCCATCGCTCCCCTCTATCCATCACTGCTCCCATTTTGGTGTTGTCTGTGAACAGACTTACCTCGCTCACCACCCTGTACACAATGTCTGATATGAAGAACCCAAATAATACTGGTCCCAGCACAGAGCCCTGTGGCACCCTGCTTGTCACCGGCCTTGGAGTTGAGAGCTCGCCTCCCACCACCACCTGTTGCAGCCTCCCAATCAGGCAGCTTGTAATCCAATTCGTCATTTTTACCCTACCCCTACACCAGTTAGCTTCCCCCCAAGCCACCCATGAGGCACCGAATCAAAGGCCTTGCTGAAGTCCAAGTAAAGAACATCCACCAAATGACCCTCATCCAGTTCACCTGTCACCCAGTCATAATATTGTATCAGGTTGGTTTGACAAGACTTCCCTGAAACAAACCCATGCTGACTCACATCCTGGAGGCCATTGACCTCCAGGTACAACACCAGTATTTCCTTTAGTATTGTTTCCATGAGTTTGCACAGTATGGAGGTGAGACTTACCAGATGATAATTACCCATTTCATCCCTTGTTCTGCTCTTGTGTAATGGCACTACATGTGCCATCCACAAATCCAGTGGCACACATCCTGACTCCAGTGAGGTGCTGTACAGATCACCAGTGGCTCTGCCATCTCTCTCAGTACCCTATGGTGGATACCATCTGGCTCTGGTACCTTTTCTACCCTCATAATTGCCTTATGTCTGTCCAATGCATTCTTGAATTTCCCCACTGTTTTGACTCCATGACCTCCTCAGGAAGGCTGTTCCATGCATCCACCAGTCTCTCGTGAAAAAATATTTACTCACATTGCCCCTGAGCTATCCCCCCTCTATCTTCAAATTGTGCCCCTTTGTTCTTGAACATCTCTTTTTCTGAAAGATGCTCCCCTCTTGGACTTTGTTAATTCCCTTGAGGTACTTGAAAGTTTCTATCATTTCCCCTCTCCTCCTTTCCTCAAGGGTATACATATTAAGCTCTTTTAGTCTCTCTCTTCATATGGTTTCTGTTGCAGACCCTGCACCATTTTAGTTGCCCTCCTGTGGACCACCTCCATCCTGTCAATGTCTTTGTGGAAATGGGGTCTCCAGAACTATGCAGTACCCCAGATGGGGTCTCACCAACTGTCTGTACAGAGGGATAACAATGTCCTGTTTTCTACTGGTGATGCCTCTCCCTATGCATTTCAGTACCCCCCCCCAGCCCTCCTTACTGCATTCTCACATGACTTACCTACCATAAGGTAATTTAATATGACTACGCCCAGGTCCCTTTTCATTTTTGTTGTTGTTAGTACCTCCCCCATTGTGTACTCTTCTCTTGGGTTTTTGTTCCCAGGTGCATTACTTTTTGCACTTCTTTGCATTGAATCTAAGCTGCCATACTTTTGGCCATTCCTCCAACCTTGACAAGTCCCTTCTCATCCTTTCCACTCCCCCATTGTGTATTAACCCTGTTGCAGATCTTTGTGTCATCTGCAAAGAGGCAAACTTTTCCTTCAAGCCCCTCTGCAATGTCTCATATTAAGACATTAAAGAGGACCGGTCCCAGTACTGAGCCCTGCAGTACCCCACTATTAACCACCCTTTCTTCAGAGTGTACTCCGTTTACTATTACCCTCTGCACCCTGTTGTCCAGCCAGTTTCTTACCCAGGCTACCACCCAGGGACCCACTCATAGGCTGGCTAACTTGTTTATTAATCTTTTGTGTGGGACTGTGTCAAATGCCTTGCTAAAGTCTAGGTGGGCCATATCCGCAGCCCCTCCTTGGTCCACTACTTTGGTCACCCAGTCAAAGAACTCTATTAGATTCATCTGACATGTCTATCCCACTGTGAATCCATGCTGCCTTGGGTCCTGTGCACGGCTGGCCTCTAGGTACTCAACAACTGTAGCGAGGCCACTGGCTGACCTTTTCAATACCTCCCTGGACATGGGATGTGTACCATAGGACTGGAGGATGGCCCATGTGGTACACATCCACAAAAGTGGCCCAAAAGATGAACCAGGGAACTATAGGCCAGTGAGCCTCAATATCAATTGTGGGGAAGCTCATGGAAACCATCCTTAATGAGTGACTGGTTAGCTTCTTGGAAGAAAACGGTCTCCAGGATAGTCAGCAGCATGGGTTTATCATGGGAAGATCATGCCAGACCAGCCTTGTAGAGTACTATGATTGGGTGATGTGGGAACTTGACAAGGGCCTTGCAGTGGTTGTCCTGTATTTGGACTTCAGCAAGGCCTTTGATTCAGTACTGCATGGGAGGTTGGGGCGGGGGGACTGGAATACGTGGGAGTGGGACCAAAATTGATGAAATGGATCATGAACTGGCTGAGGGGAAAGCAGCAAAGGGTGGTAGTAGAGGGAGAACTCTCATCACTAAAAGCAGTGATGAGTGAGGAATTACAGGGATTTGTGCTGGGACGGTGCTGTTTGGGATATTTATTGCTGATATCTCACACAAGATCAGTCTGTTTGTAGAGGATACCAAAATGGGAGCTGTGGTAGATGACATTGAGGGGTGGAAGAGGCTGCAGGAGAACCTGCTTAAGCTGCAGGAGTGGGTGGAAACATGGCAGTTAGGGTTCCATGCCAAGAAGTGCGAGGTTCTGTACTTTGGAGCAAAGAACCAGGGGAGGGACTATCACTTGAATGGAGTACAGTTGGGAAGCATTATAGAGGAAAAGAACCTAGGAGTAATCATAACAGGGAGCATTCAGGATGGTGGCAGCACAAGCCAACAAAATGCTGGGGTGTATTGCTAGGTGATCTCATCCAGAAGGAGGGCGGTTATACTGCCCCTGTACAGATCATTGGTCAGGCCCCACCTGGAGTACTGCATGCAGTTCTGGTGCCCGTATTTGAAGAAGGACATCAGGTTATTGGAGGGGGTGCAATGCAGGGCCACAAAGATGTTTTAGGGATTGGGGGACAGGCTCTTTGAGGACAGACGGACAGACTGGGGGAGTTAAAGGTATATTCATTGGAGGAAAGGAGGGATAAGGAGGATATGATAGAGACCTTTAAGTACCTGAAGGGGATAAACAAGACAGATATAGAGGGGATTTTCCAACTGAGAAGGGGAAGGGACATGAGAGGGCATGGACTGAGATTGGATAGGGGAAGATTTAGGAGGGAGGGAGATAAGGAGACATTTTTTCACAGAAAGGGTGGTGGGCAAGTGGAACACCTTACCAGAAGAGCTAGTGTCCTGTAGGATGGTGGGCAGTTTCAAGAGGGGTTTGGACAAGGGAAGAGGAAGGGATATGGTGATGGGGTGGGAGGGGCAGCTGCAAGATGAGGGGCTAGCTGCAGACTTGATAGACCATGTGGCCTATTTCTGCTGGCAATTTCATATGTTCATAATTCTTTCTTTCAGAAGTGATTCCATCATTTTCCCTACCACTGAGATCAAACTAGCAGGTCTGTAGTTTCCTGCCTCTGCCTTGCTCCACCTTTTGTGAAGGGGAATCACATCCGCCCTTCTCCAGTCCTCAGGTACCACACCATCCTCCCATGATTTGTTAAAAAGGGTAGTCAGTGGTGTCACTAGTTCTCCCCTTAGTTCTTTTAGAATTCTAGGGCGAATCCCATCAAGTCCCATTGCTTTGTCTACCTTCAGTTTTAGAAGTTCTTTCAGGACCCTTTCTTCTGTGAATGGACTGGTATTGACCCCCCACCATGCAGAGTGCTTCTATTGGTTGGTTTAGGTACCTCCTGTTCTTCTTCTTTTGTGAATACTGAGCAAAAGTATTCATTCAGTATCTCTGCATTTTCACTGTCACCATCTGCCCACCTCGCCTCCCCTTTTTTAAGCTTCACTATCCATCCCTTGGTCTTTCTTCACTCCTTGTGTTTCTATGTTTCATGAATGCACCAGCACTGTCCTGGCTAGTCCATACCAGCATATATTCGGAAATCGCCTTGTACTGCTCATATAAGTGATCCAGCATGTACATGGTTGAATTCCAACCTTGTCACCACATCCATTTTCATGCAAGACTGAGGCAAGTTGTTGTGAATCTGAAGCTCACAGAGCTGGTCACATGCCTTTCTGGACCTTGCAAAGTGCACACAGATGCGATGCACAATAGACAAAATCTCTCTGACATTCGGATGGGTGAGAAACTGCAGGATGACGAGATTCAGACATGGCACACTGAAAAAAATGCCATCACTAATGCACTTGATGACATTAGATCTATTATTACTGCCAATAAAACTTGCCTTCAGTGAATGTGGGTGGAGCCACTCATCAATTTCTGAAAGAAGTGCTTCTAGCATCTTCTCATCTATGTGACCCTGCTACGCTTTTCATCATCAGTGTGGCATGCTAATGAAGACCCTAAATGTTGCTACCACCACAGTTTGCCTTGCTGCAAATTTGCCACTGCCCAATTCGAACAGTACCCCAGGTATCTGTGCCCAGTGAACTGTAATGCACAAATATGAACTGCCAGCTGTTTTGCCACTGGTCCACATACCCATACTCAGATGTATATAAAGCATTGCTGAATGAATAATGGCATGATTTAACATATCTGATACTGTACCATACAGTTCCAGAATGGCACATTTTGCTAAGTACGTTCAAGATGGTATATGCCATTTGGGACATGCACGGGCCATGAACCACCAGAAACTTGCATTCTAAACAAAGGAGTATGGCAAGAGATTAATTGCCAACATTACAGCAGCTGCTGCATCAAGCTCCCTTGCCATCACATGATTTGGTGGTAATTTTAAATTACAGTCAAGCATGGCATGGAGTGGAGTGTGGGCTGGACTATTATTTGGGCAGTTGGAGTAAACAACTTTAGTCATCACGGTGGAATTGCTGGAGTGCTATGGGTTGGTGCTTCAATATTAGCTTTAGCTGCATTGTGCAATACAGTGACTATGCTTCTGTGAGTCAAAGGGGTGGTACTAGTAGCACTACTGCTATGCCCCATACTACTAGACAGAATTCAATTATGCTCCACCATTATGCATTTGACATTGTGGCCCCTCCAACCACTTTTGTCAGAGAACACCAGGACAAGGAGCTGCTGTTGTGACTGGACTTCTCTACTGGGACTAAAGAAGCAGAACTCTACTACTGGGAATTTCAATTTACTGTGACTTAAGAAGTAGAACTCTACTACTGGGACCTTCAATTTAGGGTAAAAAAAAGATTGTGTGTTTGTCTGAGTGGCTGAAGTGAATTATCTGAGCAGTTATCTAGGTGTTAATCTCAGGTGGCTGAAGAGGACTTGTTATCTGTGCAATTTAACTATGTGTGGAAAGATCTGTTAAGTAGGGGGAGTGGCTTAGTTAGAAGGAAGCCAGATTAAAGCCAGATTTAAACACTGCCCTAGATAGCTTCTGCCAGAGAATTGTCAGAGAACACCAGGACAAGGAGCTGCTGTTTTGACTGGACTTCTGTACTGGGACTAGATTGCCCTCCTTTCCACCCCCCCAAGCAAGTTCTACTTTTATAGACACAGGATTTGACTGACAACAGGAACTTCCTGTTTGGGAACAGGAAGTCAGTTCACAGAGCCACCAAAGATTCACCATCCTAGAAGGACAAGAGTAGCTCTCTGTCCCCCCCAGCTGCTGAAGGTCTGCCTCTGAGCAAGTAAGGGGACTACTGAGAAATATAGGATCATCTTGTCTCAGAACAGGAAGATCAGGTGCTTAAAGGGCACAGAGGTAGAACTAAGTAGGGAGTAAAAAATAAACAGAGGAAAGAGTAAGTATTCCAAACAACAGTGAAGGGGCCAGAAATAAGACATGAAGGGAGTGGAGCAGCAGTCTTCCGGGAGATGTTCTGGAGGTTGCAGTGTTGTCCCATCTGCAGGCACCTCTCTGGGCTAAGGGAGGAGGTTGCTCATCTCCAGATTGAGTTGGCCAGGAATTGTGGGACCTCCTCTCCCATCCAGGGACCACCAGGGCCAGTGCCGTTGCCTCAGAGATTGCCAAGAAAGAGGAGCGGTTGGACCACAGTGGGCTCAGGAAGGGTCAGGATGGTGGAACAGAGGCGCATCCCTCCAGTTGTACCTCTCCACAATTCATATGCTGTTCTGGCAAAGTGTTGTGTCTTTATGGAGGCACCCGCAGTGGAGACCAAGGAGGATGCTGGGAACCTTCACAAAGGAGACCCACAGGAGGGTGGCATGGAACCCCACAAGGGAAGGAAACAACTCCTGGTGGGGGACTCCATTGTTAGGAAGGTAGAACTGGGTGAGGAAAGGGAGATGAAGGTAAGGTGCCTGCCTGGCACCATGGCTTGGAGGGACAGGGAGCAAATCCTCAGGATCGTCAGAGCAGCTGCACAGGGGAGGGAGCCGGATGTCATTGTCCACCTAGGAACAAATGATCTGGCTAAGAAAGGGATCAGAGCAGTGCATGAAGAGTTTGTGGAGTTGGGGAGGGGCCTTAGACAAGTAGAACCACACGGTAACCTTCTGGAAGGTGCTGCCTGTCTATGGCGTAGGTGACGCTAGGGTGCTCCACACCATGGGATTCAATCAGTGGTTGAAAAACTGGTGCAGAGCTTAGGGATTTGGCTTCACTGGGGACTGAGGGTCCACTTGGAGTGATCTAGGCCCATACTGGAGTGATGGTCTGCATCTGTCCAGGAGGGGAACCAGGATCCTAGGTGATAGGTTTAATGCTTCATTGGCAAGCATTTAAACTAGCAAATGGGGGAGGCACTGAAAAGGAGCAGGGAAATCCTAGCCCCCAAAAAATGTCAGGGTAGTAAGTGAGGGAAATACCAAGTTAGAGATGTTGATAGGGAGAAGGGCAGGGGTAAATGGAGATATTGACAAAGACAATATGGACAGGGATGGGGGCAAAAAGGGGTAAGGCCATCAGAAAATGGAGGGTAATGAGTACCAATGTCCATAGTCTGGGCAACAAGCTCCCTGAACTGGTGGCCTTGATGGAAGAGGGATGCCTGGATATCATAGCAGTCACAGAACCATGACTGGGATGTTAACATACCAGGGTACACAACCTACAGGAGAGACAGGGAGGGGACAGGAGGGGGAGGAGTAGCTCTCTATGTGAGGGAAGGGATAAAAGCAACTGAATAAAAGAGTAAATAGGGAGGAGAGGAGGCACTGTGGGTCACCTTAGAGACTGGAAATGGCACCACAATCCGCACAGGGGTTGTATACAGACCCCTATGTCAGAAGGAGGGAATGGACAAGGATATGATAGAAGGCATTCTTAGGATGGCAGAGAAAGGGGAGATACTATTGATGGGAGACCTGAATATGCCAGATGTTAACTGGAGCACATTTGTTGCAGCCACATCCAAGAGCAGGGCCGTTCTTGATGCCCTACAGGTGGCATGCCTCAGACAGCTAGTTTTGGAACCCACTCATGAGGGAGCAATCTTAGACCTCATACTCTCAAATGGGGACAGTGAGAGGATCTCAGATCTAGAAGTGGGTAGCCATCTGGGAACAAGTGACCTCCAAACAGTGTGGTTCATGACGAACTCAGCTACAGAGTCAAGCTATACAGAAGTGAGGGTACTTGACTTCAGGAGGGCTGACTTTGGTAAGATAGGAGAGTGCCTTAGAAAAGCAGTAGCAAATAGGCCAGGAGGAGGGGTGGAGCAACAATAGGGAAACATCAAAACTGCAATCTCAGAGGCAACAAGCCTTTGTGTGAAGCAAATAAACAAATCAAAATGAAAGAAAAAGCCACTATGGTTCTCAAAAGAGGTGGCGGGGAAAGGTCAGGGGAAAAAAGACAGCATTTAGGAAGTATAAGGAAACACAGAAGGAGCATGACAGAAAGCTGTACCAGTTAAGGCAGAAGAAAGCAGGGAGGGAAGTCAGAATAGCAAAGGCCCAAACTGAGGAAAAGATAGCCCACTCGGTTAAGAAGGGGGATAAAACCTTTTATAGGTACATCAGGGAGCGTAGAAAGACAAAGGGAGGAATAGTGAGGCTGAATAGAATGGAATGGATGGTGGGTGGGCAGAGAGGGACAGTGAAAAAGCAGGGATACTGAATGAATATTTCTGCTCAGTGTTTACAAAAGAGGAGGAGGGGGGGAGTTTGACCTCTGTGGTAGGGAAAGTGATGGAATCACTTCTGAAGGAAAGAATTGTTGAGTACCTAGAGGTCAGTGGGGCACAGGACTCAGTTCACAGTGGGAAGGTCACGTTAGATGAATCTAATTGATTTCTTTGACTAGGTGACAAAAGTAGTAGACCGGGGGGGGCTGTGGACATGGCCTACCTAGACTTTAGCAAGGTATTTGATACAGTCCCGCACAAAAGATTAATAGTTAAATTAACCAGCCTGGGAGTGGGTCCCAGGGTGGTAGTCTGGGTAAAATATTGACTGGACAACAAGACACAGAAGGTAATTGTAAATGGAGTCCACTCTGAAGAAAGAGGAGAGTTACTAGTCGGGTACCACAGGGTTCAGTACTGGGTCTAGTCCTTTTTAATGTCTTTATAAGTGACATTGCAGAGGGACTGGAAGGAAAAGCATGCATCTTTGCAGATGGCACAAAGATCTGCAACAGGGTTGATACACAAGGAGGCGTGGAAAGGATGGGAAGGGACTTGGCAAGTTTGGAGGAATGGTCAGAAGTATGGCAGCTTGGATTCAATGCAAAGAAGTGCAAAATAATGCACCTGGAAAACAAAAACCCAGGGAAGATTACACAATGGGGTAGTAACAACAACAAAATGTAAAGGGACCTGGGGTAATCATATTAGATGACCTTAAGGTTAGCAAGCAATGTGAGAAGGCAGTAGGGAGGGCTGGGGAATACTGGGATGTATAGGAGAGGCATCACCAGCAGAAAACAGGAAGCTGTTATCCCTCTGTACAGATGGTGAGACCCCATCTGGAGTACTGTGTCCAGTTCTGGAGACCCTATCTTTGCAAGGACATAGACAGGATAGAGGCAGTCCAGAGGAGGGCAATTAAAATGGTGCAGAGTCTGCAAGAGAAGCCATACGAGGTGAGACTAAAGGAGCTTAATATGTATACCTTTGAGGAAAGGAGGAAGAGGGGGACATGATAGAAACCTTTAAGTATCTCAGTGGAATCAACAAAGTCCAAGATGGTAGCATATTTCAGAAAAAGAGATGTGCAAGAACAAAGGGACACAATTTGAAGATAGAGGGGGGCTGTTCAATGTGAGGAAGTATTTTTCTGAGGGGTAGTGGAATGAGGAGCGGCCTACCGGAGGAGGTTGTGGGGTCAAGAACAGTGGGGGAATTCAAGAATACATGGGACAGACATAAGGAAAATATAGTGGGAATGTAGGAGGGAGTAGGCTGTTGGTTAAATACTATCTGCAGCTTATCTTGTAGGTAGGGAAATGGGCAGACTAGGTAGGCCAAGCGGTCCTTATCTGCCATCAAAGTCTATGTTTCTCAACTGGACTGACACTGTGAACTCTGCCACTAGCTTTCTTTTCATGCTGACACCAGCCTGTCTGTTCTTGTGGTGGATGAGTTGCCCACCAGTGCTTAGGTGGCTTCCCTTTTTATCCATGCTTACCCATGCTTCTCATAGCTGACAGATCACAACTGAGCCATCAGCAGAGTCAAGAACATAGAAATCCCACACAGAGGATTTCATTACCCTTCTTTTTCCATGGTACCAGGAGGACTGTGACAATGGAGGGGAAAGTGTGGAGACATTGTTTTTTTGAGTTCATTTCAGCACATCAAAAATATTAGGTGTGCTTTCTTTGCTAGCTGTGAGATGCTGGTGGATGCAACATCCTCCTCAACAGCATCTGAATCATATGACTTATGTTTCTTACTGTCAGGCTCCCATAATGGATCCTGCACATCATCATCATAATAATAATCATCAACAATGCTCTCCTTCTCTTCAAGATGTATGTCCTCCTCAACCTCTATGTGTCCAGTTTTAACCACACTCTCCACATCTCTAGTATTTACCACTGCCTCAACACTGTCTGCTTCAGAAGCATGACCAGCAACACCACCCACAGGTACCCAGACTATCTTCCTCTCTTCCACTGTTTCTTGCCTACTGGTCCTTGCAATGCTGCTACAGTACCTTTCCCCTCAGGTGTCACCTCACCCACCAGCATTGCTGTCACCGATTTAGCTTTGAAAACTTTTGTGACAGATATACCCCCACTGCAATCAACTCCAGTACTCTCACTGCTATTTGCCCCTGAGCCCACAGGAATTGTCAGTGAAATGTGCATAGGCACTGATTTTGGTAGTTGAGTATTAATTGGCGCCTTTGAATTACTAATCCTCTTCCCTGATGCACGGATGCCCATCCCTTTTCCTATCCTTTATTTTTGCCAGTCATGATTCCTGTTTGTGTATTAATGGTAATTTTTTTTTTTTATAGGCCACAGCATGGATAATAGTATTTTATATGCCCAAAGTAAAGGTCTTGTTTTTTAGCACAGAGAAATCTGGCAAGAGAAACTGAACACTGAATCAGTATTTTATATGCCCAAAGCACAGACCTTGTTTTCTAGCACAGGGAAATCTGGCAAGTGAAACTGAAAACTGAATCTGTCTATAACAACTGGGGAGCATTTTCTCCCATAGGAAACTCAGGTTATAATTCGCTGTTATAACCTGCGGGTTATAACGGTGAACACGCGCCGGGTTTCCTCGCTCCAACACTTGTGCCTGCCTCCTCTCACACAGCCCGCCAACATTTGCCACCGTCTACTCTGCCTCCACCATGATCACTTGGTGGTAAGTTAAAGTAATCTAAAAAAACAGCTTGACTTTCAGCAGTCTGATTTCATTTCTTGACCTCAACTATTTCTTTTTTTAAAACATAAGTGTTTAACAGCCGCTGGGCCGCGTGTTCGGCAGACCGCTGGCAGTCTTCTATTGGGACCAGACTGAGACTGTTTTGTTTTGTTTTATTTTAGACAATTGCTGTGGTGAGAAATCGCTCCCCAGGAATTATGTAAAATAAACATGGGATTATGTGTTTAACAAGTTTTTACACACACACCCCTCAGTGTTCGATGCTTCAATAAACCTCTCGAGCTTTGCTCTCGGGGTTTATGTAGCATCCAACACCTCAGGGTGTGTGTAAAAACTCATTAAACACACAACCCCATGCATTATTGTATATATAATAACTGGCTTAGCCTTTTTCCCATAGGGAAACCGTGGCGTAATTTGCCATTATAAAGGAGCGTTTATAACGGCAAACACGTGCACGGTTTCCCCTCGCTCTGCTAATGTCCCACTGCTACTTTTCCCTTCAGAATGCACGCAGCCGCTTTCTCCCAGAAACTGAACCATCACTTAGAATCAGACTCTGCGGTAAGTTTAACTTTTAAAACAAAATCTGCAACATTAAAAAGAACCTGTTTGTACTGCTCACCCCTCCAAAAAAGTTTAAAATTAATTGAAAACGGCACCATGAGTCACTGTCACAGACCGGATGTTCAAATCGAACTGGGAGGGCCACGCAGCAGCCTGCATTTATTTTATATAATTGTTGAGGCGAAAAAGGCAAACCCAGCAATTATATAAAATAAAATATGGGTCATGGTGTGTGAAAACTCGAATTTACACATACCCTCTGGGTTTGATGCTATGCATAAACCCATTGAGCTTCACTCTAGGGGTTTATGTAGCATCAAACCCCATAGGTGTGTAAATTCTCATTACACACCCAGACCCATACTTTATTCTCTGTTTTATACACCTAAAGCAAAGGTCTTATTTTCTTGCACAGGGAAATCTGGGAAGTAAAACTGAACACTGAATTTGTATTTTATATCCCCAAAGCACAGGTCTTGTTTTCTAGCACAGGGAATTCTGGCAAGTAAAACTGAAAACTGAATCTGTATTTTATACCCCCAAAGGACAGGTCTTGTTTTATAGCACAGGGGAAATCTGGTAAGTGAGACTGAATACTGAACCAATATTTTATAGACCCAAAACACAGGTCTTGTTTTCTAACACAGGGAAATCTGACAAGTGAAACTGAACACTGAATCAGTATTTCACTCTCAAAATGCACAAGGATTTAATTTAGCAGTGGAGAATATGGCAATAATAGAAACAAAAACAACATATAACAGAAAAAAAAAACACTGTTTAACTAAGAAAACAAGTATTTGTCAATGCCAAATGTTTGCTTGCTGGTATTTGCTTTGGTAGTACAGGAGTTAGAGAGATGCATAATAGGAGTGGCAGTGAGGTATTAAAGTAATGCCAACCCCCACCCCCACCCTACAGAGACTGACAGGCATTTGGGGGTGTGTCTTTGTGTCATTGGCCATAATGCTCATGCCATTCCACCTCACTCCACCCTGCAGACACCAACAGGTGTTGTGGTGTGCCTTGGGGTCTTTGGCCCTTATGCTTACCCCATTCCATAAGGAAATAAGCTGAGATGGGTGCAGTAGAGGAGAATGGGATGAATGTTAGGACCAAAGACCCCAAGGCACATCTCAGTGTCTGTCACTGGCTGCAGGGTGGGGGTGGGGGTGGAATGGCATGAGCATAATGGCCAATGACCCCCAAGTCACACCCCCGACATCTGTCAGTCTCTGCAGGCTGGGGCGTTATGGCTGGAAACCCTAACACCCCAGGCATTTGCTGGTATTTTTGCTCCAAATTTTCTACATGGGCTTTTTGGGACTCCACCTCATGAACAGTGGTGCTATCATTTCATTACTTAATCCTGAAAGGTGACTTTGCACAGCAACTGCAGCATTCAGTGCCACAGGTGCAAAAACACATTTTGGGCAGGATGTCATAAAAGAAAAGCTGTACTGTTCATGAAGAGATGTGAAAAAATGGCAATGTTGAAAAGCTGGAGTGAAAATATGAAAAATTGGTGAAGTTTCAAGCTTGCGTAGAAACTGCACAATGAACACCTGTAACGCAATCAGTTTGGGGAATTTTTTCACCAGATTTTTAACATGAACATTTTGGGACCTCCCTTCATGAACAGTGCCACTGTGATTTTGTTAATCTGTCCTGAAAGTTGATTTCCTACAGCAACCATGCCATTCTGCACCACAGGTGCAAAAACACATTTCTGGCAGGATGTGAAAAATGACAGCTGTACTGTTCTTTGTCTTGGGGATTTGCCACTCCTGACCTCTGAACGGGTGCATAATCTGGGGGTAATCTTTGACGAAGGGCTAAAACTATGTCCACAGGTGTAGGCCATCATCAAATCCTCTTTCTACCATCTGAGGAATATCTCCAGAGTTAAGCATCTTGTTTCATCTGGTGATCTTCCCACACATTGGTCCATGCCTTTGTGTCCTCATGCCTGGAATATTGCAACTCCCTTTACCTAGGGCTACCTGGGGTAGATATCCACCGCTTGCAGCTGGTGCAGAATGCGGTGGCCCGGTTGTTGATGGGAAACCCTCGGTCCTGTCATATTTCCCCGGTGCTGCGTGGACTGCACTGGCTGCCCGGTACAGTGGTGGACCACCTTTAAAATCAGACTTCTGTCTTGTAAAGCCCTACACGGACAGGGCCCAGACTACCTGACAGAGCTTCTGTCCCTTATCGCCCTGGGCAATTGCTCATCTTGGCTGATGAGGGGTTGCTAGAGGTTTCAAGGGTGTGTTTAAAATCTTCTGGGGTCTGGGTATTTATGCCTCTACCCTTTGGAATTCTCTACCCCATCAGTTACAGGAGTGCACGACTGTGGAGGGATTTAAAGAGGCTCTTAAAACTCATTTGTGGAACCAAGCATATGAGGATTGATTATCTGCATTTTATACTATTTATGATGTTTGAATTTATTACTTAATCATTTTAGTTGTTTGTTAGGCATCTTGGTTATAGAAAGGTGTCATATAAATAAAGAATTATTATTATTATTTCATAAGGAGGTGTGATATAATGGCAATGTTGAAAATCTGGAGTGAAAATATTAAAAATTGGTGAAGTTATGAGCGTGCGCAAAAACTGTGCAATGCACACTCATAATGCTGTCATTTTTTGGAATTGTTTCACCAAATTTGCAACATGGGTGTTTTGGTACCCCACCTCATGAACAGTGGCACTGTTGTTTCATTAATCAGTCCCGAAAGGTGATTCCATTCAGCAGCCTCAATATCACCTCTCAAGACTGAGTAACCAAATGACAGTGACAGTGTTCATGAGGTGGGGTTCCAAAAACCCCACGTTTAAAATGTGAGGCCAAAATTCCTAAAATGGCTGAGATATTAACCTAAGTTATTGCTGACTCCCATTATACAGCTTACCATCATTTCTTCAGTTTGCCGGTTGGCTTTGAAGAGTGCAGATGTATTCCAGTCCATAGAAGACTGCTGCTCCCAACCTCTGGAGGTAAGTATGGGGTAAGGGGTGTGTGGGGAGGTGGGTCCACAGTGGAAGAGTGGGGTTGGGGGAGTACGGAATGGGGAGATGACAAGGAACTGTTTTCTTTTCCACAGGGGGAAAAAAAAAGACTTCAGCGACAGTGTTCTTTATTTTACAGGTTACCAAAAATATTTAGGCACACTGGGGTGGGCACTCAGTATGCCACAATAGTATATGTGTGTGTGTGGGGGGGGAGGGCATGCCAACACAGGGATTGGGCACCCTGATGTAGGCACTTGAAATATTCAGGCTGGTGGGAGGGACATTGGACATCAGGAATGGACATCCTGGTGTCAGAAACATAAATAAAAAATAGTTTTGGTACACGGGGATGGGCTCCCAGTGTGTCACATTAATTGGGGAGAAGGGAGATACATGCTGACAAGGGGATTGGGCACCCCGATGTTGGCTTTCCAGGGAGTGTGTGGTGGGCAGCAGGAGCCACCAATGTGGAAAGCTAAGCCACAGCTCATTTATTTATTTATTGAAATGGTTCACCAGGAAAGGCACACCGAACAAACAAGGTGCTCGGCAGCAGGAGCCGACAAGAACCGTAACTCTGGTCATGTGCATTACTGTGCATTGTAATGCACATGGACGGATTCTTGTCAGCTGTTGCCAACAGAGAAAAGGTATTTCTGTGTGCCTGGTTGCAAGGAAGGGGGAAGGTCCCGCTGCAATGAGGAAACTGTCCCTCATTGCAGTGGCAGATTTCTTTCAAGTGCGCTCCTTTCTCAAACTGCTGTCATAGACAGCTCGCTGATTCATTGGTGCCTAAGGAGATGAGCCCCATAAAGCATTAATTGCATTGGGCAGAAACTCACACACTTATAAAATGTTGTACTGCCCCAAGAAGTTTCTTGCACATGCTCGGTGCACATGTGCACAAGCAAACATAAAAATGACAAAACTGTAGCTCTTGAACCTAGCCTCCTACAATGCTGCTGATCTCCTCCCCCACACAATCCACAGAAACCTCCACCAAAATACAGAAACTGAAAAATGTACTTTACACTATCTAATCGAGGAGTGAATAAAAAAAATACTGTGTGTGGACAAGGCACACGCAAACACATTTTGATCACAGTGTTATTCAAATGGAACTTCTTTTAATGTCATAACAGGTTTTTATGATCAGTCAGACTAACACAATGTGCTCTCTGGGAGGCTTTCAACTACACTGCACTCAGACAGAAACCTACTCAGCTTCCTATAGGCTCTTCAGCAACATGTGACCCCTCCTAGAGCATCAAATGACACCCTCTCCCATACTGCAGTGCGAATTTCATATCAAGAGCAAATTTCACCAGTGAAATTGTCATTTCATGTGACAGTAACAACCCAGATAGTGGCAAAATAGAAGCAAAGTCAGCTATTTTGCATTTTTTGTGAAATCATTGGAAAAGGTGAAACTGGGATGTCACCAGGCTTAAAATTTCTCAGAAAGTCTAAACGCTGTAAAATATTATGCAGAGTGAAATTTGCTGACTTTGCACACCTCTATTTGAAACCTGCTCATGAACATGACAGCTGACGTTTTTCAAATCCTGGCCAAAATGTGTTTTCACACTTGTGGCACAAAATCCCTTTTTAGGCAGGATTTGAAAATCTCTGTCCTTGTTCATGAGGTTGGTTCATAAGAAAGCAATGTTGAAATGTGGGATACAATATTAAAAAAACAAAGTTATGAGAAGATGTTGAAATGTTTCAATGCACTCTCATAACTTTGGTAATCTTCAATATTTAGACTCCAAATTTTCAACATAGCGATTTCTTCATACCACTTCATGAATGTGAAAGCTGTATTTTTCAAATCATGGCCAAAATGTGTTTAGATATTTATAGTGCAAAATTATTTTTTGGGAAGCTATTTTGTAAATTATATCTGTCATGTTCAGAAGGAAAGGCCATAAAAAGACAAAGGCCCAGATATTCAAAAGAGTTGAGCCATGTGCAATAGGGTTGCACCTGTGCAAGTCCGAAATGCGACATTCTGCTATATTCAGCAGGAGGCAGTTACGCCCCACAAATCATGCTGAGCAACAGCGCAATGCTAATGAAGGCATGCACGACGGAAGGGGGAGGAACCATGCATAAACTGCACAGCCCGATATTCAGCCCGGGCCGTGCAGAGTTATGCAGGCGCAACCCCTACCTGTGCCTGCACAAAGTTACACTGAAAAAAAAGGAACAAGGTGAGGGCCACCCACAGGTGAGCTGCCGCATTGCAGGGTGCAACACAGCAGCTGCCACCTGTGGGTGGCCCTGGACTTGTTCCCGCTGCACCTGTCGGAGCCCCCCCCATGCCCCAATCGTGGGCTGAAGTGTCTTCCCCCAGTAGCCCGATCGCAGGCAGAATAACAGTAGTGTTCCTCACCCCCCAGTCCAAAATCCCTGGTGATCTAGTGTCCCCACCCACCCATCCATAGAGCCCCACCACCCGTTCCCCCATCAGCGTGGTGGCAGCACCACCATCTGCTGCCCGCCACCCACCACCTGCTGACTGATAGCTCATTCACATATCTGGACTGACTTGTACGGTATCGGCTGCACAACCATTGGCTCATGCTCTGAACCAATGGGCGTGCAGCCCTACCAAGCTGTCAGTCAGCGGGCGGCAGGCAGGTGAGGTGCTGCCGCCCGCCGGATGATGGGGGAGGAGCGGTGTGGTGGGGCTCTGTGAGTGGGTGGGGTGGGGGGCCACTAGATCACCAGGGATTTGGACTGGGGTGAGGATGCCACCGCAATGGCTACTCATGGTCCACTGGACCACCAGGGATATTGGCCTTTGGGGAGGTCTGATGCCGTGATTGAGCTACTCGGGGTGGGGGGATGTTTTGGTTATGCCCGCGATCAGGCTGCTGGGGGGGGGAGACACTACTGTTCTGCCTGCGATCGGGCTGCAGGGGGCGTCGGTCCCTGATGGATGCTGCCTGGCAGGGCGCCAGGCGCAAGTCACCGGGGATCAGTGCACCTGCATGCTAATGGCATGCAAATGGAGCCATAATCAGATGCAAATGGCCCCCCGTGCACCTTGCATAAATTATGGCCCCATTTGCATGTCATCCATTGAATATCACAGATGCTGTGCATGGCGGAATCGAACTTGCGCTACCGCATTTCAATGCTCCACTCTGACCACTTGCACTGGTGCAGTTCCACTGCGCCATGTACAGTGGGTATGGCCAGGGGGCGATATTCAAAGAAGTTGTGCCATAGCGCAACTCCATTGAATATCACCCTGGCCACACCCCAACGCAACTATTTTGAGTGGCGCAGGGGCTTGCGCCACAAAATGGCGTAGTTTGAATATCTGGGCCAATGTTGAAAAGCTGGGGTCAAAATGTGAACAAACAACTAAGTTATGAAGAAACGTTGAATTGTTCCCATGTTTTCTCATAACTTTATTTTTGCAGATTTTGGTCCCTAATATTCAACAGATGCCTTCTATTACCCCACCTCCTGAACATGATAGGTGTCATTTTTCAAATCCCCTCCGAAATGTATTTTCAAAGCTGCACCGTGAAATCACCTTTTGGATGGGATTTAAAAAAATTTACCTCTCTTGATCATAATGTCAGGTCATAACAAGACTGTTGGAAATTTGGGGTCAAAATGTGGGAGCCAACTGAAAATTACATATTGCCTCTCACTTACCTGTCCTGAGTAAATACAATCTAAAAATGTGTAAAGCAAGACACCACTGAAAATGACATATTGCAACTCATTTGGTCTACCTGGGCAAATATATAGTCAAAATGTATACAAACAAGACCTGTCACAACAGCAATACAAGTGGCAAACATTCAGCATTGACAAATGCTTGTTTTATTGGTGAACAGATACAATTGCTAGGTCATTTTTTTGTTCTGCTGTAAAAAAATAAATACTGCTAAATAAAGCAGTATTGGAAGACTGTAATGTCTAGAATTTTGTGACAGACATGAAGAGTGTACAATAGCGCATTACTAGCATTTCATTCATTAACTGCTAAAAGACTAAAGAAGATATATAAACAAATAAATACAATTTCCTGTCTTCTTGTATGATGGCATTAGATGATGGCAACTTTGAACTGAATCTCTCCCTCTAGCTCTTCGTCTCTTCCCTTGGCATATCTTTCTTGCTTAGGCTCAAAATCAGTTTCCAAGCATCTTACTTTGCATACTGTCATCCTTGACTACCACACCATTCTAGTGATTTCCTTCATCAACTGATACTGTACTGATCTGAGACTGCTTGAAACATATGCGATCAAGCTCTGCATGAAACAAAGACTCAGTGTCATTCACACTCGTTATGACAAGTATTGTATGCTTTGAACATTAACAGGACTACCTTGAATTATTTTTTGCCTGTGCAAACCCCAAAAATCAGGAGTTGAACTTAACATTTTTAGCTCATTGAAAAATTTAGAAATTCATTGTGTTGGCTTCTGGGACAAGTTTTCATTGGCAAGTAACATATTTTCCCCAAATGCCATCTATTATTAGAATGGGCCACTGATTTGATTTAAATAGATGTGGGGGTTAATAGGTCCATTTTCAGTGTCATGGGTGATGGGGGCCCTAAAGACTGGGAGGCAAGAGCCCATAATCAAAATAATAAGTGGCAATGGTGATATGTATGCCCTTATTTGTGCCAAATGCCATGTTCGATCTGCCAGTGTGATACAAGCCTGTAAAGCTATGAGGTAGGACTACTTCAAATAAGAGTCACCAATGCAGAGGATAATACACAGTGGTAGCAAGGGGGACCTAAACTTTCAAATTTTGGTTCAGTGAAAATATTTAGAAATTCCAGGACCACTTTTCATGGGCAAGTAACATATTTTCCCCATATATTGTTAAAATGGGCTACTAATTAGCTTTCAATAACTGTAGGGGTGAATGGGTAATTCTTCCGTGTCATATGAGATAGGGGGCCCCAAAGACAGGGAGGCAAATGCCCATAATCAAAATAGTATGTGCTAATGGCAACGTTTATGCCCTTATTGGGGCCAAACACCATACTTGATTTACCAATGTGATACAAGCCTGAACATCTATGCGCTATGACTACTTCAATAAAAGTCACTAAGACAAAGGATAGAACACAGTGCTGGAAAGGGGGACCTAAACTTTGAAATTTTATTTCATTCAAAAGATTTAGAAATTCACTGTAATTGCTTCCATGATCACTTTTCACAGGCAAGTACCATATTTTACCAAAATGCCATATACTGTTAGAATGGGCTACTAATTATCTTTAAATGACTGTAGGGATAAATGGGTAATTCATCAGTGTCATAGGTGACAGGGGCCCCAAAGACAGGGAAGCAAGAGCTCGTAACTAAAATAATAAGTGCTGATGGCAACGTTTATGTCCTTATTGACGCCAGTCACCATGTCTGATCTACAGGTGTAATACAACCCTGAAAATCTATGAGGTAGGATTATTTCAGATAACAGTCATAAAGACAAAGGCTAAAACACACTGCTGGCAAGGAGGACCTACATTTTTAAAATTTGGTTCATTCAAAGAAATGTGAAAATTGCCATAATGGTTTCCAGGACCACTTTTCATGGGCAAGTAACTTATTTTTCCCAAATGCCATATATTGTTAGAATGGAATACTAATTTGCTTTAAATAAATGTGGAGTCTTAATGGTTCCATCTTCAGTATCATGGATGATAAGGGGTCCCAAAGATAGAGTAGTAAGTGAGGTAAACACCAAGATAGAGATGTCAATAGGGAGAAGGGCAGGGGTAAATGGAGAAAATGACAAAGGCAATAAGGACAGGGATGGGGCAATAAGGGGTAAGGCCATCAAGAAATGGAGGACAGTGAGTACCAATGTGTGTAGTCTGGGCAACAAGCTACCTGAACTGGTGACCTTGATGGAAGAGGGATGCCTGGATATCATAGCAGTCACAATAAACATGGTACACAGAGAACCATGACTGGGATATTAACCTATCAGGGTACACAACCTACAGGAGAGACATGGAGGGTAGAAGAGGGGGAGGAGTAGCTCTCTATGCAAGGGAAGGGATAAAAGCAATGGAACAAAAGAGTAAACAGGGAGGAGAGGAGGCACTGTGGGTCACCTTAGAAACGGGAAATGGTACCACAATCTGCACAGGGGTTGTATACAGACCCGCATGTCAGGGGGAGGAAACGGACAAGGATATGATAGAAGGCATCCTTAGAATGGCTGAGAAAGGGGAGATACTGTTGATGGGGTACCTGAATATGCCAGACATTAACTGGAGTACCTTTGCTGCAGCCACTTCCAAGAGCAGGGTCATTCTCGATGCCCTACAGGTGGCATGCCTCAGACAGCTAGTTTTGGAACCCACTCATGAGGGAGCAATCCTAGACCTCATACTCTCAAATGGGGATAGTGAAAGGATCTCAGATCTAGAAGTGGGTAGCCATCTGGGAACAAGTGACCACTAAACAGTGTGGTTCATGATAAACTCAGCTACAGAGTCAAGCCATATAAAAGTGAAGGTACTGGACTTCAGGAGGGCTGACTTTGGCAAGATGGGAGAGTGTCTTAGAAAAGCACTAGCAAACAGGCTAGAAGGAGGGGTGGAGCAACAATAGGGAAACATCAGATCTGCCATCACAGGTGCAAAAAGCCTTTGTGTGAAGCAAATAAATTGAAACAAAAGAAAAAGTCACTATGGTTCTCAAAAGAGGTGGTGGGGAAGGATAGGGAGATAAAGATAGCATTTAGGAAGTATAAGGAAACACAGAAGGAGCAGGACAGAGAACTGTACCAGTTAAGGCAGAAGGAAGCAGGGAGGGAAGTCAGAATAGCAAAGGCCCAAACTGAGGAAAAGATAGCCAACTTGGTTAAGAAGGGGGGATAAAACCTTTTATAGGGACATCAGGGAGTGTAGAAAAACAAAGGGAGGGATAGTGAGGCTGAATAGAATGGACGGTTGGTGGGCAGAGAGGGACAGTGAAAAAACAGGGATACTGAACGAATACTTCTGCTCATTATTCACAATAGAGGAGGCAGGAGAGGTGCCTAATCCAATTAACAGAAGCACTCTGGATGGGGAGGTTGATCCCAGTCCTTTCATAGAAGAAAGGGTTCTGAAAAAACTCCTAAAACTGAAGGTGGACAAAGCAATGGGGCCTGACGGAATTCACTCCAGAATTCTAAAAGAATTAAGGGGAGAACTAGTGACACCACTGACTACCCTTTTTAACAAATCATGGGAGGATGGTGTGGTACCTGAGGACTGGAGAAAGGTGGATGTGATTCCCCTTCACAAAAGTGGGAGCAAGACAGAGGCAGGAAACTACAGACCTGTCAGTTTGACCTCTGTGGTAGGGAAGGTGATGGAATAACTTCTTAAGGAAAGAACTGTTGAGTACCTAGAGGCCAGTGGGGCACAGGACCCAAGGCAGAATGGGTTCACAGTGGGAAGGTCATGTCAGACTAATCTAATTGATTTCTTTGACTGGGTGACCAATGTAGTAGACCAGGGATGGGCTGTGGACATGGCCTACCTAGACTTTAGTAAGGCATTTGACAAAAATGGAAAGGGACCTGTAAGTAATCATATCAGATGACCTTAAGGTTAGCAAGCAATGTGAGAAGGCAGTAGGGAGGGCCGGTGGGATACTGGGATGTACAGGGAGAGGCATCACCAGCAGAAAACAGGAAGTTGTTATCCCTCTGTACAGACAGTTGGTGAGACCCCATCTGGAGTACTGTGTCCAGTTCTGGAGACCCCATCTCCGCAAGGACATAGATAGGATGGAGGCAGTCCAGAGGAGGGCAACTAAAATGGTGCAGGGTCTGCAAGAGAAGCCATATGAGGCAAAACTAAAGGAGCTTACTATGTATACCCCTGAGGAAAGGAGTGAGAGGTGGGACATGATAGAAACTTTAAGTACCCCAGTGGAATCAACAAAGTCCAAGAGGGTAGCATCTTTCAGAAAAAGAGATGTGCAAGAACAAGGGGACATAATTTGAAGATGGGAGGGATGGCTCAGGGGCCATGTGAGGAAGTATATTTTCACAGAGAGGGTGGTGGATGCATGGAACAGCCTTCCTGAGGAGGTTGTGGGGTCTAAAACTGTGGGAGAATTCAAGAATGCATGGGACAGACATAAGACAATTCTTGTTGGGGGTAGGAAGAAATAGGCTGTTGGTTAACTAGGATCTGCAGCTTATCCTGTAGGTAGGGAAATGGGCAGACTAGGTGGGCGAAGCAGTCCTTATCTGCCATCAAAGTCTATGTTTCTATAGGGAGGAAAAAGCCCATAATCAAAATAATAAGTGTTGACGGTGACGTTTATGCCCTCATTGGCACCAAATATCAAGTCTGATCTACCAGTGTGATACATGCTTGAAAAGCTATGAGATATGACTACTTCAAATAAGAGTCACTAAGGCAAAGCATAAAAAAACACTACTGGCAAAGGGGGACCTAAACTTTAAAATGTTGGTTCATTGAAAAAATGTAAACATTTGCTGTAATTGCGTCCAGGATCACTTTTCGTGGGCAGGTAGCATATTTTCCCCAAATGCCGTATATTGTTAGAGTGGACTACTAATTAGCTTTAAATTAATATGTGGTGGGGTAAATGGGTCCATCTTCAGTGTCATGGGTGACAGAGAGCCCCCATGACAGGGAGGTAAGAGACTATAGTATAATCAAAATAATAAGTGGTGATGGTGACATGTACAGTATGCACTTACTGGCACCAAACACCATGTCTGATCTACCAGTGTGATACAAGCCTGAAAAGATATGAGGTATGGCTAATTCTAACAAGAGTCACTAAGGCAAAGCTTAAAACGCACTGGCGGCAAGGGGGATCTGAACTTAAAAATTTTGATTCATTGAAAACATTTTTAAAATTGCTGGGGTCACATGATGGCAGGCTGAGAAGTGGACGCTCTCAAACTAGCTCCTGGTAGCTTGGATAGTAAAGTGTTTTTTCAGCCTACTCCTGCAAGTTTAACATGCTTTAACTACTACCCCTTCATTATTAACTGGTTTTCTATCACCTGGAGGAATGCGGCAGTGTTATGACAATTGAATCACAAGATATGGACACTACAACTTTGCCGGTGGTTGTCCTCCAGCATTCCCCTCCTACCAAGCGCCCCAAGAAAGACACATCGCCACCTCAGTCTCCAGCTCCAGAGGCCAAACTACCTTCATTGGATAGTCTCTCTAAGGACATTACCACCATCAAGGAAGTTCTATTTGAACTGGTCACAGTTTAAAATGTTAAAACCTACATTAGAAATGTTAAACAGTAGACTCACTGACTCGGAAGCAAGGATATCCTCTCTAGGAAGACTGAGACAACCATATGGAGCCTGAATTGGTGGACCTTTGTCAAAAGGTTACTCACCTGGAAGAGAAAATTGGTGACCAAGAAGCCCATAGCAGTCATAATAACCTGATTATCTCTGGCATGCCTGAATGACTGTAAGGTTCTGACTGTATCCATTTTGATCAAACTGTGTTGGAAAAGTTAGTCAGCCTGTCGCCCTTCGGGTCCACTTATATTATAGAGTGGGTGCACCACTCACTTAAGCCAGATCCCAACCCAGGAGGTAAACCCCACATCATTATGTTCAGGCTCCTTAATTTAAGAGATAAGATGCATATTTTGTTAAAAATCTGGGAGCAACGACAGATTTGGTGGGAAAGAGTTTATATCGCTCTCTTTAGTGATCTGAGTCCCGGTGTCAGAGCCAAACAGCAAGCTTATAGAGATATCAAGAGGAAACTTCATGCTGCAGGTGTCCATTTTAAACATCATTACCTGGCTATCCTACCTGTTGCCACACTAGCTGGAGAAAAACAATTACAGACCACAGCGGAGGTGCAAAGGGAACTGCCAACACATTTTCAAACCTTTTCCTCGATCAATGAGCAGTGGTGTGCTGAATTTCCTAGGAGGTAACAATCTGAGTGGGGTGTGGGTTGAAAGTTTGATCCAGAGAGAGACTGCTATGCCGGTATTACTTTCTCTTCTAAAGGACACTCTGCAAACCTATTTCATCACATCCAAGTTTGAAATAATTGATAATATGGTTATGACACTGTCCTCACTAGCCTGCATTGGAGATTATACTGGAGATGTCCCTAAGTTGCTTTTCTGCAAACTGACTCTTTAATAGGCATCTTGCTATGGTCCTCTGTTTTTTCTCTTTCTTTTTCTACAGGTGGAGCCCGTTTTATCAACGGGGGACACAGAAGCACTTTGGTAAAGAGGCAGGCTGCTTTTACTTTTGACATTCTACTTGGACAGTTTTTCCCATCAGAGTTAGTGAAGCATCCTCAGTGTTATATTATTTCTTCTAATTATTAAAAGGTGGCATAATTTCATCGCTTTTTAGTATATTATGTTTTTTGTGTAGTGATAGACTTCATGTCCATGCTTTGATACTATAATGATTTTTTATGTGCCGTGCTGCTGCTTTCATCGCTCTTAGTGATGTCAGACAGGTGACCAATTATGGCAGACCATTTAACTCTTTCAATTCATTTTAATTCTTGTGAAACAATGGTGTTTTCATTTCTTGGGAAGATGTAATGGCAGGACTTTACTCTTAGTTGTACACCAGTTCAGTTTCATCTGACAATTGTCTGTAAATAGTTAAATAATGCAGGAGATGGCTCTATGTTGTATTTTTCCAAACAGGCTTCTTTACTGGTATTTTGTTTTGGTCCTTCGTTTTTTTCTCTTTCCTTTTTTTACGGGTGGAGCCTACTTCGTTAATGGGGGACACAGAAGTGTTTTGGTAAAAAGGCAGGCTGCTTTTACTTTCAACATTCTATTTGGGCAGTTTTTCCTTTTTACTTAGCTATCAGATTTAGTGAAGCAACCTTGGTGTTATGCTGTTTGTTTCTTTATTTTAGTCATCAAAAGGTGGCAGTACCTAATTTCATTTTAGTATACTGTAGTTTTGGGGAGTGATGGGCTCTGTGTCCATGCCTTGATATTATAAGGATTTTTGAGTGCCGTGCCATCACTTCCCTCACTCCTGTTGACACCAGATAGGTGACAAATCATGGCAGACCATTTATTTTATTAATTCATTTCAATTCTTGTGAATCAGTGGTGTTTTCATTTCCAGGGAAGAAGTCATTGCAATATTTTATTATTAGTTGTACACTTGTTTAGTTTCACCTGCTAATTAACTGTAAATACTTAAATTGGAATGGAGCTCCTTTTCTAGTTTTTACTTTTCATTATGCTACTCTTTCTTTTATTGTAACCAGAGCCACTTACATTACTTTCTACATTTTCTTTTCGAAATCATTTCAGGGTTTTAGTATTATTGATGAGGAATTTTAGCTTTCAGCAGCATTTTGTTTCTTTACTTGTAGGATGTACTGTAAGTACCTAATACTTTATATTCATATTATGTAGTACTATTTCAGTGTCCTTTCTTACTTATTATACTGGGTAGCTATGTATTCATACATAGGAATATAACTGTGCATTGCAACGCCAGGGATGAATGGAGACCCCCTATATTATCCCAACATGGGCCTGACTGCAGGAGTGTTGTCCAGGAACCTGGGGATGGGTTGGGCATCTAGACAGAAAGTCTTTCGTTAATTTTTCTTGGTTTTAGTTTTTTATATTATCTGGGGTAGTGTTGTTTTGGGGGGGGGGTTCAAATGAGAGTAAGCTGTCTTCTACATTACATACCCTTTTAGACCATTCATACCCTGTACGAGGCACTCTGTAACAGCTATTATTCATTACTTTGTGTTAGCTATGTCAGGCAACTTGAGGTTTGCTATCTGGAACATTGAAGGGGCAAGGGACAAGGCTGAAAGGTAGCAAATACTCAAGCATTTAGCATATCTTGGTATTCAAGGTAGCATATCTCCAGGAAATGTATCTACTCTCCTCTGAATGCCAGTTGTTTAGAAGGGATTACATTGGGCAGACCTATGGTGCAGGGCATAGCACTAGGCAACATGGGGTGGCCATACTGTTTGCAAGGTCAGTTGCTTTTATGCTTATCTCTAGTGTTTTAGATCCAGAGGTCAGATATGTCTCTTTATGTACAGCAGATTAAGTCAGACTGAGGTGCATTTAGGATGTGTTTATGGTCCCAGTACTGATTCCCCCCCCCCCTTTTTACATCCTTGGCCAGTGCCTTCGCACCATTTTCCTGCTTACCAATTCTTCTGGGGGGGATTGGAACCTCACCTTAACCTGTGATAAGGAGAGAACCCATAAACCTTCAGCAGGCCTCTCTCCTACACAGTGGTCTCTATTTGATTTGATGGACCCTTTTGGCCTTTGTGACCTATGAAGACTTCTTAACCCTATGGTTCAGCACTTCACCTTTTTTTTCCCCCATCCACAAATCTTAATCTAGGATTGAATTTTTCTTAGTAAATCACACTACTTTGACAGGTCTCCATGTATCCGCCATTGCCCTGAGAGGCCTGTCAGACCACTCACTGGTTTGAATATTATACTCTCTATATCCAGATGGAGATTAGGACTCCACTTGGAAACTAAACAACAGTTATTGAAAGACCCATTTATCTTTGATCGTGTCAAACAACATCTCACCTTTTTTATTAATGAGAACTGGGGCACACTTCCTCATAGAGATACAGAATGGGCAGTCTGTAAAGCTTTCCTTCATGGGGAATTCATTAGATTAGCCACAAAAAGGGAAAAAAAAACACCAAGAAAAATTATCAACCTTGCTTAACCAAATCTGGTCTCTAGAGAAATCTTTGAATCCATTTTCCCTCCTGATCCTTAGAACAGAATTAGAAGTAGACCGAGACAAATATGCTGAATTGCTGAGGGAAAAGGCTGAATACGCTATCTTTAAAACCAAATCAGCTTATGTTGATCAAGGAGAAAAAGCTGGAAGGGTGATGGCCTTAAGACTGTGCAAACAGGAGACCTTGAGAATTACCCCCTCTATTTGTTCTCTCTCAGATGATTTTCTCAAGTCCCTCCCCAGAGAAACTGTGCAAAACTCTTTTAATTATTATAAGTCCCTTTATGGCCCGGTCCCCAAGTTAGTAACTGTAGAGGAGTTACATGCATATTTAGACTTGATCCCTTTGCTGGTTCAATCCAAGAATCAAAGAACCATCTATGCTAACCCATTTCTTTAATGTAAGTTCATTCGGCTATATCCTCACAGACATTAGATAAAGCCCTGGGACCGGATGGCTATACCACCAGTTTTTGCTAACTTTTTGCACAAGATCTGGCCCCTATTTTGCAACAACCTTACACAGAAATTCTGGATAATGGTTTTTTAGATCCTTCCTTAGTGGAAGCCCTGATTGCTTTATTACCTAAGCCTAGGAGAGATTCTGAATCGGTTACCAACTACCATCCAATCTCGCAAATGAACCAGAGCTTAAAGATTTTATGTAAAATTCTGGCCATCCAGATCAATGATGTACTGTATGGCAGTGGCTGACTGGCCCAGAACAGGTGATCTTTATTCCTTCCAGGTCTGCAGCAGACCATTTATGCAAATTAGCTCACATTCTCTCATTTTCTCGGGATCTGGGGAGACCAGTGGCCCTGGTCTCCCTAGATGCTGAGAAAGCATTTGATAGGGTTGTGTGACCATTTTTATTTGCAGTTTTGGATAGATTTGGCTTCCCCTCCAAATTAGTAAACTGGCTCCAGGTCTTATATTCATGTCTTAAAGCTAAAATATATCGTAACTGAGTGTTTCCCCCTTGTTTACTTTATGTTGCGGGATCCAGCAAAGTTGTCATTATCTCCTCTTTCATTCAATTTATATTTAGAACCCCTTTTGTGGAAGCTTAAAAATAACCCATCTCTTTTAAAAATTCCCATTAGATCCTCTAGTTATCAACTGTCTGCTTATGCAGATGATATTTTACTTCACATCTTGAAACTGGTCACCACAATTCCAGCTATCCTTGATACTATTAAACAATTTACCATGTTCTCAAACAATAAGTTAGACACCTACAAGACTACTGTCATGCCGCTAAATGTGCTCATCGCTCATGCTGATATTTCCCACTCTGGATTAGTATGGGCCCCACACACTCTCAAATATTTGGGAATACATCTTACCACAGACATCTCTCAATTTAAAAAATTAAAACTGGATGCCTTACTCGCTCTTATTAAAACAGACCGAGAATGATGGGCTAAATTGCCTTTTACTTTGTGGAGGAGGATCAACATAGTAAAAATGAATGTCCTTCCCCATCTTTTTACCCCTTCATATGATGCAGGTATTTATCCCCTTAACCTGGTTTAAAACAGTACATTCTTTAATTTCATCATTTATGTGGGCCTCAAAACCTCCTTGTCAGGTGTAAAATAAATTGATGAACCCTAAATTCATAGGTGGATTGCAACTCCCAAATTTTTGTTTATACTGTTGAGCTTCCCACATTAGTAAACATTATCAGTGGCTTTCTGCTGACTAATTCGATGGCCATTTTTCTTGTAGCACGTTATGGCTTAAAATAAAACAAGAACTCATTCGTTCACATGGCGTGTCCCCTCTAGCAGTTCTATGTGCAAAATACTGTATGCCTCACATCCTCTCATGCTATGACAATCAGTGGTGGGGATATCCATGCTTGTTCACAAACAAATGTCCAGAGTACTCCCTTTGGACTTTACCAAAGACCCCGAGCAACCAGTTTTTGATAATATTAATATTAAAATTGCAGGCAAAGCCATCCCACTCAATTGGTTCCCAGTCCTAGATACACTGTCTGTGGTGGCACTACTACGGGATGGCAAATTAATGTCATTTGCTCAGGCTACAGAATACTTTAATGTACCTAATGTCTTTGCCTTTAAGGTTATACAATTGATGCACACAGTGGTCTCTTACATGGGTACCTCACCTTGGACAATGACATGTAACCACTTTTCCTCCTCCTTAGTGCAAAACCTGGCACTCCTTTCTGATGCTGTTTCTAAAATATGCTAAGTTTTTTCCCTGAGAAAACCAAAACCCAAGACAGCTCCTGCCACTTTTAGCAGACTGCTTTCCCAGATGCCTCTTTTAATTGGCCTAAGATATGGCAACATATTTTTCAATACCTCACTCAGGACAAACTATGTCTAACTTAATTCTTCATCCTTCATAATTTATATTGTAACCTCAAAAAGCTTCAAAAAATTGGTAAGTCCCCTTCTTCCTCCTGTAATAGATGCAACATGGGCAAGGGTACACTGTTACATATTTTCTGGGATTGTGATTCTGTTAGCTCCATCTGGGAATAAATTAGAAGATGAATAGACCCTCTTTTGGGTCTAACAGACTGTTTTACCTGTGAGATCTGTGTATTTGGGGATTTCTCCACTGTCTCATCCAAGGAACACCAGATGGCACTTATTTCTATGTTAGTTAAAAGATTAATTCTTCACCACTTGAAAGACCATTTTGGTATCTCTTATGTGGAATGGCTTGACAAGATGCTATATAATCTTTGGATTGAAAAAATGGTTGCCAGCACTTGTAATGCCATCTCAGCATACGATAAGAAGTGGGCTAAGCATCATACACTCATTACTCTTCCCCTTGCCTCACAGAATTAACTTTGTTATAGCTTTCTACTCCCACCTTAGTCCCATCTTTTTTGTATCGTATTTCATATTACACAGTCTTTTTTCACAGAAACACGTCCCTGCCCTCAGAGTACCCAGCCTTATTTCAATATTCTAGGTCATGCCTACTTTTTAATCTTTCAGGTAGTATCCACCTGCTTTATTAGATGGCTTGTACTCATGTGGGAATTTTGCACATAGAGTTTCCAGTGTTACTGTTCCTTTTATTTCAATGTTTAACAGTTGTCGCTGTTATTTTCTTGTTGTATTGTACTATACTATAAACTTCAATAACGTTTTTTCAATTAAAAAAAACGAAATTCACTGTAATGATTTCTGGGACCACTTTTCATGGGCAAGTAACATATTTTCCCCAAATACCATACAATGTTAAAATGGGCTACTAATTAGCTTTCAATAACTGTAGGGGTTAATGGGAAATTCTTCAGTGTCATAGGTGATAGGGGGACCCAAAGACAGGGAGGCAACAGCCTGTAATCAAAATAATAAGTGGCAATGGTAACATTTAAGTTCTTATTGGTGCCAAACACCATGTCCAAACTATCAGTGTGATGCAGGTTTGAAAATGTATCAAATTGTGTTATCTCAAACGGATGTCACTTTGTATAACAGGTATAACACTTATAAGCAATGGGGTCATGATTCATAACATAAAATTAGATATCAAAGACAACAATCTACACTGCAAATGATTCTACGATCCCTACTCAAGCCAAACAATTAATTTTGCCAAACTTTCATATGTTGAAACAAAGGTCAGCTAATAAGCCATAATGAAATATAAGGGAAATAGTGATCTTTTGTTAGGTTACGCTGGGATAACGGGGTACAAATTCCAACTGAAGGAGGAAAACAAACAATTATATATTGAGGATAGGAATTACGCAAAAATGGCGCAAAACTAGAAGTCAAGCAAGCTACCGCATAGAGCTACAATCAGTGGAAGTCAATTGGATGACTCAAAAAAATACATAGGAGCCAGAAGGATCAAATGAGGACTGTTCCACTTTATTCACAGTGATGGTGCAATTTTGATTTCATTATCATGGCCCCCAAGCATGACAGCTTTGCATCATTTTGTATCATGAATGTTACCATTATGAAATACAAACACCACAGATTAAAATGTGTATGAGATGTGTATTTGTACTTATGACAATGTTTCATTGTGATTGCTGAAATACACAGTGTGCTGATGAATCAGTGCTGTTGCTTGGGCAAACAGGCTTTTTTTAATTGGAAAATGAATAGGCCCCATAGGGTTTATACAAGAGTGTAGTTTGTTTTTTCTTAGGAGTCAAATACTTACTGTGGAATGGGAACTGTCAATTAGAATGGAGCACAGGTACAGTGGGGACATAGTCAACTGTAGGGACTGTGGGGGTGCTCATTTCCCAGGCTATGCTCTGGAGGAGAGGACACTGCCCCATATATAGGACATTTGTGGAGCTCCAGGCACAGCTGGTAGCAGCAAGGGAGGAGACATCCCTGCTACATCACCAGCTAAGCTGGTATCTCCAGACACACTTTGAACTTCACTCTCACAGAAGCACACTGGCCTGGGGGCTGGATGGTAGCAGGGAAAGGAAGGGGGCTGCTGGGGCAGTCACAAGGAAGTTGTCAAGTCTCATTATGTTGTGACAGCAAATTGATTTTCACCACTTGAGGAGGAGTGAGTACCAGATTTCTTTCAATGGGGGCTCACAGGCAGTTAGGAAAGGTGAATTGAATGATTTGGTGGCACCCAGTGGTAAGATTACAAGCAAGACAGCAAGGAGTATTCTAGTGGTGGGCCCTCAATGATTAGAGGAATGGAGAAATTGGTGACAAGCTGGGGAAAGGGGGGGGGGGCAGGTGTCATCCAGGTGCATCAGCCATCCAGAACATGAAGAGGAAAGGGAGGATAGTAGAGGAGGGGAGTGGGAAGATTAGAGTGCTGGTACACTTGGGTACCAGTGATCTGATGATTCAGCCACTTGAGATGGTGAAGCACAACTTTTGAAAGTTGGAGGACAGACTAAAGGCACACTCAATCTCCCTGTCCATTTCTGAGGTCCTCCTTTTTTGGGGGGAGGGGGAGGAGAATGGAAGAGTGAGGAAAGGAAACTGAGGATTTTAATGGGTGGCTAATGAGGTGGTGTTTGGAGGAAGAGTACCATTTTTTGGGAGATGGGGGACTTCTGGGACAGGTGACTTTTCAAGGGTAATGGTCTTCACCAGAGAGAAGAGACTAGTGCAGTGGCATAGAAAGTTGATGTCTTTGTTGGTGAACATTAACAATATGTGTAGGGAACTGAGGCTGGTGGAACCACAGAGGAAGAAGAAAAGGGGAACCTAGCTAGGACTCCCCATGAAATGGGGGCTAGAAACTGTTGGGATGCAGACATCCAGACAGGGGGCCATAATAAAGTAAGAAAATGAGTCAGAGGGCAGAGGCACACAGAACAAAACAAGGGCAGGAAATCAAATAAGGAACTGGAGGGCACTGGGAGAGGTGCTAACAAGAAGAGTAGGGTTTTAGGCACATCATGGAAGGCAGTCTGCCTATATGTCAGATGCATGGGGAACAAAATTAGTGAACTCCAGGCGATGGTGACAGATGTGGAATTAGTCCCGGTAGCCATCACGGAAACATGAGCTACGGAGAAAAACATTTGGGACTTAGCAATACCCAGATAAACCATGTATAGATGAACTAGTAGTACAAGAAAAGGGGGGGGGCGAGGTAGCCCTTTATGTCAAGGAAGGCATAGAGTCGGATGAGGAGGAGCACATCAGGGAAGGGAAGATTGTGACAGAATTGCTGTGGGTGCAGTTCATGACCACATCAGGTAAGAAGCAGTGCAAAAGTGGGAGCAAAGAGGGAGGTAGTGGTGGTGGGGACAGATGGATGGAAGGTCAGAGAAGGGGAGATAGGGGAGCTAAACATGTGGCTCAAGGGCTGGTGCCAAGAAAAAGGACACAAATTTGTAGGGAACTGGCAACAGTTTTGGGAGTGAAAGTTCTTTAAATTTGATGGACTGCATCTGACTAAGGAGGGAGTCAGTGCATTGGGGCAGAAGTTTGATGTCTTTGCAGAATATTTAAACTTGCAAATGTGGAGAGGGGTGCAGCACTCCATATGTCGAATGGGAAGAACACCCCTCCCCCCTCAGCTAGTGGTCAAACAGGAGTTCAGCATGTTTGGAGTTTATTGGCATCACCAGGTAAAGAAAAAGGTCTGGCTCCCCATACAACACATAGGGGAAATGCCAGAAATAGCCCAACAACTAACACACCAAAATCTGGCCAATGGAAAATCATGTACACAAATGCTCGCAGTCTGGGAAACAAGATCCCAGACCTGCATGCAATAATGATAGAGGTTAAACTGGACATAGCAGTCATTAGCAAGACATGGTTTACCAGTAACCACACTTGGGAGACTTCAGTACCTGGCTATGTACTGTTCAGAAGAGACCGAGGTGTAAAGGGGGGGTGGAGTGGCTCTTTATGTGAATGAAAATATCAAAGCTACAGAAATTCAGAATACACATAAGGAGCCAGAAGAACTGTAGGTCACCCTGGAAACAGGAAATGGGACAGCCATATGAACTGGGGTTGTGTACAGGCCTCCAGACCAGGAGGAGGACCTACACACATTACTGTTAGAAGATATACAAAACATGACAGCTAAAGGTGAGGTTCTGTTAATGGGAGACTTCAACATGCCAGATACAGATTGGTCAATACCAGCAGGGAAATCTGCCAGAACTAGACACATGGTGGATTCCCTGCAGGGGGGAGGGTCTCAAACAAGTGGTACAAAAACCCACAAGAGACAAGGCTATCCTAGATCTAGTACTGACTAACAGGGAAAGGATCACAGATCTCCATGTAGAAGGTCATCTGGGTGCCAATGAACATCACATGGTATAGTTCAATTTGGCCACTAGAACAAATTCATCCCATTCCAAGGCAAAAATATGGGACTTCAGAGGAGCTGATTTTGATAAGATGGCCAACAGAGTTAAGCTAGCCCTGGCAAAAAGAAATACAGGTGAGGGGGTACTGGCAAAGTGGGCAAGCATTAAAGATGCAGTACTTGAAGCAACATCCCATTGTGTTAGTGAGAAATGGAAGTGCAAAAGAAGAAGGAAACCACTTTGGTTCTCAAACACAGTAGCAGAAAAGGTCAGAGCCAAAAGGCTGGCCTTCAGGAAATATAAGGGAATGCAGCAAGATGAAGATAGGGAGGCTTACCAAACTTCCCTAAGGGAAGCAGGGAAGGCAATAAGGGAGGCAAAGGCCCAAACCAAGGAAACACTATCACAAACAGTTAAAGAAGGTGACAAGACTTTCTATATATACATTAGTGAAAGGAAAAAGTCCAGAGGGGGTATTGCTAAGAACAAAGGGGATAAGGGTGTGTGAGGAGGAGGACCAGGTAAAAGCATCTATCCTAAATAGATACTTTTGCTCAGTATTTACTGAAGAGAAGGTAGGGCAGGGCCCACAGCTCAGCACCATGGACACAGGGGGCTGGGAGATGTGCACTAGTCCCTTCACAAAAGAAAGGGTCCTACAAGAGCTCGATAAGCTCAGGAAGGACAAGGCAATGGGACCTGATGGCATATATCCCAAGGTACTGAAGAAGCTAAGGGTGGAACTAGCAGAGCCATTATCAGAACTGTTTAGTGAGTCTGTGAGCACAGGAGAGGTCCCAGAAGACTGGAGAAGGGTTCATATAATCCTGCTCCACAAGGGTGGTAGCAGGGAGGAGGCAGGGAACTACAGACCAGTCAGTCTTACCTCAGTAGTGGGCAAGATTATGGAGACACTCCTTAAGGAAAGGATAGTGCAACACCTGGAATCCATAGGAGCACAGGATCCAAGACAGCATGCATTTACAACATGATGGTCCTGTCAAACTAATCTCATAGACTTCTTTAACTGGGTAACCAGAGTGGTGGACCAAGGGGGAGCAGTTGACGTTGCCTACCTTGACTTCAGCAACGTTTTCGATACTGTTCCATACAGAAGATTGATTAGTAAGCTGGGTAGGCTCGGGGTGGGTCAGACATTGGTCAACTGGGTGGCAAACTGGTTGACAGGCAGAAAACAGAGAGTGGTGGTAAATGGTATACAGTCAGGAGAGATGCCAGTCACAAGTGGGGTACCTCAGGGATCAGTCCTGGGGACAGTCCTCTTCAATATCTTCATCAGTGGCATTGCAAATGGACTGGATGCTAAGGTTTGTCTGCAGATTACACCAAGGTCTGGAACAGAGTAGATGATCCAGAGGGGGTGGGCAGAATGAGAAGAGATCTGGATAGACTAGCAAAATGGTCAGAAGAGTGTCAACTGGGGTTTAACGTAAAAAAAGTGCAAGACCATGCACATACAGAGGAGAAACTCTGAAGCCACCTATAGGCTGGGAGGGGAGTTGCTGGCAGTCGTTAGGGGAGAAAGAGACTTGGGCGTCATCATCACCGATGACCTGAAATCATCCAATCAGACCACTAAATCAGTACGTAAGACTAGAGGAATGTTGGGGTGTATTAGTAGGAGTATCACAAGTCAGAAGAGGGAGGTAATAATCCCTCTTTACAAGACACTGGTTAGGCCCCATCTGGAGTACTGCATGCAGTTCTGGAGGCCACACCATCACAAGGACATTAACCAAATTGATGCAGTCCAGAGAAGGGCAACCAAAATGGTGCAGGGACTGCATCAGAAAACACATGAGGACAGATTAACTAAGCTCAATATGTATACCCTAGAGTTAAGGAGGGAGAGAGGTGATATGATTGAAACATTCAAACACCTTAAGGGCGTTAACAAGGTGAAAGAGTCTAACATGTTTCAATATAAGAAAAATAGCAGGACAAGAGGACACAGCATGAGATTAGAGGGAGGCCGATTAAGGTGTAATGTGAGGACATTCTTTTTCACAGAAAGGGTGGTGGCTGCATGGAACAGCCTACCTCAGGAAGTGCTGGATATGAATACAGTGCAGGGCTTCAAACAAGCATGGTATAGGCATAAGGGAGCAATACAGATGAGTATGAATAGATAGGCCATTGACAGAGCAAAGGCCAATGGCACATTCATAAGGTAGAAAAAGAAATGGGCAGACTGGATGGGCCTTGCGGTCCTTATCTGTCATCAACTTCTATGTTTCTGTGTTTCAATCAACCAGAAGTAGATTGGGACATTCCAGCAGTTAGGAGTGCCAGGAGTCAGGCCCTGATAAATACATTGAAGGACTGTCTGCTGTTGTAGTGGGTCAGACAACCTACAAGGCAAAGTGCCATTCTCGACGTGGTGTTCACCAGCTTAGAAATGGTGGGTGGAGTGAGGATTGAGGAGCCTCTGGGGTCTGGTGAGCACAACACAATCTAGTTCAATCTGGCCCTGGGCACCAGTATACCATCATCTTTGGCTGTTGTTCTGGATTTCAGAAGAGCAGACTTTGACCAGGTGAGGGAACTTGTCAAGTGTGAGCTGAGGAGAGTGGACGAAATCAGGTGTGTGGAGAAGCGGGGAGTAATTAAAGGAGCCATTCTTGAGGCAACTAAGTCATGCTTGAGAATGTTTACCAAGAGTAACATGCACAACAGACCAAACTGGCTCTTGATGAAGGTCAGCAAGGCTGTATGGGCTAAGGAAGAGCCTTCATTAGATGCCAAGAGCATCAAGAAAATGTGAAATGGAATGAATTCCAGTTAAGGATGACAGAGGCCAAGAAGGTAGTCAGTGATGCAAAAGCAGACATGGAACTGTATCTAGTGGGGGAAGGGTCAAGTGGGGGAACAGTTCTTTGGATACACTGGGAAAAAAGGAAGACAAGAGGGGGGGGGGATTATTAGGCTTATGGAGGGACAGGGTAATAGAGGATGATAAGCAGACAACAGCATTCTAAATGACTACCTTCGTTCTGTGTTCACAATGGAGGATATCAGGCCTTTTCCTGAAAGCAGCATGAAGGTTGATGCTAAACTCCTGGCGGGGTTATTCAATAGCTCCCAACAGTCATGCATAGTTCAGAAAGATTCAATGGTAGCAGAGGTAGTCCCACTCCACAGGAGAGGGGACAAAGTGTAACTAGGCAACTACAGACCCATTAGTCTTACCTCCATAGCAGGTAAACTAATGGAGACACTAGTCAAAGAGGACCTAGTAAATGGCCTGAAAAGAAGAAGGCTCCAAGATAGTAAGCATCATAGGTTTGAGGCAGGGAGATTTTGTCAGACTACCTGATAGTGTTCTTTTTCTGGATAGCTAGAGCAGGGAACAAAGGGCAAGCTAAGGATTTGCTCTACTTCGGCCAGGCATTCAACTCTCTGCCACACAAAAGGTAGCTGAAGAAGTTAGAGGATCTGGAAAAAGCAAAGGATTTAGCCAGATGGATGAGAAGCTGTCTGGGGGGGGCACATGAGAGGGTGGTGGTAAATGGCATCAAATCAGGGGAGAGGGAGGTCATGAGTGGGGTGTCACAGGTGTTGGTCTTGTGGCTGGCCCTCTTCAATATGTCATCACTGACATAGGAGAAGAAATACAAGACAAGATGTGTCTTTTTGCAGATGACACTAAGTTCTGTGGAAGGATGAGGTTAGGGGGCAGCAGAAGAGACTGCAAACATTAGAGAGGTGGTCCAAGTTTTGGCAGTTGAAAAGTGCAAGATGATGCACATAGGGAACAGGAATCCCAGGACAGAATATTGTATGAGATTAGTTAATTTGGACACTAACACAGAGGAAATGTACCTGGGAGTCATCAAAAGTAAATCACCCAATATAGCCAATGTAACAAGGCCTACAGCAAGACAACCAGAAACCTGGGGAGTATTGGGACCTGGTAGTTTGACAGCAGGAGAAAGGCAGTGATATTGCCTCACTATAGACCACTGGTGAGGCCCATCTGGAATACTGTCTCAGGTTCTGGAGCCCCCACCAAAGAAAAGACAAAGATGTTGACACAGTAAAAAGTGGGTAACCTAAGTGATTCAGGGAATGCAGGGTAGATTCTACAAGGATGTCTTCTACCTGAACTTCAGCAAGGTCTATGACTCGATGTCACACAACAAACTTGTGCAGAAGTTGAATTACCTGAGAATGGATGAATTTCTATCAAACTGGATCAGCAATTGGTTGAAGGAGAGGACACAGAAAGTTGTGATGAATAGGACAAACCTGCGGTCAGAAAGATGATGAGCAGGGTGTGCTTCAGGGCCAGTTCTGGGACCTGTACTATTCAAATGAGATGTTTAACTGAGGTCCTGTGTACCTTTTCTGGTGGTTGTTCAGTAGACGTAAAATATTCCATGGCACTTCTCTTAAGGGAATTTTCTGGTGTGCTGGCCAAATTCCCACATTCACTAAAATACCACCAACAATTTAATCTGGTTCAATTTAAATGGTTTTCCATCTATATCTCCTCCCAAGATGAGGCTGAAAGTATATAATATTGTCTAACCCTACTTCCCTGGTCAATAAAACCTATCAAATATTTTTGTCTGAGATATAAGAGAGAACATATAGAGAAACAGAAGCATACAGTATATAGTAACATAGAATTTGATGGCAGGTAAGGACCACTTGGCTCACCTGGTCTGTCACATCTCCCCAAGTCTACTCCCTTTCAGCTTCATAGCATGTCCAGGCGTTATTGAGCACCTTTTTTTCTGAAAAATGCTTCCCTGTAATTCACTTTGGCATATCTAATAAGGAAATCTTTTAACAATTTGTTGCTAATGGTATTATACAAGGGACATTGAATGATGACATGGAAAACTGTTTCTTGGAACCCTGTAGCGTTGGCAGTAAGTGGATTATGCCAAATCTTTCTCGTTTAATTTATTTAAAAAAGTATATTTAGATGTGATCAAGCCAAATCTAACCCATGTTATCCATGTTCTACTTGTAGAAGAAATGGAATTAAGAAGATACTCTTCTATAGAATGATCAATTTTATTTTCTCCATACCATAGGGCTTGTTTCTACTTTTTGACTGTGTCCATGTCTATTTCCTGTGCTAAGTGAAATAATTTCTTTTTAATCACTGTTTTATACTGAGTGAAAATACTAACATTCTTTACAAAACCTGTCCACAGATGGGGTATGTTATTTTTTTTAGAACTGACAATAAGGTTTTTAACCAGGGAGTATTAATACTCTCATTTGCCCATTCTGTTTTTTCTTGAAGGCATTCTAGCAGAAGACTGTTTATGAGATTGTTAATCAGCCTGAGCCCGTAAAATGCTAGCTTAAGTTCTACAAATGTAATAATTGGAATTCTGCCCAATTCTGCCTGGACTATGGGGCTGCCATAGATAGAGGAACTCGCAAAAGAGATTTATAGGAAAAAAGTAATGGAGTTTCTATGTTAACTGTTACTTGCCTCCCCCCCACCCGACCTCAGTCCCACTGAACAACATAGTAATAATTTTGGCTTTGCCAGCATTGGGGGGGGGGGGGGTTAAAGTAATACCTCCGTACTTATGATTAAATATTAACAATGCTTTCACCACATGATTGCTTTGTTGCTTTGTTCTTTTAGATGAGTAGTCCATTTATAGTTAGACGTTAACTTTATTCCAAGATAAGTGTATTCTGAAGTTAATTCCACCGCCTCATTCAAATAAAATTGGGATGAGGATTTTTTCCCAAATATCATAACGTTTGTTTTTTTTAAATTAATTTTTATGTTGAGGATATGGCATTCATGATGAAATATATCCACCTTTCTCTGGTGGCCTTTTGGAGTTAATGCAAATAACACTACATCATCTACGTAGGCCAATAAATGACTTTTTTTTTATTTATGAGTGGGGGATCCAGTTGGTCACTATCCTCACAGGACAATAGTGAGTTTATATAAATATTAAATAACAAGGGAGCTAGCAAGCACCCCGTTTGACCCCACTATTAGTTATAAAAAATCAGTTATATCACCTTTATTGTCATATCTAATAGCTGTACTAGTAATGGTATATAATGAAGTGTCTCCTCATACCTCCTGAATGCTAACTTTTTGGCCCTTATTTTATCGGCCACCTCTCTTGAGAACCATAGCAGTCTCTTTTCCTCTTTCTTTTACTTACTTGTCTGATGCAGAGATTTGTTGCCTTCACTGTCCACTCTTTTAGTTTCACCCAATGTTCCTCCACTCCACCCAAGTGGAGTCACTCATGACATCCGCTCCACTGCCCCTTAGCAGTGCACACCCCCTGCTTGAGTGTTTCTCATTTTCCACAGTTTCTCCAGCAGACACCCTGAAAGCACTTCTGGCACAAAATCCTTCAAAAGGCAACTCTCCGGATGGTCTTGACCCCAAACTCCTTTACCTAGTGACCCTGGCTATTGCCTCTCCTCTGTTAGTTATTCTAAACCTCTCCTTCTCAGCCACGGTCCCTAAGACCTGGAAGCACACCACATTTCTTCCGCTCCCAAAGGGCGGTGACCCATCCTCTCCAGTAACTATTGTCCCATCTCCCTTCTCATAGAATCATAGAAACATAGTTTGATGGCAGATAAGGACCGCTTGGCCTACCTAGTCTGCCCATTTCCCTACCTATTGGATAAGCTGCAGATCCTAGTTATCCAACAGCTTACTTTCTGTTACACCCCCACTATAATTGCCTTATGTCTAGCCCATGCATTCTTGAATTCCCCCACTGTTTTTGACCCCACGACCTGCTCAGGAAGGCCATTCCATGGATACATCACCCTCTCTATGAAAAAATACTTCCTCATGTTGCCCCGGAGCTGTCCCCCCTGCATCTTCAAACTGTGCCCCCTTGTTCTTACACATCTCTTTTTCTGAAAGATACTACCCTCTTGGACTTTGTTGATTCCCTTGAGGTACTTAAGAGTTTCTATCATGCCCCCCCCCTTTACTCGAGGGTATACATATTAAGCTCCTTTAGTCTCTCTTCATATGATTTCTGTTGTAGACCCTGCACCATTTTAGTTGCCTTTCTCTGGACTGCCTCCATTTTGTCTATGTCCTTACGGAGATGGGGATGTTCAGAACTGCACGCAGTACTCCAGATGGAGTCTCACCAACTGTCTGTACAGAGGGATGACAACTTCCTGTTTTCTACTGGTGATGCCTCTCCCTATGCATCCCAGTATCCCTCATCCCTCCTTACTGCTTTTTCACATTGCTTGCCTCCCTTTAGGTCATTTGATATTATTACCCCGAGGTCCCTTTCCATTTTTGTTGTCATTAGTATCTCCCTGTCCTAACTAAACTACAAGAGCATCTAGTGCTTGCCCAGCTTAATTCCTAGTGGTCTGTTTCCTGTTTTTTCATGCGTTTTCAATCTGGGTTTAGGAAACATCACTCCACTATCACCTCTCTGCTTAGGCTTAATGATGCCATCCTCTCAGGGATGGACCATGGACAAGTCACGTCTGTCATTTTTATTGATTTAGCAAAGGCTTTTGATATGGTCCCCCACATCCTGCTGCTAGAAAGTCTCAAGACTGCTGGCCTCTCCATTCCTGCCACCAACTGATTCAGGTCCTATCTTGTGGGCTGTACTCAATCAGTAAAAGTTGGTGATTACACTTCTCCCCCTCTCCCTATAGCTACAGGTGTGCCACAGGATTCTGTTCTTGGCCCACTCGTTTTCTCAGTCTTCCTGAATTACCTCCCATCAGTCTGCACATCTACTTCCATCCATATGCACACAGATGATACTGTTCTGTTCACAACTGGTCAGTCTCCCCTTGATGCAGAAACCATAATCCAGCATGACTTCAGTAATGTTCAGCTATGGCTAAGCTCACATCAACTCTTTCTCAATGCCAAGAAGACCATCTCCATGACCTTCAGCACTAGGAAGAGACTCTCTAGGCTTTAGTCCTTGCCCTCTTTCCTTACTGTTGATGGGACTGTATTGTAGGGCACCTCCTCCTTCAGATACCTTGGTGTCTGGCTGGACCAACATCTAAATTTCTCTGGTCATGTTGATGCTATCCTGAAAAAACTGCACTACAAACTAGACGCCCTTTACAGGAACTGCAGTAGTCTACCTCTAACAGCTACATGTGAACTTGTCCAGAAGATGATACTCCCTATCTTCGAATATTGTGATGTAGTCTACAATGCTGCTCCCAAGACATGGTGTGCACACTGCCAAATTCATCTCCAAATTCTGATTTGTCTCACTCCCACACTACCTATCTTCCTCTCTCACCACCCATCTACCCCCTTCCCACTCCCTTAGATCCACAGACATTTGTATGTTGACTGTCCCCCACCGAACAACAATGGTAAGCCTGGCTGAATTCTTTCACTGCATCCCCAAGCTGTGGAATACTCTACCCTGCCAGATAAGACATTCCTCTTCTCCCTACTCTATCTCCTTAGCTCTTCAAAACTACTTCTCTCTAAACTGCAAATGCACTTAGTACCCCTACCTCACTCCACTTCTCCCCCTCCTAATTTCCCCTTAATACTGCCTATCTACATATTGCTTACATTCCTTTCTCCCCTCCCTTGTCCCCTACCTACCTGCTTATTACCTTATTCTCCCATGTTGTTTTCTCCCATAGTCACCCACTCTCTTCCTCTTCACTTGTTAAATTAATGCTCGATAATTATCTTGTGGTATGTTCGCACTTGCATCCACTGTTACATCCTTAAAATGTTCCATAAGAGAGAGATATAACTCACTGTTTTCACGTTATTTGTAAAATGTATGTATGGTCCACCTCGTGTGGCGAACCCAGTTGTGTTATTACATGTCTTGCTATTACCAATGATGTTACTGCAAACAGTTCACTTGTCATTCCTACTTGTAATCTATGCATTGTACAATTTAAACTACGTATGTCATATGTATTCCTGCTGCCCTCTCCCTTAGGATGCACCGTGAGATGAGCAATTTATTGTTCAGTGTGTCCTTACTGGTGAAACTTTTAAATAAATGAATAAATAAATAAATAAAATTCCACCCAAGTCCTCCCTCCTGCCAGGGCATCCCTGAGGCATTACCCCATCTTTTTAAAATCGGCCTTCCTGAAGACCAGGACTTTTGTCAATGTGTGGTTCGATTTTGCAGTAGTGCTAATATGGAACCACATCATATGGTGATCCCTGCACCCCAGGTGGCTACCCACCGGGATGTCTGCAACACTGTCTCCATTGGTGAGTACAAGGTCCAGTATTGCCCCCTCATGAGTGGTATTTTTTACTAGTTGTGGCGGAAAGCCCCCTACTGGTAGTCCAGGATGTCCCTGTTCCTATTTGAAGCTGCATCTGGGATGCACTAATCTACATCTGGCAGATTGAAGTTCCTTGCCAGCAGCACCTCCCCTTTTTTGCCACCTTTTGGATGGCTTCCATCAAAATCTTATCCACCCTCCACCCCCGTCCTGAAGGTCTGAGCTGGGGATCTGTAGTTCATGCCATTGTGAAATGGGGCACCATTCCCTATTTCTAGGGTGACCCACAGTACCTCCACCCCCTCCATATATTCCCTGTATCTCTGTTGCTTTTATGCTATCCCTCACCTAAAGAGCCACTCCTCCCCCTTTATTTCTTTCCCACCCTGTCCATCCTGAATATTAGCTAGCCAACACAAAAATATAAGGCAGGGTGGAAATAGATGAGGGGATTAGGGCAGTGAGAAGGGATCTGCAGAGATTAGAAAAATGGTCCACTCTTTGGCAGTTCCAATTCAATGCAGAAAGATATTTATTTAAAAACTGGTAACCAGGAGAGGCACACTGAGCTGAGGCTTGTTGCCAGGTGTGACCCAGGGGAAAGGCAAAGGAACTACGAACCCCGGAAGCCACACTCCAAGGCTGTGCACCTCTACTTGTGCACCCCTCCCCTTCTACCTGGCAGATTAGATTATAGATAGAGCACCCTGGGAGGTTAGGGCAGCCCTATGTGGGAGGGTGCAGAGCTGGGGGACCTGCCAGTTCAGTACGGGGCAAGGAGTAGTTTGCTTCAGGCAGGAGGTAGAGCTCTGAGGTAAGTGACTGCCAGAGAGAGTTCCCCTCCAGGCGGAGCACAAAAAGAGTTTGAAAAAAATTAAAAAAAACATGAGGGGAGAGGGGGGATAGATAGTGAGGAGTAAAGGGAGCAGTGATGGGCATGAGAAGTGAGTTCATAGCAATGTGGCAGAAGATGTTGCAGAGGGTGTCCAGTCTGGCAAAGGAGGTGATGGGGGCTGTTCCATAAACCACATCAGCACAGTTGAAAACCCAGGGAACCATTTTGCTGACCAGCTTCCTGGGAAGGAAGGCAGTCCTGACTGCAGTACAGGGCACCAAGTTTGGGGCAGAGTTTGGCACGGATGGTGTGGGTAGAGAAGTCAAGCCTGCTATCTAACCACACACTGAAGTACTTGAAAGTTGGGACTACTTCAAGCGGTGTGCCATATAGCATGGAGGAGGGGGAGTGGGTGAGCCAGGCCAGTTTCTGGCTGGTAATAAAGGTCATAGATGCAGTTTAATTTTGTGTTGACCCAAAGTTGGTTTGACTGGAACTAGAACAGAACACTGTAAAAATCTTGCTGGAGTGAGACTTCCAGAGATGCAGTCGAGGGATCAGAGATGTGGAGAACTGTGTCATCTGCATACATGTAGTAGTTGTAGTAGTAGTTCAAATTTCATACTGAAATATCAAAAAGGGATAGCCCAGTTTAGCTGAAGCTCATTTTCAATGGGGTCCCATTGTACAAAGAGTAGCAATTCTACAGTAACATTTACAAAACATGTAATGAGGACATACAGTGCAAGTACAACACAAACATATATTTAACAATAAATAACAAAAGTAGCTCTGCCACAACAAGTTTTAGGAGACTTAGCAGCATCAATAAACCATCATCATAAGGCATTCTAAGCTAAAATACTATTACATTGCCTCAGGTGGCCTGGCAGACTATTCCAAAGCCTGGGGCCCATATGCCCGAAGCTAAAATTACACCTCACAGTTTTCACCATTGGAGCAGTGTACTCTATTACCCCTGCTGCATGTAAGCCCTCCCTAACATTCTGTTTCCTTATTAGATCTAACATATAGTTATGCATTTTTCTGTAGTTGACAATGATACAGCAAATGTAATGTATTTAATTTTTATCGCTCTGTTAGTTCTATCCAATCCAAGGCTCTATAGAATGAACAGTGGTGTGCGTGCCGGGGTGTGTCCAGAACATACCGTGCAAATGTATTATATAGCACATTGAGCCGGTCTAAAACACCTCCTGCTGTGCCCCCAAAAACAACATCCCCATAATCAAACAGAGGGATTACAATAGTGTTTACTATTGCTAATCTAATATCTGGTGGTATGTAGTTTTTAAATTCATCCAATTTTTTGCTAAGTTTCCTAGTCAATAGGTCAATATGTGTATTCCATTCACAATGAGAGTCTATCCAGACTCCCAAATATTTAAAGGAATCAGCAAGTGTTAGACTACTATCATCAGGAGTTTTTTATATTCAGGGTTGATTGATTTTGTAATTGTTCATTTGAAAAAGCATAACTTGTGACTTTGAGGAGTCTAAAACTAACCTAAGATCCTGAAAATAGTTCTGCAATTTATTAAAGTCTTTTTGCAGTTTTTTTTTGTATTTGGCTAACAGACCTACTTCTATGTAAAGAACTGTATCATTCATGTACACATGGTGCCAGACACCACTCAACAGATGTCCGGCACCTTTTGTATACACGTTGAACAGTACAGGTCCTAATACCGACCCTTGAGGTAACCCAGATTTAATGTTTAAATATTTAGATTAATAATTATTGTTCAGTATAACTCATACCCTCGGTTTACCCCTGTTCTGCCTAAAGAGGTGGTGGTCTTTAATGGCCAAGCTGGAATCAGAAATCCTGGAAGACAGACCAGATTCTGTGAGAGGAAGTCTGGAGAGTGAAAAGGGATCCATATAGTGAGGAGATCCAGTTTAAGGAGGAGGCTCCAAGTAATGAGGTGGAAAACACTAAGGCCTCGAGGAATGGCGGTAGGTGGGACCAAGGTTGAGTTCCACATCACCAGCAAGGAGGAGAAGCAGGGTAAAGAGGTGGAGAATAGGGTAGGCCTTATGTCCCTTTGGCCAGGGAGGAGAGGGGTGGGGGAGGAATGGGAATGAGAGGATGGAATGATGGAAGACCTTCAGATTCAGGGAGGGGGGAGGAAGGAAACTAGGATGGATGTTGAAGGAGGAGAAAGGGAAGAGGAGGGGAGGGGAGGGGGTAGGAAGAGGAAGACAGAGGGTGGCGAGTGGGTAGGGAGAGGAGGAGTTTGGATAAAGTTACACATATTTAGAAACAGAACCCAAAACAGAGTATTGGTAATGAGGTGTATGAGTGAGCAAAACAACAGGAGACAAAGAGTGTGACAATCGAAAGGAGAAGGCCTTACATTGAGTCTTACTCTCATTTAATTGTTTTTTGTTTTATCTGGTTTTAGTCCATTTTTTGTCTGTTTTTATTTTACGTCTTGCACCACTGCTTCGTTTTATCGTTTTATCGTTTTACCGAGTATCTGGTTATGGGACTTGGATTTTCAGATCGGTTTTTAGAAGTCTCCTTCCCATTTGTCAGTGGAGTTACACCTCTCTGTGAGTGTGACCGGCTGTGTTTCAAGGTGGTTTTGACGCTACTTTGGAGTTGAACCAAGCGGAATAAGTACGCCTCTCTGTGAGTGTGACCGGCTGTGTTTCAAGGTGGTTTTGACGCTACTTTGGAGTTGAACCAAGCGGAATAAGTATGCCTCTCTGTGAGTGTGACCGGCTGTGTTTCAAGGTGGTTTTGACGCTACTTTGGAGTTGAACCAAGCGGAATAAGTACGCCTCTCTGTGAGTGTGACCGGCTGTGTTTCAAGGCGGTTTTGATGCTACTTTGGAACTGAGCCAAGCGGAACAAATCTGGTTTTGCTTGTCTTTGTGTGCGAGGAACTACTGGACTGTTTTGCCCGCTCTATGAATATTTGTGGTCGCTCTGAAGTTTATGGCCTTTCTAATTTCTTGTTGTGTGATTGTTAATTTACCGGATTGGGACTCCACTGGACTTTATCGGACCGTGGACTAGATTGGAACCTTTCCAGCATTCTGTTGGTGATTACTTAGCTACTTCTCTTTGAGGTCTGCGGGAGGAAATCTGCCTGGTCTGTTTTGGGAGTTTCGGGAACCTGTTATCTGGACGTTGCTTCCCTTTTTAAGTTGGAGCTTGGCTACTTGGGGAACTCTGGCATTTGGATTGACTTTCGTCGAGTGCTGGCTTTACCTGATTCTGTGAAAGTGAAAGATTTTGAGCCGGGTCAAGACCTAGAATGGCTGTGGTGGGTGGGTTCCCCCGGTCCTTGCTACCAGAGGGTGAGGGGGCTAGTCGGCGACCAGCTGGAGGGTTGGGCTTCTGTCTGCCCCGGGGGGCTTGCAGTGCTGGGGTGGTTGTGATACCGTCCTGTCTCTGGGGCCCTGACCCTAGGGGTAAGGATTGTGGGGTGCCCCCTGTCCAGTGCGATCTGTGGGGTTAATTTTGACCTGAGTGACTGCAGTCTTGGGTTACTGCTAAGTTTTAATGCTACTACTGTTATTGGCCTGAATGGAGTAATATTTTCCAGCGGTGAGTGAGGAGTAACTGGTATCCCGTTTACCCATGAAGAGGTCTTCAGTCTGCTATTTAGTCCATCTTTGACTTGTTTGCCTGGTAGATTTATTTTATCCATTGAGGAGACTGTAGATGGATTCTTGGTGTTGGATTATTTTATAGTTTCTTTGGATGTTTTTCCGAACTGGAACCTTCTCTCTGGACCTAAATACTCTGTTCAGGCAGTGAGAATCCCCTGCTATTGTGCGTTCATGGGGAGTGCGAGTCCCTGCCTAGTCACAAATTTTTTTTTTATTATTTTGAGGTATTGTATGTTGTTTTATTTTTGGGTAGTGAGAGTGCCTGGATGCTAAGTAAGCTTGTAGTGAGAGTACATGTTTTCTTGGCAAATTTATATTATTTTATTTTGGTGTTTTTTACTTTTCTTTTGTATGTGTTTTTTCTTTTTTCTTTTGTTTATTTGATTTTATGATGGGATTTCCTTGTGAGAGGAGGGTCACCCGTCTGTATTTATTATTTATTATTTTATTTTACTTTTAGTTATTTTCTATTTATTTTTTGGGTTCCAGAAAGTAGGTTTCGATTCCGAGAAATAGGGAGTAATTGGGTTTAATTTTTATTTTTGGTTATGTTATTTGGCAAATTTGGTTTTAATTTTAGGGGGTTTGCTTCCTGCATTGATTTGTGAGAGTAGGACTTTACTGTTTTTTTATTTTGAAGGACGTAGATATGTGTTACTATCCCTCCCCCCCGTCGTGTGCTACTCATCCTCCACTCTTCGGGCCCTCCGCCCTTTTTCTCCCCCTCCTTTATTGTTCTCCATCTATCAATGTTGTAGGGCTTTGGGAATTGCCCGAAGGAGGAGGGGACAGGGTGGGGAGCCTGTAGAGTGGAGGATGGATGAGGGGAACGCTCAAATTGGGATTGTTAGGTCCAGAAGACGCCCTGGGGTGAAACAGAGGTCAGAACATGGGTTTCCTTGTCTGATGCCCATACCCAAGGGTACTGCTGCTAATATCGGCGAGAAGGTGGCTGGGGATCCCCAGAAATCTGTCCAACTCGGGCGGTTTTGTGCAATGCCAGATCCGTTGTAAACAAGACTGCCATTGTGGCGGACTTGGGAACGGCAGATCTGGCTTGCATCACCAAAACCTGTCTGGATGGAAATGCTGGTCCCATTCTTGAGGCGGCCGTTCCGGCCGGGTATTCGGTGATACACCGCCGAGATTGGATCGCAGGGGTGGAAGTCGCGGTCTGCTTTAGGACAGAATTGGGTCTCACTAGTGTTCCAGTTGAGGAGACCAGATCTTTTGAATGTGTTGTAGTGGCAGGTGGGGGCTATAGACTGGCTCTCGTCTACCATCCACCCGGGGACGAGAAGCCATTCCTTAAGGAAGTGGCGGACTTGGTCGTTGACCTGGTATTGGAGTCTCCCAGGTTGATGGTGCTGGGCGACTTCAATGCTTGGATCGACGATGAACTCTCGCAATTTGGACATCACTTCCTCCAATTGATGAATTCATTGGGCCTCTCACAGGTTGTTACCTCTGCCACTCATAAATGCGGCCATTCCCTTGATCTGGTTTTCCTCCTGGGGATGGAAGCCTCTGGCGTGGAGGTGGAACCTGTCGGATGGTCTGATCATCACACTGTGAGATTCAATTTCAGCACCCCCTTGCGTAGACCTACCCCTGTGGAGATGGTCAAGTACCACTCTTTACGGGATGTGACTCCTGATGGTCTAACCGCGGTACTTGACCTATCAGAATTTCCTGTGATGAGCTCGGATCCAGAGGCCTTGGTTCTGGCCTATAATAAGGCCATGACCAATGCCCCGGATTCTAATGCTCCCATCCGTGTGCGTCCTCTCTCCTTTCACCCGCGGTTCCCATGGTTTGATGGGGACTTGAGGGAGATGCATTGACTTGGACGCAGGTTAGAGAGGTGTTGGCGGAAATCTGGCTTAGATGCCGACCACCTTAGACTGCTAGAGCATTATCAACTCTACCAGTCAGCAATTGCCCGTAAGAAGGCAGTATTTCTGTCCGGGGAAATTGTTGCTGCTCAGAACTGACCGGCACAGCTCTTTCGAACCGTAGACAGACTGTGCAACCCAGCCTGTCTGCAGGTTTGTAGAGCTTTTTTGCAATCTCAGTGTGAGGAGCTCACTTGGTTCTTTGCAGATAAGGTGGAAGACATCAGGGCAGAGACCTGCACGACACTCTCTGTGGGAACGGCTGTGGACCAGGCCCCGGTTGCATGCCCTCTTTTTTCCTGGAGTTTCTTCAAAAGGCCGGAAATCGAAGATGTTATGAGGATTGTCCGGGGTATGTGCACTACATGCTGTAGTTTAGATCCGGGCCCCACAGCCTTGGTTATGGGCTGTGGGGAGATTATCTTCCTGGTTCTGGCGAGGATAGTCTGGTGCTCCTTAGACTCTGGTGAATATCCTTGCTCCCCGAAGGAGGCAGTGGTGACACCAGTGTTGAAGAAGGCTTCTTTGGACCCCGACTTCCTCGGTAACTACCAGTCTATCTCAAACCTTCCCTTTGTTGGGAAGGTAATTGAGAAAGTAGTGGCTACTAGTTAGACAACCACTTGACCAGCCATAGCATCTACGATCCCCTTCAATCTGGTTTTCAAAAGAGGCACAGCACCGAGACTATGCTGGTTCAGGTGCTCAATGATCTCCTGATGGCGAGAGACCAGAAAAAGCGGTCCATTTTGGTCCTTTTGGACCTGTCATCAGCATTTGACACTGTAGACCATGGGGTTCTGCTTGAACACCTGAGAATCATCTGTGGGCTTTCAGGTCTAGTCCTCAGATGGTTCACGTCTTTCCTCACCGGTAGAACTCAGAGGGTGGTATCGTGGGTGTTTTCCTTGGATCCTGTCTCTCTGTCCTGTGGGGTGCCTCAGGGCTCTGTGCTGTCCCCCATGTTGTTTGCGGTGTACATGCTTCCCCTCGGAGACATTGTAAGATGGTATGGGCTGGAGTTTCATTGTTATGCTGAAGATACTCAGCTCTACTTGTCTTTCGCACCTGACCAGGATAGAGCACTCTCAGTGTTTAATAACTGCCTTGGTGAAATCCAAGGTTGGATGAGGTCCAGTTGGCTGAAGTTAAATTCCGGGAAGATGGAGGTGATGATTGTGGATTCTGATCACCGGATGGGGGTTGGGGGACAAACCATCCCTCAGGTTTATTCCTGGGGGGTGTTGAGCTCCCCACCTCTGAACGGGTGCGGAACCTAGGGGTGATTCTTGACGATCGGCTGACACTATACACTATGTGCTCAAGTGTCGGCCATCATTAAAGTCTCCTTTTACCATCTTAGGAACATCGCTAGGATCAAGCACCTTGTTCCGTCCGGGGACCTACCTACACTGATCCTCGCCTTTGTGGCTACGCGTCTGGACTACTGCAATTCCCTTTATTTTGGGCTTCCTGAGGTTGATATCCGCTGCTTGCAGCTGGTGCAGAACTTTGCAGCCCGGTTGTTAACTGGGACTTCTCGTTCTTCCCATGTTACACTGGTGCTGTGGAGACTGCACTGGCTGCCGGTTCAGTGGCAGATCACCTTTAAAGTCAGTCTGCTGCCCTACAAAGGCCTGCACGGTTAGGGCCCTGACTACTTGAAAGAGCTTCTGGTTCCCTATCTCCCACAGCGACCGCTCCGCTCGGCCAGTGAGGGGTTGCTAGAGATTCCGAGGGTTATTTTGAAATCATCGGGTGCCCGGCCTTTTGCGTTTGTGGTTCCGACCCTCTGGAATTCTCTACCACGTTGGATTAGAGAGTGTGTGACAGTAGGGGGTTTTAAAATCCTTCTTATGGACTAAGGCTTATGGGGAAGACTAGAGGTTGATCTGGTTTGATTTTACTATTTTATCATGTTGTCTGATGTGGTGTATTATTGATTTGTATTGTAATGTTTTATTATGGTGTGATTTTATAATCTGTTCTGCACCTTGATTCTTGAAAGGCACATTAAAAATGAAGACTATTATTATATTATTATTATTATATCATTATTAACATGAACATCAAGACATCTACCCAGTACGGTATAAGATTCGACAAGGCCAACAGGATACTGGGCTGCATTGGCAAGGGCTTTACAAGTAAGAGGCAGAGGGTGCTTCTACCCTTTTATAAAACCCTGTGAAGACCACATGCATCTAGAGTACCTTGTACAGATTTGGAGCTCTTATGTTAAAGAAAGGCAGTGACTGACTATGAACAATATAGAGGAGTGCCACCAACATGATGCATGCTATGTAGGGCAATAAAATATTGGGAAATCTGAAAACTTTAGCACTGTGCAACTAGGCAGTAGGGATGTACAATAGAATGCTGGCAGCATAGGAAGGGAATCAACAGCAGAAGCAGGGAGGTGATGATTTCACTATAAATATCACTGGTGCCCCCCACAGCTGGAGTATTGTGCAAGGTTCTGATGCCTATACCTTTACAAGGACTGTGAGAAGGCAGAGGTGGTGCAGTGGAGTAGCCAACATTTATTTATTTATTACATTTTGGTAACCAGGTGAGCCTGCTGGGCCCTGGAGGCCCCTTTTCAGGGCGACACGGGATTTACATAACATAAGATACATCACAATGCGGTATGTGTAGAGATACATTCATGATACAGGTTATACATAGGGTTATAGGTGTCCAATAGGTGGACCCGTCCCTTTAGCAATTGCACTTGGAGGTAGCCATTATATGTGCTTTAAGCCTTGTGTGGAAACTTTTGATGGAGGGGAGCTTCCTGGACTCCTGGAGGGAGGGAATTCCATATGGTGGGTGCGGTATGGGCGAATGACTTGCCCCCCACCTTGGTTCTTACCCTTGGGACAGCTAGGAGCATGCGATCCATTGTGTGGAGGAGCTGAAGGTTATTCTTTAGTGCAATAAGTCCTGAGAGGTTGGGGGGGGTTGGGCTGATTAATTTAAAGGCTTGGCAGAGCAAGGGGTACTGGAGGGCGGGCTTCCCAGAAGGGTCAGTTTAGTTGGGATAGAGTGTCACAGTGATGGTTTCTAGGGTTAGATTGGGTGGCGAACTGAGCCACCTTATTGTATAGAACTTGGAGTCTATTCATCTCTTGTCTAGCTACTCCCTGGACCACTGGAGCCGCATAGGTAATTGTCGGTAGGAGGACGCTGGTGGCTATGGAAACCCTAGCTTCCAGTATCAGCTGGTCTTTCAACCTGTATAGGATGCCTAGTTTCGCATGTACATTTTTAGTTACTTGATCCATGTGGTCCTTCAGGGTGAAGCCCTGGTCCAGGGTGAGGCCAAGGTATTTTAGTGATGCCACAACCTCTAACCTACTGCCCGATGCAGAGGTCAGTTGCAGGTGTTGGCTTCTGTCATGACCAAGGGATCTTGGGCCAAACAGCATGGCCTTGATCTTGTTTGTGTTAAGGACCATTCTGTTAAGGACAAGCCATTGCTCAAGGGATCTCAGGTCATCTTGTAGCCAGGAGCTGAGGTCTCCTAGATTAGTGGAGGGATGAAAGAGGACAGCATCATCCACATACTGGACCACAGAGCTCCCACCACAGTGTTCACTGAGTTCGTTGGTGGAGAGGGAGAAGAGTAGGGAGCCAAGGATAGACCCATGAGGCACTCCCTCTGTTAATGGGAGCGGCTCAGATATGGAGTCTTTCCATTTTACCCTCTGTGAGTGCCCAGTTAGGTAGTTATTGAACCACCTAAGGGAGTGGCTGTCTAGGCCTACATTTCTCAGCTTGGTCAGTAGCAGATTGTGGTTGACCAGGTCGAATGCCTTGGATAGGTAAATAAATCACTCCAGTGGGGGTCCCTTTATCCAATTCTCTGAGCACATCAGTGGAGAATTTGGTAAGGGCAGTGTCTGTCCAATGCCTAGATCTGAAGCCATGCTGGGGGGGTGCCAGGAGTTGGTGGAGCTCTAGGTATTCGGGGAGTTACCCATAAATCAGCCTCTCTTGAATCTTTGCCACACTTCAAAGTAGGGAGATTGGCCTGTAATTGCCAGTGGAATCCCTCTGGCCTCCCTTGTGGATAGGGACCACGTAGGCCTGTTTCCATTGTTCAGAGATAGCGCCCTCTTTTAAGGATTGGTTAAGGAGTCAAGTCAAGGGTCTGACTAGGGACTGGTCCCCTTCCTTCAATATCCTGGTGTGAATCCTATCTGGTCCCCCGGATCCAGAGGTTTTGAGGGTCATCAGCAATGGGAGAACTTCTTTAGGTTTTACCAGTCTGATGTGGAAGGTTGGGCGTTCCAGATTAGGGAGTGACCTCCCGTCTGGGGCCGGGTGGAGGGGAGGCAGTCCAGCCTTGTAATGGTCGAGGTTCGTGAAGTGGCGGTTGAGTGCCATGGCAATGCTTGGGTCATCGTTTGTTAGTTGATCATTTACCTTGATGGGGCCGTGTTCACTCTTACCGTTCCCCTTTAGTAACCCATTTATGTGCACCCAAACAAGCCTAGGGTTTCCTAGATTCTTTTTCAGTAATTATGTGACATATTCCCTTTTGGCCACTTTAATGGCCAGCTTACACCTGTTTCTGAGAGTTTTGTAGCTCAGCAGGTAGTGTGGAGAGCTTGTATTTTTTCCAAGCTTTGTCATGGTTTTTCATTAGGGATTTCAAGGGGGGGGTGATCCACTTGTAGCAGCTGCCCTTGGTACAGAGTTTCTTCTTGGCGGAGAATAGGTCGGCTGCCATATGGATTGTTCGCTGAAAGAAGGCAACTGCCTCATCCAGTGAGGGGAGGAATTTGATTGGGCTCCAATCAATACTGTTTAGGTAGTTTGATAGATGTTTGGGTAGTAGATGGATGAAATCCCTTGCAGCCAGGATTCATGACCAGAACCTGGGAGCCCTGTTTTTCCAGACGCCGAATATTGGGGAGTGGTCACTCAGGGCATCCGCTAAGGTGCCTGCCGCCTGTATGTTAACAGGTTTGCTCGTCAGCACCCAATCAAGCGCTGAATGGTTCCGTTTTGTGGTTCATTTGTGTAGGCCCAGTGATGACCTGCACAAGGTTTGCTTCCTGTACCAAACCTTTAAGGGAGAGGTTTTCATTTGAGGCCCAATTTAGATTACAGTCCCCCAGAATGAGTATTTCAGAGGCTACCTCCTCGGAGATGTCCTTTAGGACTGCCTCAAGTGATGTACGAGCATTCTTTGGGAGGTTGTATATGCATCTGATGTTGAGATGCTTGCAAGGGCCAAGGGTGATGCGTACAAAGACCGAGTCACCGTCAGTGCTGGTGGCATGCTGCAAGTTAACCTGCGCAGAGTTAAGGGTATCTTTTGTGTAGATTAGGACCCTTCCCCCTCTTTTATTCGCTCTATCTTTTCTATGGGAGTGGTACCCAATGGCTGTGACCTCATGTGAGAGTACTGGGGGTTTGAGCCAGGTTTCTGATATGGCAAGGACATCTGGATTGTGCAGATCCAGCCAGGTTTGTACTTCATGCATCTTAGATCATAAGCTACATATATTCATATGTGCGATCCGCAAGCCCTTCGTGGATGCCCAGTGAGGGTCCTGAGGAGAGGAGATCAGGAGGTTGTTAGGAGGGGGTCCAGGGTTAGGCTGGATGTCACCTGCCATTAGCAGGAGGGCAGCAAGGAGGCAGAGTGAAGGGAGGTTATGGAGGGGGGTAGATTAGTACAGAGTCTTTGCTTGGCAAGTAGTAAGGTAGAATACCATATACCTTTCCTGTAGAATTCACGGGCAATCAGGAGTAACTGTGTACTATTGTGAGGGGGGAGTAGCATTGCCAGTAGGAGCGTGGCGGGGTCTCGGGCGAAGGGAGACTTCTGGAGTCTGAGTCTCCTGCGCTAATAATCCTATCAACCCAGAGTAGGGACAGGAGGTACATGGTGGCCAGGAGTAGCCCTCTGTTTGGGCAGCTAAGGTAGGGTGGTCCTTGCTTTGAGGGCATCCTTGTAGGAAAGGGAACTTTCAGCCAAGGAGGGAAAGTCGAATGAGTGTAAGGCTCTATGTCTTAGTGTTGCCACCCTGTGTCCAGGGTGCTCCACTTCTTTACAATCCCCTATCTCGTAGGAAAACTGAGTCCCTTGTGTGACTAATCAGGGGAGAGATAGGGGCCTATGGGATCACCTCCTAATGTAGGACTGGTATGTGCCGCTAACCCCCTATGGTAGATAGGCCAGTTTGTGAACAGCAAGTAAGATTTGCAGTAGCTTTTAAGGTGCTGAACTCCTATCTGTAATTTCGTGCCACCAGAACTTTGGCAGGCTGGCGGGCTTAAATACCATCTATAATGCAGGGGTCACCATAAGCAAGTGGCTCCTCACTATTTTGGCAGAAATCAGGTCGGTGTCAACCTGTTACTATCAATGCCCCGTAAGCAAACTGTCACTTAATTTTAATAGGTCATTTAGTCTGCACTGTGCAGATGCAATTGTCTGTCACAGGGAAGTTGCACAGAGACCGGTCTGAGTCTCGTTAGGGGCCCGCATGCCTTGTTATTCATACAATCAGGATCTTAGTAATATGCAATCAAGCAGGCTATACAGTAGTTACAAATTAAATAATCTTGCATATACAGTCTACAATAAGTAATTCTAGTTTTGGCATCTACTGTAATTTACCCTAGGAGAGGAAATTTCAAGGTGACTATTAGGATCTTAGTAATAGGCAATCAAGCAGGCTATACAGGAGTTACTAAGCAGGCTATACAGGAGTTACTAATTAAATAATCTTGCATATACAGTACACAGTATGTAGTTCTAGTTTTGGCATCTACTGTAATTCACCCTAGGAGAGGAAATTGCAAGGCGCCCTATTAGTACCACTATTATGACTGGAAGAGTAACAATGTTATCAGAATGAAGCAATACTATATTCCTGTATAGATTCAATTTTAACACTTTAACTTAGGTTTGGCAAGGGTGAGGGTTTAACCTGACCAGCTCCCCATCTGGGGAGTTAGCTTGTTTGCAGACAAAGTATCAAGTTTCAGCGTCAGAGAAATATCACAAAGGGGCGGTGAGAAAAGGGGCGGTAGCCTGTTCATGCTGCCTCAGCCCTGATTTGCTCCCTATCTGAGGTGGGTGTGGTCAGGAAGCATTTAATGGGAGGAGGGAACGGGGTGGACAGGTGGGTTGAAAAATCAGCCCCTTGTTTCCAAGCACCCTGCTTTCTCTTCTGTAGTGGCCTGTGGAAATGCTATGCTGTTGACGGGAGGTCCGCCTGCTCCATGGTAACGCACGGCGCCTCAACCCCAAGGTTCACTGTTTACGCACTTAAAGAATTCAAAGTTTTGTGATGTCTGTTTGGGGGGGGGGAACGAGCAGCCCCAGCCACCCTCTCCTCCCCCTGCAAGAAATAGTAGCATTGCTGTTCACCAGCGCTCTGACCCAGCCTTTTGTCCAGGCTGCCAGAGCGTCACAGGCTGTTCCACCAATTAGGCACAGCTGCCTTTTTCAAATTTGGTGCCATGAGTAGCTTGGGCAGGGGTTCCGAGTGAGTTCCTGGCTGGCAGGACAGAAACAAAGCAAATCAAATCAGCCCCTTGTTTCCAAGCACCCTGCTTTCTCTCCTGTAGCGACCTTTGGGAAATGCTATGCTGTTTGTCGGGGGAGGTCCGCCCAGCTTGCGGTAACATACCGGCACCTCAACCCCAAGGTTCACTGCTTACTGCGACTTACAGAATTCAAAGTTTTGTGATGTCCATTAGAAGGGGGGGAAATGAGCAGCCCCAGCCACCCTCTCTTCCCCCAGCAAGAAATAGTAGCGATGTGGATATGGGATATAAGGAGAGACTGCAGGACCTCAACATGTACATCCTGGGAAAGAGAAGGGAGAAGAGGAACATGATAGAAGAAACATACAAATAACTACATGAGGTAAACAAAGTGGCTTGCAAAGACTTATTCATCCTATGTATGAATAAAGGCATACAAGGGAATTCACTGCAACTGGCCAGGGGAAGATTCGGGAAGGATATCTGCAAGCACTTTTTCATCGAAAGGGTGGAGGACAAGTGATCCAGGCTGCTAAAGAAAGGTAGTGCTTGCTAAAACAATGTGTGTTTGGGGGAGGGTCAAAGCAGTGTGGAACAGGCACACGGTCATAATAGGAGGGTAGTGGGCAAAAGTAAGGCACATGGATGGCCACTAGGGCATACATAGGGCAGTTAAGTAGGATGGGCAGACTGGATGAACCACTGCACTTTTTTCTGCTGTCACCTCCGATTTTTCTATGTACTGAAGGCCTTAAAAGGAAAGGTTGATTAAACTGAATTAGTGCTTGCTTAAGGCCAGAAGGGAAAAGGGAGCTATGATAGAAATATTGGCATGTCCCAATGGGAGTAACAGGGTAGATTGTCAACAATTGTTCAAGTGCAGCAAAGGGACCTACTCTACTGGGCATGGATACAAACTGATTAGAGGTATGTTTAAGAGAGATGTGTGGTAGTACATCTTTGCACAGAGGGTGGTGGATAAGTGGAATATTTTGCCAAGGGAAATAATTGAGGCAAACATGGTGCAGGAATTTAAGTTGGGTGAGACAGATATTTGGGACTGATAGCAGTGGGGACAGGGGATGTGCAATGGGAAAAGCTACTGAATGGAGTGAACCACTACTGGGGAGCTTAGACTAAGTCCACCCAGTGATAGGCTGGGCTGGAAGTGCTGCAAGTGGGACCAGCGCAGATTGGATGGACTTTTGACCTTTTTCCACCTGTTATTGTTTGTGTGTTTCTATTTTACAGTGTCATATCACATCACTATTCTACTAATCCTAGTGCAGGGTTGTGTTTACATATGTTATAATGCTGAATACATGAGAAGTGTGGCATCAACACCATCCAGACTTGTTTGTTAATGAAAGATTAATAAAGTCCTAGTATATAAGTTCAGTTGGTAGTAGTGAGGAACTGGCAGATTCAGAGTATGTGCATGAGTTGTTACTATATGAGCTGAAAGAAGCTGTTTGGAATGAGGGGAAAAGGAGTTTCTGATCATGTTGATTGCACTGTTGAAAATATTGGAAATATGATGTGAAAGGTATTATTAACCAATTAACTTTAACATCAGTGTTTCTGTTTTAATACTGCTTGGAAGAAGCCATTTTAAAGTTTTTCATAGCTTTGGGCTATTTTTTTATTGCTGGCGGATAATATGGGCCTAGAATAAGAGGGTCCTTTGTTTTCTTAAATATCTCAAAAAAATATCATTATTTAGCATTGGCTCAAAAATGTGAGAGGTGATCCAGGGCTGATGGCTTCTGTTCAAGACCCTCTGGGTTACTGGAGCATGCTTGTCACATGCTTCTACTCTTCTGTTACATAAGTTTTCCCAGGCAGAGTAGATGCTGGAATTGTTGTACACCACATGCTGTTTCATACTTTTCAGGTTATTCAATGGAACATTATGCTACTTATGTCAAAATGTTTGTCAACGTAATGGGAATGATTAGAAGACTTATGGATGATTGGTAGTAACATAAAACATAGACTGTGTAAATAGACGAAGACCCAGAGGTCCATCCAGTGAGGGGGTGCAAAGGCACAGACAGAGGAAAGGATAGCCAAAGGAGCAGCTAAAGGGATAATGAGGATAAGGAAGGCGGGGGATGTGTAGAAGAGGATTAAGAAAAGCAGACATCCTGAACAGGAACTTGTGCTCAGTCCTCACAGTGGAGGGGGGGGGGGCATACCAGCAGGGAGCAGCAGGAACAAATAGAATTGGATGGCAGATAAGGACTGCTTGGCCCACTTAATCTGCCTATTTTTCCCTACCTACTGTAACGCTGTAGACAGTACTTGCTCTCTGGTTTTACCCCCTTTCCCAGTCACTAAGATTCTCTTATGCCTATCCCATGCATTCTTAAATCCTGTTACCATGTTTTCCCTCATCACCTCTGCTGGGAGGCTGTTCCAGGCATCTATCACTCTTTCTGTGAATAAATACTTCCTCACATCTCCTCTGTGTCACCCACCCCAGCATCATAGCATGACCTCTTGTTCTTGAGCATCTGTTTTTCTTTTCTTTTTTTTTTTTAAATTCAGTAAACTTTATTTAGCAGGTACATATGAGCATGTGAAAGATGACAGTTCTGGTACAATGCATATGAATAAATGCCTATAGTTGTCAGACATGGGTTATAAAAGCTCTTAAGACAAATTACCTCAGGAAAAACTTTTTACAACCATACCCACCCCCTCCCACCTGACCACCCACCCCCACCCTCCCTCCCAGTATCGTAGGATCCTCAGGATATGGCCATATGTGCTGTGACAGATTTTAGGTGGTGCATGATGCCAGCAACTTCCTGATAGGGAGGTACCATGCCAAACAAAGGAACCAATACTAAGCAGTTAGGTATTCTTAGGCAGGGTACTATAAGTGCTACCAGGTGTGACAGTGTGTGGAGTTAACTTGGGAGGGCATAAAGTGTGAAGAGCTTGCCCAATTTTTTTCTCAAAACTGGCTGGGGAGTGCCTAAGATAGGCTATCATCTTTTCTGTTTGGAGAGTAAATAATAGTTCATTGATCCATTTGAAGTAGGAGATCACTGTGGAATCCTTCCAGTGCTTCAAAACTATTTTCTTGACTGAGTGGGAACTAAGGGACATGCCATACCTACGTTCCTTAACTGACACCTGTGAGTAATCACCTAGGACACATATCTCAGGAAGAAATAGGGACTCAAGTACTAGTAGAGGATCTACCTTGGATTTAATCTGGACCCATAGGGGCTTGATTAAAGGACATTCCCAGAGCACGTGTAATAAAGTGCCATCATCCAGACCACATCTGTTGCAGGTCGAGTCCTGGTGCCTTCTCATGCCTGCCATTTTGGCAGGTGTAAAGTAAATATTGTGCAGAGTATAGTATTGCATAATTCTGAGTTTATCATTGGCAGTGTAGGAATAGACTGCCTGCCTGATTTGTTCCCATTGGAAGGGTAAGTCGGGAAATTGTGCTGACCAGTATGTTGAGTCCCCATGCACCTCCGGATGAAGAATGGAATACAGGCTGGAAACTATCTGGGAGACTGCAGGAGGTTGCCAGGCCATACTTCTGAGTGAAGAGATAAGGCCAGATTGATCCACTTCCCAAGGGCCGTTCCCAAAGGTAGAGATCAGTAAATGGTGTATTTGGTATCCTTTAAATACCTGCCTAATTGTCCGGGTCAGGAGAGGGAGATGGTCAATAGTGGATTTAAGCAGGCCATTGACAAGTAGGTCCCTGATTGCAAGTTCGATGGCAGGGGGGCCTTCTCTGAGGGTCAAGCACTGGTTCCCCAACCTGAGATTGGGGTTCAAGTACAGGGGCTGGGAGATATCTTTAGTTTGATCGTATTTGAGTGCCCAACACAGCTGGGAGTGAACTTTTATAGATATTTGAAGAATTTCATGCTTAATGAATGAAGAACATGTTTTAGGTGAGACATATAGTAGGCTGAGTGGGGAGATCCCACTCTTGTGTAATCTGCTGACATTCTATTTGCAACCAGAGGGGTGTAAAAGGGGGGGTTGCTTTGCAGAACTAAGGGAGACATCCATTTCATATATTTGGCCACATGACTTGCTATATAATAGTGAATAAAATTGGCGAGACGTGGGCCACACTGTTGTTTGGGTGCTCCCAGATGAGCGTAGGAGTGTCTCGGGGTCTTGTTCTGCCATAGAAACTGAGGAATTATCCTGTGGAGATTATGAAACCAGCCCTGGGGAAGGTGAAAATTAAGCATATTCAGGTGGTAAAAAATCCTCAGAAGAACATTCATTTTGATTATACTTATTCTCCCCTGCAGCAAGAGGTAAAGTGTAGCCCATCTGTCCAGATCATGGCCTATAGTGATAAGGAGAGAATCTAGATTACAGTTTTTCATTTGGGATAGGTTTTGAGATAATGTTAAACTCAAATATTTGGTCTGTCGGGACCAGTCTAAGTGCAGGCCTTCAGTCTGGGACTGACAGGTGTGTACATTTAAGGGCATAACTGTCGACTTCTCTCTGTTTAGCTTAGAGTTGGAAAGTGCTCCATATGAATCAATTATGTCTAGGACTGCTGGGAGTGTATTTTTTAAGTCAGTGATGTGCAATAAAATGTCATCCACACAGGCAGATAGGCGAAAGTCAAACCCATTTACTTGAATGCCTTTAACATGGGGTGAGGTCTGGAGATGATAGAGCAGGGGCTCCAAATATAGATTAAAGAGCATTGGGTAGAGTGGGCATCCCTGGCGAGTGCCCAAGCAAAGGGTAAACAGTTTTGAGTAGACCCCATTGCAATATATTTTAGCCATGGAGGAAGTGTAAAGAACTTTGATCTAGTCTACATAGGTTTTTGGGAAACCAAATCTTCTAAGGACTGCAAACAGAAATGACCAAGACACCCTGTCAAATGCCTTCTCTGCATCCAGAAACACCAGGGCCATGGATGTGTGGGTGTGTCTGGATGCAGAGAGGACATGAAAGAGTTTCCGCATGTGGTCAGAGGATGAGTGACCTGCAATGAACCCCACTTGTTCCGTACTAAGCAGAGGGAGCCAAACTTTAGTTAGTCTGGATGCCAGTATTTTTGTGAAAAGTTTAATATTATAGTTCATTAAGGAGATAGGTCTGTAGTTGGTCACCTTATTTTTGGGTCTATTAGGTTTGGGGAGCACTATAATAAGTGCTTGTAGGAGGGTAGGATCTGTTATACCTGATTCACAAAAGTAGCTAAAGGTCTGAAGAAGCAAGGGAGATATCTGCTCCTCAAAGATCTTGTAAAACTGAGGAGGGAAGCCATCAGACCCAGGAGCTTTATTGTCAGGAAGGGATCTAATGGCCTCCGAAAGTTTCTGACGGGATATTTTGCAGGTCAGTAATTGTTGTTGGGATTCATCTAGTGTAAGCAGTGGTATATTATTTAGATAATCAGTGATGACCTGCGGTTGGAGAGCGTGGTCAGGAGGGAAGTATAGTGACTTATAATACTCCTCAAATTCCTGAACAATCGCTTTCGGGGCGGTAAGAAGGGAGTTATCCTTAAGGGAATTGAGTGCCATAACCAACCTAGATTCCTCCTGTTACTTAAGCCTAAGAGCCAGTAGATGACTGGCTTTCTCCTCTTATTCAATAAAGGCAATACAGGCAGCCAGTACTCCACCACCGGCCGATGACCCAATTTGAAGTCACAAGGTAATAAGAAATGAAGGTGCGCAGGCCCACACAAACCGTCAACTAGCAGGGAGGCCATGGTGGTTTGCACAATCATGGGCCCAGGCAATGTCCGACAAATGGGTTCTGGAGATGATCACAAGGGGCTATGCAATTAAGTTCAGCAACAAGCCAACACGACACCAACCCTTCACCTCCCTCATGCACAGGTGCTCAGTAAAGATACAAACCATACAGAATGCAATACAGGACTTACTCAGCACTGGGGCTATCATGCAAGTCCCTACAGAGGAAAGAGACACAGGGGTCTACTCCTTGTTCTTTTTCATCCCCAAGGTTGCAGCTCCATACCATAGGGATCAGGATGTATTGTTGCCCTATCTGACTCCAACTAACCAGTCAGACACATCGTCCCATCACCCCCAGGATGTGGGCCGTCAGCTGATGAAATACCTCAGTATGACCACCGACATTCGAAAGTCAGATAGGTTATTGATATTGACCAGCAGACAGAGAGCAGGCCAGGCTACCACCAAAGACACTATTGCTAGATGGATTAGATAGGCCATTATAGAGGCCTATAGGACAATGGGGCAGTCACCACCAAAAGGCCTTAATGCGCACTCCACCAGAGCAGTAGCAACATACTGGGCAGTGCTGGGGGCTGAAACAATCACAGGATTTAAGAATGCATGGGATAGACATAAAGGAATTCTGGAGGTCAGGGGTAAGGGGCAACAGAGTTCTAGGAAAACGTAAACTGAAGTTACAAACTCAAATGGGCAGACTAGGTGGGCCATAAGCCCTTATCTGCCGACACTGTCTATCTATCTATGTTTCTATGTAGAAAGGGGAAATGTGTCCGTACAAGACATTTGTTCAGAGGCCACCTGGTCTTCCATTTATACATTCACAAGACATTACCGGTTAGACGTAGCGTCTGCCAAGAGGATGGTATTTGACAAAACCGTATTGGGGGCAGGGTCCTGCCCCGGGTAGACTGGTACTAATCTGCCTCTTCTTCATCCACCCTAGAGTAATCATCCAACAGGGTACACTGCTACTAAGGTCCCACTTGTGTTGACTGCAGAGTACTACAAAGGGTATGAAATATAATGGGATTTACTCACCTGGTAAAGGTGATTATCTGAGTACCCTCTATAGTACTCCACAGACCCATCTGGGATGGCAGATTACTCCTCAGGCCAGGTTAACTACAAGCGCTAGCACCATGTTATATGCTAAGATTTTGACAGATGGCTCAATGCTCTCTGACCGAATGCCTTATTATACTTTTCCTCTATGTAAGTTTAGAAGGCTCTAGCACCTCAGGGCTGATATACATAATTACTTCCTGAATTATATAAGAGTTTTGTCACAATAAAGATGCTGGGCAAAAAACAACATCTGTCTAAGTTTTCTTTTCAAGGCTATTACATAGTATGACTACCAGGCGATAATCAGAGGATCCAGCTCTCAAGGGTCGGACACTTTTCAGTGGCTAGGTCTTCGGCGAGTCCTCTGTTCTGGCATGTATGTTTTTTCCCTCTGTTCTGTCTCACTAGGTAGCTATGGAAGAATCACACTGGAGATAGCCTGATGAGGGTGGGGGTATGTCCTCGCCCCTCATTGATTTGATTGGATCGTGCATCAACCTATAGGATGGAGGAGGAATATCCACTTGCGTTGACTGCAGAGTACTATAAAGGGTACTCAGATAATCACCTTTACCAGGTGAGTAAATCCCATTATATCCCCTTCTCTCCCACGTTTCCTCCAGGATGTACTGTACGTATTGAGGTCCTTCAATATCGCCTCATAGAGTTTTTGATGCAGACCCCGCACCATATTAGTTGTCCTCCTCTTGACCGCCTCTACTCTGTCTACGTCCTTCCAGAGATGTGGTCTCCAAAACCGGACACAGTGCTCTAGTTGAGGACTCACCAGTGATCTATACAGCGATAACACAGTGGAGTCCTCTTAAGTGCACACCCTGGAGATGAAAGCTTTTTGTGCACTTAAGCGAGCTGTACATTTAACCATAAAATCACTTCCAGGCACATTTCACTGTTTCTGTAATGTGCTTTATTAAATACCAGGCACCAAGTTAAAATTACATTATTGCACTGTCCTACAACACAGTACTACTTAAAAGAATCAGTAATCTTCTTTTACTTTGTGTGTTTCAGTGTAGGATTCAAAATTAAACAGAAGGCTAAAGTCAGTCTTTCCTTTTGACAAAATTAATGTTCTTGCTGTGGCCATTATAGACAGCACTACAGCTGCAGTTAACATGTTAAAGTGGACTATTTAAGGTGGTACTGTACAAAGTGTGCACTTAAAATCTGGGTTGGACTGAAAATCATAGGTAAAGGAAAAAAAAAAATGTGCTTTTGACCGAAATGTGCACTTATCTGATGTGCACTTAAATGGATTCCACTGTACCATCTTGCTTTCTCTTTCTGGTTGTAATACCCTCCCTATGCACCCTAGCATCCCACTAGCTCTCCCCACTGCCTTGTAACACTGTCTGGCCACCTTTAGGTCATCAGTCATGATTACCCCCAGGTCTCTTTCCTGTTTGGTGGTTGTTAATACCCCCCCCCCCCATTTTGTACTCCGCCTCTGGATTCGTGCCCCAAGTGCATGATTTTGCACTTCTTTGCATTGAAACTTAGCTGCCACACCCTTGACCACTCCTTTAGCTTTCTTAGATCTCTGTTCATTTTACCCCGGTGGAGTATCTAATATATTGCAGATTTTAGTGTAATCTGCAAAGAAGCATACCTTCCCTTCTAGCTTTTCTGGAATGTCTCTAATAAAGGAATTAGAGAACCGGTTCCAGTACTGATCCATGTGACACCCTGCTGGTCACCCTCCCTTCCTCAGAGTGAACTCCATTTACCACAAGCCTCTATCTAATGTCCCCTAACCAATTCCTTACCCAGTTTACCACTTTTGGCTCCACTCCTAGGCTGCCTAGCTTGTTTATGAGTCTCTTATGTGGAATGGTGTCCAGGGCTTTACTGAAATCTAGGTAGGCCACATCCACCACTCCACCCTGATCTAATTCCCTGGTCACCCAGTCAAAGAAATCCATCAGATTTGTTTGACATGCTCTTACTACCATGAATCCATGTTGCTTAGGATCTTGTAAATCACTGGATTCAAGATAGGCTGACTGGCCTGTAATTGCCAGCCTTCTCCTTGCTATCACTTTTGTGAAGTGGGAGTATATCTGCCCTCCTCCAGTCTTCCAGAACCACTCCTGTCTCCAGTGAGTAGTTGAACAAGGCTGTCAGAGGTGCAGCCAGAACCCCTCTGAGCTCCCTTAGTATCCTTGCATGCACCCCATTTAGCTCCATTGCCTTGTCCTCTTTCAGATTTGTGAGTTCATTCAGGACTCTCTCCTAGGTAAATGGACTAGTGTCCATCTCCCTTCCTTTGATGCACCTGACACTTATCTGTGATCCCGCGCCTTCTCCTTCCTCTGTGAACCACAACTCCAAACTTTTTGTGCACTCCTGTTACAATAATAAATGTCTTTCTTCTAATACTGGGCTGTCTGAGTCCATTTTTTCTGTGTCCCAGAAGTTACTTCCATAAGTAAACATCAGCTCAAGTTACTGCACATCAAAACAAGCATTTCTCAATGCCAAATGTTTGTTTGCTGGTATTAGCATTGGTAGTGCAGGAGTTGGAGAGATGCATAATAGGAATGGCAGTAAAGTATTGAAGTAACGCCAACCCCTAACCCCACCCTGCAGAGACTGACAGGTGTTGGGAGTGTGCCTTTGGGTCATCTGCCATAACACACATGCCATTCCACCTCACCCCACCCTGCAGACACTGACAGGTGTTGCAGTGTGCCTTGAGATCTTTGGCCCTTACGCTCACCGATTCAAGCTGAGATGGGTACAGTATAGGAGAATAGGATGAACGTTAGGGCTGAAGATCCCAGGGCACACCTTGATGCCAGTCAGTGGCTGCAGGGTGAGGGTGGGGGTGGAAAAGTGTGAGCATTATGGCTGATGAACTCAAGTCACACCCTTGATGCCTGTCAGTCTGTACAAGTTGGGTGTTATGGTTGGAAACCCTAATACGCCAAGCATTTATTGGTATTTTGGCTCCTTCAGAGAGCAGGCATGTTCCCGATCCTCAGAGAATTGCTGCTCCTGACCTCTGAAAGTAAGTATGGGTGAGGAGGGGTACAAGGGAGGTGGGATACGCAGAGGGAGGGTGTGGGTTGGGGGAGGAGGGCAGGTAAGAATGACGAGGGACTGTTTTCTTTTTTTATTCAGGTTTTTGAAAAAATAGATGTTGTGGGACTGTTTTCTTTTTTTACAGGTGAAATATTAACAAAATGGATTTCGGCACACTGAGGTAGGCTCCCAGTGTGCCAGAGTGCTGAGGGGGAGGGATCAATGCCAACTCGGGGATTGGGCACCATGAGGTTGGCTGAGGACATAGGGGTATGGGGGGGTGCATCCGACACGCGGAGTGGGCATCCCGGTGTCGGAAACATCAAAAAGTAGTATTGGCACACTGGGATGGGCCCCACTGCCACATGTGGGGAAGGGCAGATACATGCTGACATGAGGAGTGAGTACCTCAATGTCAGCAGGGGACAGAGAACAGAGGGTTCGGGGTGGGCAGGAGCAGTGGGAGGGAGCTAACATTTAAATTTGTTGTCCTGCTGTGTGTCTGGTTGGGGGGGGGGGACTACCGCTGTAATGACGGAACTGCCCCTGATTGCAGCAGCAGATTTCTTTCAAGTGCGGTGCTTGCTTTGAAACTGCCATTATCAGCAGCTTCAGCATTAATTGGTGGCCGAGGGACGCACCCAGTAAAGTGTCTGCTGAATTGCCACAACACTACCACACCTCTGCAATGCCCTACTATTGCAATATGTTTCTTGGGCGCTGCGAGCGCAAGCAAACATAAAAACATCTATTTTAAAATTATCAAACAAAGAAGCAAGTGAAAATAACAGCCAAGTTATAGACCTCACTTGCGTCAATGCTTCAGGTCCAAACAACCCTTCCTCAGGGGGCACATGACATCTGTTATTTTCACAGGAGTGCACAGTTAGTTTGGAGTTGTGGTTTGTGATAGGGGTGGCCTCCCTAATTCTATGCTCCCACGTGCATGTAATTTCACCATCCTGTCCTGCGGGACCTTGTGTTTACTAACTTCCTCTGTGAACACTGGACAAAAGTATTTATTCATGATGTCTGCTTTTTCCTGGTCCCCCTCCATGCACTCCCCCTATTCCCTCCTAAGCCTTAGTATCCTCTCTTGGTCTTTCTCTTTTCACTTACATACCTGAGAAATTTCTTGTTTCTTTTTTTACTGCCTGGGCTGCTTTCTCCTCCGTTTGTGCCTTTGTTTTCCTAATTGCTTTCCCTGCCTCCCTCTGTTTCTCCTCATACACCTCCCTATCCTCCTCTCTGTGTGTCTCTTCACACCTCCTGAATGCTAACTTTTTTGCCTTTACCTTCCCAGTCACCTCTTTTGAGAACCATAGCAGTCTCTTTTTCCTCTTGCTTTTGCTTACTTGCCTGTTGCAGAGGTTTATTGCCTTCCCTATCCCCTCTTTTGGTTTTGCCCACTGTTCCTCCACTCCACTCAAGTCCTCCCCCCCCCACCAGGGCATCCCTGAGGCATTCCCCATCTTTTAAAAACTGGCCCTCCAGAAGTCCAGGACCCTAGCCTTTGTGTGGTTCATTTCAGCCACAGTACTTATATTGAACCACTATGTTTGGTGATCGCTGTTCCCCAGGTGGACACTCACTGTGACTTCTGCAACACCGGTGGTGAGTACAAAGTCCAGTATTGCCCCCATATGAGTAGGCTCATTTACTAGTTGCCTGAGGAATGCACCCTGTTGGGAGTCCAGGATGTCCCTGATCCTAGCTGAAACTGCAGTTGGGATGCTTCAATCTACATCTGGCAGATTTAAGTCCCCCATCAGCAGCCCCTCCCGCTTATTTGCCATCTTTTGGATAGCTTCAACCAGAACCTTATCCAACTCCCCAGCCCCCCGCCCCCATGCTGAAGGTGGAGAAGAAAATGTCCTGAAAGGACTTGCAGCTCTAAATGTGGACAAGGCTATGGGTTCGGACAGGATCCATGTAGTGACCCAGAGTAGAAGGGCATCACAAGAAGGAGATGGGGACCCTTTCTCTGAGTTGGAAAAGTTAAAATGTTTTTTTTTTCTTCCCCCATTAGTGGGCTTCATTCACCCATGCACCCTCTTTTCCGGCAGTCCCCCTAACCCCTCCCTGTCCATTGTTTCATTTCTCACCATTTGGCACTGAGAATTGGGGCCGTGGGCAGGAGACCGTCCCTCCAGAGTGATGGAGCCCCAATCCTTGGGGTTGCCCAGTGGCACCTCCCCTGACCTAAAAAAGGGCCAGAGAGTGGCTAAGGAGGGGAGTTGGTGACTGAGCATGGAGGGTGGCGGACACAAGGAGCATAGATGGTACAAAGCCTACTTGAGTATGTCTGTGGCTCCTCTGGCATTGCGGGTGTGATAGTCTGAGTCTGGTAGTGGTGAGCTCTGTAGATTGGGTGGAGCATGGCTCCTGGATTCATGCATTGTCTTCCAGTCTGTGGTGGCAGCGGGACCAAATTAGTAGGTGAACTGAGTTGTGCAGCCCATCAGTGTTCCAGGTGGAACATTTGCCCCAGATCAATTAGTTCTGGCCACCCAGCCACTGCAGCAGCACAGAAAAGCTGTGTGGGAGTGTGGCTCCCCTTTTAACCCCCCCCCCATGCAGCGTAACACACCCAGGCCATTGTGGTGAATGGGCTGAGTGCCCAGTCTTGTTTTACTTATGCCAGTGGCACCAGTGAAGTGGGGAGGGGGAAAAAACAAAAGAGCACAGAGGATTTAAAGGGCTAGAGCCCAAATTAAGCAAAGAGGGGCACCACGAGCTAAAAGTTCCAGAAAAGAGGCAGAGGGTGGTGGGCTGATGGCCCTTTGTTTTGCCTTGGTGCCATTCTGTGCCAGGGGACAGGGCCAGGAACAGTGGCCCTCAAAATTGTAAATAAAGAGGGGGTGCTGTGGCAGCGGGCCCTTGTTAATATACATGGACAAGGCAGGATCAGGCCTCAGTGGTCCAAATGGAAAGAGGCTGGGTCAGCATCAGCACCCAACGCACTCATTAATATACATGTAGGAATTGGGACCAGGCCTGAAAGTCCCATCAACCAAGGCATAGTGGTAATGTTTAGTATTAATAAAGGGGTTTGACTCCACAAGGACAGCCCGATACTAAAGCCCCTTAAAGGTACAGTACACTCTGGAGAGGGGGGGTGGGGAAGTGAGAGGAAGGGTCTAATTGCGGTCTAATTGCCTAGGTTGCCCATGGAGTTACGTGGATGTGTTCTGAGCCCTACCTCAACCGGACTGTGCTGTAGCCTGTCTGGTGCAAGCTAGAGACTTCACCCCTTCTCTAAAAATGGAACTGTTCACCTGAAATCTGAACTGTTTGCTTGCAACCTGAACCGTGATATAGAACTGCATCTTTTGTGCACCTGATGTCTAGCTTCATCTTCATTGCCAAGATCAGGTTCTTCAGAGCCTGACCCCAACCCAGGGAGGTTCCTGGCCCATCCTCCAGCTTCAGCAGACTGATCTTCAGTGATGTCGACCTGCTTCAAAGCTCTGCCACAGTGCTCCAGCATCAATCTTGCGACAGTAAGTTGTAGAGTGCTGCTAGTTAGGTATCCAGTAATGAGTTAGCTTAGGAGCTGCACTGGCTCAGGAGTGAGGGAAGACAGTTAACGCTGTGCATGTCCTTTTTTTATTTTGCCGTCTGTCCGTTAGTGTGCATATACTCATATAGCCCCTTGGAAGTCACCTGAGGATCGCATCAGCAGCAGTCTTCTTCTTGGGAGGTGGCCTAGGTGCCTGTGACCTGCCAGTGGTCATGGCTGCAGATCATCCAGAGAACCATCTGCTTGACCCAGAGACTTCAGCTTCTTGCCAGGAGCTGCAGAAACATAGAAACATAGAATTTGATGGCAGGTAAGGACTGTTTGGCCCACCCAGTTTGCCCATGATCCCTACCGACAGTACTGACACATTGTAGAGGATCCCTAAGTTCTTCATTGTCCAGCTAGCAGTGTTCCTCTTTGTTCCTGTTCATCCAGGGATGCGCCATTATGGTCTGTTTGTAAAAAGTGCTCTGTGTCATCAGTTTCCACTTGCTGATCAGCCGACACATGGCAAAGACCAAGCTTGGTTTGTCAGTTGTCCTGTCATCTCAGCAAAGTGTGTGCAGGACATGGACTAAAAGGGGTTAGCCCCCTGTTCTCAATTTTACCAATTGTGGGTCCTGATCATATTGTTTTGTCATTTATCCTATTATCCTGTAGTAGTGTTGTAGAAAACAGTTATCTTGTTATCTTTTGTCCCTTGTAAATAAACCTTTTGCATCTTGGTCCCTGTGTAAGCTTGCTGCCTGTCATTCCAGATTTGTCTGGCCTATCCTGGAATTGTTAGGGAGTCCGGAATCCCATTCACCAAAACCTTCGGCCTCCTACATACATCCCAGCAGATTAAAGGTACTCAAGGAAGTGCTAGTTGCGCTTCTGATGGCCTTATTCAACATCTCACTGGAAACAGGCATGGTTCCAGGGGACCAGAGGAGAGCAGACATAGTCCTTTTCCATAACAGCAGCAGCAAGGAGGAAGCTAGCAACATTAGGCCAGTCAGTCTCACATCAGTGGTGGGGAAATGGAAACCTTGTATAAGGAAAGACTGGTAGTGCATCCTGAATCCAATGGGCTAGAAGGCAGCATGGATTCATGGAGGAGATCATGCCAGACTATTCAGATTGATTTCTTTGACAGGGTGACCATGGGAATAGATCAGGTGAAGGCAGTGGATGTGGCCTATCTGGAGTTTAGCATGGCCTTCAACACTGTTGTACAAAAGACTGATAAAAAATTGAGCAGCCTAAGGATAGGTTCTAAAGTGGTGAATTGGGTAAGGAACTGGTTAATGATAGCTGACAGAGGGTGGTGGTTAATGGCACTCACTCTGAGGGGAGAATAAACAGTGGGGTGCCACAGGGCTCAGTACTGGGACTGGTCCTCTTCCATGTCTAATTAAGTGACATTGCAGAAGAATTGGAAGGAAAGGTATACCTTTTTGCAGATAACACCAACATCTGTAATAGAGCAAATATTCGGAAGGTGGTGGAGAGAATTTGTAGGGACCTTGGGAAATTTGTGGAGTGATCAAAAGCATGGTAGTTAAAGTTCAATGCCAAAAAGTGCAAAATCATGCACTATGGCATGGGAACCCCGAAGCAGACTATAGGAAAGGAGGGGAGGTACTGACAGTTATTAAGTAGGAAAGGGACAATGGAGTTATTGTATCTGATGACACCTGAGTGGCAGGGTAGTGTGACAAAGCAGTGGGTAGGGCCAGCAGGAGGAGGAAGATGGTGTTGCCAATGTATCACTTGCTTGTCAGACCCCACCTGGAGTACTGTGTCCAGTTCTGGAGCACACGTCTTAGAAAAGACATAGACAAGTTGGAGGCAATTCAAAGGAGGACAACTAAACTGGTGCAGGGGTTCAGTCAAAAGCCACATGAAGAGAGACTGAGCAACATGTGTATTCTGGGAGAGAGGAGAGCGAGATGGGACATGATAGAGACCTACAAGTACCACACAGGGGAGAAAGGGTGCAGAAGAGGAGTCTCTTTCAAATGAGAAAGAGCACTAGGACCAGGGGGCATGCGATGAACCTGGGAGGGGGAAGTTTAAGAGGGATGTGAGGAAGTACTACTTCACTGAAAGAGTGGTGGGCACCTGGAACAGACAGCCAGTGAAAGTGGTGGAGGCAAAAACAGTTGGGGCTTCAAGTATGCATGGGATAGACATAGGGAACATTAGTAAATAAGCAGGTAGGAGGAAGGGTCGCTAGAAACCAGCTAGGGTCTGTAGAGACAGACTAAGCAAGGACCATCTGTGCAGACTGGATGAGCCATGTGGTCCTTTTCTGCTGACAAATTCTATGTTTCTATCCAGTGTGCCTATTTTCCTGGATACCTCCATGCTCAGCCTAATGCTGTGCTGGACTTTGAGATCTATAGCCTTAGTGGCTGACTGTCACCCCCTTTCCCAGGCACAGTATCCCTTCCCTCCTCTGTCTATGGGTCCCACTATTCCCTTATATCCCCCCCCACCAAGTTTAAACCCAGTCACAGTTTTCACTTCAAGCATCTCTCTGGGCAGTCTACCCACCTGCTCCATGAATAAGACCTTCCTCATGTACCTCCTGAATTTTCCTTGCCAGTTTCTACCCATGTCCTTATGACCCACCCTGTTAATTTCGCACAAGGACTTGTATATCACAATAATATCCCCCTTTCCCTCCTGGCCTCCAGTTTATATATGTTAAGGTTTGCAACCTTTCCTCATACAGCCTCCTCTGCTGCCCCAGGATTGTCCATGTAGTTCTCCTTTGTATGGTCTCTATGTAGTTCCTTTTCTTTTTTAACATGAAATTGTTTATTAAAGGGAAATCGTCAACCTTTTTTGCTTCATATTATTTTTAGCTAAACACATTTTATGATTGCTTACCTTTTCTAAAACTCATTGATGTTATTAGTTGTTTGATCCTTTTCCTTTCTTAGTAGAAATGAAATACATGGGAGTGGTACAATTATATCCAACCTGGATTTGCTTCAAATCCTTTATTTACTGGCATTGCTTACATTTTGAACATAATGAACACCCCAAACAGTGGAGCCACTCATGATGATGCAATAGCCTCCTTTCTTCCCACAGTGTAATTAGTGGCAAGATTGTGTTAGGAGTTTTCCCAAATGCAGTTAAGATACACTGGAAGTTGATCAAAAAATTTAAATGTAAGCCCTCTTTCCCCAGTGTCAAGGGGTCCTGGTGGAAAATTATGGAAGGGGGCCCAAATCAGAAACTTCCCAGGAATCACAGCCTTTTGATTGAATAAGATGGTATTACCTCAACTGCAGGAACTCATGCAGCAGGAGGAGAATGGCTCTTCTTGGTCTGCTGGATTACCAGAGGCAGGCTGGAGCACTTTAAGGACAGGACTGGGTGGACAGATGATACTTTCATCATTGATACTATGCCTGATGTCCTGGTGGTCACTGAGTCATGGCTCAAATCTGGAATTGCTGACTGGGAAGTAAATATCCCCTCTTACTCCCTTTTTAGAACAGACAGGCTGACTAGAGGAGGAGGAGGAGGACGAGGAGTTGCAATTTATGTCAAGGATACATTCTCTGCATCGGTCATTGACTCAACCTCAATTCATAAAGAGTTTGAAAGTCTGTCCCTCACACTTGAAATATCCACCACTACCTCAATCTGTGTTATTGGGTGCTATAGGCCCCCTTCGGCAGGATTACAGCTTCTGAACCACCGTCTCAACTCCCTGGGTTCTTTGCCCTCTGAGTATATCATCTTAGGAGCTCTTAACTTGGACTGGTCCTCCAGTGCATCTTTACCACTTAAAAATATCTGTGACACACTCAGCTTATCTCAGCTTATTACTGAAGTTACGCGTCCTAATAAGAAGATCCCTAACAGTAGCACCATACTGGACCTCATCATGGTTAGCAAACCACATCTACTGTATTTTCCCATACAGGAGATTTTTTCTACAACATTGGCAGCCACTGCTTTATTGCCTGTGTAAGATCTATCCCCAAAATAGCATCTATATCCAAATTTACCTTTAAAAGATGTTGGCACAATTTTGACCCTTATGCTTTTATCACAGAGCTACACTTTTCCTTGCGCTGGCAGGACTTTTACCTGGCAAAGTCTGTGAACAGAACCTACGATATCTTCCATGAAATTGTGCTGGGGGTACTAGACAAACATGCTCCCATAGTTAAAATCTGTGCCAAGGAAACATCGTGCCAATGGTTCTCAGCACAGTTAAAGTCCACCTTGCTTGAGAGAGACTCATTCTGGATAAAGGCCAGGAAAACCAAGCTCCCAGCAGACTGGTTATCATTTAGGAAGGCTAGGAACTATTGCACCAAAATGGTAAGAAAAGCTAAGGCTAACTTCTGCCGAGCAGAACTTGATGCTGCTTCTAACTGCTCAGCTAAGTTTTGGAGCACCTTAAAGGAAGTAGGCCATTCATCTGGAAATGCCCTGCCAGCAAAAATCTGCCTTGGAGAAACTACAATCTCTGATAAGCCATCCATCCTTGAGTCTCTTAACAATCACTTCTCTACTGAAGGCCTAGCCTTTGACTCCTCCCCTGCCAGTACACTCCGCAACCAAGTTAGCGTACAAGACAACGAAGTCCCTGTCACAAGTTCATCATTCTCCCTTCAACCTGCATCACTAAAAGAGGTTGAAGATCTTTTGCAGCAACTGGATACTAGGAAGAGTGCAGGAGCAGATCTGCTTGACCCCTTCTTAATTAAGATTGGTTATCACTTCTTGGCTGTGCCAATTACCCACCTTTTTAATCTATCTATCTCGCAGGGTGTCCTTCCCTCCATATGGAAAACTGTGCATGTTATTCCCCTTTTAAAATCTGGACACCCCAGCGATCTAAACAATTATAGACCTATTTCTTTACTCCCCAGCCTGTGTAAGTTGTTAGAAAAATTGTGAGCTCACAACTAAGGAATTATTTGGAATTATATAATTTCCTTAACCCTTTGCAGTCTGGCTTCAGACCACAGCATAGCAACATTTCAGCACTTGTTAAAGTTACGAACAACTGGCAACGTGAACTTGATGCCAAAAACTTTGTGCAGTATTCTTAGACCTTAGCAAAAAAATGTTGTAGGTGCCGTATTGGTCCTTTTAAAAAACAGATCCAGAAACAAATGATTTGATACCTTTTATTGGACCAACATGGATGTTACAGAAAAGAACAAAGTGCTTTAGCTTTCGAACCAACCAGGTCCTTCTTCAGAAGCTTTGTGGCAGTTTTTCAAATATCCCTACTATTAACACCAGATTATATAGAAAGCAGAAATAATTCTCATTGGTTTAACATATACATTTAAAACATAATAGAAGATTATGTCAGAGAAGCTAATTAACACCAGTATGCCTTAAACTGAGGAGCCTCAGAAGGCAAAGGTTATCAAGAATTCTCTACAGCCAGAGAGTTCTTGTCACATAAATACTAAAATGTCTCAGTATGCCAAGAAAGCATTCTAGTGATAAAAAACCTTGGAGTGGCATTCTCCCTAATACATGTAAGATGAGCTTACAACACATTCCAATTGTCCTGTATATTAAAGGACAGATAATGAGAGACAAAATCCTGAAATTAGGTATAACTGCAAGTTGAAATCAAGCCTCAAATTAACCTACACATATAAAACATGATGCATGAAAGTATCACTTGTAAGTGTAAGTAAAAAAAAAAAAAAATCCTTGTCAAGGACCCCCAAGAAAACGAGACCATGAGTACTGATAAATGCAGATTTCAACACAGAGTCTGTGTATAACAAAAATGCACAGAATCAGTCTAAGCAATCTAAATGAAACCAAAGGAATTACACCTTTAATGACCCCCAAGTAAATGAGATATGCATCTTAATATGAGCAGTTGAAAATGTGACAGTGTGAAATCCACCCACTGACAACTAATAGAAGGAAATAAATGCACACTATACGTGAAAACTAAGTGTTCTAGCCACATAACAACTGCCCCATGCCACGCTCCACCCACACATATGTACATACACCATACCACACCCCATATACACACACACACACACCTGCACCCACACAACACAACAAATATAGCAAACACATTCTGACACACCACACCACATCGCACAACAAACAAAACACACATACACACCATACCCACAACACAAAAACACAACACACACAAACACACACACATACATCAGTATACACACACACACACACACTCAAACGCACTCACCACAGTGTTAAGGTGAAAAGTCAACAATATAGATAACCATAAACTTACAAAATCAAAGGCCCGCTGAAGAACTAAACTGTTTATGTCCATCTTTTAAAGTAAAGGTCTGTGTAAGTTTAAGTGGAATAATGTGTCATGTACCCAACATCAATGTTCAATCCCTCCGCCACCATATTGAGAAGTAAAATAAGTCTAATTTCAGAAGCCCGTCTCTGTTGCGTACTGTTGAAATGTCCTTTTAAGACCATCACAGACATATCTGAGATTGGTGGTCATCCTGGGAGAAGTGCCGGCTACTGGTTTCTCAATCATCTTGTGATTAATAGAATGTCTGTGTGAATTCATTCTAGTGCAGAGTTGTTGGCTTGTCTCCCCACATAACCTGTAGCGAGGACATTTCTTGCATTGGATAAAATAGACCACATTACTTGATGTGCATGTATAATTCCCTGTATCCTGAATAGTCTGTTTTGTGATGTAACCACACAGTCTGAAGTGGAAATGAGGTTACATGTCTTACATGCGTTGATGACAGGGTAGGTGTACCATATGATGTCATGGTATTCTGTTCTGGTTCAAGTTGACTCCTAATAATCAGGTTGGCTAAATTAGGTGGTTGTTTAAAAGATAGTAGTGGTAGTTCTTGAAAAATACAGTTAAGGGTTTCATCCTCACTAATTATTGGATGGAGATCCTTAGTAATCTTACATAGGAGTTCAAGGTCAGGATGGTATGTGACTACTAAGGGTATTCTGTTGGTAGTCATCCGTTCCTTATATTGCAGTAGCTGTTCTCTTGGGACCTGTGTTGCATGTTCCACTGCTCTGTCAATTTCCCTGGATGAGTGTCCCTGCTCAATAAAGGTGTTTTTCAACATCGCCAGATGTGTGTCTCTGTCTTCCTCATTTGAACAGAGGCGGTGATACCGAAGTGCTTGACTATATATAACAGATTTCTTTGTGTAGACCTTAGCAAGGCATTCAATACTGTCGACCATGACCTGCTTCTCCTTTCCCTCAGGAACATTGGACAAGACACCTTTCCTTGAGATGGTTCTCTAATTATCTAGTCAGTAGATTGATTCCAGCAGGTCAAAGTGGAAGGGGAACTCTCTCCACTTAAGCCCCTCTTGAGAGATGTACCACAGGGATCGATACTAAGCCCCTTGCTTTTTGCAGTATATATTAACAGTATAGATGCCTGCATCAACAATTTCAATATACATCTTTCCGCAGATGACATGGTTCTTTACACCAGTAGATCTACCCTTGAGGCTGCTTGCAGTCACCTTCAACAGGATTTCAATTTTCTGCAACATCAGCTTCTTAGCCAAAAGCTACTTCTAGATGCCAAAAAAATGAAGGCAATGTTCTTCTACCCCCTTGCACCCTCAAGATATCTGTCCTTACTTGGAACACTGCCTCTGATTACCACCCTTCTTGATGAACCTCTGGAATATGTATCCAAGTTTAAGTATCTGGGGGTATGGATTGACCACGGACTCTTTTCTCGACCACACTGAAGAACTGTCAAAAAAGCTTAGACAGAGGTTGGACCTGTTTTATAGGATTAAGCATCTTCTTACAAGAGATGCCAAGAAAAGACTGGTCCAAACCACCTTCCTCTCCCTCCTGGCTTACACACACTTTCTGTATAGCCAGGGCCCAGTTGCTGCACTCTAGAAACTGGACACACTTTATAATAGAGCCCTAAGATTTATCACCAATCTTGCATACCATACTCACCACTGCTCTCGATACAATGCCTTGGGATAGACATCTCTCACTTACAGAAGGCAGAGAAATGCTTCCCTCTGGACCTTCAGAGCTATTGCCAAGAAGTTGCCTTAATATAGCTTGCATTGTTTACCCCTAAGTGTGTTAGGTACGTATATGCTGAAAAGTGCTTCCTATATCTACCTGGCAGTGCCAAAGGTCAAATCACACTTTGGTGGGGCTTCTATGAGCCATATGTTACCTGTGTGTTGGAACACAGTGCAAAAAACCTTGAAACTGGCCCACAGCATCAGCATATCAGCATTTAAAACTCTCTCTATGCTCGTTTATTTAAAGAAACCTGCAATTGTTTCTCCTGATCTCCCCCTCCCTGCCTCAGTGACTTGCTGGTCATCTGTCTGATGAAATATTACAGTACATTTACTACACCGTCTCATTGACCCCTTCTCCTCCCTCTTTAACCTTTTCATAGCACTCCTTTTTTGCTTTTCCTTGTGTAGCCTGCTCCCTTGCGTAGGTTTCAGTTGTCTTAAAGTAGCATACCTCTTGTTCACATGCCCCCTACCTCCCTGACCCAGGGGCACTCACCTTACCTTCTGCCCCTCCTCACTCCACTTACAGTATCTGGAGTCTGTCCTTACCCATGGCCCTGGTATCATTATTTGCTGCTATGGAATTTATGGGTTCCCCTGCCTACCTTCCCCCTCCCTCTTTAACCTTCACAAATCCCTTCCTTTTCTTATCAGCTTCCTAACTTCCCTTGATGCCCCTCTCACTCATGTTTGTTCTTCTGCCTTCACCATACCATAGTGTTCAGTCTTGACTATAACCTGTATTTAGTTGCTCATGTGTGTATATAGTACTCATGCACTACCACTGTCATTACCCTGTGTATTATATTTAGCCCTGACTACGTTAGTTAGTTATTTAAATATTGTGTGATTTTATTGTGTTCAATGTGCTGTGCATTTTTCTTGCATCCTGTCCAGGTCCATCTCACAAATGAGCTTTGCTCAATGATGTTCGTCTGGTTAAATAAAGGTTTTGATTGATTGATTGATTTTGTTTTTCTTCTTTGGAGGAAGCAAGCATAGTTAAGCAGCAAAAATAGTCTCAGCACACATAGTGAAAATAATTAAACCGAATTTAATTAACTATTAAAATTAATAAATAAAGTGCACAGCTCCATGGAGTGGAGGGCCAGACAGGTCAATAGCCACACAAGTCGAGACTGAATGCAGCACAAGGTTATAGGTACCAAAAGGCCAAATTGGACTGGGAGCAGGCTCCACTCAGCTACCTAGAGCCAGAACAAGCTCAGAGTGTTAAACAATACTGTTGCCTACTCACACAGGGGGAGTGACATACTCCTCCCGGCATACCCCAAACAGGAAAACGACCTAAAATTCAGGTGACCTGACACCTTGCCGAAGTTCAATCACATACAAACCACTTTTCTAGGAAAAGTTGCAGCGATACATAGCAGCAAACGACACAGCTCCCTCCTTACAGTTCCACCATCCTGCACTTTTGGGCCTAGATTGGAATCAGCCCCAGGCACTGGCATGGCAGGTGCGATAACGCGAGATTCCTGCAATCCACCAAAATTTACACCTGCAGTGTGCCACACTGGGTAATGGCTTCCACAGCCCTGCTACTGCTTTAGCAGCCCCACTGACAAATTCTTCCTAATATGGAAACCAGGACTCCAGTCCCACCCTGGTGCATGAGGTGAGGATTACCTATATTTTTCTGGTACATGACTCAACTACAAAAGCACATTTTCTGTACCTGGAAGGACACTACTTCTTTATTCAACTGCGAGCTGTGTGAGAAATTCTATATTGCACTTGATATCTGCAACAAACGTGCACTTTTGCTTAATTCTGTGGGAGGTGAAACTAACTACCCTTGGTAATTGCTTTTTATTCACATATTTATTTAGTGTTTAACCAAGAAGGGGCTTGCAAACTCTGTTTATCTTGTTAGTAACTTCAGAAGGATTTAAATACTGCATTTGGGTAGATCCTTGGAGGTAGCTAGATTCTGACAGTTAAACTATTTTTAAATAAATTACGGGTGGCTGAGGAGTTGAAAAAGAAGCTTGCAAACTCTGCTTATCTTGGAGGTAACTTCATAAGTGTTTCAATACTGCATTTTGGTTGTCCCTTGGGGTAGCTGGATTGACTACTAGGATTTTGGAACAGAAACTATTTTTAAATAATTTACTGGTGCGTAGGAGTTTGTGATAGTTAAACTATTTTAAAAAAAGTTACTGTGGTTAAGGAGTGGTCATAGAAAAACCTGCAGTGTGAAACAGGAAAGACAGTCTTTCAAGCAACAGAGGGTGGATCTAGGGTTTACATTTGTTTGTTACAATTCTTAACATTTTCAGTGCAGGAAGAGTTTAAAGCACAGCTGACTTATTTTGGGGCTGACAGCTTTCAGAGCACAAACCACCGGGCCTGTTTTGGGTCTGGAGAGGTTTACTTGTGTCTGACTTGGATGTGTGGATTTTTCTCTGTTTGATTAGCAGGGTATTTTCTCTGTCAAATTGTTGTGTAGGGCATCTTGCTGACAGGAAGGCACTCATTGCAGCGGTGGATCAGAGCTTTTAGCTGATTGTTTTGTGAGGGCACAGTTTAGGCTCAACCCCTTCCCACCCATCACCCCATCCACCCCTGGAAATAGTTCCTTTATACCTGGGGTTCTGACATCATTTCCTCAAGAGTGCAAGGTGCATATCACTGTCATATCCTCTCTAGCACACTGCACTGACAATATAAGCATACGCATTGTATAATATAAATATATATATATTTCTATATTACAAACCAATCACACACACGAAAAAAAAATGTGGGGAGTAGTGCAATGTAATGGCTGTGGGGCAGCAGTCTTCCGGGAGTCTTTCTGGAGGCTGAGCTGCTGCCCTATTTGCAGACAACTCTCTGCCTTGAGGGAGGAAGTTGCCCATCTTCAGGCCACACTGGACAGTAGTAAGGGGACCTTCCCCCAGGCCACACTGGATGGTAGGAAGGGAACCTCCCCCATCCAGGGAGCACCAGACCCACCACCACTACCTCAGAGGTTGAGAAGAAAGCACAGCAGTCGGACCATAGTGGGTTCAGGGAGGGTGAGGATGGTGGAACAGAGGCACACCCAGTCAGTTGTTCCACACCACAATCCATACACCATTCTGGGGGAGCATAGCTCCCCTATGGATGCACCCGCAGAGGAGACTAAGGAGGCTGAGGACAACTGTCACAAGGGATGCCCACAGGAAGGAGGCAGAGGACACCACAAGGAAAGGAAGCAGCTCCTGGTGGGGGACTCAATTATTAGGGGGATAGAACTGGGGGGAGCAGGGAAAACTGAAGTAAGGTGCCTGCCTGGTGCCATGGCCTGGAGAGACAGGAAGCGCATCCTCAGGATCACGAGAACAGCTGCACGAGAGTCTGAGCTGGACATCATTGTCCACCTAGGAACAAATGACTTGACTAATCATGAGATTAGAGCAGTGCAGAAGGACTTTGTAGAATTGGGGAGGGACCTAAGACAAGTAGCACACACAATATCCTTCTCTGAGGTGCTGCCTGTCAATGGCATGAGTGAGGCGAGGGTACTTTTCACCATGCAGTTTAATGAATGGTTGAAAAAATGGTGTGGAGCACAGGGGTTTGGTTTCATTGGGGACTGGAGTTCCACCTGGAGTGACACCAGCCTATACTGGCAGGATGGTCTGCATCTGTCCAGGAAGGGAACAAGTCTTTTGAGCAATCAGTTTAAATGCTTCATTGGCAAGCTTTTAAACTAGTCAAGGGGGGAGGCACTGGTAAGCAGCAGGAAAATCCCAGCCTGTCCCTACAAAACAGGGTACTAAATGAGAAAAAGACCGAGGTAGACAGGTCAGTGGGAGATGCTGCAAAAGAAGGTAAAGCCATCAAAAATGGAGAGCAATGAGTACCAATGCCCGTAGTCTGAGTAACAAGCTTCCTGAATTAGTGGTCTTGATGGAGGAGGAACATCTGGATATCGTGGCAGTCACAGAAACATGGTACACACAAAACCATGACTGGGACATAAACATACCAGGATACACTATCTACAGGAGGGACAGGGAGGGTAAAAGAGGAGGAGGAGGAGTAGCTCTTTACATAAGGGAAGAAATCAAAGCAACAGAACAAAAGGGAAAACAGGGAGGTGAAGAAGCACTGTGGGTAAATTTGGAGACCGCAATGGCACCACAATCCGCACAGGGTTGTATACAGACCCCCTTCTTAGGGGGAGGAAATGGACAAGGAAATGATAGAAAGAATACTTAGAATGGCAGAAAAAGGGGAGATATTGCTGATGGGTGATCTGAATATGCCAGATGTTAACTGGAATGCAGTTGCAGCAGCCACTTCAAAGAGTGGGGTTATTCTAGATGCCTTACAAGGGGCATGCCTTAGACAACTAGTATTGGAGCCCACTCGAGAGGGAGCAATCTTAGACCTGGTTCTCTCAAATGGAGATGAAGAGAGGATCACAGAAGTAGAAGTGGGTAGCCATCTTGGAACGAGCGACCATCGAACAGTATGGTTCACAATAAACACAGCAATAGAGTCAAGCCATACAAAGGCAAAAGTACTGGACTTTAGGAGGGCTGACTTTGCCAAGATGGGTGAGTGCCTAAGGAATGCACTAGCAAATGGGCAGGAAGGAGGGGTGGAAGAACAATGGGGAATAATAAAAACTGCCATCACAGAGGTAACAAGCCTTTGTGTGAAGCAAATTAACAAAACAAAACGATGTAAGAAACCACTATGGTTCTCAAAGGAAGTGGCAGTGAAGGTTCAAGAGAAAAAGAAAGCATTCAGGAAGTACAAGGAATCACAGAAGGAGCAGGACAGGGAACTGTATCAATTAAAGCAAAAGGAAGCTGGGAAGGCAGTCAGAACAGCAAAGGCCCAAACCGAGGAAAAGATAGCTAACTCAGTTAAGAAGGGGGATAAAACCTTTTATAGGTACATCAGAGAGCGAAGGAAGACCAAGGGAGGGCTAGTGATGCTTAATAAAGAGGAGAGAAGGTGGCCAAAGGGTGACTGTGAAAAGGCAGAGATACTAAACAGATATTTTTGCTCAGTATTTACAAAGGAAGTGGGGGAGGTACCTAAAACAAACAGTAGAAACACTCTGGATACAGAAGTTGATACCAGCCCATTTACAGAAGAAAGGGTTCTGAAAGAACTCTTAAAACTGAAGGTGGACAAAGCAATGGGGCCTGATGGGATTCATCCCAGAATTCTAAAAGAACTAAGGGTAGAACTAGTGACACCACTGACTACCTCTTTAACAAATCATGGGAGGATGGGGTGGTACCGAGGACTGGAGAAGGGCAGATGTGATCTCCTTCACAAAAGTGGGAGTAAGGCAGACAGAAAACTACAGACCTGTTAGTTTAACCTCAGTGGTAGGGAAAATGATGGAATCACTTCTGAAGGAAAGAATTGTTGAGTATCTAGAGGCCAGAGGGCTCGGGACCCAAGGCAGCATGGATTCACAGCGGGAAGGTCATGCCAGACAAATCTGATAGACTTTTTGACTGGGTGACCAAAGTAGTAGATCAGGGAGGGGCTGTGGACATGGCCTACCTAGACTTTAACAAGGCATTTGACACAGTCCCACACAAAAGATTAATATACAAGTTAGCCAGCCTGGGAGTGGGTCCCAAGATGACAGCCTGGGTAAAGAATTGGCTGGAGAATAGGACACAGGGAGTAATAGTAAATGGAGTCCACTCTGAAGAAAGGGGGGTTACTAGTGGGGTACCGCAGGGTTCAGTATTAGGACCGGTCCTCTTCAATGTCTTTATAAGTGACATTGCAGAGGGACTGGAAGGAAAAGTATGTCTCTCTGCAGATGACACAAAGATCTGCAACAGAGTTGATGCACAAGGTGGGGTGGAAAGGATGAGAAGGGACTTGGCAAGGTTAGAGGAATGGTCAAATGTATGGCTGCTTAGATTCAATGCTAAGAAGTGCAAGGTAATGCACCTGGGAAACAAAAACCCAGGGGAAGAGTACACAATGGGGGATGAGATACTAACAACAACAAAAATGGAAAGGGACCTGGGGGTAGTCATATCAGATGACCTAAAGGTAGGCAAGCAATGTGAGAGGGCAGCAAGGAGGGCTGGGTGGATACTGGGATGCATAGGGAGAGACATCACTGGTAGAAAACAGGAAGTTATTATCCCTCTGTACAGACAGTTGGTGAGACCCCATCTGGGAGTACTGCATGCAGTTCTGGAGACCCAATCTCCGCAAGAACATAGACAGGATGGAGGCTGTCCAGAGGAGGGCAACTAAAATGGTGCGGGGTCTGCACCGGAAGACATATGAAGAGAGACTTAAGGAGCTGAATATGTATAGCCTCAAGGAAAGGAGGGAGAGGGGGGACATGATAGAAACTTTCAAGTATCTCAAGGGAATCAACAAAGTCCAAGAGGGTAGCATCTTTCAAAAAAAGAGGTGTGCAAGAACAAGGGGGCACAATTTGAAGATAGAAGGGGGGCGGCTCAGAGGTAATTTAAGGAAGTATTTTTTCACAGAGAGGGTTGTGGATGCATGGAACGGCCTTCCGGAGGAGGTTGTGGAGTCAAAAACAGTGGTGGAATTCAAGCATGCATGGGACAGTCATAAGGCAATTCTAGGGGGTGGGGGTAGGAAGAAGTAAGCTGCTAGTTAACTAGGATCTGCAGCTTATCCAATAGGTAGGGAAATGGGCAGACTGGGTGGGCCAAGTGGTCCTTATCTGCCATCAAAATCTATGTTTCTATGTTTCTAAATCCAGGGACCCCACTCCCATGGTCACAGTGCAACCAATACTGAAACAGGATGACCACATCTTCTAGGCTGGGGGTTTGGGATGCTGGCCCACTTACTTTAGCTGGAAACCCACTGACTTCTCCCTGAACCACTCCCAGAGAATCCATTTTAAAGGACAGGGGCATAATGAAACACCTCTAGGGGGTGGACCCAGGCTGTCCATCAAACCGGACTGGCCAGAGGGAGAGGAGGTAGCTTTAGTAAGCCCTGGCTTACACTCTTCAGCCCTTTAAATTCCATTTCCTCCTGGAAATGGTGCAACTGGCCTTCTAAGGAAGAACACTGACCTAACGGATATGCTCACTCCCCACCTGGACAGGCTTCTCATGGCACACCGGTGACCACAACACCAGGACCTAGCCCTCAAAATACTGTATGGAGCCAGTGCTGCCCAAATGGTACAAACAGGATTTCTGACCTAATGAAACAGCAGTGCCAGGCTGTTAATTACTGAAAGTTAAACGACTGTAAGAACTGTTCATCATTTTTTAACAGTTTCTACTGTTCTCAGAAGAAAACCCACATGCATGCTACACACACTCACTGCACTCCTCCAAACACATACTACCTCCCATAATATCACACACCTCAAACACACTCTCTTCTTTCAGCCCACACCTCATAGCATAACTCCAGAACCAGGAACATTAACATCATCATCGTCGTTTTTTTTTTGTTTGTTTGTTTTTAGATTAAAGCAACATTACATCTTCCCGAAAGGGGAAGGGGCAATAACTTGTTACAGAACTTTTGTACTTTACTTTTAACAGTAATTACTGTGGATTCAGTCTGCACAGTCTTTAAGTCGGCCTTGAAAACTATTTATTCAGGCTCACCTTCCTGAAATATGGATAACAGGTTGTTAATGAATTCTGTTGCTTTTTGTTTTAAACTGCTTATATTGTAATATGATATTTTTATGGTGTGTCTTTTTATCTTTTGTACAAGCGCTTAGGTATTTTGATTTGTGCTTTTAAAAAAAATAAAGAAGTTGAAGCTGAAGTTCCCAAATACAAGAAACAGTCCTACCTTGACCTCCACGGACACTAGTCTTTGGGGTTCAAAAATTTAGTTAGAACAACTGTAACTGCAACTTAAATGTTATTAACAGTCCTGGCAAAATACAAACCCTTGTATGCTGAGTCTATAAGGTGGGCCCCTCACCACAGGGATAGTAGAAGGCAGGGTCCAGTTTAATGGTCTCTTCTGTGAATGAATCTATGGATATGATGTAGCACTTTATTCTGCAGCCAGCAATATCCTGCACCAGAGCGTAATGCTTGAATAGGATGAATCCTGCCCAGGGCAATGAGGAGCACAGGGACCTGGCTTTTCTGGTGACTTCCTCTGACAGTGGGCCAGATGCTCCAGATCAAAGCTACAGCTTTTGAACCATCCTGTGGAATATCCAGTCTGGGTGCTTCTCCTTCACAATATCCCAGAGCTTCTCAGATACGTACAGGTAGTCTGCATTGGGGTATTCAATGTGCATTGGGTGATGCACCCACCTCTCGGCCTGCAGCCACTCCAAGAGGTCCCGTACACTGGTTCGATGGGCTCTGCCAGGCTCCAACCATACTCCAGTATGGTAGGACACATTCACAGGGTCATTTTTGAGCAGTCCATCCATTCTTATGCGTGTTGCTTTGCATAACGCCAACAGGCATGGAATGTTATCAGGCAAAGATGACACAGAACACACATGGGGTGAAGGATGACATGGCACACCTCCTGATCGGCAAACTGATACGGTTGAGGAGCTTACATACAGTACAGTGCAGCTGGTTCCTCCTGCATGGGCTCACTCTCTTGTTCTTCCACTCCCACTTGGCATGGGGTAGCTTGCTGGGAAGCCTCCTCACATGGGGTACCCAAAGAGCCCCCGTTGCCAGGTAGGGGACCCATGGCCTAAACCCTGGGCCCTGGGAGTCACCAGATATAACTCCCCATCCTGTACCTCTCCTTCTGCCAGTGGGATAGCTAACAGTGGTGGATGCCTGGGAGCTGGGCACACAGCAGATGAGTAGGGGGTACCTTCAAACAGTCCTGGAGAGGGCCCCCTGGCACAAACAGAACACAGCGGCAACTGGATCACTTCCTCTCTTTGAAAGTTGCAATGCACACATCTCTCCTCTGCCTCTCCCTTGCCAGTTGATTTCCACAGCCAGGAGAGCAGCAATGCTGGGGTGATGGCCTGGGGCTCATCAACAGGAGTTTTCTCAGCCATTTTAGTGTTTTCGCTCTCTCACTATAATCCTTGTTTTCACACCATGAGGAGAAAATGGCAGTCCTAAAGCACATTCCTCACACAGCTTGTCTACAGGCCAATCAGAGAAGTCACCTCACCCCACCTGATCATTCCAAAAGACTGCCAGGCACCCTTTATTGCAAGGTAGAGGGAGGAAGGCACGAACCACACACAAAATGGTGACTCTTGATGATGCACAAAAAAATTTGTCAGAGCCTGCTACAGTGACCAGGCTATTGCTCCAACTAGTCTTCCCAGAAGTGTTTAAATGAGATCCTGGATGAGCCCCCATATTTGTAAGTGCCCCACCTTCCCCAGTGTCTAGGGATCCTGGTGGAAAATTGGGGAAGGGGGCACAAATCAGAACTTCCTGGGAATCACAGCCTTTTAATTAAATAAGATGGTCTTAGCTCACCTGCAGGAACTTATACAGCAGGGGGAGAATGGCTCTTCTTGGTCCGCTGGATAACCAGAGAAAGGCTGGAGCACTTCAAGGCCAGGACTGTGTGGACAGATGATATTTTCATTTTCTTCTTTGGAGGAAGCAAGCATAGTTATGCAGCAAAAATAGTCTCAGCACACCAGAGTGAAAATAATTAAACCAAATTTAATTAACTATTAAAATGAATAAAGTGCACAGCTCCATGGAGCGGAGGGCCAGTCTAGTCAATAGCCACACAAGTCAAGATTGAATGCAGCACAAGGTTGTAGGTACCAAAAGGCTGCATTGGGCTGGGAACAGGCTCCACTCAGCTACCTAGAGCCGGAACAAGTTCAGAGTGCTAAACGGTACTAGCACCTACTCACACTGGTGGAGTGCCTTACTCCTCCCGGGAATACCCCAAACAGGAAAATGGCCTATTAAACCGCGGGCAACCTGACAACTTGCTGAAGTTCAAACACGTTCCAAACCATCTTTCCAGGAAAAGATGCAGCGATAAATAGCAGCAAATGACATAGCTCCCTCCTTACAGTTCCACCATCCTGCACTTTTGGGCCTAGATCAGAACCTGCCCCAGTCATTGGCATGGCTGGTCCGATAACACAAGATCCCTGCAGGCCACCAAAATTTACACTGGCAGTGTGCCACACAGGGTAACAGCTTCATCAGTACTGCCACTACCAAGGAGACCCTGTCGCAGCCCTGCCACCCCTGTAACAGCCCCACTCCCAAACTCTTCCTAAAATGGAAACTACGACTCCAATCCTACCCTGGTGCATGAGGTGGGGATTACATCTGTTTCTCTGGTACATGACCCCCTACAAATCCAGGGACCCCGTTCCCATGGTTGCATTGCTCCTACAACTTCTCACCAAGGACCTGGCTGCGCAACCAACACCAAAACAGGATTACTGCATCTCCTGGGTCAGGGGTTTGAGACCTCGGTCCACTTACTTTAGCTGGAAAACTGCTGGCCTCTCCTTGAATCACTCCCAGAGAACACATTTTAAAGGGCAGGGGCATAAAGAAATACCCCCGGGGCAGACCCAGGCTGCCCATCAAACTGAATTGGCCAGAGGGAGAGGAATTAGCTTTAGTAAGCCCCCACCTGAGAGGGGTGACTTACATAAACAAATGTGTTTGTGTGGTTGCACCAGTATGGTGGGTAATCTGTTTTTACTTTTTAAAATAAAATAAAAAATTAATCAGACTCAGACAACAAGCTACATCACAATCTCTACAGAATGTGAACAACCATAACATGTGTTTGTCAGTCTAGGGACAATCTAAGGCCTAAGGGTGTTGAAACTGTCCCTTTAAAGATAAGCAATACAGACAGCAGAAACATAGAGTAGTCTTGCTTAAGCTTAAAGGAAAGCTGTCATTACTGTACCGTCCCACCCCAGTCAAGCTTACCCTCCGGTTAAGCTTTTAATGTATGTTGCGGCATTTTTCTCGCTCCACCACATACATTATTTTAACTTTTAAAAAGGTGCAACCCAGAAGTATGGTGTATGTAGGGGAGGCTCCATTATCTGTAAAGGTGTGGAGATGCACTGCTTGCTTCAATACAAAAGCATTGAAGTGAGCAGTGCATTGCCACACCTTTACAGATAATGGAGCCCTCACGTCTCGAGTTGTGGACTTTTAAAAGCTAAAATAATGTATGTGTAGTGCAAGAAAATGCCGATAATACATTAAGAAGCTTAATAGGAGGGTAAGCTTGGCTGGGGCAGGATAGTACAATAATGGCTGCTTTACTTCAACAAAGTGTTTTTGGAAAATGAGAATATATTATCTAGAGCCAGAGAGATATAGAACAGCCATTTGCCAGCAAAAGAAATCTTTATGACCTATCAAGTCTGCCTGATGCAGAGCTACATGTCCCTTAAGGTTATATGTTCAATCTAAGCGTATATAACATGCACGATATCTTCACAGTAAATTCTCTTCGGCACGTGTCACATATGCAGTATAATCAATAGGGGAATAGCTGTATCTTCGATCACTGGAGTTCTTTGTCTGGTAGAACAAAAAATGAGAAGACCCTTTCTTTTTTGAAGTGTTGAATCAAGAACTGTATGAAGCTCTCCAGGTGTGGCCATACCAGGGATCTGTACAGGAACAGTTGCACCTCCTTTCTCCTACTATCAAGTCTACATCCCAGCATCCTGTTTGCCTTCTCGTTTTCTTTGCTGCATTCAGCAGCGGACTTAAAGCTGTCACTAATGATGACCTTCAGGTCTCTTAACCTCTGTTTTCTGTGGCACCCTTACTTCTCCCATCCAGTACTTAGTTTCAGGGTTCCTTCTACCAACGTGCATCACTGCTTTTTCTAAAAGTTCACATATCTTCGCAGAATATTTGTATATATTTTCATATTTAGAGATGCAGCAAATTTTAACTGTGCAGTGTAGGCATAACTTATGCAAAGTCAGAAACGCTGTGCTGTGTGTGGGGCAAAGTTTCCCAACATAACCCCAACTTTGTACAGCAAAGTTCATGTTTTTAAACATATTTCCTATGCTTTATCCATTCCCACCCACTGAGAAAATGTTTCCCTCTTCCCACCACCCAGACCTCAAAAATGCAATTCCCACACCCTGCCACCCTCTAGTACCCCTCCCTCCTCGACCACCGAGTCACAGCAAAGATTACTATAGAAAAAGAGTAGCAGCAGTAGATCACATATTCACATCATTCCTTCTCCCTGCCTACTCCATGTCAAGTAAACCACACCACCTGCCTCCCCCTCCCCATTCCTGTGCCCATAAGGCAATATTAATCACACTGAGAATACCCCACTCTCTAACAAGCAGCCTCCCTCCTCCACATCCCAAATAAAAGGATACAACAGCTGCAGCACCTGTACAATATAAAACCATCCATTGATGAAGAACAAGCTGTGAGACACACTCATCACTCCACGTCCAGCAACAGAATGAATGAATAAAGATGTTCTTACCTATAGTAACACCTCAAATAAAAATGGTAATGTTAAATGCACCTTGAAAATAGAAAATAGAGTTAGAATTGATTTTTCAACCATAGGTCTTCTTCAGGAATTATCTAAAAGAGAGAAAAGCAAAATTAGCCCTGATAACACCTGATTGGCTGGAAGTTTTATTTGGGACTGGGGTGAGGAGGTAAGTTGGTGCTAGAAGGTGGGGTTGGGGAACTGCATTTTAAAGACCTTGGTGGGGGTGGAATGTTTGCTCAGTTGGTGGTGGGATTAAACATCGAGAAATGTTTTTCAAAACAAAAAAAAATTAATATTTTACACGGTTTGGGCTAGTGAAGTGCTACTTTGCCCAGTAGAACTATGCACAGTGGTACTTCAGTGACATTTGCACTGGTGAAGTGCCACTATGAGTAGTTTTTGTGCGAATGTAGGCACTTCACCAAATTAAAACTGAATGAAATATGACCGCAGGTAAAGCGAATTCAGGGACACTCATACTGGTGTACACTGCTATAACATGGTGAACAGTAGTGATGGCAGATGGCCACTATTGTAGTCTCTCTGGAAATGATTGGTTCCTGTGACCATTTCACTGAGGAATAACAACAGCCCACAGGCATAGTGTTTTCAAGGCCCTACTGTTGCAGTGGGAGCTAACAGCACTAGCACAATAGTCACCCCACCACTGTTTCTATTGCCTGCCATCTCTGGGCGTCTGACAGCATTCACAGATCCCCTTCCATGTTGTATCCACATGTGGCCTTCCATTATCTTATAATGCAGGGTCAAGGAGTGTGACATGGGCTTGGCAGATGCATCACGGGGCTGGCACATTTCATCTGTACAGAGCTTCACATGCCTGCCTGCACAAGCTTCCTATTTCTATTTTATTTAAAAGTTATGAGTTTACAAGATAAGTTCCATGAGAAGAAATCTTGTTTACAGAATGTCCCAGGCTGATAAGATAACAAACATGACAAAGTTAATAAACATACATAGTAACACATAAACACTTAAATACAATCTAGTGAATAACACAACATTGCTCATGAAAACATTTACAAATGTATTGTTCCTGCAAAAACTTTTTCTTGTGGTTGGGTTAAAAAAAATATAATGTCCAGGAATTTCGTAACTAGGTGGGAGTCTGTTCCAACAAAGAGGGGCACTGAAGGAAAAACAGTTTCTTCCATAATGAAATTAGTATCTAGGTAAAAGTAGACCCCTGTTGGGAACTTCTTTTAAGTTGTGACTGTGAGTAGCAGCTAATAGTCTATTTGAGAGATAAAGTGGAGTTAGATGATTTACTGTTTTATAAATCAGAGTAAGCCAGTGATGTAAATATCTAGATGAGGGAGACATCCAGTTTAGTTGTGTTAGAAGAGTACAGTTATGTTCATTTTTTGGACTACTTAAAATAAACCATAGTAACTGAAAATATACCATGTCAACTAAGGAGAGATCCACGATGTTGGAATTACGATAAATAGAATTACCATAATTCAAGATTGGAGATATTGATTGAGCCACAATGGTTTTCTGATCTTGTAGTGATAAGCAGTGTCTGGCCTTTCTCCATTCACTTGATATTTGTGACAACCACAGGGTGTGCAATCAGTCCAGTGCATAGAGCTATAAGGGATATACAATGGTGAGCTGTCAGATAAATGATTTATCTACACAAGTGCTGTTTGACCCTGGGTAACTTCACGAGTGGCATAAGCCACAAGTGAGGTGTCCGAGGTCAAACAGTACAAGTGTAGATAAATCATTTATCTGACAGCTCACCATTGTATATTTCATTTATGCAATAGGGATGCTTCTTATCAGTGTGGGGACATTTGGTTTTGACTGTTTATCTTCTTTTTTTTATATGATAATTTCTGGGACTTTCTGGGACTTTCGGTTAACTTTCCTGGCGTATGTACGCCTAGCGGGGTGGTTGCTATTAAATGAAACAACACTCATTTTGTAGAGAACTTCTTGCTGAACAAATGTCATGGTGACAGTATCATGCTACCTTTTTTGTTTTAAAGTTATTCGAATTTGATGAAAAAGTGAAACAAAAATTTAATTTTATGCTGTTTTTTGCTAATTATAAAAAAAACTAAAAGGTATTTATTAATGAAACGCCACTCGTTTTGTAGATATTTTCATGCTGTACATTTTTTGTGCTCATAGTACCATGCTATCATTTTTAATTTTAAAGTGATTCACATTTGTTTGTCAAAAAAGTGAAAAGAAAATTGAATTTTATGCTGTTTTTTGCTAATTATGAAAAAACTAAAAGGTATCTATGAATGAAACACCACTCATTTTGTAGATATTTTTGTGCTGAACATTTTTTGTCCTCACAGTACCATGTTATCATTTTTCATTTTAAAGTTATTTATATTTGTTTGTCTGAAAAGTGAAAAGAACATTGGATTTTTTGCTGTTATTTGCTAATTATAAAAAAACTAAAAGGTATCTATAAATGAAACACCACTCATTTTGTAGATATTTTTGTTCTGAACATTGTTCGTGCTCATAGTACTATGCTATCATTTTTCGTTTTAAAGTTATTCACATTTGTTTGTCAAAAAAGTGAACAAAAAAGCTTTGATTGACAGTTTGCATTTATCCCACATATGTGGGATAAATCTAGGGTAGTTAGATTTATCCCACATATGTGGAAATAAATGGATTTATTCAATGGCTTTTGGTCTCACACCTAATGCATAAATAAGGGATATGCAGCGGTTCAGTGTGTGATAATGCATTTATCTTGTACAGTTTCCAGTGACCTCAAGTAACCTCACGAGTGCCAAAGGCACGAGTGAAAGCTATGAGAGGTCACTGGAAACTGTGCAAAATAAATGCATTATCACACACTGAACCACTGCATATTCCATTTATGCAACAGGTTTAGATGTTGTGTGAACATTTTGATTTTGGTAGGTGTAAATAATTTGTCAAAAAAGGGAAAAGAAAGTTGAATTTTATGCTGTTTGTTTGCTAATTATAAAAAACAAAATGGAATCTATAAATGAAACACCACTCATTTTGTAGATATTTTTGAGCTGAACATTTTTCATGCTCACAGTACCATGCTATCATTTTTTGTTTTAAAGTTATATTTGTTTGTCAAAAAAGTGAAAAAAAAAATACATTTTCTTCTGTTTTCTTGCTAACCATATACAATATACAGGGTTTATATAAATGAAACATTATTCATTTTGTAGATAATTTTGTGCTGAACAATTTTCGTGCTCACAGTACCATGTTATCTTTTTTCGTTTTTAAGTTATTGACATTTAAATATGGTTAGTAATGCTTCTGAGGCCGAACATTCTAAATGAATTCTGAAGAGAACTGTGTAGATAAATGAGCTACTGATGTAGTTACTGTGTGAATAAATGGGTGATGATGTAGTTACTGTGTGGATAAATAAATGTATTACCATAGTAGCGAAGATAAATGGTTTTATTCTACAGTTTTTATCCTGACCCCTGTTGCATAAATACATTTTCTGCATATTCCTGTTCCCTCTTTGTATCAAGTCCTTAATTTATTTTTCTAGGAGCAAGGCAACACTGGGATTGCTGCACCTTTTTTATTTTTCATTTGCAAATACTAGTTTTCTACAATTCAAGCTTCTTTTCCCCTTTCAATGGTCCTGAAGCTCTTTTCCCATATTTAACAACAGATGTTATCAATAAAATTACATGGTACAGTATGTTAGCCAGTATCTGGACAAAAATCCACTACATAAGTAAATAATTATTGCTACAGAAGTGAACAAAACCTGCCACTTAAGTTTAGCAGCTCTGCCTCAGAATCTACAGTAGGTCTAAAGTGCTGAAGAGAGCCAATGGCTTTACCTTTCTCTAGTCTTCTCTGGCCTATCCTCTCCTACATTGCTGCTGCTGCTCTGCTGGGTGGCTCCAGTCCTGGACCTTTGCATGCCACTTTCTTCCTGCCATGACTTCTGCTTCAGGCATCCTGCTCCCTCACCCTTCTTTATTCTCCTGGATGCTGGTTGCACTTCCAGTTTTTACCCTGCCATTTGTGGTGGCTGCTCAGTAGAGCTATGAAGGCTGCTCACCAAGAGAATGAATATACCTATGTGAGATTTGTAGGGTCAGTTCTGTGCTTCTGCCTGGGGGCCCATCTCTGTGCTTAGTCAATGAGACATTATAATAGGCAAAGATGTAAGCAGTAATTTATTGTGATACTTAACAATGAGCAGAGCAGATGTCTCTTCATGGGGGATGGTTTTCTTTGTTTGAGAGGTAACAGATTTATTTGGGGGGTGCTTGGGGGGTAGAGTGATGTGGTGGCAACAGAGGGTTGGATGGAGGATTACATAATGTATCCCATATCTTCTGAGTGCAGCTTGATGGATGTTCCCTATTACGGAAGTGGTTGTTAGCTCTACATATGTGATTAATTTTTATGCACCACAGCAACTCTGTCCTGGGTATCTGGAGAGTTTGGATACACTGCTTGGCATGGCAGTTGCAATTTTAAGTTATACAGGTGGATGAGGAAATTGATAAGATCATTGGCTTTTAACAACGATTGTGACTGTGTATGAACATTAGCATGGAAGATAAAAAAAAAACAGAAACAAATTCAAAATTCAAACACAGAAAAGGATGCTCCATACAGTTTAGTCAGTACTGAGCCTAGGCAGTGGTAAGACACCAACAAGTAGTGTCAGAAACTACTATAGCTGAAAGGTCCCTGTCAAGTCATATAAACTTAGAATTTTTTTCCAAACTAGAGAAAGCCAAAATGAGTGAAATTTCTGTGTGGTACAATAAAATTAATCTTACAGAATTTCAAAACCAAAACTGGGGTACCATGTCATCTAAGATTAAATTATCAAAAGTCTATATAGAGAATTTTAGATTAAAAGAAGAATAGCTTGAGATACTGGCAGACTGTTCATCTAGACTACAAGCATGTACTATAAGATAGATAGATAGATAGATAGATAGATAGATAGATAGATAGATAGATAGAATCTTTATTTTTATATAGGGAAAATTAGGGTTATACAAATTTGTTCAAAAGACAGTCCTATTTGTACCTTGTAAGTTACACTAATTTACAAATACCAATGCCATATAAAGGCATTTTACAAAAATCAGTATTCACACAGTTTACATAGACATCAATGTACGCCTAGGACAAACAATATCCAAAGTTGCCTTTATTTACAACTGCATATGAGTGGACACAGTTCATTCACTACATGAATAAAAGCCCCAAAAGTAGGTGACATTCTTACTGTGAAAGGTATGCCATTCCACACATTTTCTGCTAGAGAATGCAGGGTTTTATGCCCATATTTATTTTTGGTTTTTACAAGATGAAGTTTACAATTGGATTTCTAAATTTGCCTCACAGTGGTATATACTGCACTTGGGAGAGATTGAGGAGGAGGAGTTATTTGAGTCTTTAAAAAGACTTCCTGGTTACTGACTGCAACACCAGAAAGGAATGTTTGTGTGATTCACAAGGAAAAACTCGGGGCCCTTAACTGGCTGAACTCTTATATCTCAGTTGATTAAGAGCTAATGCATGGATTGCTGAGGTCCTGGGTTCAAATCCCAGTGAGAGTCATACTTTTCCTTTCATTTCTACAATTTGATATTTATGAAGAATTTTTAACCAGGTTTTAGCATGACTGGTGTCTGAAGACTGCCATTTTAATCTTGAGAACATAGTGCAATGATAAGTGTTGAAGTTGCATCGTAGAACAAACCTGGCAATTTTATACTGCACTCTGTCCAGTTTAATAACTGTTTGTTGGCCGTATGATAAACTAAGTCTCTGTAGGTCAAAGTTGGCATAACAAGCTGTTCTGCCAGTTTTTCCTATCCTCCTTGCTCAAGCAGTTTGTTGTATGCCTTAAGGCACCTATTTTTTTGTTAACCTTTCCTATTCTTATATGATCAGCAAATGTTAGTTGGGCATCAAAAGTTACACCCAAGTAACAGCTATTGACTTGTTAAGGTTGTACTTTTTTAATTTGTTAATATTTGGATCTGAGAAACATTTTTTTTGGGTGTAAAGTGTAGCAATTTGGTCTTTTTAACATTCATTATAAGCTTTGACCTGATGAACCACTCCTCCACCCCAATAAAATCTGATTGTAATTTCATTTGAAGTTCTTGGATATTTTCTCTGAGAATTGACTAAAGTAGTATCATTTGCATGCTGTCTTATAGCTGAATACCTTATAACTTGGGGTAAATCATTGATAAATTGCAAGAACAATAAGGGTCCCAAAATGGACTCCTGAGGTACACCTCAGACACTGAGAAACCGAAACCCTCTGGGTACATCCCGTCTAGTAAGATTTTAACCATTTCCAAGCTCCTTTAGTTATTCCCATGCCCCCTAGTTTATTGAGTAAGAGGGATGGAGTGGTCCAACAGGTCCAAAGCTTTAGATAGATCCATAAAAATAATCACTGTTTCCAGTCTAGAATTCAGAGATGAGCAAACTAAATTATTGAATTCCAATAAAACTGAAGTGGTCACGTGTCCTTTTCTGTATCCAGATTGGAAAGGTATTAATAGGTTGTATTTGTCCACATGCTCAGATAACTGAACATGGACATGTATCTCCAAGCACTTCGACAAAACAGACAACAATGTTGTTGGTCTGTAGTTGTTCAGATCTGAGACTTCCCCCCTTTATGTATGGGGATGATTTTACTTTCTTTCCAAGTTAGTGGAAAATACCCATTTCAAACTCCAATTAAAAATGTAAGTTACTGTGGGAGCTATATAATTTGCTGCCAACCTTACAAACCTACCCTCTGTCTTGTCCAGCCCTATAGATTTATGAATATTAATATTCTTTAGTCCTTTGTAGACCTCAGATACTCATAATATTTTAAATCTAAATTGTGGCAAACAACTTGTATGCCATTTCACCTCATTTTTCTCAGTCTGTTCGCTTAAACAATCTTCCCTTTCATAACCTGGGAGGTCTACGAAACAATTATTTAAGGCATCAGAAACTTTCTTGAGTTCATCAATCAAGTTGTCCCCAACCCGTATTTTCATTTTCTTTAATGGGTCTGCTCTACCTGGGTTTGTTAAGTGGTTAATAGTTTGCCAGAATTTACATGTATCTTTATTGCAATCCATTTTATTCCTATGATATAAGGCTTTGACTTTTTTAATAAACTTCTACACTCATTTATTTTCCGTTTAAACAATTCTCAATCACTATTTTGTTTAGTTCTTTTGGCCTTATGCCATATTCTGTTTTTGACTCTAATTCTTTTCATAATGTTTTCATTTATCCAGGGAAGTCTAGCTATCTTCTATGATGTTTATGTTTTGGAGCATGCAAATCACAAATGTTACAAAAAGTTTCTAGGAAATAGTTTACGGTTAGGTCTAGTTGTGGTATCAGCTTTTACATCAGTCCCATTTTTCCGTCTCAGTGCTTATCAAGAATTTATCTGCTGAAAAAAATCACATATCCCTGACCCAGTTATAATTTAGGTGATCTTGTAATTTCTGGACTTGCAGTTTAGATATTGTAACCCAAATTGGGTTATGGTCCTCTAAATAAGGTGGGATGATTCTAAGAATCCTTTACATTGATTTGGGATGCTGTAAATAATAAATCAAGGATAGCTTGGTGCATTGAGATGTTAGTGTATCTTGGACTTTTTGTATGCTGAGTTACCCCAAGAACCAAAACAATTCCTTTGTGTTGCCTGCCTTTTGATTTATACCAGTCACAGATCATATCACCCAGTAAAACTATTAATTTATCCCCTATACAGTAATAGATCTTGTTTATTACTACTTCAATAGCTGCTAAATTTGACTTAGGGGGTGAGTATACAACTGCAAAAGCCATTTTAAGTTTTTTTACATTTACTATTAAATATTCAATACTGTTATCACTTCCTTTTAGTAAAACATTCACATGACCCAAAGCATGTTTCATATAAATCATTACACATCCACCCCATTTAATTCTATCTGATCTGAAATGTTGGTAGCCAGGGAGGGTAAATTCCTTTTCTCGCATACCTCTAGATAACCATGTTTCAGTTAAACCAAAGATACTTGAATCCTGTTTAGTCACCATTGAAGATCATACATCCATTTTTGGAACCACACTACGTGCATTGTCATGCATTATTTTTAAATCATTATAAGAGAAGATGGAAGTTTGATACCTTTTATTGGACCAACAAGTGTCTTGTACAAAGATGGAGTTATACACAAGCTTTCAGGGCCACACAGGTCCCTTCTTCAGGTGAATAGCAAAACTGAGCAACAAGCAGTATTTATATCCACTGTGGAGCAATTAAAAATCAGGAAGTGAAGTAGGAAGGTGATAAAGGGGACCAGAGATGAAAGTCTAAGATGCAAAAAATAAAAACATGAGAAGAAATTGGAAGGGGGGCATAGTAGGAACAGGTTAGTAGGAGATGAAAGGAAGCTAAAGGGAAGACATGAGAATGCAGACAGGATCTGAGATCAGAGGCTGGCTTAAAGAGTAGAATGGACAGGAGGTGCCTGTCCATTCTACCCTTTCAACCAGCCTCTGATCTCAGATTTTATTTATTTATTTATTGAAAAGTTTCATGAGGAGAGTTACACTGAACAACAAGATGCTCGTCTCATGGTACATCCTGAGGGAAGAGGAGAGGGGGCATTTACATAGTACATCAGTATACAACACACAGGAAAAAAATAGCTTCACTGTACATAGTCATTATCTGCATGCTTTTGTCTTCCTTTTAGCTTCCTTTCATCTCCTACTGATCTATTCCTACTATGCCCCCTCCCCATTCCTTCTCATGTTTTAATTTTTTGCATCTTAGACTTTCATCTCTAGTCCAATACTACTTGTTGCTCAGTTTTACTATTCACCTGAAGAAGGGACCTGTGTGGCCCCGAAAGCTTGTGTATAATTCCATCTTTGTACAAGACACTTTTTGGTCCAATAAAAGGTATCAAACCTTCCATCTTCTCCTGTTTTGCAAGGAGCAATATGGCTGAAATCTCGTTTTACAAAATAAAGCATTATAACAAACTGGGCCAGGATTTAATTCAATGTCCCCTCCTATGATCAGTAAAAACATACAACAGGTGCCACATTGTCACTGTGTAAGTTTGTGCAAAGTATAGGGATTGAGAACACATTCCTTCTAGCTATGCTCAAATTTTTATCTTGTCTTTTTGATACAGAGGCTGGCCAATATGCCCGTAGTTTGCTCGATTTTTCTCCCTTGGAGGGGATAATGCTCACTAGGCAACACAAAAGCAATAGTGCTAACATCTTATGCAAGTACATTCTATGGCAATTGCAGTGAATGCAACAATCTGTCTACAACTGTGAAGTGCATGAGGAGGATGAGTTAAAATATTCTGAGGTTATGCAGGATCTCAAGGATATTTAAAGTGAATTACAACAGTTCAAAGAGAATGATAATTTTAAAGAACACCTGAACATTAGGACCCTTTTACCCAAGGTCTCCTTACTGCACCATCACCTCACCATCACCCTAGTTCCTGATATTCTGGTCATTTCCGAATCCTGGCCCAATCCCAAGGTTTCTGACATCAGTGTCTCTCTACCTGACTACTCCCTTGTCCACCGAGATGCCACAGCAGAGGTGGCAGCATGACTATGTACATCTCCTTCACTCTGCAATTCACACCAGTCCTCTCATCCTCCCTTACAGATGCATACAAATTCCTCCTAGTCAAAATTACACTCGCTTTTACCCTCCCCATCTTTGTAGTGGGGGTCTACTGACATCCTGGTCTCCCCCCTCCTTCATCATCACCCTAATGTCCACCCTATTATCCCATACTGCAGCAGGTGAATAATATGTCTTAGGTGACTTCAACCTGAATTGGCATTCCTTCTTACATTCCAAAACCTGAAATGACATTTTCTCCCTCAACTTGACCCAGCTCATAAATGAACCTGCCTGTTTTAACACAAAATCCCCAAACCACACACTCATTGATTGGGCTTTTATATCACACCCCCACAGATTGGCTGCAGCCAGCATCCTTCCAGATTCCTTAAGTAACCACCACTTAATCTATCTGGTGCGTAATATACATTGTCCAGAATTCCCCCCCAAAGATCATTGAGACACACTCCTACAGAGCCCTAGTCCTCAGCCCTCTTTTGGAGGATCTTTCTACCACTAACTGGTTTCACATCTCTTGCACCACCTCTATTGACCATGCATGGGACTACTTTAAGACTAAAGTCCTTGCAGCATGGAACCAGCAAACCCCTCTAAGGTGCACCAGAGTACATGGTAATCACCTCCCCTGGATAACTCCTGAACTATTAGCCTGCCTTTGCACACATGACCAAGCCTGGAAGGTTCATAAATCCTCCAGCTCTCTGGCTGACTATCAGCATTATCATACACTTTGTAGTAAGTGCACTTCCGCAATACATTATGCCAAGGCTGAATTCTTTCAATCTACCTTCCAGACCAATTTGAATCACCCTTCAAAATTCTGGAATGTAGTCCAAGTCCTCTTCTCCTCACCTGCCAAGCCTCCCATCCCTGTACTTAGTGTTGATGGCTTCAATCTTTCTGACCCCTTGGCAGTTGCCAACACATTCAACTAATTACTTTATCACCTGTACCTCTTCCCTCCTCTTGACCATCCCCACCTCTTCCCATCCTCCCTTCCCCACACATCTCTTCTTCAGAGGAATCCCCCCAGCCCTACTGCTCCTCCTTCTCACCTCTATTCTCCTCCACCACTCTGATGGCTTTCCATGCCCTTAACACCTCCTCTGGCCCCTCCCCTGATGGTCTAGATGATAACATTCTTTATCTATCTGCCCCAGCCATTGCCTCCCCCCTTCTTCTCTGCTGAACCTCTCCTTCTCTCTTGCCTCTGTTCTGCAGGTTTGGAAGCATGCCACCATTGTCCCGCTTCCCAAAGGTGGTGACCCTTCAGCGCCAGGTAATTACCAGCCCATTTCCCTTCTCCCTGTCCTAGTGAAACTCTAGGAACAGCAGGTTTTCTCCCAGTTCTCCTACTACCTTGACTCCCCCAATTTCTTTACCCTTTCCAGTCTGGCTTCTAGAGGCAACACTCCACTACCACCTCTCTCTTTAGACTCACTGACTCCATTCTAATGGGGATGGACAGTGGCCTCATCGCCTCTGCTATCTTAGTGGACCTAGCCAAGGCTTTCAACACTGTCTCTTATCCCCAACTTCTTACCAAGATTTCTGCAGTGGGGCTCTCTGCCACAAACTGGTTCCATGCCTATCTGGTAGGTAGGTCTCAGTCTGTTCACATTGCTGACTCCCAGCCCCCCCAATGTCCCACAGGGCTCTATTTTTGGTCCCCTTCTATTTTCCATCTTCATAAATGACCTTCCAGTCACCTGCTCTTCCTCCTGTATCCACATGTATGCAGATAATACAGTCCTGTATATCTCAGGATCCTCCTCCTCTGTTGTGGCTACCAGACTTCAGCATGATCTGGCTTGCATCACCGAGACCTGGCTGGATGAAAATTCTGGCCCTATAGTGGAGGCCATGACTCCGGCCGGGTACTCGGTGATACAACTCCTGAGATTGGACTGCAGGGGAGGGGGGTTGCAGTCTGTTTTAAGACTGAATTGGGCCTCACAAATGTAGTAGTAGGTGAGTCTGAGTCCTTTGAGTGTACAGTTGTAGCAGGTGTAGGCGTTTGAATTGTTCTCATCTACCGTCCACCCAGAGATGGGAAACGCTTCCTACAGGAAGTAGCAGACTTCCTCGTCAACATGTCATTTGAGTCACCCAGATTGATGGTGCTGGGTGACTTCAACACATGGGTCGATGATGAGCTCTCAAAATTTGGTAGCTACTTCCTCCAATTAATGTCTTCTTTGGGCCTTACACAGGTAGTTTCCACTGCTACACACAAATCTGGACACTCTCTGGACTTAGTCTTCCTTCTAGGGATTGATGCATCTGATGTGGGGGTGGAACCAGTTGCTTGGTCTGACCACTACACTGTGAGGTTAAATTTTTGCACCCCCCTTAGAAGGCCATCCCCTGTGGAGATGGTCAGGTACCGCCCATTACGGAATGTTACTTCACAAGGTCTAGCAGTGGTCCTTGACCTATCATCCCCCGTGTTGGTGAGCAGTAACCCAGAGGCACTGGTGTTGGTCTATAATGAGGCCATCATGGTTGCCCTGGATTCTATTGCTCCTGTTCATGAGCGCCTCTTATCCCTTCACCCCAGGGCCCCTTGGTTTGATGGGACTCTGAGGGAGATGCGGAGACAAGGCCGAAGATTACAGGGTTGTTGGGGTAAGTCCGCCCTTGAAGCCGACCACCTTAGATTGATAGAACACTATGTTAGTTATCAATCTGCAATCACCCATAAGAAGGCAGAATTCCTGTCCAGGGAGATTGCAGTTGCTCAGAATCGACCGCCTCAGCTGTTTCAACTGTAGATAGACTGTGCAACCCAGCCTGTCTGCAAGTTTGGAAAGCCTTTTTGCAAATAGAATGCGATGAACTCACTCGATACTTTGCAACTAAGGTGGCTGACATCAGGGCGGACTTGTGTCTGACAACCTCTAAGGGTGATGTTGTAGGAGCGTGCGAGAACACAGTGCCTCGATTCTCTTGGAGTTCCCTTTGTCAACCTCAGTTCGTGGATATTATGAGGATCATCCATAGTGTGCACCCCACAAGCTGTGGCTTGGACCCTGGACCGACTACCCTAATTTTGGGTTGTGTTGATATCATTGGTCCAGTTTTGGCGCAAATAGTCTGGTGCTCCTTGGAGTCAGGTGAGTTTCCTAGCTCCCTGAAAGAGGCAGTGGTGACACATCTCTTGAAGAAAGCTTCCTTGGACCCAGACTGTTTTTCAAACTACAGACCTATCTGTAACCTTCCCTTTATTGGGAAGGTTATTGAAAAGGTTGTAGCTGCCCAATTGGATGACCATTTAACCATCCATAATATCTACGAATCCTTCCAGTCTGGTTTCCATAAAAGACATAGCACCGAGACTGCGCTGGTTTGGGTGCTTAATGACCTTCTGAGGGAGAGGGATCAAAAGAGACATTCCATCTTGGTTCTCCTTGATCTCTCTTCAGCTTTCGACATTGTGGATCATGTGGTGTTGTTAGCACGCCTGAGGCAAATCTGTGGAATGTCGGGAACCGTTCTTCAATGGTTCACTTCATTCCTTACTGGGAGATCACAAAGAGTTGTGTCGGGGATTTTTTCCTCTGGCCCAGTCTCTTTGTTGTGTGGAGTGCCTCAGGGTTCTGTGCTGTCACCCATGTTATTTGCAGTGTATATGCTGCCCCTCGGAAACATTATAAGATGGTATGGGCTGACGTTTCACTGCTATGCAGATGATACCCAGCTATACCTGTCTTTCACACCCGACCAGGATGGAGCTCTCTCGATGTTTAACAACTGTCTGGGGGAAATCCAAGACTGGATGGATTCTAGTTGGTTAAAGTTGAACTCGGAGAAGACTGAGGTTTTGGTGGTGGACCCGGGTGGTCAGATTGAGAGGTCGCATACTGGCGCGCCTTCTGGAATTTTTCTTGGCGGCGTGTCACTACTGACCTCTGAATGGGTGCGTAACCTTGGGGCGATCCTTGACGATAGGCTGACTTTCAATCTCAGGTGTCAGTCATCAACAGAACTTCCTTTTACCATATTAGGAATATTGCCAGGGTTAAGCACCTTGTTCCATCTGACTCCTTGCCAATGTTGGTCCACGCCTTTGTGTCCTTGCGCATCGACTACTGCAATGCCCTTTACTTTGGGCTTTCTGGGGTTGAAATCCTCCACCTACAGCTGGTGCAGAACGCTGCAGCCCGGGTTCTGACTGGGACAGGTAGGTCCTGTCATATTACCCCGGTGCTGTGTGAACTGCACTGGCTTCCTATACAGTGGCGGATCACCTTCAAAGTCATTTTATTGACTTTTTAAGCCCTTCGCGATCGGGGTCCGTCCTATCTGAAAGACCTACTGGTCCCTTACTGCCCTGGCCGATCGCTCCTCTCGGCCGACATAGGGTTGTTGGAGATTCCAAGAGTGAGTTTAAAATCTTCAGGCAGCAGAGCATTTTCTCATGCTGCACCCACTCTTTGGAATTCTCTACCATGCCGGTTACGGGAGTGCACCTCCGTGGAGATATTTAAGAAAGAACTGAAATCATATTTATGGAAAATGACCTTTTTGGATAGTTAAGTTAATTGTAATATGATTGGAATTTTATTGTAATTTATTACGTTTTTATGATGTATTTTTATGATGTACTGTATTTTTATATGTTTTGATGTCTCGTATTGAAATTTGAATTTATGATTTTAACTTGTTCAGCGCCTTGATATATTGAAAGGCGCTATATAAATAAAATTATTATTATTATTATTTATTATTATGACTTTGACAAAGTTCAGCTCTGATTATGCTCACACCAACTTTTCCTGAATGACAGGAAGACTGTCTCCCTGACCTTTGGCACAAGGCAGAGACTGTCTCAGCTCCCTTCCCTCCCCTGTTTACACACTCTTGATGGGACAAAGCTGGAGGATACCTTCTCCTTTAGGTATCTTGGTGTCTGGCTTGACTGGCACCTTGCCTTCTCTGGACATGTGGATGCCTTCATCAGAAAACTGCACCCCAAGTTAGGTGTTCTGTACATAAACTAAGATTGCATCCCTCTGTCTGCCCGCCATCCTTCTGGTTTTTGACTACAGTGATGTAATCTTCAGTGCTGCCCCTAAAACTTCCCTTGCCATACTGGACACCCTCTTTCATTTCTTCTTCCACTTTGCCCTTGATAGTCCCCCTCGTACTCACCACTGTAATCCCTACCAGTCTCTATCTTTCCTCTCCCTTCAGGACAGGTGCCACTCTCACTGCAGCTCCTTCTTTTCTAAATTTTGGTTTGGTTCCCTCCCCTCCTATCTTGCTTCCTGCTTATCACCTCTACCCTCCACTCCCACTTCCCCCACAGCTATGATTCTCACACCATGGCTATCCCTCCAAGATCATCTACTGCTGGCCAGTCTGTGTTCTGTCATCATCTCCCTTTCTCAAGTAATCACCCATGCCATCTCCCCTTCTGCCCTCTCATCCCTTGATCACAATTTTCTCTCCACTACTTGTAACTGACTTTAACTCCCTTTTCCCCTCACTCTTTTGACACTTCTTACGTGTTGCACTTCCATTTGAATTCTTCAGTTATGTGACTAATTTGTATATATACTGCATTATGTTTTTAGATAGACAGGGACTTTATTTCTATAGCGCCCCTTTCTGAAGATTCAGACTACTTCACAATTAAAATACTATATAACAATTTTTAAAATATACATAAAATATAAAATTAAAACCAGCACCATTATCCAGCCAACATTATAAATAAAAACTATCCAAACAATTTCAGTCAACTCAAATGATCTAAAAATTTAAATTAAAAGCCTGGCTAAATAGATAGGTTTTTAGTCCTTTTTTGAAGGTATCCACTGAGGGTGCCTCCCATAGCTGTTTAGGTAGTAAATTCCACAGGGTAGGTGCTGCCACCGAGAATGCTTGATCACCAGGGTGGCACAACCTAACCCTAGCAATATCCAGGAGACTACCCTTGGTGGAACGGGGAGCCCAGAATGGGTGGTGAGGCACAAGAAGATCTTGCAGGTAGACTGGTCCCCCTTAATGTAGGGCTTTATAGGTCAGTAACCCAACCTTGAAGGCAATCCTCCTCCTAACTGGCAGCCAGTGCAGTTCAGAGAGGATGGGTGTGATATGATCATACCTATACACACCCGTCAATAATCTTGCCACTGTGTTCTGCACCAGCTGCAGTTGGTGGAGGTTACCACCAGATAGCTCTAGGTACAGGACATTGTAGTAATCCAGCCTAGATGTTACAAAAGCATGTACTAGTGAGGCTAGGTCCTTGGGGGGTAACAGGTTCTGAATCTGGACAATGTTCCTCAGATGATAGAATCCACTCTTAACAATGTCTGACACCTGAGAATCAAGTGTCGAGCCACTGTCAAGGATCACACCTGGATTCTTCACCCATTCGGATGGGGTTAGCGGCAACCCCCACGGTACAAGACTAGGGGGTCTCCACAAACCGCCATCTCCCCATGATGACCCAGATCCACCAGCAGCACCTCTGTCTTGTCTGGATTGAGTCTCAACCAGTTATGGGACATCCAAGTCTGGATCTCAGACAGTCAGTTATTAAACACAGAGTCCACCATCTGGTTACTTGGTGCACAGGACAAGTATAGCTGAGTGTCTTCTGCGTAGCAGTGGAAACCCAGCCCATACCATCTGATAATGTCTCCCAATGGCAGCATATACACTGTGAACAATAAGGGTGACAAGACTGACCCCTGCAGAGCACCACAGGTAAGAGGCTTCATGCTGGATGAGGCCAACCCCATCACTACCCTCTGCACTCTACCTTTTAGGTATGACCGAAACCATTTGATGACCTTACTGGACAGGCCACACCAGAACCACAGTTGGTCAAGTAGCACCTCATGTTCCACAGTGTCAAATGCAGCTGAGAGACCCAGGAGGACCAAGATGGAATGATCTCTCCTGTCTCTCACCATCAGGAGATCATTAAGCACCTTTACCAGGGAGGTCTCCGTACTATGCCCAGCCCTAAACCCAGACTGGAAAATCTCATAGGTGAAGGAGGAGGAGATGAGATGCTCTTCAAGCTGACTTACCACAACTTTTTCTATAACCTTCCCTAAAAATGGGAGGTTAGAGACTGGCCTGTAGTTGGCGAGACAGTCCGGGTACAATGAGGGTTTCTTTAATAGGGGTCTAACCAAGGCCTCTTTCAAGGCCGATAGAAAGACCACACTCCTCAAAGAACTCGGGATGATCTCGGCAACAACAGGTGCAATCAGGACCATACATCCTTTTGTCAGACCTGGGTCCAGATCACAATGTGTTGGCTTCAGTCTCGAGACAACCATCATCACCTCCTCCACCCCAACCAGATCAAACTCAGCCCAGACAGGAGGAGTGCTCTGCAACACCTCAGAGTGTACCCTACAATCCCTTTGGGTGAAGCTGGAGGAGATCTCAGCTGTGATAGTGGACACTTTGTTGGCAAAAAACAGAGTGAACTCCTCGCAACTAATGCTTGAACCCACTCCCCCACAAGGAAGCAGGCAGGATGTAATAACCCATCCACCGTGCGGAAGAGCTGAGCCAGTCTGTTTCTTGCTGCAGCAATCTCCCTTGACAAAAATTCTGCCTTCTTACAGGAGATTGCCCCCTGATAATCCTTATAAAGGGACATCAGGGCCAATTTGTCCTCCATCAGGCTAGAGCTCCTCCACCGTCTCTCTAACCTCCTACCTTTAATCTTTAACTCCCTGAGTTCCCCATCAAACCAGGGAGGTCTCTGATGAGTAGATAAGGGTCAGACATGAACGGGTGTGAGTGAATCAAAGGTAGCGGTGATGGCCCCATTATATGCCACCACCGCCTCCTCTGTTCCAATCACACAAGCAGTCCCCACACTCAATAGGTCCAGCACCGCCAATAACCCTAATGGGGACAAACCCCACAAAGGGTGGTACTGGACCATTTCTACAGAGGCAAGGGCTTCAGGGGGCCCCCACACCTGAACCTCATGGCGCTATGATCCGACCAAACTACTGGGTCAACTGTAAGGTCAGTGATCTCAAGACCTACTGAAAACACCAAGTCCAATGTGTGGCTGTGCTAGTGGGTAACTGAGGTAACATTTTGCATCAGGCCCCACCCCTCCATTCTCCTAAGGAGATGACAACAAAATATGGAGAGCCTGTCATCTACCCAGGCATTGAAGTCCCCAAGAATTAACCATCTTGCGGACTTCAACACCAGACCAGCAATGAGCTCCTCCTGCATAGCAACACATTCAAAAGACTCTGTAGGACTCATAAGTAGCACCATGAGACCCAGGTCAGATTTAAAACAAATGGTCACCCCACACCTCTGAGATCCTTCCTTGGGCTGTGTATCATGGAGTACCCAGCTGGCACTGCTACCTCCAAAATGGGAGCTGCATTTTCATCCAGCCAGGTCTCCATGATGCAAGCCAGGTCTACTGAGGCAATCAAATCCACCATTATGGCAGTGTCATTCCTCATCGACCTGGCATTGCATAACACAGCCCGAGTAGGATGAGGGGAGACCACTGGATCAGCTACCTGACCACTAATTTCCGTGAAGCCCTTGGGTATGGACACCAAACAGGGAGGACCCCTCTCTAGTGGCCATTTTACCCCAGGGCATCTCCACGGTCTCACCACCCATATCCATGACTCTCCAGCACCTGGACTGGTCCCCCTCTGGAACCCCACCTCTGAGCAATTCCTAGAGCCCAACATTTCCCATAGATCTCTAAAGAGAGTGATGGGAGCTCAAATGGGTGGAGGTTCCGAAGGAGGGCCACCGAGTAGCTGCACTTTCCCAGACTCTTTTCCCAGGCACATATCTTAAAATACAAATCCCCCTGACCCCCAAAATCAATTTACAGTGAGACAGTTATAAATCAAAAACAGAAGTAAAAAACAGAGGCTAAAAGGGCAGAGTCGTATCAAAAGTCACATTTAAATAAGTGCAAATGTAAGTCTCTGGGGAGCTCTCACCTCACTAGAGCTAAACTGCCCCCCAAGCACTATCTCTCACATAAGTTCAGGAGGAAGCATGAATATAGCAGCATAAACAAAGCAAATGTCCAAAGTCAAATGTGCAAAACTTCAGCAGGCACTCTTACTGCTGGCTAAATAATAACTGAAATGGAGTCAAAAATCAAAAAGTTTGACCATCCCTTTAGTTAAATGAAAGTTCTGCACTAGTCCAGTTGTTATCTGGCAATGGCTTCATATTCTGGAGACACTGGTCGAACAGCCATCCCCCGAGGAGAACACACACTGAGTTTGGGCAGAAACTAGGCCCAGTACAGAGTGGGCTTTTAAGCTCCCACCCAGAACCATGAATCTCAGGCACAACGGTAGCCACTCTCCAGCAGCACTGGACCTGAGCTCAAGCAAACCCTGCACGATAAACAACGACACATGCATATCGCCAAAAATGGTGGTCACGCTCAGCAAAACTGCGAGTGCTACCTTCCGTGAACAAAAAAAAAACTACATGTTTGAGGGGGCTCCACCCCAACCCCCCCCTTAAGGGAGGGCTATGCCCACTGAATTCCCCATCTAATGAATAACTAACTCCAGGGGGGCACTACACTCGAGAAATGGAGAAAACTTGGTGGGGGGGAGACAAGACAATAAAAAAAATGTCATCAAGACCAGGATTCGAGCCCCGGTCCATCACCACTCCACCACACTCCACTGCCTGTGGCTCTTTCTAATGAGCCACAGCAGCTGCTGCTTTGCCAGCACACCACCAGCCAGATCCTTTCACCTCTTCCTCAAAAGCAATATAGCTACAGGGATAGTGATACTTTGCTTTTGCTACACTGTCCCTGTAGCTATTATGCCTCTAGCTGTTTTAACCGTGCAGTTAATCCTCAGCAATTCTTGCAATGACAAATTGACCTGGTACCCCCCCAGGATGCATCTGGAAATGAACAATTTTTGCTCAGTGTGCCTTTCCTGGTGAAACTTTTCAATAAATAAATGATTAAATAAAATAAAGTACTCAATAAGAAAGTCAAAAGCAATTGACTAAATATGAGAATGATGAAAAGGAGAGGAAGGTATGCAAACTGATACAAGATTAGTCTAATTATGTTGTGTTTCCACCTGGCCAAATCAGAGAGGAGAAGTCACAGTCAGGGAGGTCACTTGGTAGATCCAGGAACGGGAGGTTCGTGAGACAAAAATCAAAGGACAGAAGTAGTTCTGATGTAAGAAAAGATGATGCGGATTCAAGTGAAACTCATTCTGTTACCTTTTCTGCCACTGAAATACAAAATCCGGAAATAATAATACAACTTGTTCAGAATCCAGGACAAGACAAGAATGCTAAGACAAAAACAGAAAATGAGGAGAGGGGGCAAGAGGTGGAAAAGAAACCAATGCAAGAAACCTGCACAGTATGAACAAACAGCCATTGAAAATAAACAGGTAATCATCCTACGTAGTAATCAATTAATGGCTGCTCAGGTTAAAATACTAAATCGAGGTCTGAGCTTTGTTCCCACACCTTCAGTCAAGTGCTTTCAAACTGACATGGAGTTGTATACCCCTATTTAGAAAAATCAGGCTCACATGTCACTTTGCAAATAAAACAACAGCAATAAAAAAAACAAATTCTTCAGCCAGTAGATGACAAGGCACATCACATTATTCCATCTCAAAGCAGAATGAATCACTCAAAATGCTAATCTAACCTCAGATGAATTAATGGATGAAGCATTTGCTTCAATTAAATCAAGAAAAAACATCTGTGGTAACAGGATAATGACTGGCAGTAAGCTCTCCTTAAATCTCAGTCCACATTCAAAGCAGAAAAAAAAATGCAAATGTGCCGCAATAAAGATGCTTGATGGAACTGTGCTGAAAGGAATTAAGAAAGTTTTCAGCTCGGACTGGCCAAAATACTTTTCTACTATAACCCAAGGAGACAAAGAAACTCTAGAAGAAATAAAAACATGGACAGCTAAAAGGCTGATAGAAAAGGACAGAATCTGGAGAATTGTTAATATATAGAATAATAAATGGTGTGGTGTATTTAATGAGAATTTTACACACACCTGAGGTATTGAATATTACATAAACCTGAGAGCGAAGCTTGAGGGGTTTAGGGGTTTAATTAAGCATCCAACACTGAGGGTGTGTGTAAAATTTGAGTTTTACACACCACCCTATATTTTATTTTGTATAATTGCTTTTTCTTACCACAGCAATGATATAAAATTGACACACATTGATATGCAGCCATGGTCGGGTTCCAGCATGGTCCATGGTCAGGTTGAAGCAGCTGCTTACAAGTTTAATTTTTTTTTTAGAAAGCAGTTCATCTCAAAAGTGTGAGAGTTTTTTTTAATTGTATATTTTTTTTTCATTTACTAACCGCAGAGTCCAAGTGCGAAGGATGGTGAAGTGCGGCTCGACAAAGGGAAGACTACAGCAGACGCATGTATGCATGCATGGAGTGAGAGAAACCTGGCACACATTCACAGTTATAACCAGAAGGTTATAACAGTGAATTATAACCAGGTTTCCCTATAGGAAAAAATTATCCCCCATTATTATAATCTGTTAAAGAATCCTACTACTTTGCAAAAAGTTAAAGAATGTGCTGCACACTTCTTCCAAGAGAACACTGGCACAGTAGACAATCCTACTCACCTGCAGATTGCCTTTAAGTGTACAATGTACACAAACTTATTAGATTAACAACCACAAGGAAAAGAAAAAGGTAGAAAAAGGGTAAACAACTCCTTACTGACATACGTAGATCGGAGAAAGGGATATCTGGCTCTTCTCCCACAGAGGTTTGGGAGAGACTTAATGCTGCAAGAATTAAATATTGTGAACTCTTAATGGACAGAACAAATTCAACATTCACTGAGCCAGAACCAAATATATTGACCAGGGAGAGAAGAAAGGCAAGTTCCAAGCACTTCAGCTCAAACAGAAAGAAATGGTCAGCCCAGTACAATTAAAGCAGTGTGTACAAGATCTCAGGTCCTCTTGATCACAATCCCCAGGGAGATGGCCTCTGCCTTAGGGGTTACAGCATTATATACTGGAAAAATTCCTCCAAAAAGCAGAGCTTCCACAAGTTGCACCCAAACACCTGGATGCACTTAGCTCTGATATTACTCCTAGAGAAATAAAGAAAGCAATAAAGCACCTTACATCAGAAAAGGCCCCTGGTCTGGATGACTTTCCCATTAACGCCTACAAGGTACTCTTTGAGGAAGTCACAGGCCCTCTAACAGAGTTGTTTAATGTTGCGGGTAGGGAAGGGGGGTTGGATGCTTTCTTGCAGGAAGCCCACATTACCTTCTTGCCCAAAATGGACAAGGAGCTAGAAATGCTAAGCTCCTATTGGCCCATCTTCCTGTTTAACATTGACATTAAAATACTGGCAAAGGTTTTGGCAGCTAGAATCGGCAAAGTGTGATATAGCCTGATTGGGTCTGAACAAATGGGTTATATGCAGGACAGATTGTCAACAGATCACTTCTATAAATTGGGCCATATACTAACATACTAACATACTATTTGCCAGCAGATTAGGCCTTATGGTCTATCGAGTCTGCTCGAACCTAGATCCTTAGTTCCATATAATCTCCACCTCCAGAGACTCCAACATTCCCACAGCGCTAGTGTCTCTGGATGCGGGGAAAACTTTCAGTAAAGTCTCCTGGTACTTTCTATACCTCACACTGCATACTTTTGGTTCCCCAGGGACATCGAGAAATTGGTTAACGTTCTTTGCTCACATTCAACACCTAAAATTCTTGGTAATGGAGTATATTCCTAATCATTTTCACTACAGAGGGGTACAAGGCAGGGCTGCTCCCTCTCCCCTTATTTATTTAATTTGTACTTGGAGCCATTCATTAGATTGCTCATGGCAGTTAACAAGTGCAGGTCATTCAAGTGGGCAATCAGTAATCACTAATCACACATACAGTAAACAATTCCCACATACACTGATGATGTGCTGTTATATCTTGAGAACCACAACCAATCAATTCCTGTAGCTCTAGCACTGTTTCAGGAATTTGGCACTCTATCAGGATAAAGACTCACTACTGACAAAAAAACATCATGCCTCTGAGTCATCTCACTGCCAAAGAACAAGCCCTGAGATAGGGTGGCACATGGAACCAGGAAGCACTTAAATACTTGGGTATCATGAGCTCCAGGAGTAAGAAAGTAATGGTTTCCAAAAATACAGAACCCTTATTAGTTGAGATTAAACAAGATTTGAATCACAGGACAGTCCTACCTCTGACCCTCTGGGCAAGAATAAATGCTGTTAAGATAAGCATTCTTCCCTGATTGCTGTACTGTCTGGAAATGATAGGCCAGGTAGTCCCGAATAGGTGATTCTGCAACTTTAGAACAATACTGTCTACTTTCTTTTAGTGTAACAAAACCCCACGTAAGGCATACAGTAAGCTGACTCCTCACAAATTTCAGGGTGGGCTCCAGCTTCCTGATTTTAGACAACACTATCTAGCACAGCATGCATAATGGCTCCTTTGGTAGAATGAGGGAGCAGACCAACTCACAGAGGACCAATATGCCCCACATTGGCAGAGAATGGAAATGGATCCGTGCAAAAAGGCAGGGATCATTATCCGGTTCTGCCCCCACAACCCACACAGCAAGATCCCTCAAACTCTCAAGCCTACACTCACTGGTTCCTCCCTCCCGGCAAGTAACAACTGCACAGGCTTGTGGGCATCAAACCCTTGAATGATCTATGCTGATCAACCTATAGTGGGTAATTCTAATTTCAAAATTCAAAATAAGATGACCACCCTCCCCAATTTCATACCCGGGATGGATTTCAGTACCTTGCACCACTTGGTAGATGGGGATTCTATCATATCGGTTCCATGTCAATTGAGCAATTCAATATGGGCTAACATGAAAAAGATGACACAATAAAAGCGACCATAATTTAAGAGAGTCCACATTAGAATGAAGCACATGAAGGCAAATACCCCTTGGTACAACTGCTATACGGATATGTAAGTAACTTACCTACCCAGACACACCCTTACTACAAATCCGTGTCACTCTCTCTATATCCCCATACCCCCATTTCTACTATTCTTACAGAATGCTGCAATTGGTTAGTGGGGTATCGCTCATGTCTTCCATGCACTGTACTTATCTCATTGCTGTTAGTGCTGTCGCCATTATTGAGTCACCCAAATGATTTTGCGATTTTGTACTCACCCCTTTAATGTGATACCATCATATCACTTGATAAATTTAAACAATATACTGCTACCACCAGAATCTCCATTTTCAAGGCTGCAGCATATACTAGCAACATTGCTAGGTCCCAAACCTTGGGCCTTCAATAGAATGCAAGTATTGGATGAGTTAAGCCTCCTAGCCAAGCAGCAGCACACACTATCTTTAATTTACAAGAACCTGAACCAGTCAGTAACCCTGTTAGACAGTGATTCATGTAAGTACCACAGAATCTGGACCTCAGGCTCCTCCACCTCTCAGCTCCTGTCATTGCCACTCACCCTTCTCACCTGCTCAATCTTTCCTTCTTCAGTGCTATTCCTCAATTCTGGAAGTTGGTCGAGGTTATTCTACTCACAAAATTGGTGGCCCTCCTCCTGGCAACTACTGTCCTATCTCCCGGTATGCTGCAAGAGAAACTTGTCCACCCTAGACTTCTTACTTTTTTCTTCCTTCAGTTTCCTTTCACCCTTCTAGTCTGGCTTCCTGAATCACCATTCCACCTTTTCCTCCCTGCTAAATATAACTGATTCTGTCTTCTCCAGGATGGATCAGAGGTACATTATGGCCACTATATTCACCAATCTGGCCAAAGCCTTGGACTCAGTGTCCCATCCACTCCTTCTGGACAAGCTGAGGTCTGCTGGCCTCTCAGCTCTTGTTGTTTCTTGGTTCCATTCCTACCAAATGGGCTGAGAACAATCGGTACAGGCTGGAGATACCATGTAACCTCCCTTTCCTATTCAGGCCAGGATGCCACAGGCCTCTTTCTGGGGTCCCATCATTTTCTTAATTTGCCCTTCTGCCTGTGCTAACTTAAAAATCCACATGTATGCAGATGACACAGTCATCTTCTCCTCTGGTAACACCATTACAGCTGTGGAAGACCTGCTCCAGCAGGTCTTCAACAACCTTCTGCACTGGTTTCAATCCAACCAACTCAGAATCAACACTAAAAAAAGGTTTCTGTGACCTTTGGTGCCAGTCAGAAACTGGCCAGACTCACTGCCTCCTCTCCGTCTTTGCCATTTTGGATGGCAAGCCTTGCAGTGTGGCTAGACAGCAAGCTTGACTTGGCAGCTTACATTGATGCTATCCATGCAAAACTTTTTTCCAAAGCTTGGTGCCCTGTACCACAGCAAAGACTGCTTATCTCTGCATGTCCAAAAGGAGCTTGTAACCAAAATGTTGCCCCTTGTCTTTGACTATGAAGATGTGATCTATGCCACCACCGCTTCCACTTCCCTTGCCAGATTGGACATCCTCCGCAGCTCCTCCTGCTGTTTTTCTACAACCCCCCCCACAAGCACCATTGTTCCTATATTCATCCCTATCCATTCTCCCTTTGCCCTGTCATCACCAGGCTCACTGCATTTCCTTCATGTCCAAATACTGGTTTGGTTCCCCTCCCCCCTCTCTTTTTTCCTCTCCCACCTCTCTCTGCTTCCTGTTCTCTTCATTCCAGGGACCATCAATCCTTACCCCCCCTCCACTGCTGGGCAATCCGCCTTCTTATTTTGACTCCACTCACTGTGGAACCAACTGTCCTCCTACCTCGGCTTGTCCCCATCACCTGGCTCCCTCAGTCACCAGTGGAAATGTCAATGCCTCCTCACCTGTTCTTGGAACCTTTCTTTCTGATACCACCACAGCTGAGCCTGGTGAGCAGCCAGCTGGGTTCTCACTACTGCATTGGTTTAACTTCCATACCACTACAGTTTTCTCCTTCCATTATGAAGCCAGGCAATAACTAGCCCCTCAGATCAGTCACCTGTTGTTAGAATTGTTCGGGTTCACCAAGTACTGCTGCCACTTCTGATCATGCACTTGTTAGGTGCTCACATTGAGCTGTACTGCACTTTATTTTTTGCTCATACAATTGTTCAGTATTTATTCTACTTTTGTACCAGTTTTTACTGTATGTTGTTCAGATGTTTTGCTACTATGTATTGTACTGCTGTTCTTCCACCGTTCCCCACCCAAGGTCACACCTGAAAATGAGCCTTGGCTACCTTTGTAGAAGCTGGAGGAGGAAGCGGCTGCATGCTTGTTTGGGAGCTGAGCAAGCAGAGAGCTAGATATGCATTTATCTGGTTTATAAAAGGTATTCCACCATTGCCTATAACTATAAAACAAGTTCTAGCTGTTTTCCAGTCATTCTTGTGCTGCAGACTTGTCCCAGGCATTTTTTTGCTTTTGTTTCTCTTTCCCACTGGCCATGTAATCCTGGTGGTGGGGGAGCCCTGCCTGAGGGAGAGAAGTGCAAACACCCCGTAGAGGGTGCTCAGCTGTGAAAATGTCTTAGTGCGGATTTGGATTTGGGGATCAGAGCCAGGAGCTAGATTCGAGTAGAGCTGCACAGCTGGTCCGCTGTGAAATCCATGGTGCAAAGCTGGAAGAGGGAACAGATTCAGAAAAGAACAAGACCAGAGACCAGAGACCAAGAGACTTCTCCCTCTTCCCCCGAGTGAAATTTCACATAAAAGAAATATTAAACGGGCATTAGGGCTATAGGAATTCAGGTGTTGTATTTGCAAACACACCCCTTACTCCCTGATATTTACATTTTTGTTCTTTTCTGTTTGTTCTATGCTTGTTTTATGCCTAAATTTTGTTTACCCGGGCCCAGATATTCAAAAGGGTTGCACATGGCGCAATGGTGTTGCACCATGCACAACCCACTGATGCGCCCAGTGCGATATTTAAAGGGAAAGTGCACCAAGACAAATCCCAATGCACCGGGTGCATCAGACAGGCACAGGTAGGGCGCGGCCCATGCATAAACTGCACAGCCCGATATTCAGCCTGGGCCATGCAGAGTTATGCAGGTGCAACCCCTACCTGTGCCTGCACAAAGTTACACCTAAAAAAAAAGGAACAAGTCGAGGGCCACCCACAGATGAGCTGCCGCATTGCAGGGCGCAACACAGCAGCTGCCACCTGTGGGTGGCCATCATCTGTTCCCGCCGCAACTGGTGGCACCCCCATGCCCCAATCGCCCGATCGTGGGCATCAGACATCCCCCTCCCAAAGTCCAATATCCCTGGTGGTCCAGTGGACTGCACGGAGCCCAATCTCGGGCGGCATTCCTCACCCCAACCCCAAGTCCGATATCCCTGGTGATCTAGTGGACCCCACCCCACCCTCCCACTGAGCCCCACCACCCCTCCCCATCAGCTGGTGGGCAGCAGCAACCACCCTCTGCCGCCCGCCGCCCACCGACTGACAGCTCAGTAGGGCTGCAGCCCATTGGTTCAGAGCATGAGCCAATGGGCATGCAGCCACTCGTACTAGTCAGTCCAGAATATGAATGAATTCATTCACATATCTGGACTGACTAGTATGGCGGGCTGCACGACATTGGCTCATGCTCGAACCAATGGGCGGCAGTCCCACTGAGCTGTCAGTCGGTAGGCAGCGTGGGTGGTCAGGTGGGGTGCTACTGCCTGCTGGCTGACTGGGGAGCGGGTGGTGGGGCCCAGTGGGCGTGGTGGGGTGGTCCACCAGTCCTCAGGGATATCAGACTTGGGGTGAGGAATGCCACCTGTGATTGGGCTCCGTGCGGTCCACTGGACAATGAGGGATATTGGACTTTGGGGGGGGATACAGGGATGCCCGCGATCGGGCTCATCGCAGTCCACTGGACCACCAGGGCTATTGGACTTTGGGGATACAGTGATGCCCTCGATCGGGCTCCGTGTGGTCCACTGGACCACCAGGGATAAGGGACATTCTTTGTCCCTTATGGGACGTCCCACGTTAGGGCTGCAGGGGGCGTTGGTCCCCGATGGCTGCTGCCTGGCAGGGCGCCAGGCACAAGTCATCGGGGATTGGCGCACCTGCATGCTAATGGCATGCAAATGGGGCCTTAATAAGATTCAAATGGCCCTCCATGAGCTTTGCATAAATTATGGCTCCATTTGCATGTTCCCCCTTTGAATATCGCAGGTGCTGTGCATGGCACAATGGCACTTGCACCACTGTATCTCAATGCTCCACTCTGACCACTTGCGCTGGCACAGTGCCACTGTGCCATGCACAGTGGTGGTGGCCAGGGTGCGATATTCAAAGCAGTTGTGCCATAGCACAACTCCATTAAATATCGCCCTGGCCACACCCGTGCGCAACAATTTTGAGCTGCGCCCAGGCTTGCGCCACAGCCTGGTGCAGTTTGAATATCTGGGTCCCTGAGTTTGGGGGGATTTTGGATCAAATCTACTCATATTTTAAAGTTTAGGAGGTCCCAAACCCATTTCCACATGCTATTTGTATTTGTATTTTTCTTCTTCCTCGGTATTGCATTGTACTTGACTGCACTTGACTGTGTCCTCATACACTCTTATATACTTTGAGTGGTGAATTGAGTATTTGTCAAGTTTGATTGTACAGCTATACAGACATTTTACTATTTTATTATTTTAGTTCAATTTTAGTCAAATGAGATTAAAAGTGCAGGGCTTCTGTACTTCTGTTATTTCAGCCCTCTTTAAAATTAAATTCTTTTTTTTTTTCTCGATTTAGTGTAAACCGAAGTGGCGCAGTCCCATGACAAGGATAAACATTTGATATTTGAACATTCTGTTTTATAAATATTCACTTGAAGATTAAATGTTAAAGATTATAAGTTAAAGTCCTTTATCTTTCACGCCACCAGGTCATGTGATAAAGCTGCTTAAAAGAGCATACGCGACATCTCACCCTAGAGTTTGCCAGAGACAAGGAAAGTCTTCTGCCAGAGGTTCTCATAGAGTCAACTGGCAATTTCCCTCTGAGAACTTCCTTTTGTTGCTCAGATGAGCTAACCGTACTATTGTGGACATTAGTTTTAACAAAACTTACTTGTTTGCCCTGAAGGCTCTTTTAGTTCTGTTTTAGTTTTCTTAGTGTTTGAGTCAACGCTCAAACAAGTATTTTATGACCAGAGGAGCATGTTGGACTTTTTGGCAGGCTGTCACATTGACCTAGCAGGCATGGCCTTTGTCTGTTTCACCAGTGTTTTTTTGAGAACAAGTGTCCTTCTTTCTCCCTCCTAACTGTTTCACAAAAGTAAGTTTTTGTAAGATTATATAAAGCAACTTCTCTTTTATATTTTTTTATTGAAAATCATTGTTATAAAACTGCGTTTTTTTTTGCTGCTTATATATTTTATTCCTGTGCTCTCCATAAACCCAATTATATCTAGTCAAGTATATATTTACTTTTTTAAAAAATTAAATAGCTGTGGGGTGGTATAATAAGAGTATAAAATAATAGGTTTTTCAGAAGTGAAAAGCTGTAAGTCCCTCTCTTTTTTTTAGTTCTAGTGATGGAAACAAATCACCTGGCTGAAAGGATTTTACACTTTCTGCATCAGAATTCACTATCCATAGCACGCTGCTCCAAGCCACTACTGGCTCCTCTTGCAAGGGGTGGAAAGGACATCAAATCTGTATTTACATCCTACTACTTTATGGTTTTCCTTTTTTGCTCTTCATTCAAGAATTACAAAGAAGTTGGGACTTCGTGTTTTGCTTCTGAATACATTTTTTTTTGGCACAAACCTGTTGCTTATGCAGAAGGGCAGTTATATTGTGTTGCCAATAAACAAATATAGAAGAACTGCAAAACAATACACTAACTTCTGATCTAGGTTTTGGTTTGATTTTTTGATTCTGATTTATTGTTACCATAGGAGTTTTAAAGACTATTTTACACAGCAACTCTTTACTACTGATCTGTTATTGATCTGTTAATAGAGCTTTTTGTCAGAAAGGGAGAATGGAAACAAGACAAACAGCCAGAAACTTAACAACCAGTGTCTTTAAGCCCCAATCCAAGAAAAAACAGATGGAACTGAAAAAGAAAGCTATTGCTAAAAAGAAAGGGAACGTGGTTGGTTCTGTAGCTGATTTTGGGAAAGGGACAAAAAAAGATAACAAATTATATTCTGGGCCCAGGCCTGCACTAAGCTGAGAGAAGTGATGTTCTAAGAACTCAAAGCATGATAATTCCAACTCTTAGTTCATCTTCCATTGACACCTGTAGAAATGATTTTGCTCTGTCAGAAGTTAGCGAACATCCAGTAATGAGAGCAATAAGGATCTTAGAAAATGGCAGTGATATTACCAAACAAAATCCTGCAGAGAAAACAAATTTAACTTTGGATGATTATCAGGAGAACTGGGGAAAGAAAGAAAGGGAAGAGAGAAATCACCCCACAGAAATAATTATGGGGGAACCCCTGGATATTAACGAATTCTCAGTCATAAACAATGAGAATAATGAGTCTAGAGACTCCCCAATATGAAATCTAAAGATATCCTTTTCATAGGAATTTGAGGCATTTTTAACTCCTTACACATAAAGACTAAAAACAGACCTCTTACAGTCCTCAGTGGAAAAGGTAGGTCCACTAGAACCAATAACCTTAAAATCTCTGGTCATACAGCCAGTTCAGGGGGGAAAAAGAGAGATAGAAAAAAATAGAGGAAAGAAGGAGGAATCTAGCAGTAAAGATCTAGTTAATAAAGATGAAAGCACTATTATAGAAACCCTCAGATAAATTTGAAATGGAATATTGCTTAACAATGACCTTCTGATGAATTTTACGTCATCTCTAAATACATTAATTGACAGGAAGCAAATGGGTAATAACTCTAAGATTGTAAAAGGAAAAATAAAACAGCTCCAAACAAAAGTAATGATGGTGTACAGATTCATACTTTAATAAAAAAGACTACAATAGGAATAGGAAATAAGGAAGAGCGGGAGATATGGAATGTGGTAAACTATCTAAAGAAGAGTAAGAAGAACAGAGGGAACAACAAATAATACTAGACAAAAAAAGGAAGCCCAGAGCCAGCCGATAGGCACTCCTCAAAGCCCGTTTGGGCAACTGCTGCACAAGCCTGCCCGACTCCCTCCGAGTGGGCAAGAAAGGAGCCTGCATCTGCTCCAGAGGCAGTCAACAGGTACAGACTGCAACTCAAACAGTAACTGTGCACTTCACTTGAATTTTAAAAGTGGCACCTTTTTCCAGTCTGAGCCCTCATTTGGTCTTCGCTTGGGATCTGCAGTTCTTTATCTGTAACCCACTGCCATCTGTAATTACTGCTCACTGCTGTGCAGTTTCTTATCTTTATTTTATTTACAACCTAGTTTGCAACCTGGACGCTAGTGACTTAAATCCCTGTATCTCTTTGATGGTTTCTACCAACTAAGGGATAGAACAGGATTTTTGCCTGGTTTCACTGTATCTTTACACTGCTTCAACTGGTTTTGATTGTGCTTGCTACACCAGTGATAATTTTGTTAAAGCTACATCTTTTCTCTTATTAATTAGAATCCAGACTAGTGACTGCATTTATTTAGACTGTATTCTTACACTGCTTAAACTGGGTTTGGATTTTGTTAAAGCTGCATTGTCTCTCAGATTAACTTAGAATGAGGCTAGTGTGACTGCATTTATTTTAAACTAATTGCTACTGCTACAGTTTAAATAGCTCTTTTTCCCAGACCAGACACTTTTTTTTGTCTACTTTTCCATTTTCAAATTACACTGCAAAGCCACTAGAGGGCAACAATCACATGTAAGTTGCAATCCTCTTCTCACTGCTCTCCCCCTAACACTTCTAGTCCTGGGTCCTTCATATCTAAAACAAATGACCTACGTCCTAACATTCAGTGGTGTGATCTGAATCTGTGACCCTACCACTGTACCAAAAGGCTGCCACATTTCAGTAAGATACTTGTGACCACTTTTATCTCAGACCATGACCAATATCACTACACATCAAGTGCCTACCAGACTGGTGCTACTCATACTGCTGTGTCTTAGTATTGATGCATCCCCCCCGGCAGGTCCTTCACCCCTGTCAACCCATCCTCACACACTCCCCACCCTACCACTCCCCGGCCCACCTACAGTGTCAAGCACTCCCCCTTTGCACCCCTCACCAGCTCATCTGTCCACATACCCCTGCTGCACAGACTCCCCTCAGCCCCCCCTTCTATCTGGCCATCCCAGCTCTTTGGTCCCTTCCTATTTCTATCTTTCTCTAGAGCCAGGCCATGCATGGTACCCAGCCCAACCGAATCAGAAAGCACATGGCTCTTTTCAAACTCATCTCCCTCCTACTTCTACTGTCAGGCAACATCCACCCCAAGCCAGGCCCCATAGCAGACAGTCCTAACTGCCCCTCCACTGGTCTATGTATGGCCTTGATGAATATTTACAGTCTCCTTAAAAAATTTGACAATCTACAGGGCTGGGTTGCCCAACACCAACCGGATATCCAGCACTAGTGAAAACATTGCTATCCAAAAAAAACCCTGATCACTTAATTACCATAACAGGTTATGCACTCTTTCAGAAACACAGGGTTGAGAAAAGTGGAGGTGGCTGTGTGATATACCTCAGAGATACATTGCAAGGGCTTGCCCCCCCACCTCAACTGGAGCATGGTGCCCAGGCAATCTACCTCAAAATTTACACTGGTGCCTCCAGAGCCCCCCTAATAATCACGGCTGCCTATATCCCCCCTCGGCACCAGTTTCCTGCCTTTCAGTCACTTCTAGAGCACCTCTCCAATCTGCCCAGCAAACTGGAACAGACCACGATGGGTGATCTTAATATTAACTGGCTCTTCAGCTCTGCCTCCCAAGCCAAGGATGCTATAGCAGCCTTCGACCTTACACAGTTGGTAACTACTCCCACCTGATTCCACCCTACCAAAGGCACTGCCACACTTCTGGACATTGTCCTCTTGAACAGACCTCATAAAATCACCAGCACCTCTGTACTACCCAATGCCCTCACTGACCACTCACCTAGCATCCTCTCCTGATCCTGTAAAATGAAAAAAAACAGCACCAAAAACTGTCCTCCGATGGTGCATTCACTCTGGCAAGCTAACACAACTTAGAGAGTACCTTTCCAGCTCGGACTGGTCCCTGATTAAAAAAGCTCCTGACATTGACACTGCTTTCAGTTACTTTGTCTGCTCATTTAATGGAGCGTGTGACATCTTTACTTCCCTTACTAAATCATCTATTAAGGAGCATAACTCCCTGTGGATAACCCTGGCTATAATCAATCAACTACAGAGTTGTGATAACCTCTGGCACAAAGCAATTGAATCTGGCAAGCCTGCAGATAGGCAGACCTATAGTGCTGCATGCAATAAATGCACCTTGGCCATCTGCAAGGTAAAATCCGACTACTACAGATCCACTCTTACCTCCTCCTGGGGGTCTGCCTGAAAGGTCTGGGATAATATTAAGGAGCTGAAAGGAAAGTATACAATGCCCCCACCTGCCCAGCTTGATGTAAATGTCTCACTCACCACAGACCCACAGTGTATCACCGATAGACTCAATGAAGCTTTCTCAGACCTCAGTGCAGTCCTTACCACCAACTTCTTCAACCCTGCCCCTGCTCTCTCCCCCACCTCCACTGCCTCCCTTTCCAGTTCAGGGCCTCACACCATCTGAGGCCAAATTCTAAATACTTGAAGCCCTCAGTGACACTGGCTATAGTAATGACACACTGGATGCAAAACTCCTTTGCCTAGTTCTGGATGCAGTCCTTGCACTCCTTGCTAGCCTTGTCAATTACTCACTCTGTCATGGTCAAGTCCCTGCTGCTTGGAAGACTGCAGTGGTCACACCTATACACAAAGGTTGGGACCGTTCCTCCCCTGGGAACTGCTGACTGATCTTGATACTGCCCCTTCCCCCCCAAAAGCCCTAGAAAAAATTGTGGCTGACTAAATGACTGAATACCATGACAAACACAATCTCCTTTGTGTGGAGCAGCACAGTTTATGCAGGGGGCATAGCACCACTACCGCCCTCATAGAGTTTTCCAACTATTTACACACAGCCCTGGATAAAGGGATCCTCGTGGGTGCAGTCTACATTGACCTATCAAAAGCCTTCAATACCATCTGCTATGCACTCCTCATATCCACCCACTCCCAGTTAGGTTTCTCACACGGCCCTCTGTCCTGGTTCTCCAACTACCTCACCTCCCAGTCACAGTGTGTGAAAATCAACAGTACCCTCTCTGCCACTCAGCAGGTCCACTCGGGTGTCCCACAAGGCTCAATTCTTGGACCTCTGCTTTTCAGTCTGTACTTAAATGTGCTCCCCAGCTCCTGCTCAGAAAAAATGCTCCTCTATAAAGATGACACAGTCCTTTTCACATCCCACCAGACCACCTCCAAAGTGCCCTGCAACACTTTCTCTTAATAAGGTGGAATCCTGGTTTCTGGACCATTGCCTTATAATTAACATAAAAAAGATGAAGCACATGCTATTCTCGCATTCCCAAAGCAAATCCAGGGATACCTGTTTCACTGTTCTGTCGAGCACCCTCCTTCCCCTCAAACAGTTAAAAACCTACAAATACCTGGGAATCACCTTCGACTCTGCTGTCTCTTTTCATGACCACACACACACCCTCGCTACAGCCATAAATACACATGTTGGCCTACTGTACTGCCACAAAAGCTGCCTATCACCTGCAGCCTCAAAGCTGGCCATCACCTCCTCTGTGCCATCCCTAGTGGACTATGGCATCCTGGTGTACAGTGCAGCAGACAAAACCGCACTTAATAAAATCAAAATGTCCCTGAACAAAGCCTGTCGTCTACTTATGGGCTCCAGCAGACTCACCCACACATGTACCTTATTTGACCTTGCTGATTTTCTCAGCCTTGAGGAAAGGTTGCACTACCAAACCTGCCTCCTAACCAACAAAATTGTTGCAGGCCTTGCACCTCCAGGCCTAATTTCCATACTCACTCTCTCCATCCCTGCCATCTCCACCCGGAGCACACTCAAGTGTATACTTCAAGTGCCCAGGGTCAGGACATCTCTGGCTCAAAGGTTCTTCCACTACCAGGCCCTGACCTGGAGCAATGTCCTCCCCTCTGATATTGTATCTCAACTAAGAATAGGGCCCTTCAAATCTGCCCTTAGGCAACACCTAATCACCACCCGCAGCTGTAACTGCACATAGCTGTTTGCTTCCCTACCTCACTGGGGACCCCCCCCCCCACTGTCTCATGCCCTGGAAGAATATATAGTTGCCCAAGTATCACCATGTTTGTTTTAAGTTACTATCTATTTTTATTTATAACAGAATACAGATTGCTGTCTCTGGTGTACTAGATGGTTTAGCTACATCACAGTATAGGACCTGTATTGAGTTTCACTCGCTTCTGAGTTGTATTCCTGGTATTTATATACATACATGTATAGTGTTTTCCTGTATAGAGTTTTTGCTCTCGTATGAATTTTATCCCTTGTATTTATGTTCATACATGTATAGTGTTTCCTACGTCGATCTGTACTCTATGTAACTATGTCTGTATTTGTGTATACTATCTGTTTCCTGATGAGGAGCCATTGTAAATGAGCCCCTGACTCAAAGGTTTGCAATTCTGATTTCTACAAAATAAATAAATAAATCCAGTACCCACTGATAACCAATGTAAAGATCCAGATAAGAAAGTGTTAATACTGGAAGAGGGAGGTAAACAAAAAAGAAATGTCATCACTGAAATGGAAGAGGTTACTCCAGTTACTCAAACTGATAGTGGATGTGAACATGGTAATTCTAAAGGGAAATATATGAATACAGAGGCTATGATAGTTCCCAGTAAAGAACAATTGATAGAAAGTGAATTGATAGTACCCACAATATTTTTTAAGGGACTACCTAAAACTAGAAATGAAAACCCCATAACACTTAAGCTGGCAGTCTATAATGTTTGCAAGGGAGTTTTGTGACAAAGGTTTATGTGGTTGGATATCATTTCTGCCTGCAGATATAAGGTAGGCAAGGAGAAGGACTGGATCTGTCTGGTCACAAAAACTACTGCTATCAGACAAAAAATATTGTCAGCAAAAAATGACTTGGTTACCCTAGGAATTAAAGCAGAAACAACAATAACCCCAGAAAATGAACAAAGGTTGGAAAGAGCTAAGCCTAAAAATAAAAATGATAGACAAGGACAAAAAGAAAAGATGGAGTGGGTCAAAAGCTACAACAAAGAATTACTAATTATATTTGTCCCAGCAGAAACAATTCATGAACTGGAAACAAATGATGACATCTTGAACCGAAAAGATAGAAGTATAAGGGGTAGGCTGCAAAAGGGCATCAGAATAAATGCAAGTGTGTTACTTGAGAGCTTGGAAGAATGGATCCAGCTCTCAACTAGTAACTCACAACTTGATACAGAATCACAAGCTTCCAATTTGGATAGTCAACTTACTGTTAGTCGATCTGCAGATATAGATGAAGGAAACTGACATTCTGATAAATTCCGTAAAAACTGACCTACAGATCTGGAATATAGCTGGAATATTGCTGGCATTGCAAGTAAACTTAAGGACATTAGTTGTTTAAGGTTTCTAACTACTCATTCTATAGTTATGCTCCAAGAAACCTGGGCCACTAACACAGATATGTGTTAGTTAGAGGGCTATTACTCTTGGCATATCCCTGCAAGGAAACTGAGTGCATAGGGGTGTGCCACCGGAGGTGTATGTACTATGACAAAAGTAGACATGGAGATTAATGCTAAGTGTATTTGGAAAGATGACAACTATGAGTTACATGTGATAACAGTGAAAGCCTAAAGGCGATTGCAGTTATCGAGAAGTCAAGAGTGCTGAAAATTTATTTCCACACTCTGACACCCCAGCGCACAGCAAAATGGCACTAGAGACTTAGTTTTTTTTATGTTTTATGTGGGGGCAGTGCCCCCGCACCCTCCTACTTAAGGATATTCAACTCCAGGGAGGGGTGCGTGTCCGGGGGGTGAAAACATTTAAAAAAAAAAAAGGTTCAGACCAGGCGCAACAAAAACACACCAGCGCTCAGACCTGAACCCAGTACCCTGCTGACCAGTGCCATTAACACACCCGCCACACCATGGGATTGGCTCGGAAACCCACTGCGGCACCACCCCTCACATTTCCTCCCACCCCTCACAATGTATGCTCACTCCCCCTCGCACATGTACGTATAGAGACATCCCGTCACTATATTTGCTGACCCCCCCATCTGGCCGCCCTACCCTACAGTAACCCTGGAGACATAGAAACATAGAAACATAGAATTTGATGGCAGATAAGGACCGCTTGGCCCACCCAGTCTGCCCATTTCCCTACCTGATGGATAAGCTGCAGATCCTAGTTAACCAGCAGCCTACTTCTTCCTACCCCAACCCCCTAGAATTGCCTTATGACTGTCCCATGCATGCTTGAATTCCACCACTGTTTTTGACTCCACAACCTCCTCTGGAAGGCTGTTCCATACATCCACAACCCTCTCTGTGAAAAATACTTCCTTAAATTACCTCTGAGCCGCCCCTTCTATCTTCAAATTGTGCCCCTTGTTCTTGCACACCTCTTTTTGAAAGATGCTACCTCTTGGACTTTGTTGATTCCTTGAGGTACTTGAAAGTTTCTATCATGTCCCCTCTCTCCTTTCCTCGAGGCTATACATATTAAGCTCCTTAAGTCTCTCTTCATATGTCTTCTGGTGAAGACCCTGCACCATTTTAGTTGCCCTCCCTGACAGCTTCCATCCTGTCTATGTCTTTTGGAGATTGGTCCAGAACTGCACGCAGTACTCAGATGTGGTCTCACCAGCTGTCTGTACAGAGGATAATAATCTTGTTTTCTACTGGTGATGCCTCTCCCTATGCATCCAGTATCCCCCAGCCCTCCTTGCTGCCCTCTCACATTGCTTGCCCACCTTTAGGTCATCTGATATGACTACCCCAGGTCCCTTTCCATTTTGTTGTTGTTAGTATCTCCCCCATTGTGTACTCTTCCCCTGGTTTTTTTTCCCCAGGTGCATTACCTTGCACTTTAGCATTGAATCTAAGCAGCCATACATTTGACCATTCTCTAACTCTTGCCAAGTCCTTTTCATCCTTTCCACCCACCTGTGCATCAACTCGGTTGCAGATCTTTGTGTCATCTGCAAAGAGACATATTTTCCTTCCAGTCCCTCTGCAATGTCGCTATAAAGACATTGAAGAGGACTGTCCCACACTAAATCCTCCTGTACCCCACCGCTAACCCCCTTTTTCAGAGAGGACTCCATTTACTATTACTCCTGTGTCCTATTCTCCAGCCCTTACCCAGGCTGTCATCTTGGGACCCACCCCAGGCTGGCTAACTTGTATATTAATCTTTTGTGGGACTGTGTCAAATGCCTTGCTAAAGTCTAGGTAGGCCATGTCCACAGCCCCTCCCTGATCAACTACTTTGGTCACCCAGTCAAAGAAATCTATCAGATTTGTCTGGCATGACCTTCCCACTGTGAATCCATGCTGCCTTGGGTCCTGTGCCCCTCTGGCCTCTAGATACGCAACAATTCTTTCCTTCAGAAGTGATTCCATCATTTTCCCTACAATGTGCTAGGGATTGGGTCACTGTTATTGTAGGCACCCAATCCCCAGTGCTGATATCTCATTCTACCCAACTATGATAGATTGTATGTGGAAATATCTAGAAAGAACTTTCCATCTTGTATTTTGGTTAATGTCTATATACCCCCTCATACACAAAAAAACTCCAGTAACTCAATTTCTTCAAAAACTGGAAGAAATATTAATTTCTTTGCAGGTACAATCCCCAGGGACTACAATATTAGTGGGTGGTAATTTTAACGCTAGAACAGGCACACATCCAGAGTGTAAAAGAAATAACTTGAATCTGGATGATATGCTTGATATTTCTGTAATATCTTTACTAGATTCCAAAACTAATATGCAAGGAATAAGACTGTTAGATTGCCTGAATACACTTAATTTGAGAATATCAAATGGCACAAGCAGTGGTGATAAGCTAGGCAGTATAATCTTCTCTAATCAAAATGGAGGGAGTGTTATTGACTACTTTATAGCAGATGCATTCTCTATGGCAGATGTTAGGCAGGTAACAGTAGCAGGTCTATGGGATAGTGACCACAGACCCCTTAAACTTTCTATTTCTGGAATATGGGACATCTGTAAATATCCAGACTATTTAAGGAGAACAGATGCTGATAAGAATATGATGAGTCATAATTCTAGGAAAATCAAATGATCAACACACATGGTGGATACAGTGTCGGAAATTCTAAGGTCAGAAAAATAATGTCTTTAAGAAATAGATGTACAGTGTATTAGATATAGGTGACAGTGCCCAGGCTGATGTCTGGGGACATTTTAGAGGTATGGAAGAAGAGATCTCCAAGCATCTTGATACAAAACAGAGAACTAGAATGGTGGATATGTGTCAAGAAGCAAAATGGTTTAATAAGGATTGCATAAGTATGAAAAAACATTTTTTAAAGGTAGGAAGATGTTCGTGGAAATATAATCTTATTGTTGATAGAATCTCAATAAAACACCTTAAAAGTGAATATAAAGTATTGATTACACAGAAAAATGCTAAGCACCACAAGTTGGCATAAGCTTCAGGAGGCAATTAGAAGAAAGGACAAGGTAACATTTTGGAATACAGTTGCATTTGGAATGGGCAAAAATAGATTTAATATTGATGCTGTCATTTCAAGAAAAGAATGGTTTCAATATTTTTGGAAAATATCTGGTGGTCCAAACACTGGGAATAAGCTACTACAACTTAACAACACAACAAATATAACATTATATGATGTAAACATGGATATCAATACTATGGGCAGGATTCACAAAGAAGATGCACCTGGCGCATCTCAGATGCTCCGGCACAAGTCAGATTCACCGAGCCAGGCAGTGGCATTCACAAAGAGATGTGCCATGCCAAGCAACAAGCGCAACAACACTGTGAATCACCACAGGACACAACAGTGCATCCGCAGAAGCGCCAGCACATCCAGAGATTCCCCAGGGCAGGCAGGCAGCCCTGCAGCCACACAGGGGAGCCAGCAGAACAACTGGAGCAAAACAGCAGGGCAGGAGAAGCAAACACAGAGCCATTACAAACAGACCCACGGACACAGGTGTAGAGTAAAACATGTTTATAAAATGTAATGGCCATAGAAACTGCACAGATCAAATGCCAGAAAAGGAACATCATCAACAACATCAACAACAACAACATCCACAGAAGGGGATGAGGGGGAGCTGGGATGGATATGAGGATGGGAAAAGGGACAGAAACAGGGAACAGGGTAGTGCAACTATTTACACAGGAAGGCCCCCAGTCGGTGGCAGGGGTACACTAACAGTGCCGTTCTCTGTCACGCAGCACCCTGGCATGGCCTGGAAGGTGCAGCACGACACCCCACAGGGCAGCTAACAGATGCTGAATAGTCCATGTAAGAGGGCGCAGGGCCATCTGGATAGCCACATGGATCCTCTGGTCCACATCCACTGGCACAGCGCCACCACCATCACCACTTGGAGCAGCACAGCGATCATGGACCCCTATAAAAAATAACAGAAGGAACACACAATGAGGGCCAGAACATGGAACACAACCCCGCCCACCATAGCCCGCACAACACCAGAAAGATTGCAACCATGTAAAGCGGTACTCACCCACCCCTGGAGGGGCACCAGACCTGGCACCCATGTATCAGTGATGACGCTCCTCAGCAGTATCCTTGGCATGTTGGCTGGCCCCTGGACCTGCAAAACACAACACACAGCACCATGAGCTAACATTGCCACAGTGCAGGATGCAAGTCCCCAGCCACCCCACCCTGCCGGCACATGGCCATGCAGCAAATAGCAATGCCAGTGTCCAAGGCAGCTGGTGTAAGTAGGCGCACACAGCCATGCTTGACCCCCCAGCACCAGGGCAAAGCAGCACAGGAGCACCATAGGGGCAGTGATAGACACACACAGCATGTGCCACAGAAGGATACAGCTGGAGAACACCTACCTGGCCAGGGCAGTGCACCACTGTGTACACGGTACCACAGTCATGCCAGCCTCTCTGGGTCTCACCTCTGGAGGTCATCATAGCAATGCCAGTACTGTTCACCTGTGTGTGGCATGCCAGTACGCTGCACAATCCATGAAGCAATGGTGGCCCACACCCTGGCCCTGGGCTCATGGAGGTCCTCCTGTTCAAACAAGTTGCCCTCCATAGCCATGACCTGTGCCACTAGGTGTAGCAGCTCTGAATGTGACCAGTTCATGGCCCTAGGCACCATTATCCCAGCTCCAGGCATCCTACACTGTGTACATACAGCGGCAAGGTGCAATCAGGGGGAATGCGCCATCCACTGACTGTCATGCGCCATGTGCAATGGTGATACACGTGCAGCACACTGCACACTGAATGCAAGTGCAATTGGCCGCTGCTGATGGAACTGCACATGTGCACGCCACCATGCCATGATGCCGCACAGCAAGGACAGGATCGCGCATGCGCTGCGTGCGTACCGGCACCATATTGCACATGGCATATGCCAGTAATGTGTACTGTACATAGTGCGCGATCCATGGGGAGAGACGGACAATGCAGCCTGGGTGGTGCATTATGGGACAAGTTGTGCGATCCGGTACCTGGCACCGTGATCATCAAGCATGCTATGGCGCCCAGACAATGGCGGAATGGTGCATAATGGAAGATGCGCCGTACAACGCATGCATGGGGGATGCACAGTGTGGACTGCCCAAAGCCATGCAGATGCACCACCCAGACCACGCATGCACTGGCAATGCACCGTACTGTCAGTGGGACATTACACAGATGCTCCATGCAAAGTGAGATGAGCTGGGAGAAATTATGCAATTCAGAGAGAATGCACCCCAAACAGCCTCATCATCCATGCTTGGGCATCTTAGCCAATTAGCATCTCATTAACAGTTGCTCAGGCCTCATTTGCATGCCTTGAGCCTTACATGCTCCCAATTCAACAGGCTGAGACCAGGGTAATGAGAGGAGTCAGTGCCTACAGGGTGAGTATACTGCCACAGTCACAGGGCTACAGCACACACTGGTGTGCCTGCATCAGAGTGTGCACAGCTGATGGTGCCCCAGTACACTGCATGTGGGGCCAGCCCACCATCAGGTGGCCACCACAGCAACATGTGATGTATAACCGCAGGACATATCCATGGGGAGACATTGGACAGGTACCTGCTGAGGCCACGGCGGAAGACCGGGTCACTGAGACACACAAAGCACAGCATATTCCAGGCACCGCTGCATGATGGATGACAGCGTGCCATAGCGGTGCATTGCAGGGGGGGGATTCAATGTGTATGGAGGTCAACACATAGTACACAGGGACACAGGGATGGTACGGATGGCTGGGGGTGGACTGCACTGTGAGGTGCATGCAGCGCCATGACACATGTATGTACGTTGCACAGTGCAACACCTGTACAGGCACAGTGTCATCACTGCCAGCACACACACCACTGCTGTGCAAACATTGTGTGCCACCGCATGGCAATCCCCTTCCGCCCTGCAGCCAACACAGTGGTGGCACCCAAGTATGATGGTGCACCATGGTGGTGCAACACACACAGCAGGGGTCTTGGGACACACACACGGCAGACGGGTCGGTGTCACACACCATGTGTTGGCTACATGGTACCTCTGCTGTGTCCTGGGTGCCATGTATGGCACGTGCGCTGTCCCTCATGGACTACACACCATGGTGCATGTCCACCTGTGCCAGACAGCTCATGCATGGACCACAGCACAGGCCACTGGCACCACAGACCATGGTGAGCCTGCAGACAGTGGGATATTGGTGTCCGAGGAGTCAGGTGCTGCCGTTAGGCAGCGACCAAACTTCACACGGGATGAGGAGAGGGCACTCATCGAGGCATGCCAACTATGCTTGGATGTACTCACTGGCAGGGGTGGCAGCAGGACGGTGCATGTAGTGGGCTGGGAGGAGGTGGCCCAGCATGTGAACGTGGTCGCACCATACAACCGCACAGTGCAGGAGTGCAGGAAGCATTAGAATGACGGGTGACAGAGGGCCAAGGAGATGGTGGCCAGCATCCAGGCCTTCCAGCGGTGGAGAGCGGGTGGACCCGGCTCAATGGCACTGCTCAGCCCCAATGAGGCCCTCCTGGCTGCCAGTGTGTCAAAGACATCCGTGCATGTTGTCTCTGGGGGTGGCTCCCAGACAGGGGGCAGCCCATCGCAGCATGGTGAGTAGCTGAGCACCCTGTCTGCACCCACCATGGACAGGCGTGCATACCCGCCGGTGTGTGGCTGACTGCATTGTGCCATGTGCACCCTGTGCATTAACCACATCTCCCTTTCTGTCTTCCACAGCTCCATCATGACTCCATGGAGCGGCCATGGCCGACAGCGCAGCCCCCATAGGCAATGATGCAGGCCCACCACATGGGGCCACTGACATTGACACGGTTGTCTCCATGCTCCACACATCACCGGTCATGGCAACTGTGGTACAGGGCCCTGCAGAGTCCTCCAGCAGCAGTGGCAGTACTGCAGGTGGATACATCTCATGGTTGGGGGGCCTGGCTGGATTGTCTGATGGTGACCCAGAGGATGTGGTGAACATAGCAGATGCACTCATCGTGCTTGCCAGTGGCATGCAGGGTGAGGCCATTAGCACTGACGCATGTTCCACCGTCAGCCGCGCCACTGCCGTGGGCGACTGCAGTGCACACAGTGCGGGGCCGCCTGTGCATGGGACCCTGGGTGCCAACAGCGTTCTCACTGTGCTGGACACCAGTGCAGCAGTGGCATGTATGCCTGGGGCTGTGTGTGCCATGCCCCCTGCACCACTGCCCAGCACAGTACTGTCAGCATCGGTGGCATCCAGGCAGGGCACCAGTGGGCATGCACCCGCAACAGTGGGACCACTGGATGACATGCATGGACAGCAGGTAACCATGCCCAGCCATGATAAGCACACAGCACAGCCTGACAGTGTGTCCACCACCCGTGGATGACCCTGGTGAGGCTGACCAATCCCCAGTTCGGCAGTGCAACCCCCATGCCGTGTCACCTGCTGATGACATGGGTGTCTACCTTGACCTGTTGTGGGCAACTGTGGATGGTCAGGAGGCACAGCACGACTCCCCACAGGGCTGCTGATAGGTGCTGAACAGTCCATGTAAGAGGGTGCAGGGCCACCTGGATGGCCACATGGATCCTCTGGTCCACATCCACTGGCACAGCACCACCACCATCACCACCTGGAGCAGCACAGCGATCATGGACACCTCTAAAAAACAACAAAAGGAACACACACTGAGGGCCAGAACGTGGAACACAACCCCGCCCACTGCAGCCCACCCAACACCAGAAAGACTGCAACCATGTAAAGCGGTACTCACCCACCCCTGGGGGCACCAGGCCTGGCACCCATGTATTGGTGACGACGCTCCTCAACAGCATCCGCGGCATGTTGCCTGGCCCTGCAAAACACAACACACAGCACCATGAGTGAACACTGCAAACCGGGGAGGAGCAGGGGGCAGGGGAGGGTGCAGCAGGGGCACACCCAGAGGAACATGGAGCCGACGACAGATGCAGGTGCAGGGAGCCAAGGCTGGTGGCCAGGGCACAGGCATACCACACCAGAGTGGTGGAGGAACACTTCGGGACATGCAGGTGAGTATGCAGGATGGTACTTGTGCAGGTGTGGGCACCACAGTGTAGGGACATCATGGCGGGGGCAAGGCAGGCACTGTATGCCACACCAGGGCACACATGTGGGTGCATGCACATGGTGAGGGACACACACACACACACACACACACACACACACTCACTCTGCATGCACCATAACAGAACCACACAGGCCATGCCCACACCATCACGGGTCAGTGTGCACTGTGGCCGGCACATGGGCACTGCATGCACCGTAACACACTCATCATACCCATGACACATGGCACAACCGCAGCGCAGCACACACACACACACACACACACACGCAGTGCTTGCCATGGGTGACATGGGAGTGCCAGGGCAACCGTGTGGCTGGAGACCACCATGCACAGCACGACTGGCACCACTCACAGAGCGGCCAGTGTGCATGACCATGCCACCCACCACCACAGGCCCCCCCTGGGCATGAACATCACAGGGTCACCCTACAACTGCCATGGACACCTGGGCGGCCTCTGTCATGGCCGCTGGTGATTGGGGTGCCCCACCAGCCACAGGGGGTGCTCCCAGGGACCCCACAGGGGTGCTGCACTTAGACCGTGAATGGGTGCTCAGTGGGGTGGCCAATCCACACCCCCCAGCTGAGCCATGGCTAGAGGGGGTGGATGCCAGTGGTGACAGGGTCAGCAGCAGGGGTCCCACCTGGTCCCATCGATGGGGACTCGGGGCTGTGCTCCCGGGCATCCGACTGGATGCACGCTGTCTGTGGCATGCTGTGGACACAGCCACTGCCTCCGCAGCCACTGTGATCCACTTCATGGCTGTGGTCATGCCCACCCACATGAGACATGTCTCAGCCAGCATCTGAGCATGCCACGCTGCTCCTGGACCATGACAGCCCGATGGCTATGGAACTCTGCCCGGAGTGCCTCCTGACCATCCACAGTTACCCACAACAGGTCAAGGTAGACACCCATGTCATCAGCAGGCGATGCAGCATGGGGTAGCACTGCCGAACTGGGGATTGGGCAGCCTCACCAGGGTCATCCATGGGTGGTGGACACAACCTGTCAGGCTGCGCTGTGTGCGTATCATGGCTGGGCATGGTTACCTGCTGTCCATGCATGTCATCCAGTGGTCCCACTGTAGTGGATGCATGCCCACTGGTGCCCTGTCTGGATGCCACTGATGCTGCCAGCACTGTGCTGGGCAGTGGTGCAGGGGACATGGCACACACAGCCCCAGGCATACATGCCACTGCGCACCGGTGTCCAGCACAGTGGGAATGCCGTTGGCACCCAGGTCCCATGCACAGGCGGCCCCTCTCTGTGCACACTGCAGTCACGCATGGCAGTGATGCTGCTGATAGTAGAACATGTGTTGATGCTAATGCCCTCACCCTGCATGCCACTGGCAAGCATGATGAGTGTATCTGCTATGTCCACCACATCCTCTGGGTCACCATCAGACAACCCAGCCAGGCCCTTCAACCATGAGATGTACCCACTTGCAGTACCACCATCACTGGTGGAGGGCTCTGGAGGGCCCTCTGCCACAGGTACCGTGACCGGTGGTGTGTGGAGTGTGGACATGACCATGTCACTGTCGGCCCCATGGGGTGGGTCTGCATCATTGCCTATGGGGGCTGCGCTGTCGGCCACAGCCATGCCATGGAGTCATGATGGAGCTGTGGAAGCAGAAAGGGAGACATGGTTAATGCACAGGATGCACATGGCACAATGCACAGTCAGCCACACACCGCCTGGTATGCACGCCTGTCCATGGTGGGTGCGGACAGGGTGCACAGCTACTCACCATGCTGTGACAGGCTGCCCCCATCTGGAATCCACCCCCAGGGATGCCATGCACGGATGTCCCTGACACACTGGCAGCCAGGAGGGCCTCGTTGGTGCTGAGCCGAGTCCACCCCCTGTCCACCGCAGGGAGGCCTGGATGCTGGCCACCATCTCCTTGGCCCTCCATCACCTATCATTCCAATGCTTCCTGCACTCCTGCACTGTGCAGTTGTATGGTGCGAGCATGTTCACATGACAGGCCACCTCCTCAAAGCCCGCTGCACTCGCTGTCCTGCTGCCACCCCTGCCAGTGAGTACATCCAGATGTAGATGGCATGCCTCGATGAGTGCCCTCTCCTCATCCCGTGTGATGTTTGGTCACCACCTGCTGGTGGCACCTGACTCCTCGGACATTCAACACACTGTGGGTAGAAGAAACCTTGTGTCTGACCCACCCAGGTGTACACACAGTCCCACACCAAGCTCCCACTGTCTGCAGCCTCACCATGGTCTGTGGTGCCAGTGGCCTGTGTCGTGGTCCATGTGTGGGCTGCCTGGCACAGGTGGACATGCACCATGGTGTTCAGTCCATGAGGGATGGTGCATGTGCCACACATGGCACCCAGGATGCAGCAGGGTACCAGGTAGCCACCACAGGGTGTGTGACACTGACCCGTCCGCCGTGTGTGTGTGTCCCAATACCCCTGCTGTGTGTGTTCCACTACCCTGGTGCACCATCATACCTGGGTGCCACCACTCTGTTGGCTGCAGGGCGGAAGGGGATTGCCATGTGGTGGCATGCAATGTTTGCACAGCAGTGGTGTGTGTGCTGGCAGTGATGACACTGTGCCTGTACAGGTGTTGCACTGTGCGACGTACATACATGTGTCATGGTGCTGCATGCCCCTCACAGTGCAGTCCACCCCCAGACATCTGTACCATCCCTGTGTCCCTGTGTACTATGTGTTGTCCTCCGTACATGTTGAACCCCCCTGCAGGGCACTGCCACGGCGCGCTGTCATCTATTGTGCAGTGGTGCCCAAAACGTGCTGTGTGTGCCCCAGTGACACGGTCTTCTGCTGTGGCCTTGGCAGGGACCTGTTCAATGTCGCCCCATGGATATGTCCCTGTGGTTGTATATCATGTGTTGCTGTAGTGACCACCTGATGGTGGTCTGGTTCCACATGCGGTGTACTGGAGCACCATCAACTGTGCACACTCCGATGCAGGCGCACCTGTGTGTGCTATAGCCCTGTGACTATGGCAGTATACTCACCCTTTAGGCACTGACTCCTCTCAGTACCCCGGTCTCAGCCTGCTGAATTGGGAGCATGTATGGCTCAGGTCATGCAAATGAGGCCTGAGCACCTGTTAATGAGATGCTAATTAGCTGAGATGCCCATGCATGGATGATGAGGCTGTTTGGGGGGTGCATTCTCTCTGAATTGCATAATTGCTCCCAGCTCATCTCACTTTGCAAGGAGCATCTTTGTGATGCGCCACCGACAGTACGGTGTATTGCCAGCGCATTCATAGTCTGGGTGGTGCATCTGCATGGCTTAGGGCAGTCCACATGGCGCATCCCCCACACATGTATTGTACGTGTTGTACAGCGCATCTTCCGTTATGCGCCATTCTGCTATTGTCCAGTGTGCCATACCATGCTTGATGATCACGGTGCCATGTACCGTATTGCACAGCTTGTCCCACAATGCACCACCCAGGCTGCATTGTCTGTCCCTCCCCATGGATCGCGCACTATGCATGGTACATGTTACTGGCGTATGCCATGCGCAACATGGGGCTGGCACACACACACCGCATGTGCGATCCTGTCCTTGCTGTGCGGTGCCATAGCATGGCCAATAGCACTTCATGTTCAGTGCGTGATGTGCTGCATGTGTATCACTGTTGCACATGGTGCATTACGGTCGGTGGATGGCGCATTTCCTGATTGCACCTTGCCATAGTATGTACACAGTGTAGGATGCCTGGAGTTGGGAGAATGGTGCCTAGGGCCATGAACTGGTCACATTTGGAGCTGCTACACCTAGTGGCAGAGGTCATGGCTGTGGAGGGCTGCCTGTTTGGACAGGAAGACCTCCATGAGCCCAGGGCCAGGGTGTGGGCCACCATTGCTTCACAGTTTGTGCAGTGTACTGGCATGCCATGCACAGGTGAGCAGTGCAGACATCACTATGGCAACCTCCAGAGGCAGGACCCGGAGATGCTGGCATGACTGCAGTGCCATGTACACAGGGGTGCACTGCCACAGCCAGGTAGGTGTTCTCCAGCTGTATCCTTCTGTGGCACATGCTGTGTGTGTGTCTATCACTGCCCCCATGGTGCTCCTGTGCTGCTTTGCCCTGGTGCTGGGGGGGACGGACATGGCTGTGTGCACCCACTTACATTGGGTGCCTCAGACGCTGGCATTGTTGTTTGCTGCATGGCCATGTGCTGGCAGGGTGGGGTGGCTGGGGACTTGCATCCTGCACTGTGGCAGTGTTCGCTCATGGTGCTGTATGTTGTGTTTTGCAGGTCCAGGTACCAGGCAATGTGCTGCGGATGCTGCTGAAGAGTGTCATCGCTGATACATGGGTGCCATGCCTGGTGCCCCTCCAGGGGTGGGTGAGTACCACTTTACATGATTGCTATCTTTCTGGTGTTGTGCGGGCTGTGGTGGGTGAGGTTGTGTTCCACGTTTTGACCCCCAGTGTGTGTTCCTTCTGTTGTTTTCTGTAGGTGTCCATGATCACTGTGCTGCTCTAGGTAGTGATCATGGTGATGCTGTGCCAGTGGATGTGGACCAGAGGATCCATGTGGCCATCCAGGTGGTCCTGTGCCCTCTTACATGGACTGTTCAGCGCCTGTTAGCTGCCTTGCGGGGCATCATGCTGCACCTTCCTTGCCATGCCAGGGTGCTGTGTGGCAGAGCATGGCACCGCTAGTGTCCCACTGCCACCAACTGGGGGCCTTCATGTGTGAATAGTTGCCCTACCCTGTTTCCTGTTTCTGTGCCTTTTCCTGTCCTCCTACCCATCCCTGCTCCCCCTCATCCCCTTCTGTGGATGTCATTGTTGATGTTGTTGTTGATGATGTTCCTTTTCTGGCATTTGATCTGTACAGTTTCTATGACCATTATGTTTTCTAAACATGTTTTACTCTACACCTGTGTCCGTGGGTCTGTTTGTGACGGCTCTGTGTTTGATCCTCCTGCCCTGCTGTTTTGCTGCAGTTGTTCTGCTGGCTCCCCTGTGTAGGTGCTGTGCTGCCTGCTTGTCCTGGGGCATCTCTGGATGCACTGACACTTCTGCAGATGCGCTGTTGTGTCCTGTGGTGATTCACAGTGTGTTGCACTTGTTGTTTAGCACGGCACATCCCTTTTTGAATGCCACCGCCTGGGCTCGGGGCATCTGACTTCAGCCGGAGCATTTGAGAAGTGCCAGGCGCATCTTCTTTGTGAATCTTGCCCTTAATGTTTACAAGACAAAAAATTATTAATGCAATTTGTGCTCAAAAATGTAACAAAGCACCAGGGATGGATAATATTTGGGCAGAAATTTATCAAGCTGATCCTGTGTTGTGGGCAGATCTATTTCTGTTACTATATGAACTTACAGTTAAAAGGAAAATTAATCCAGAACATTGAAAAACAGGAATAATTGTCCCTTTGCATTAGAAGGGCACTACTAACATTCTCTTGAACTACTGCCCTATTAATCTGCTTAGTATAAGCCTTAAGGTATTTTCAAGAATTGTATTAGACAGGTTGTTAACGTGGATGGAAGTACAGAATATACTGTCCCCCTTCCAAGTAGGGTTCCAAAAGGGTAAATCCACTATAGATCACATATTTGTTCTGGACTATATGCTGAACAAATACATCAAGCAAAAGAAAAGGAAGATATATGCTGTCTTTGTGGATATAAAGGCAGCATTTGATTCTGTAAACAGAGAAACCCTTTGGAATATACCAGATTTTAAAAGTTTGGATAGAAATTTGTTGGACCTGCTAATTCTGTTGCATACAGATATAGTATTGAGGTTACAGCTGGTAAAAATGGCTTATTAATGGAACAAATAATGGCAAAAACAGGGGTTAAGCAGGGCTGCCTGCTTGATCCTGCCCTTTTTAATATGTACATAGAAATCATAATAGAAAACATTTCTAAAATTGATACCTTTGCCCCAAAAATCGATCACGCCCCAGTAAGATTTCCACTTATGCAGATGATGTTATTATATTGGCACAGATACCTCTTGGCTGGAAAAGGGCCCTGAATTATGTGAACAACAGTCTGTCAGAGCTGGACCTAACTCTAAATACAGATAAAATGAAAATTGTAACATTTGGCTCCAAAAGGAAAAAAACTTGCCCCATGGCTTATTAATGTCTTACATGTAGTAGAGGTTGAAGAGTTCCAATATCCAGGAGTTGTCTTTAATAGAGACTTAAAGTGGAAGTCTCATACATCTAAAATTAAGGCTGATGTTAAAAGTAGCATGTTAGGGATTAATCAATTCACAATATCCTTTGCGAAAGTCTTCTTTGTAGCATCCTATAGGTGTTCTGATGTTAACATTAACTCCAAAGTACCTTATGGTACAGAGGTATGGGACCTTAATGCTAATGTTAAAGATCTTGAATTACCTCAGACCATTTCTTTGAAGAACCTACTAGGTGTTCCTTTATATACGATGAATAGTGCAGTTCATGCAGAAACTGGAACATTATCTATAAAAACTAAAATACTAGAAAGAACTATATCTTACTCAAAAAATTATTTAATGCTCCAGAAGGTAGTTTACTAGCAACTTGTAGAAGGGATATGCTTAATAATTTGAATATGGAACCTCATTGCTGGTTAGTAAAGCTAAACCAGGAACTGAATAGAGTTGGGTTACCACTTAATCCTCTACTAAATCCCTTTCTGGACTATGTAGCATTTACCAGAACAGCCACACAAAGAATGGTTGATAATGCCATTCAAGAAGATTTAAGTAACATTAGAGACTCTTCTAGATATACGATTTTAAAGCATACAAAGGTCATGTTTGGCATTGAAACATACTTCAAATTTTGTGAAAAGAGCACTCATAGATAGGCATTAACAAAACTAAGATTTGAACAGTTAGGGAATATATGGAAACCAAATAATGTGCAATTTGTAGAAGAATCCTGTATTTGTGATGTGAATACTAAACTCACTGCATTACATTTAATGTGGGAATGTCCTAAAAAGATAGAAGAAAGAGAAAAACTGGTATATCCTGTTTTTAATAGATGCTCAGACATTCCTAAAGGAAATGCAATCTTTGAAACTAATTCTGACAGGGAAGCACAAATCTTTGCTTTAGCAAATTATGCTTGCAAGATAACATGTACATTTTAGAAAAATGTTTTTTCTTTTTGATATGATTTTTTTTTCAACCAGGAGAGACACACTAAGCTGAAAGCTTGTTTACATGTGTGATCTGGGAGCACAAGAAAGCTAAATGACTTGCTCAGGGTCCCACAGTATGCAAGTGGGGGATGTGGGATTCAAACCCAGGTCTCCAGGTTTGCAGCTCAGAGCCTTAAACCACTGCACTGTACTGTATCCTCCTGATTAATGAGGAGTAAGGTGCAATGCACAATATATTTGCCCAATGCAACATGTGAATGTATTTAAACATTGTGTAATACTGATATGTATTGTTTTTAAATTTTTGTGTATGTAATAATTTGTTTTTGTACGTACTTGTAATAAATAAATAAACTGAAAAAAAAAATAACCTGAAAATGAGCCTTGGCTTAGTGTGCCTCTCTCTGTTACCAATTTTTCATATTAATTAATAAATAACTAACTAGCTAACTACATAGATAACTAAATAAATAGTTATTATTAGCAAAAGGAATTTCCTGAACTAACAGACCCAGGCACCAGATCTAGACTATAGAAAGACTTCTATAAATATGTGAAGTTTGATGGGATAAGACTCATGCAGTACAAAGTGCTGCATAATTAATACTATATCCCAGTCAAACTCCTTAAAATGCATCACCTAGAGTCTGATAACTGTTTCAGATGTCACTCAACAACTGGTACTCTCAAACATATCCTGCGTGACTGTGGGAAAGATAAGCCCCCCTGGGACGATATCCAGCAAAAACTGGATCCTCTGATAGGGTTGGAAACAGCTTTCACCTCACAGATCTGTTTGATGGGATTAAATCTTAACTACCTGGTTCTTTAGCAAAAGTACCGCATCATACTGATCTCTGTCATAGCAAAAGGATTCTCAGACACTGGCTAAATGAGATCACCCTGGCCCACCAAAAAATGATATAATGCCATTCTAGATACTCTAAGAATAAAATAAATGGTAGGAAGTATGCAGAACCTTACCCATATTTTTCAGACCAGGTGGAGCTCACTGCACACCTTACTGCTGGTTTGTTTGTTTGTTTATTCATTTAATGGGTAGGCACACTGGAAAACTAGTTCCTTTTACAGGTGCGACCCACATAAAAGACATACATACAAAAAAATGTACAATAATAAAATATCAGACTAAAAAGTCTTTGTTACAAAAAAACTAAACATCATGTAAAACAATTACAATTAAATTGTAATTCAAAGAACTTTCTTAATTCATTTACAAATACTTTAACAGAATGCATTTGTCTTATACCTCAAGGTATTTCATTCCAAATCGATGGAGCAATATAAGCAAAGGCTCTCTGTCCGCATTTCATTCTCATAAAATGTATATTAAAAACCAAGCCGTCTGTCCTATGCCGAGAAAAATAACTTTCATCATGAGGTCTCAATAAACTGCTATGTTTTTGTAGGACCCCAGAGTTGACAATTCTGTGTGTAAATTTAGCCACACAAAAATGATAGTTCAACAAAACCGGAAGCCAACCTATTTCTTTCAAAATTTTAAAATGATGAGACAACTTTGGGTAATTTAAAGCAAACTTAGTGATCAGTTGTAATAAAGTAGATTTTTTTTAAATTACTGTAGAAGAAGCATTATCAGTTATGATAGCGGCATAGTTTACGATAGGGACCAAGCAGTGATTTGAAATAGCTAACCTGGATTTCCTGATAAGAAACAAATTAATTCTATATAAAAAGGCCATTGTACAATGCATTCTAATAGTTACCTTTGCAAAATGAGGTTCATAACTTAGATTAGAGTCTAATATGACCCCAAGATACTGAAATGTATCCACTTGCTCAAACCCAGACCCATCAAGAGATTTAACCTGCAAGCAATGGCCCATAATTCTTAATCTTGCCACAGTACCAAAAAGCATCGCTTTTACCTTTGCTTTATTTAAAACTATACCACTAGATATAAGGGATGATTGAAAATTAATCATTTCTTCTGTTAGGGAGTCACTTAGGTCGCAAACAGAAAGGTCTTGCATATATACTACTGCATCATCTGCATAAAGAGTTAAAACAGCATTATTAATTCGTGACACATGCTGATCAAAAAATAAGGAAAACAAAAGTGGTCCTAGTATGGAACCCTGAGAGACCCCACACTGAACCCCTGCAGATTCAGAAGTAGCACCACCAAATTTAACCCTTTGTGACTGATCCTTTAAGTAGTCCCCAATCCAAGCCAAAAAAAGACTGTTCTGCTCCCAAAAACCTCAACCTAACAATCAACAATTGGTGGGTCACCAAGTCAAATGCCTTGATTAAGTCCATGAACATGGCCCCAGTCAAACAACCTTTATCCATGACATCTAGGACCGTGTTCGTGAACTCAGCCAAGGCAGTCTCAGTACTTCTACCGTTACAAAAACCATGTTGGTTTTGAGACAGTAGGCCTAATAAATCTTTATGTTCAGTCAGTTGTTTATAGACTATCTTTTCCTGTACTTTAGCTAAAATGGACAAAATTGAGATTGGCCTATAATTTCCAAAATCCTGGTGTGAACCAGACTTATGGATGGGAGTTACCAAAGAATGTTTCCAGATTTCAGGCACAACGCCTGTAGAAAAAGACAAGTTGAAAATAATGCTAATTGGGTACGCTAACACTGAAGCAGCATCTTTCAAAAGGCCAGGACATAAACCATCCGAGCCAGCAGAACTATCTCATTTGATTTGTCTTAGTAATTTCTCAACTTCTTTAGGAGTAATAATCTTTAAGTAAAATTTATGGATGTTGGTAGATTCAGCACAAGAATCTTGATGGTCCACAACTTGCTGCTCAGTACAGAAGTTACCAAGATCAGTAAATCTTTTATTAAACTCGTTAGCTGTTTCAGTGGGACAGGTCAGCAAATCATAATTCAATTTCATAGAACTATGTTGAACAAAATTAGGTTTGATAAGTGTATTAATTGTTTCCCAAAAAGTTTTAGTGTTGGACAAGCCTGCACATTGTTTCTGTTGGATAAATTCCATTTTAACTTTTTTATCTGGGCTTTGCATTGATTCCGTAGGGTTCTATAAATCTGATAGTCAGACACAGAATTTCTTACTTTTATATGTTTTCCGTGCCTTATCCTGATGTCTCATTAGTTTAATTAAGGAAGGCGTTAACCACCAAAAATACTTTCCACATACCCTTCTTTTAACATATGGAGCACATTGATCCAAAACTTGTGTATATTCAGAAATAAAGAAATCCAGAGCAAAATTCACATCAGGAATGGAATACAAATAAGACCAATCTATATTACCCAAGAGTGAACAAAAAGTTTGCAAATCAAACCTAGTAAAAGATCTTAAAACTCTTTTAATTGGCTTAGATTTCTTTAATCCACCATGATTCCATATGCAAAACATAGGGTGATGGTCACTTAAGGCATCAGAAATTAAGCCACACTTCATCACATTTCTAGGTTTATTGGATAAAATCCATTCCAGTAGTGTATGATTATTGGATTTGTTATTGTGTCAAGTAGGTAAAGTAACCAGTTGTTGAAAGCCAGACTGAAGCAGGACCGTATTTAATTTAGAGACCTCAGGACCAATCTAATTTAAGTTAAAAATCCCTTAAAATGATAAGTTCTCCAAAGGACTTATTATCTAGCTTATCTATTAGTTCTTGAAAACCAGTTTTACTACCATTAGGTGGAAGATATACACAACATATTGTTAATTTCTTAGTAGAACACAGTATCAATTGAATGCTGGTGGGCTCATAGCTCTAATCGGTGGGCACACCAGAGGCTATTCTGTCACCACCCTATGGGGCATATAGGAAAAGGCTCATAGGTTTGTGTTCATATTTGGTACAGTGTTATTCCAATTGTACCACCTCAAGCAGCCCCACCAGCTCCCAGAATGTTGACGGGAAAGGGGGCACTTCACAATGTTCTCGTGTATAGTACAGCATCATTATGCATAGAACTCCACCTCTTTCAAAATGTTGTTATATCACAGTTCAATAGTTGTGGAATGTGATTGTGCCCTTCTGTGGTTAAACAGCATTCTGAAACCTCTAGACACTGTGCATGTCAGTTTCTTCTGAAATTGAAAGAACTGCTGTGTACACATATTGCATAATACTATACACTATAAAAAAAATACAGGATGAGCAACTTTATGCACAACTACTATGGTCTGCCACCTTGGGGTTCTGATTCCCATAGAGTTTCACTCTCACTGTCAGAAGAAATCAGAACCCCTCTGTGGCAGAACACACTAGTTGTGCATAGTTGCCCATCCAGTAGCCTCTATGATGTTGTTTTGTTATTTCTGTTGTGTTGTCCTTGTTTTGTTAAAAATCAATAAAGTTTACTATTTTCAAAAAAGAAAATGGACAGATGTGATCCATTAAAAATCCAATAAGGATGGAATATCATTCTTCTGCCAGAGTTATGTACTTAATGGAAGTAGGCAGACAACTTAACAACATTTATTAAGCCAACCTCAGCATTTCGTAGGCTTAATGACTTTCTTGATGTATCTTATGACAATAAATGGATCTGTCTTGATGAAAAGAAACAGCTGCAATGTAACTTTCCCACAGTTTCGACCTTTTACATCCTACCAAAAGTGCATAAAAATGTGATACCCCCAGGACATCCTATTGTCTCTGGCATTGGCTGAATTACAGGAAAGCTGCCCAGATTTCTGAATTTCTTCTTAATAGATATTGCTAAGCAGCTTCCAGCATATATCAGAGACACAATGGACATCGTAAGGAAAGTTAAGTGACACTACCTGAAGCCAAGAGTACACACTGCTCACCATTGACATTGTGAGTTTCTATACTGTACATTGATTAATCTTGATTTGGGTTTAGATGCAGTTTAAACAAATCTTTTGAAATGTGACCTAAAGGGGGCAAGTGATCCTGAATGTAATATGCGTGGACTTGAATTTGTCCTCAAGCATAATTATTTCACTTTCAACAACAAATAGTACTATTAAGGTAGAGGTACAGCTATGGGGACAGCTCTGGGCTGTCACACACCAACAAAGGTTTGGGGTGGATCAAACAGTAATGTATTCTGTTGGACAGAAACACTTTAAAAAACAAAATGAATACCTGGTACCACTACAATGATGATGTACTGTCAATATGGCATGACACACTGTGAGAAGCAGTAGATTTTGCAGAATGGTTCAATGACAACTTGTGGAGACTGAACTTTACATGCAATATGGATCCAACTAAAGTTAACTTTTCAGCTCTAAGTATTCCTGCTGATCAGGGTACAATACAAACACATGGTTTCAAAAAAGTGACAGCTGGTAATTCCCTTCTCTTAGCCAGTAGTGTGCACTCCACAAAAGTGGAGCAAAATATTCCATTCCATTTTTATGACTAAGAAGAAACTGCTCACAGATTGAGCAGTTTCAAGAGAATCAAAAGAACTTATCAATAGATTTAAGAGCAGGGGTTATAAGCTTGGAGCACTAATGGAAGTGTTTAAGCAAGCAGATTATACAGACAGAAAAATGTTTCTAACACCAAAGAATGCACAGAGTGAAGAACAAAAGGACAAACATCCAAACATAGTCTGCTCCAATTGGAAGATTTTATTCATTGACTCAGTTCCAAAACAAGAAATTGGGGACTATCCATTGATTGCCTATAGTAGAGTAAAAAACTTGCCAGACATTTTGATACAAAGTCACTACGATAAAACACCTATGAGTAATAATAAAAAAAAACTTAAGGGGATTCTACCAAAGCAGAAACTGTACAGCATGTAATATGCAGTTTATGGTAAATAATTTGTACACCTAGCCACAAATAAAAAAGTGGCAATCCAGAGATTTTTGTAACTGCAAGAACAAACACATCAGCTATGTCACTCGGTGTTTAAGCAAAAATGTATATACGGTATTTGTAAAACAGCTAGGGAAGCTCAGACCAGGATTTTTGAACACCTTTGAGCTGGTCAAGGGAGTGGTAGTTGAGAGTTAATGCAAACAAATGCAAGAAAATGAACATGGGACACAAAAACCCAGGAACAACATATCAGGTTGGGGGGAATAGAGTGCTCCAAGCAGGAAAGGGATCTAGCCGTTATCATCTCAGATGACCTCAAAGTAGTGAGTCAGTATGACAAGGCGGCAGGAAAAGCAAACAGTTGCTGGGTTGCATAGGCAGGGGCATCACCAGCAGGAAAAAGAGATCATAATTCCACTATACAGGCAAGGTAAGGCAAGTTTTAATTTTAGTTTGCCCAATCCCTGAAGCTCTGGGTGCCTAACAAAAGCATACAAATTGAAACAGCAGTTAAGATCAAAAACTTACAAAATAAATAAAAATTCTAATTCCAGTTTTACAATCATCTATAATAATTTAAACAGTTGGACATAAAATCATTCTGTAAAAGCCAGGCTGAAAAGGTGGGCTTTTAGCCTCTGCTTGAAAATACCAATTGAGGGGGCCTCCCGGACTGCAGATGGAAGCGTGTTCCACAGGATCGGCCCAGAGACACCGAATGATTGATCACTGGATGTCTTGAGCTGAACCCTGGGAACATCCAGTAGTCCCCTCAAAGAGAAGTGGAGGGAGTGAACAGAGGCTGCAAGTAACAGGAACTCCAACAGGTAGCTAGGACCCAGTCCGTATAGGTTACTAATGAGGCCACATCTCGAGTACAGTATCTAGTTCTGGAGGCCTTACCTATGTAAGGACATAGACGGGGTGGAGGCAGTTCAGAGGAGGTATACCAAGATGGTACAAGGATTGCATCACAAGTCCTGTGAGGACAGGCTAAAGGACTTAAATATGTACTCCCTAGAAGAGAGGAGGGAGAGGTGATATGATGGAGACACATATGTACCTCACAGGGAGAAACAAGGTGCAGGAAAACACAATTTTTCAAAAAAAGAGATGCTCCAGGACTAGAGGGCATGGGATGAAATTGGAGGGAGGGAGGTTCTCGGGAAGTGAACAAGTACTTCTTCACAGAGAGGGTGGTGGACAGGTGGAACAGCCTGCTGGAGGAGGTGGTGGGGGAAGAAATGATTATAGGATATAAGAATGCATGGAATAGGCATACTGTAGGGGGATCCTCATAGTTGGGGGAAGGGACAACCTAGCTCTAGGGAAGCTTGAATAGCACAGTTACATGAGTAAATGGGCAGACTAGGTGGGCCTTAGGCCCTTATCTGCTATCAACATCTGTGAATCTATGTATCTATGTGCAGTAAGAAAAAAGTGACAGCGCTGTGGGGCAACATTTCAAGACAGTTACATGGCGACAATACTTCATCCTTTCTTTTCGTGGCGTTTGATTGACCACCTCAATTAACAAGAGGAAATGATGTATGGCACAGATTACATCAATTAGAAACTAGATGGATTTTTCCCCTCAAATCAGTGCAGCCATTTGGAATGAATTATAACACTAGTTTTCTACCATTTCTGGAATAAGGTATAAGCCTCTAGTGTATATTCAGAGGAAAAAAAAATCATCAGAATAACTGGTGACAGTGAAAATGTTATTATTTTCTGTTTTCTATATAGGTGGGAAAACCAACAGATATTTTTTAACAAATCTATATGTGATTATTGTTGGTTTCACTTGAGAAAAACATTTTTTGTTAAACATGAAACATAGAAACATAGAATTTGATGGCAGATAAGGACCGCTTGGCCCACCTAGTCTGCCCATTTCCCTACCTAATGGATAAGCTGCAGATCCTAGTTAACCAACAGCCTACTTCCTCCTGCCCCCCACTAGAATTGCCTTATGTCTGTCCCATGCATTCTTGAATTCCCCCACTGTTTTTGACTCCACGACCTCCTCAGGAAGGCTGTTCCATGTATCCACAACCCTCTCCATGAAAAACTATTTCCTCACATTACCTTTGAGCCACCCCTCCATCTTCAAATTATGCCCCCTTGTTCTTGTACATCTCTTTTTCTGAAAGATGCTACCATCTTGGACTCCGTTGATTCTCTTGATGTACTTGAAATTTTCTATCATGTCCCCCATCTCCCTCCTCTCCTTCAGTGTATACATATTAAGCTTCTTTTATCTCTCTTTGTATGTCTTCTGGTGCAGACTCTGCACGATTTTAGTTGCCCTCCTCTGGACAGCCTCCATCCTGTCTATGTCCTTGCAAAGATGGGGTCTCCCAAACTGGACACAGAACTCCAGATGGGGTCTCACCAACTGTCTGTACAAAGGGATAACTTCTTGTTTTCTACTAGTGATGCCTCTCCCTATGCATTCCAGTATCCCACCAGCTCTTATTACTGCCTTCTCACATTGCTTGCCCACCTTAAGTTCATCTGATATGACTACCCCCAGGTCCATTTTCATTTCTGTAGTTGTTATTATCTCACCCCCATTGTGTACTCTTCCCCTGGACTTTTGCTTCCCAGGTGCATTACTTTGCGCTTCCTTGCATTGAATCTAAGCTGCCGTATATTTGACCATTCCTCCAACCTTGCCAAGTCCCTTTGCATCCTCTCCACCCCACCATCTGTAACAACCCTATCACAGATCTGTGTCATCTGCAAAGAGACATACTTTTCCTTCCAGTCCCTCTGCAATGTCACTTATAAAGACATTAAAGAGGACCGGTCCCAGTACTGAACCCTGCACTACCCCACTAGTAACCCCCCTTTCTCCAGAGTAAACTCTGTTTACTGTTACCCTCTGGATCCTGTTTCCCAGCCAATTTTTAACCCAGGCTACCACCCACTCTAAGGCTGGCTAACTTGTATATTAATCTTTTGTGTGGGACTGTGTCAAATGCCTTGCTAAAGTCTAGGTAGGCCATGTCCACTGCCCCTCCCTGGTCTACCACATTGGTCACCCAGTCAAAGAAATCTATTAAATTCATCTGACATGACCGTCCCACTGTGAATCCATGCTGCCTTGGGTCCTGTGTCCCACTGGCCTCTAGAAACTCAACACTTCTCTCCTTTAGAAGTGATTCCATCATTTTCCCTACCACTGAGGTCAAACTAACAGGTCTGTAGTTTCCTGCCTGTCTTGCTCCCACTTTTGTGAAGGGGAATCACGTCTGCCCTCCTCCAGTCTTCTGGTACTACACCATCCTCCCATGATTTGTTAAAAAGGGAGATCAGTGGTGTCACTAATTCTAACCTTAATTCTTTTAGAATTCTTGGGTGAATCCCATCAGGCCCCATTGCTTTGTCCACTTTCAGTTTTAAGAGTTCTTTCAGGACCCCTTCTTCCGTGAATGGACTGGTATCGACTTTCCTATCCAGAGTGCTTCTATTTTTTGATTTAGTTACCTCCCCCTCCTCTTTTTTGTGAATACTGAGCAGAAGTATTCATTCAGTATCCCTGCTTTTTCACTGTCATCCTCTGCCCACCCTCCATTCCATTTAGTAAGCCTCATTATCCCTTCCTTCATCTTTCTTCGCTCCCTAATGTACCTATAAAAGGTTTTATCAACCTTCTTAACTGAGTTGACTATCTTTACTTCAGTTTGGGTTTTTGCTATTCTGACTGTCTTCCCCACTTCCTTCTGCTTTAACTGGTGTGGTTCTCTGTCCTGCTCCTTCTGTGTTTCCTTATACTTCCTGACTTGGCTTAGGGTTCAGTATGTATTAAGCTTATGGGAGGCAATAATGTCAGCAATTGCTAAATAATATAATGGTAAGAAATAAATTTAATTTTCCTCTGTTTAGGTATTTGCTGCCATTCCCCCGTAACATCTATCAAATGTTTGGCAGCTCAGCTGGTGAGTTTGTTCTTTTTTTTTTATCTGTTTTTCTGCCTACCCTAGCCCCCCAGACTGCCACTCCTTTATGCTGCACATGACCCCGATGCCCACCATTCTCACCCCACTGCCAGCTCCTGACACCAACATTAAATGCATCTAAAGAGCTTTGGCTTATCCCTGCCAGGGGGCCCCTTCCACCAAAAGGGAGGTCACAAGGGAGAGAAGTAATGAACTCTGATCCCTCCAGAACTGCAGGTGCTGGGGATGGAAGTGGTGTGCCTTGTGGACTGTGGCATGGTGGGATTGTCAGCCATCATCTGGCTGGCTAGGTCAGGCATTTTCTGTTTTTCTGTCTCACCCATCTCCCACTAATGCACACAACCATAGCAGTGTCCTGGGATAGGGATGTGTGGCAGGATGTGGTCACCCATGCTTCCAAGGACATCGCCACAAGCCCCCCATTAGGAGCTGCAGTAGGAGTGGCACAGTGCAACCTACCCCAACTGGGAGGGAATCATCCAAAGGACACTTTGAACTCACCTCCCTGCCGGCCTCCACTGCAGACATCTGGTCTCAGGGTGCAAACCTGGATCACCAGCGTACCAGAGCAAAGCACCATTCATCAGTGCCATGGAGCCAGCTGTTCTCCTTTTTTAAAGTGATGGAATTTTGGACATAAATTACCTACCTGTCTATTAAGGTGTGACTGGCTACTGCCAGAGGTAATCTACTCCCTATCTTGGACTACTGTTCCCCAATTAATACTCATGTCTCAACAGCCCTTTGGGCCAGACTCTTGTCTGTATACAACAGCATTTGCTACTTTGCTCTGTCTGCCCCTTATTCCAGTCATCATTGTGACCTTTACAACTCTCTAGGCTGGATCTCCTTGCAAGGTCATTTTGACTTTACTATTGGTTGCCTCATTGATACTATCATTAGAAGCAGCACTGATTCCCCCCATCCACCCTCTGCAAGCCCTGTACTACACCTAGGTGTCTCCAGTCCTATGCTGTCCCTCTCCTGGAGACTCCAAGAACTACTACAAATATGGGTGGTAATGCATTATTGGTAGTGGCCCCCAAACTTTGGAATGGGCTTCCCTCTTCTCTCAGATCCTCTAACACACCTCAGGGGCCAGATTTTCAAAGGGCCCTTAGATCCACGCAAGCTGCGTCAAACAGCCAACTTGTGTCAGATCTAGGTGTGCCATATTTTGCAAGAAAAGCATTCTCTGTGACAAAGTCCCCCAAACTGACATAAGAGATCCACTGTGCCAACAAAATGATGCAAGGAACAAGAATGATGCAAGCTGCACCAAAATGAATAATGCATGTTGTGTCACAAATGGTGCAAACTGAGTCAAAAAATGACTCATGGAATGAAAATGATGCAAACTGAGTTAAAAAAATGGTGCAAACTGAATCACAAAATGGTGCAAGCTGAGTCAAAACAAGCATTTGTCAATGCTGAATGTTGGCTTGCTGGCATTGGCATTGGTAGTGCAGGAATTAGAGAGATGCATAATAGGAATGGCAGTGAAGTATTGAACTGATGCCAACCCCACCCCATTCTGCAGACACTGCCAGGCATTGGGGGCATGCCTTTGGGTTGTTGGCCATAACGCTCATGTCATTTCACCTCACCCTACCCTGTAGACACCAACAGGTGTTGCAGAGTGCCTTGGGGTCTTCGGGCCTTACGCTCACCCCATTCCATAAGGAAACATGCTAAGATGGGTGCAGTATAGGAGAATGGGGAGAACTTTGGATCTGAAGACTCCAAGGCACACCTCAATGCCTGTCAATGGCTGCAGGGTGGGGGTGGAATGGCATGAGCATTACAGCCGATGATCCCAAGTCACACCCCCAATGCCTGTCAGTCTCTACAGGGTGGGGTATCACAGTTGGAAACCCTAACACCCCAGGCATTTGTTGGTATTTTCACTCCAAATTTTCAACATGGGCTTTTTGTGACCCCACCTCATGAACAATGGCACTATCAGCTTGTTACCCAAAGGGTTATTTTGCACAACGACTGCACCATTTGGCATCACAGATGCAAAAACACATTTTGGGCTGGATGCGAAAAACGACAGCTGCTTTGTTCATGAGGTGGTGTGAAAATATGGCAATGTTAAAAATCTGGAGTGAAAATATGAAAAATTGGCAATGTTACTAGCGTGTGTAGAAACTGCATAACACACACTTGTAACGCAATCAATTTTTTGAATTTTTCCACCAAATTTTCAACATGGCATTTTTGGACATCTTATTATTAACAGAGGCACTGTGATTTTGTTAATCTGTCCCAAATGTTGATTTCTCACAGCGACTGCGCCATTCTGCTCCACAGGTATAAAAACACGTTTCGGGCAGGATGCGAAAAATGACAGTTGTACTGTTCATAAGAAGGTGTGAAAAAATGGCAATTTAAAAATCTGGAATGTAAATATAAAAATTGGGTGAAGTTATGCACGAGTGTAGAAACTGCAAAATGCACGCTCATAACACAGTCATTGTTTGGAATTGTTTTACCAAATTTGCAACATGGATTTTTTTGGGACCTCCCCTCATGAACAGTGGCACTGTCGTTTCATTAATCGGTCCCAAAAGGTGATCACATGCAGCGACTGCAAAATCATCTTTTGGGACCAAGTAACGAAATGACAGCACCATGTTCATGTGGTGGGGTCCCAAGAACCCCATGTTGAAACTTTGGGGCCAAAATTCCAAAAAATGGCTGAGATATCAACCTAAGTTGATCCCTCCATTATAAAGCTTACCGTCATTTATTTAGTTTGCGGTTGGCCTTTGAAGAGTGCAGACGTGTCCCACACTACAGAAGATTGCTGTTCCCAACATCCAGATGTAAGTATGGGGTGAGGGGGTTGTGGGGAGATGGGTGTGCAGAGGGAGGGTGTGGGTTGGGGAAGGGAGATGGGGGAGACCAGGAGGGACCATTTTCAGTTTTACAGGTTAAATAAAATAAAAAGACTACGGGGGACTGTTTTTCTATTTTACAGAGGGAAACAATTAAAAAAAACATTTAGGCACACTGAGGTGGGCTCCCAGTGTGCCACAATGGGGGGGGGCACATGCCATTGCCAACACAGGTATTGGGCATCCCGTTGCTGACAAAGAACATAGATGGGTTAGGGGAGATGCATCTGACACCAGGAGTGGTCATCCTGGTGTCAGAAACAATTATTTTGGCACACTGGGGTGGGCTCCCAGTGTGCCAAATTAACAGGGGGGTTACATGCCAACATGGGGATTGAGCATCCCCAGTGTTGGCTTTGGGGGACTGTGTGGCCAGTAGCAGGAGCCACCATGTTTCAGCATACTGGGGTGGGCTCCCACTATGCCACATAATGGGGCGGGCATGCCAACACAGAGACTGGGCACCCCTGATGTTGGCTTTGTGGGACTGTGTGGCCGGTAGCAGGAGCCACCATGTTTCAGCATACTGGGGTGGGCTCCCAGTGTGCCACATAATGGGGGGGGACATGCTGGCACAGGGATTGGGCTTCCCAATGTCAGTTTTCTGGGGACTGTGTGTCAGGTGGCAGGAGTCATCCTTGTGGAAAGCCGCGCCATGGCTATTTCACTTATTGTAATGTTTCACTGGAAAAGGCACACTGAAACTCTACTGGTAACTCTAGCCATGTGCATTGCTGTGCACTGTAATGCACATAGTTGTAGTCTTGTCATCTGCCGCTGCAATAAGGAAACTGCACCTCACTGGAGTGGCAGATTTCTTTCAACTCCTTGCTCTCTTTGAAACTGCTGCCATCACCAGCATGTTCATTGATTGCTGGCTTAGGGACACACCCACTAAAGCATCCTCTGCACTGACCACAACACTGACACACCTCTGAAAGTGGTACTACCACAAGATGTTGCTTGTGCACACAGAAGCCAACATAAAAATGACTCAAGGAACGAAAATGACACAAATTAAGTAAGAAAATGGTGCAAACTGAGTCAAACATGGTGCAAGTTGAGTAAAAATGACACAAAGGATGAGAATGACGCCAGCTAAATCAAAAAATATGGCAGATGAAATGGCTAAGACTAAGCCCCCAAAATGTTCTGAACTAGTCCTGCAGGAGAATACTGGCCCCTAATAGTAGCATACTCAGGTCTGACCACCTGCTGTGGGCCTCTTTATATGCTCTAGTGTCCCTTAGACCAGCTCTGACTGGTGTAACAGTGGCATGCATCATAGGCTCAAGAACAGGACTCGCATTCTTTGAAAATCCCAATTAAGGGGATGATGCATCATTTCAGTGATGCAGACATCCCTTCTGACATGGTGCAAGCATTTTTGTAGTGCAAGCATGCTGCAAGCCACTCTGGCGCATGAAGACCTGTTTTTGACGCAAGAACCATTTGAAAATCAGAATTGGTGCAAGGTTTGATGCATTCTGCTCCTTGTGTCAGTTTTTTTTTTACACTTTCCTTTATACCCCCCCCCAATTCCACTCCTTCAGACCTCTGATTATCCCTATGTGTCTCTCCAACAGAATCTGCTCCTAGAGTGCCAGGCTTACTCCTTACCCCTCCTGTCTTACTCCTTCTCCTTGGAGTGCCTGCACAATGGGGTCTGTCCTGTGGGTAGGTGAGCTGAGCTGGATCGGTCATCTTCTTGGCCCAAGAGGGGGTATCTTTCCATTTTCTCCCCTTAGTCCCTCCTTCCCCTGAGGGCATCAGCACATAGGATGAATGTCCAGTCCTGTGGCATGCATCAGCAGGCTGCAGTAAAGTGCCCACAGCATCCTCCCCTCCCTAACTCTCAAAGAACCTCCTGTGCCCCGATGCCCATGCATCCACCGGCACTGGTGCATCAGGTGTGTGAGACATCCCAGGATCCCACCCCTGGAGGAGGAGAGCATCCATTGGGATGTTCAATCCTCCTCATCCCCCCTCCAATTCCCGGCGACCCGAGTCCATTCCTCAACCCGGGTCGCCGGCATGGTGTGAGGTGTGGCATCCAGTGCCTCAACCCTCAGTGCCACTGGGCCAGCCACATCAGTTGTTTTTGATGCAAGCACCCTGCGTCATTCTCTAACCCCTTTAAAATATGGCCCAAGGCCTTTAAACTTAACCTTAAATTATGGCTTCTCTCCAGAGACAGTGGTCCCGATTCTAGATGGGTTATGCCTGGAGTAGCTGCAGTTGTGCCAAGTAGAATGGTGCATGTAACAACTTACACCAGCAGTTGCGACATGAGCAATTCTACATAGTGGCCTTCGACATGGCGCAGGCCACTTGCGCCAAACAACAGTAATGCCGCATAAACCCCCAGCGACATGGTGCTAAGGGATTTATGGCAGCAGTTGTGCTCCATTTTAGAAGGGCAGCCATAAAGTGCCTACAAGGGATTCTACAAGAATCCCCGGAGGAGATCCGGCAATGTAAGTTATACCAGCATTTAGCTAGTATAACTTACGGATGCCCCCGGGGGTCCTGTAGACCTGCCAGCTGTCCAGCGGACAGTGCACAGTTTCCCTCCCTCCCATGCCCAGCACACCAGCGGGGTCCCACAGGCTACCCATACCCCCAGCCCCAAACAGCCATTGGCAGGAGCCCTCAGGGCAGCTCTGCCATCCCCCCACCCATGCCCCAAACTGTGAGTTACCCGCCGCATATATGGCAATAATCCAGCCCTGGTAGTCTAGTGTCCCCCCAAACTGTACATAAAAAATTAATCCCCATTCCCTGGCAGGCTAATGGCCCCCCCGAACTGTACATAAATAAAAAATGAATCCCCGTTCCCTGGTAGGCTAGTGGCCCACCCTGAGCTGTACATAAATAAAAAATGAATCTCCATTCCCTGGTAGGCTAGTGGCCCCCCAAACTGTACCATTCCCTGGCAGGCTAGTGGCCCCCCCAAACTGTACATCAATAAAAAAATAATCCCCATTTTCTGGTAGGCTAGTGGCCCCCCAAACTGTACATAAATAAAAAATGAATCCCCGTTCCATGGTAGGCTAGTGGCCCCCCACAAACTGTAGATAAATAAAAAATAATCCCCCTTCCCTGGTAGGCTAGTGGCCCCCTGAACTGTACATAAATAAAAAGTGAATCCTCGTTCCCTGGTAGGCTAGTGGCCCCTTCCGAACTGTACATAAATAAAAAACGTATCCTCATTCCCTGGTAGGCTAGTGGCCCCCCAAACTGTACATAAATAAAAAATGAATCCCCATTCCCTGGTAGGCTAGTGGCACCCCATATTGTACATAAATAAAAAATGAATCCCTGTTCACTTGATGGCTAGTGGCCCCCCCGAACTGTACATAAATAAAAAAATGAATCCCCATTTCCCTGGTAGGCTAGTGGTCCCCCACCCTCCCAAACTGTACATAAATAAAGAAAGAAAGAATCCCTATTTCCCTGGTAGGCTAGGGGCCCCCCAGCCCCTCACCCAGCTGTGTCAGCCCACACAGCACCCCCCACCCATCCCCAGCTGGCGACTGGCACAGTACACCTCTCATGTCCACGGCCAGTCGCCGACTGAGTGCAGTATTAGCACTACTGCACAGACACGCTCACAAATTACCAGGGAAATGGGGATTTTTTCTTTCTTTATGTACAGTTCAGGGGTTGGGGAGGCCACTAGCCTACCAGGGAAATGGGAATTATTTCTTTCTTTATGTACAGTTCAGGGTGGGGCCACTAGCCTACCAGGAAATGGGTATTCATTTTTTATTTATGTACAGTTCGGGGGGCACTAGACCACCAGGGCAATGGGATTAATTTTTATAAATTTACAGTTGGGGGGCACTAGACTACCAGGGATATGGGAACAATATGATTATTGTACAGTTGGGGTGGGGGTGCTAGTCTACCAGGGATACAGGACTGTAAATTTATTATTAAACAGTTCATGGGGTCTGCTAGACTACCAGGGCTACCTATCTGCTGTATCTGCACTGGCAACTAAGGGGTCAGGGCATGGGTGAGGAGGATTGACCGCTACCAATTTCGTTGTTGGCGGGTTTTTGTGACATGCTTGCCAGGTACGCCCGCAGTTCGGCGTACCTGGCCGCATGTCGCAAGTCACAGAACTTAGCTGCAAAGACCCTGCCCCTACTAGAATAGGGTGCAGGGTCAATGTTGCAGGTGCGGGTGGTGCAAGTTGTGTTCGGCTGCAACTTGCACCACCCCTCTAGAATCGGGCCCAGTGTCTACCAAGATAGCACCCCCACCCCTACATTTGCTCCACACCTGCTATGGCCTAATGCTTTACTCCCTTCTACTTCCAGTGGGGTTATTAGCTTGGTTGGGTATGTAATTGTTTGTGTGTAGGGGAGTAGTTTGCCGTCCTTTGATTGCTGTTACCTCTGTTTGCTTGTTTTTGAAATGTTATTTTGCATTGTACCACTGTTTGATTTGTTTATGCTTAGTAATCTATATCACATTTACTACTGTTACTGCTATAGTTCCTCTGTGATTCTCCCATGGATTGTACTTTTTTTGTTGCTGTTTCTGTTTTTTTACCTTTTGATTACTCTGTATCTCTTCTTGTTTGTGCCTTATGGCCCGGATCATGCCTTTAAATGGTCCCTCGGATTAGTGCACTTACCGGTTATCAAAGTCATAAATAAATAAATTCAATGAGAGAATGTAATCTGTAGGAATTTGGAGACATATAACCATTGTTTCGTTTATATAACTACACTATAAATAATCATAGTTAATATGTATGACCAATTTTGGCTGAGATTTCCATTTTTGAAATATATTCACTAGTAACATACACTAGTTACATCAAATCTCCAGTCATAATGGTTTTAAATTGTTATTAAGACATTCTATTGATTCCTTGAAATATGACTGTTTATAATTTTGTTCTCTTTATTTTTATTGTCCATTGTATTTTGTGTATTGTATTGTACCTTATGTATATTGTTAGTTTTTAACATCCTGACTGTTTCTGAATGGTCCCAGGTCGCAATTCAAAAATGGCCTTGGCTCATATTGCTTAATTTATTGCAATATATATATGTAAAGAGAGAGAAAGATATCACATGCAATTCTTTTGCAGGTTTATATTTGCACTCCTGTTGGTCCTTTGTTTTTGTTTTTTTACTTGTCCTCCTAAGGGATTTGTGAGCAATCACCATTAAATGCAAATTTATATTTATATATACCTGATGGCAGTGCTGGACCTATCGGGCCTACCGATAGATTGCATGGATCCGGGAGAGCTGGTGCGTGCCTATAATAAGGCGGTGGCAGTGGCCCTGGATTCCATTGCTCCTGTTCATGTTTGTCTTCTCACTCTTCGTCCCAGGTCTCCTTGGTTTGATGAGACCTTGAGGGAGTTGAGGAGAGTTGGACGAAGATTGGAGAGGTGCCGGCGGAGGTCCAGCCTGGATGATGACAAACTTAGTTTGATGAACCACTATGTGGTCTATCAATCTGCAATCTCTCGTAAGAAGGCAAAATCCCTGTCCAGAGAGATTGCGGCTGCACAGAAAATGTGCAATCCAGTCTGTCTTCAGCCCGGAAGAGTCTTTTCTCAAGAACGGTGTGAGGAGTTTGCTCTCCTCTTTGCAGATAAGGTTGCCAAAATCAGATCGGATGTCCACTTGACCCTCTCCAGTGGGAGTTGTGATGGTCGGCAGGAGATGTCGGACACCCAGTTTGCATCGTCTGACTTCAGCCTCCCCACAATCAATGACATTGTGATAATCATCCAATCACTGCATCCGACCAACTGTAATTTGAACCCTGGCCCCATGCGTCTCTTAGTGGATTGTGTGGATAAAATCGTCCCAGTCCTTGCTGTGATAGTCTGGAGGTCCTTGGAGAGGGGGATCTTTCCAGATCCTCTTAAGGAGGCTGTAGCGAAGCCTCTTTTGAAGAAGCCCTCTTTGGACCCGGATTGTCTAACAAATTACAGGCCTGTCTCTAACTTACCCTTTGTGGGTAAAGTTATTGAGAAGGTGGTTGCAGCGCATCTGGGTGATCATCTGACCAACAACAATGTCTATGATTCTCTCCAGTCTGGATTTAGGAAAAGGCATAGTACCGAGACAGCACTGGTTCGGATACTAAATGACCTCCTCATAGCGAGAGATCAAAGGACCTGCTCTATCTTGGTTCTTCTTGATCTCTCTGCAGCGTTTGACACTGTGGACCATGATGTGCTACTGGAGTGTTTGCGGTCTATCTATGGACTGTCTGATACAGTCCTCAGGTGGTTTCGATCTTACCTCGAGGGTAGGACTCAGAGGGTGGTGTCTGGAATTTTTTCTTCGGCATCAGTCTCCCTATCCTGCGGGCTACCGCAGGGTTTCATTTTGGCACCCATGTTGTTTGCAGTGTATATGCTGCCATTAGGAGCTATTTTTAGATGATACAGTCTGGGTTTTCATTGCTATGCAGATGATACACAGCTGTATATGTCTTTTGTGCCCTGCCAGGATGCTGCCATTTCGGTATTTAACAACTGTCTTGCTGAGATCCAAGACTGGATGAATGGGAGTTGGCTGCAGTTGAACCCTGAAAAAACTGAGGTGTTGGTTGTGGACAAGGGTCGCTATGAGGCGGGTTTGTTAGCTGGATTGCCCTCGGGCTTATGACTTGGTGGTGTCCAGTTGACGACCTCAGACCAGGTGCAGAACCTGGGTGTTGTATTTGACAACTGTCTGACTTTTAAATCTCAGGTGTCAGCGGTGGTCAAAACCTCTTTTTACCATCTGAGGAACATCGCCCAGTTGAAACACCTGGTTCCTCCAGAGGATCTTCCAATGTTGGCCCACGCCTTCGTTACCTCCCGCCTTGACTATTGCAATGCCCTTTACCTGGGGCTATCGGGGGTTGAACTTCGCCATCTGCAGCTAGTGCAGAATGCGGCAGCCAGGCTGTTGACTGGATCTTCTAGGTCTAGTCATATAACGCCTGTGCTCTGTGGACTGCACTGGTTGCCAGTTTGCTGGCGAATCACCTTCAAGGTTGGTTTGCTGACCTATAAAGCCCTACACAATCAGGGACCTGCTTACCTGAAAGAGCTCCTTTGTCCCTACTGTCCCCCCCCCCGCTCTCTCCAATCCACTGATGAGGGATTGCTAGAGATTCCCAGGGTCCATTTAAAAACTTCAGGGGTAAGATCATTTAGTTTTATGGCCCCGAGCCTGTAGAACTCTACCTCGTGAGGTGCGAAATTGCCCGACTGTCCAAAGCTTTAAGGGAGCTTTGAAAACATATCTTTTTAGCAAAGCTTTTAATGATTTATGATTGTTTTAATGTTGTTTTAATTATTTATTGTTTTATGTATTTGTACAGGCGCCTTGGTTTTAAGAAAGGCGCCTTATATAAATGAAGAATGAATGAATGAATGTACAGTGTATATACTGTATATATATATATATATATATATATATAAAATATGGGGGTGCTGTGGAATAAGCAAGTTATTTGTACAGTTGCTGTGACCTCGGGGAACCTCACGAGTGGTGCAGCCATGAGTGAGGTTTACAAGAGGTGAAAGTCAACTGTACAAATAACTTGCGTTCCCACAGGCACCCTCTGCATAGTTGATTTATGCAACAGAGAAGGAGCTTGTATGCGATTTACAAAATTTTTTTTATAATTGGGTTTTAAGTAAAGTATTTTTAAAATATCTGTGGTTTTTTTTGTGTTGCTGCATGTCCTGGAATGCTGTTTAAATGGCCATTGCTATGGCATTGATGTGCGCACATGACGTTTTGTGGGTAATGTTGTTATTGATTGGTGGAGCAATCAGCATTTAAATGAATAAAAATGGCGGCGACTGTAAGCGAGCAGTTCTGGATGTTGATGGTGAGAAGCGTTCATATCAGTCAATGTAGGCTTACAGAAGATAAATGTGGCAGCCAGTTTTCTTTTTGAACAGATAGTTGTTCAGTATGTTTTTTGAGGCTGTTATTGGAGCAGGAAGGGGATAGAAGTGGAAAGGGGTAGCAGAGTTTCAGACGCATGCGACATGGGGAGACTGGAAGAAGTTGCAGTCTGGTCACCGGCTAAGGTGTCAGCGTGGCTCAGTTGGTAGCACATCTGCCTCTGGACCAGAAGGTCATGGGTTCTCGTCCCACACTGGGATTGGACTTGCACCTAAAAATCGCTGGCATCTGATTGCAGTATTGGGGGGTGCTGTACTGCTGGGATGTGCTGTCCTTCGGATGAGACGTTAAACCGAGGTCCCTTCTGCCATCCTGGTGTTGTCCTGATGGGTGTCCAGGTGGAAGTAAAAGAACCCAGAGCACTCTTTGCAAAGAGTAGGGAACATTCCCGATGTCCTGGCCAACATTCCCTTCCCATAAACTGGTTCATGCAAGTATCCAGGCTGTGTGTGGGTGATGATGTGCGATATGGCTGCCACCACACATTCAGTCACTTCACTACCAGTCTAGCATTGCTTGTAAAGCACTTTGGATGTATGAAAAGCACTATATAAATGCTGATTCTTCTTCTTCTAAGAGTGGCATTATGTCAAGTAAGAAAATAGAATAGGGGGAAAAGGTTTTAGTCTAATATGACTTAGCATTGAGAAAGAAATTAGTTAATGTGTGCTTTTTAGGAAGGTGGCTACTCTTACTCGTACAAGCTGACACTGGAAATTATGAAATTAGTGCCGACTGGGGGGGGATAACTTAGTCACTGATGATGAAATCACTATGGGGATAATTTGAAGTTATTCCCATAGTGATTACGTCATCCTTCATTTATCCACACAGTGACTCAGATAACTGCATTTATGCACTGCTTTTTTATCCTGCCACCTGTTGCATAAATATATATTCATTGCAAAAAACTTTGTTACTGCATCAGTTACAGTTGTCATTACAGCAACAAAAGTTTGGAAATTCGATGTTAGGATTACCAACTCTATCCCCCACACACACACACACCCTACTCTCCACACACCAACTGGCATTGGAGTGTGCTTGGGGTTGTCAAACTCTCACCCCATTCTATTTGTAAGGAAGCTGAGTGATACAGTATAAGACAATGTGGTAAGAGTTCGGCCCAATGACCCCAAGGCACACCCCAATGCCTGTTGGTGTGTGGATAGTGGGGATGGGGTTGGTAACCCTAACATCGAATTTCCAAACTTTTGTCGCTATAATGACAACCCTAATGGATGCATTAACAAAGTTTTTTGCAATGAATTTTCCTTCTTTTTAAGAAAGTGTAATGTTACTCATGTGTGGTTATGGGAGCGCAGGCCCCCCATCATGCATACATTTTGTAATCGTCTCTGATTTTCATGTCTCACATCTATACATAACTGTGCTGATATTTTAATGATATCACATCTCCATGTAGGGCCTTGTGCTCTCATTATTCCATAATGGAATCCAAATGTAGTGAGGCCTGTGCTCCCATATGCCCATAAGTATAGAGACATAGCACACGCCTAGAGCCATTCCAGGTAACCCTTGTGCTGTAAAAGTTGCAATATATCAAGAACCATAGGAACTTTGGAAAAAATTCCGTTGCAGTTGCATTCATGTCCTGGCCATGTCCATGCTAGGTATACTAAGCTGTGCTTAGCAAATAATCCATATCTCAAACTGTTTTTAAGATATAGATACCGAAAGGTGCCATGACTGCCACAATGTTATCCTATGGGAAAATGTGTAACTTCGGAGTGCTGTAAGTATGGAACCGGTGTCCATTTCTTCACCAAACCAGCAAAGGGCACATATGTGGGACAAGGACTTGCCACCTTACACATTTCAGGCAAAAAGTCCTAACCATTTTCTTGATATGAAGTAGCAAAGAAACTGGTTTTCAGTAGAGATGCAGCGAATTTAAAATCTGCTGGTGAAGTGAACGTGAAGTGGCCACTTCGTGTTGGCACTTCACTACATGGAGTGCCCCATAGGAATGGCTCCATTCACCTTGTTATTATTACTTTGTGTTGTCATTCCACCCTAAATGCGAAGTAAGACGGAGTGACAACAATACTGGCAGCATCCCACTCACACTGTTACCAGAATGAATGTGCATCTCCAAAGTGCTACTGTCTTGTGTCCAGAAAGCTCCCCAGTGCTGATGAAGTGAAATGAGAGTGTAACAAAAAATGTAAAGTCTCCCAGAATTAATTGCACACTCAGTTATGCACGCAGTGGTCAGGTCACACACAGAGTCACCAGAATTAATGTGCATCCCCAAAATGCTACTGTCTTGTGTTCAGAAAATTCCCCAGTGCTGACGAAGTGAAATGAGAGTGTAACAAGAAATGAGTTTCCCAGAATTAATGGTGCCATGCAAACGCATAGACAGATTAAGATTGTGCTGCACACTCATGGGATGCATACGAAAAGGCACAACACCTAACCAGTGCTCACAAGTCAAAAATACAAATCTGGAAAGGAATACATTCTGCCAGTTGGGGATTAGTGCACCGCAGTAACAATCCACTACTAGTATAGATACCACAAAGCAGTATAAAAATTCATGCTGGTACGGTGGATAGTAGGTTCACACTGCTGCAATTACTCTGTAACACAATAAAAGGTGTCTGATTTAATGGTATGCATCACACACACACTCACACACACACTCAAGTGATGCGTAGCAAATTGAAAACTTTTAGTAATATAACCAAATGTTTTAAACAGACAAATTGTACACTGCTGTACCACAACAATCAGCAAAAAAATTTCAAGCATTACTGAAAATATTACTGTGTGTAAATTAACACAGTTATACAAGAAAAATATAACCAAAACAGAAAGACTGCCTTTTCTCCCAGTTAATCTACCTAAGCCACAAATACGCCCCTCCCCCAAAGCACACTTCACAGTATGCAGACTGACTGTTCTAAATTAACATTCAAAATCCACACACAACTATAAACACTCGATGATATGAGCACAGAAGGGTTTCCTACAATCAATGTACTAAATTTTGAGCAAAAAATATTACTCAAAAAGTCATTTTAAACAGCTTTTAGAAATTTTGAATCGTCAAGCTCTGAGAGCAGACTGTCTCCAGTTACCACTGCACACACACTACCCAGGCCAGAACTGAGGCTGTGCCGAACAATCTAGAGCCTATGTGATCTGCAATCCCATGAATAACTGCAGAATTTAATTTGTAGCTCAATTACAGGGCGAAGTGAGGCGAATTACATTGATTTCAATGTACTTCACCTTACAATTGGTGGAGAAGTGGTTTGGGGAAGGTGAAATAACGCAAAGTCATTGGTTTTAACGGACTTCACGTTCCTCATTATGCAGCGAAGTACTCTGCTTCACATTGCGGAGTTCTCGGCAAATTCTGTGTTACTCAGTGAATCACTTCACGGAGCAAATTGGAGCCACTTAGCCCACCACTACTTATAGTAATGTAACTCATATGCTGTATGGGAAGGAACGCGAATGCCTATGGCTGTACTTCCCCGATGAGCTGTAGCACAAAAATCCTGTACTAAAAAAAATAATTATTAATGAGTACAATGGTGGAGTGATGAAGCCTGGAGAGATACTACAAAACATGTTTACAATACATCCAAGTAACTAGTAAAAAAATTTATGTTGTGATTCATGACATGATCATGAATCGTGATTTGTGACTGCATTTGTGACCGTGATGATGAAGAATATGATTTGGTGTCAACGGTGTGAGATAACCAATATCAATCAATCAATTAATCACTTTATTTAACCAGGCATAAACACCATTGAGCAAGCTCATTTTCCAAGGTGGTCCTGGGCATAAATACAATACAGTACACTTCATAAGATTACAATTACGGTGGACAACGGTGCAAAAAAAAAAAGAAAAAACATTGCGAAGGTGCCGGTCAATAAGGGCCTATACATAGCGGTCATCATAATTAACATGCAAAGGTACATAATGATACGCTTTACTGAAATAAGAAGAGACAACAATCCCATATAGTCTCTGCTGTAAAAAGTAAGGAGGTATTAAGTAATAGGGTAGAAATTGGGGTGAAAGAGTAGGCAGCCAAAAGGGAGGCCAGAATAGGTAAAAGGTAGAGAATAGGCAGGGTCATCTTGGATTAAGGGAACTAGGCTTGTAGGTCCTAGGTTTCTGTTGTTAGGAATGTGGGGTGGTTGAGATACTTAGGCGTAGGATTTGAGAGTGGCACCCAAGGCTTAGGGGGTCATTGGCATCTGAAACAGTTGCATGATTCCTTTAGATAATCCGTTAATAGAGCTTTGAATGTGAAAATGCTTGGAAGTGAGGATAATTTTAATGAGTCTTGCATAGTGTTCCAAAGTGATGGATGTGAGAAGTTGATTGCTGCTGAGCCAAGGGTAGTTTTCACTCTAGGAATCTGGAAGCAGATTAAGAAGAAGCTTCTCAGGACATAGGAACCTTTAGCCCATTTGAAGATGTTCGAGATGTATGCAGGGAGGTTATCAGATAATGCTCTAAAAAACCAGAGGAGAGCATTCCTTTTTCTTCTAGTTGAGAGTGAGGTCCATCCCGAAACCTGGTATAGATGACAGTGATGTGTACTACGGGGTAGAGTTAAGATAAATCTTAAAGCCAGGTGGTAAAGGGTGTCCAGTTTGTTTAGCATCATTGATGGGCAGTGACTGTAAAGGAAGTCAGCGTAGTCCAGTATAGGTAGGAATGTAGTTTGTACTAGTCTCATTCTGGCTTCTAACGTGAATAGGTGTTTAATGCGATAGAATAAACCTAATCGCTGTCTTAGTTTCTTCAAGGTTTCATTTAAGTGGCACAGAAAGTTGAGCTTGTTATCCAGCCAGAACCCTAGGTATTTAAAGGTATCAACTACTTCAAGGGGTTCATTTAAGAGTGTTCGGATCTGTATGATATGTGGACATCCGTAAGTAGACTTTGGTGGGAGAATCATTGCTTCAGTCTTTTTGGCATTGAGGAGGAGCTTATGAGTGAGAAGGTTGTATTGGAGGGTGACGAAGTCTTTCTGTAAGTACTCATGGGTCAGATCCAAGGATGAATTTGTGGTATAGAGTACAGTATCATCTGCGAATAAGTGCACATTTGCTGTGCCCAGCTGCGAGTCCAGATTATTGATGTATATTGCAAAGAGGATAGGGCCCAGGATGGAGCCTTGTGGGACTCCTCGTAACAAGGATTTTTGTGGGGTCAGATTTCCTATGGCTTTGACTTGTTGTAACCTATTGGTTAGGTAGCTGGTGAACCATTTAATGGCAGAACTATCAAGTCTGACATTACTCAGTGCAGTAAGCATGATGGTATGATCCACAGTATCGAAGACCTTACTTAGATCAAGGAAAAAGGCAAATACATGCTTCTTAGAGTCCAAGGCCATTTGCCAGTCTGTAGTTACTTTGGCAAGAGTCGATATTGTACTGTGTTTGGCTCTGAAGCCAGACTGAGCCGGGTTTAGCAACTTTTGTGAATCCAAATGTTCTCTAAGTTGGATGTTGACAATTTTTTCAAGTAATTTAGAGAGGACAGATAGTATAGAAATAGGCCGGTAATTATTCAGATCACTCGGATCAATATGGAAATGTACTGGGAACGCGAATGCCTACGGCTGTACTTCCCTGATGAGCTGTAGCACAAACTCCTGACTTAAAAACGCTCATTAATGAGTACAATGGTGGGGTGGTGAAGCCTGGAGAGATACTACAAAACATGCTTACAATACATCTAAGTAACTAGTCAAAAAATTAGTTTTGTGATTCATGATGTGATCGTGAATTGTGATTTGTTACCGTGATGATGAAGAACATGATTTATATCACGAGTGACTCATGACGATAGTCCTGACTTAAAAACGCATACTAATGAGTACAATGTTCATGCAGAATTATGCACTGCACCTGTCCAGTACTCGGAAGGGAAGCCAAAGAAACAACTGTGATTTAAGTTACAGATGGAGATTGGGCCCTAAAGAGATGCAAACGCACAGACAGATTAAGATTGCGCTGTGCACTGAAGAGATGCAGATGCAAAGGCACAACACCTGACCAGTGCTCACCATCAGAAATTCAAATCTGTAAAAGAATACCTTTGCCGGTTGGGGCGGGCCGCAGGGAGGGGGGGCTTGTACTGCACTGCTGCAGTAACAGTCACTAGTACTAGTACCAGTAAAGATACCACAAAGAAGTACAAAAATTACACAGCTGCAGTGGATAGCAGGTTCACATTGCTGAAATGATGTGGCACAATAAAAGGTGTCTGATTTGATGATACGCATCACACACATACTCACACACACACTAAGTAATGCGCAGCAAATTGAAAACTTCAGTAATATAACCACATATTTTAAACAAACTAAAATTACGCACTGCTGCACCACAACAATCAGCAAAAAAATGGCAAGAATTATTAAAAATATTAGTGTGTGTACATTAACAGTTATACAAGAAAAATAACACCAAAATAGAAAGCACTGTCTTTTTCTCCAAGTTAATCTACCCACACAACACATTCGCCCCTCCCCCAAAGCACACTTCCGCTGTCTCTCAGTACACAGACTGAATGTTTTACATTAACATTAAAAATCCACACACAAACAATAAATGCTCGATGATATGAGCACAGGAGGGTTTCCTATAATTGATGAACTAAAGTTTCAGCAAAAAAAAAAAATGACCCAAAAAGGCTTTTTTAACAGCTTTTAGAAGGTTTGAATCACAGAGAGCTCTCAGAGCAGATTATCTCCTACAGCTTCTAACACACACACTACCCCAAAGTGAGGCTGTACAGAACAATCTAGAGCCCATGTGACCTGAAATCCCATGAATCACTGCAAAATTCGCCTTTGGAGCTTAAAAACAAGGTGAAGTGAGACAAAGTACATTGTTTTCAATATACTTCACCTTAAGAATTGGTGGAGTAGTGGTTTGGGAAGGCGGAGTAACACAAAGTCATTGTTTTCAATGGACTTCGTCTTACCCATTATAACGCTGGGCACTCTTTCGTTGTAGAGCACGCCACTCATTTGCCTTCACTCCACAAATCACTTTGTGGAGTGAATTGGAGCCACTTAGCCCATCTCTAATTTTGGGGCTGTTTACCTGCTTTCACTTTCAGATCGTATATTTTATTCCCATATGCTACAATGGGAATGTTTAAAATGTAATAACTTTTGAACAGATTGATATTGTTTCACCAAACCTTCAAAAGGCTGATCTGTGAGGCAAAGACCTTTTACCCTGACAATTTCAGACCACAACCTAAAGCAGTTTCTGAGATCCAGGTGGACAAATAAATGTCAAAAAACATGGATTTTTCTGTTTTTTTCAACACTCTATATCTCAGAAACCACACAACAGATTCCCACAAAATTTAGCAGATCAAGAGATCTACCCCAGACATTATGAGTCCCACATATCATTTAAATCCATTAAATAGTTCCAAAGTTATTAACATTCAAATATTTGGGTTTAACATAGACATTACATTTCACCCTAACTATACTGGCACTACTGTGCCAGTATCATATATACTGTATATACTTTGCAAAAATCTTAATGCACCAGTTAGGGTAACATAATGCCACAAAAGTAAGGAAATGTGGCATTAGGGTTTCAAAGCCTAACTTCCTACTCCCACCCCCCAAGCAGCAAAATGAAAAACCATTAGGGTTTTGTGTCTCTGGAGTCTTGGTTAATCAGTGATGGGGTCTTTCTTTGGGTTGTCAACCCTAATGCTCACCTCTACCCCCAGCCCATATCCTCCTGTCCAAAGCACAAGGTACAGCTCCAAGCCAATGCCTCATAATAATACCGTCTACAAAGGTAGAGAAGTATGTCTCACCACATGTTGGGAACACCATTTGTTGTAGCTTTCTTCATGCAGGGCCCTGCCTGGGTGACAAAAAGAGATAATGTGTGAAGTAGTTTGCTCAGGAAATAGGCCAGGCCTTAGGGTTGACAACCCCAAGAAAGTCCCCACTACTGATTCACCAAGACTCCGGAGACCCAACACCCTAATGTTTTTTCCTTTCGTTGTTTGGGGGTTGGGGAGGTAGGGTTGGAAATCCTAATGCCACATTTCCCTACTTTTGTGATGTTAAGTTACCCTGACTGGTTTATTAACAAACTTTTTGCAAAGAATTTCCTTTTTTTTATGATAGTGGAATTATATCCTCATTCACACAGGTTGCTTTGGGACTTGTGTGAACATACAGTATGCAGATGTCCTGTCCCAAAGTAAGACTCTGTCCACCTGCAGTAGTGCAGGGCTCTTGCAGATCCTGCACTTCCATGCAGTGATGGATGTGAAGAATTAATGGGGCTGTCAGGTGAGCTGCAGAAGCACAGAGCTCTATTGTCCCTGAGCTTCCATGTGGTTGAAGATACAGATGAACTGGACAAAAAATGCATCTGTCAGTCAATGCATAGTACCCTCTGCCATGATGTAGGGCCCTAACATAACAACATAAGAAAAGCGTCGGCAGATGGGGACCATGCGATCCATCTAGTCTGCCCTAGAAACTATCCCCCTCCCTATGCAGCCTTTGTCCTAACTTGTCCTTTATGTTTGTTCCATGTGAGTTTGAACTCCCTAATTGTCTTTGACACTACCACCTCCTAGGGCAAGCTGTTCTATGGGTCTATCACTCTCTCTGTGAAGAAGTACTTCCCGAGGTTGCTTTTGAACCTTCCTCCTACCAGTCTCATATCATGCCCTCTCGTGTATACTGCCATGTTCTGTTGAAATAGATTGCCTGTCTGAGCTGTGTTAAATCCCCTCACATACTTAAATGTTTAATTCATGTCTCCTCTGTTTCCTCTCTGCTCAAGGGAGTATAGGTTCAGCTCCCTGAGTCTTGCTTCATATGACCTGTGATGCAGTCCACACATCATCTCAGTAGCCCTTCTCTGCACCGTTTCCAAATGGTCACTGTCCTTCTTGAGGTGAGGGCTCCAGAACTGAACAAAGTACTCCAAGTGTGGCCTCACCAAGGACCTGTAGAGGGGCATGATAACCTCTCTCTTTCTACTAGAAATACCTCTACTTATATATCCAAGGATGCCACCTACATTCTGTGCTGCTTTCTCACATTGTTTTCCTACCTTTAATTTGTCAGTGATGATTATGCCGAGATCTCACTTCATTTGTTTCTTCACAAGTTGATGTCCTCCCAGTGTTTACTTTTTTCGAGGGTTCCTCTTTCCCAAGTGCATTACCTTACACTTTTTGGCATTAAAGTGTAACTGCCAGTCCCTGGACCAATCCTCTAGCCTTCTAAGGTCAGCCTCCCTGTTGTCTGCTCCTTCCCTTGTGTCCACTCAGTTGAAGAGTTTTGTATCATCTGCAAACAGACAAACCTTCCCTGTCAGTCCATTTGCTATGTCTGCTATAAATGTGTTAAATAAGATTGGTCCCAGTACCAATCCCTGCAGAACACCACTGGTCACTCTACCATCCCTTGACAATGATCCATTGACAAGCACTCTTTGGGTCCTATTGTTCAGCTAGTTACTGATCCAGCTGACCATCTTCTAACCAACTGCCATATGTTCCAGCTTGTTGGCTAGCCTTCTGTGAGGGACAGTGTCAAAGGCCTTGCTGAAATCTAGGTATACAATGTCCACTGCCCCTCCCTGATCCAATGTTCTGGTGACCCAGTCGTAGAAGTTGATCAAGTTGGTTTGACAAGAGTGTCCTACTGTGAAGCCATGTTGCTTTGGGTCAATTTTTCCAGTATCTGTTAGGTATGTCACTATCCTCTCTTTTAGTAGTGACTCCATCATTTTCCCACAACTGAGGTCAAACTGACAGGGTGGTAATTTCCTGCCTCTTCCTTGTTCCTGTTCTTGTGTAAACAATGGTTGCTTGTTTATAGTCCTGGGGTATTTTTCCGCTGTGTAGTGACTTGTTGATGAGCTCAGCCAGTGGTTCGGCCAGTACCTCTTGGAGATCATTCAATATCCTAGGGTGTATGCCATCTGGTCCCATGGCTTTTTCCATTTTCAGTTTATTAAGTTCTTTAAGGACCCTCTCCCTTGTGAAGGGGCTAGTATCTGCTCCATGGTTATCTTCCTTTGTTCTGCTGAGTGTAGGACCTTTGCTACCGTCTTCTACAGTGCAGGGCTTCAAACAGGCATGGGATAGGCATAAGGGAGAAATACAAATGACTATGAATAGATAGGCCACTGACAGAGCAAAGGCCGATGGCACATTTATAAGGTAGAAAAAGAAATGGGCAGACTGGATGGGCCTTGCGGTCCTTATCTGCCCTCAACTTCTATGTTTCTATGTTTCTATGTTTCTATGGTGAAGACAGAGCAAAAGAACTCTTTTAGCACTTCTGCCTTGCCCTCATCACTCTTTGCCATCTTACCTTCCTTGGTTGCTAGTCGGACCATTCCTCCGTTAGTTTTTCTTTTTTCTCTTATGTATCTATAGAAGGTTTTGTCTTCCTCCTTAACACCCCATGCTATTTTCTCTTCCTTCTGTGCTTTTGCCTTCTAACAGCTTTACCCAGCTCCTTCAATTTGTTCTTATATTCTTCCATGTCTGCTTTGTGTTTTGTTTGCTTGAATTGTGTAAAAACCTTTTTTTTGCTCTTTGATTTTGGATGCTGCTTTGTGAAAGAGGAGGTCTTTTCCTTCTTTTGGACTTGCTGATCTGCTTAGTGCATACAGCGGTTACTGTATTCAGAGCAGCCTACCGAGTATTCCAGCAGTCCTCTACATCTCCTGTGATTCCTCCTTCTAGCATGGATGTGATCATAGTTCTCCTTTTGGGGAAGCTGACTTTTCTGAAAACCAGTACCTTGATTTTGGCATGACTGTTTTCCTCCATATTGTTCACAGTAAACCAGATTGAACTGTGATCACTGGTCCCTAGATTGGCTCCCACCTCTGCTTTTGTGGTCCTCATGCTGTTTGTCGGCACTAGATCCAATATTGCTTTGCCTCTGGTGAGTGAGTTCACCAGTTGACACAAACCTGCTCCCCTTAGTGTAAAAAGGAACTCTTTGCTCCAGTCTGAGGATACTGTGTATGAGGAGCAACCCACATCCAGTAGATGAAAGGCCCCCACAAGCAACAACTCACCCCTGTCTGCCATCATCAAGATGGTTTCCAAGAGCTCCTTGTCTGAATTAGCCTCCTGGGATGGGAGTCTGTATATGACTCCTACCTGAAAAGGGGCTTTGTCCTCGGCTCCTAGTATAACACAAAGGGCCTCTGTTTTATTGTGTTTTCCTTGGATTTCTGTTACACATATGTCATCTCTGACATACAATGCCACCCCCTCCTTTCTTTCCCTCATGATCTTTCTGGAATAAAGCCGAGTGGTTCCCAGTGAACCATGTTTCCATATCAGAGACCCAGTCTAACTGTGCATCTGCAATTACAGCTGTGAGATCGGGGATTTTGTTTGGCTAACTATGAGCACTGATGCACATTGACTTCCATCCCCTTACATTTTGGTAATTTGCATTTTTAATATGTTTTGGTTGTGTAATTTTTTTGAAATGCTTGATCTGAATATATGTTTGGTGTGATATTTGGTCTGAGTATGATTGGCGCATCTTTGTACTGAACTAGTTGGTAATGGGAGAGGGGCATTTGGTAACCCTTTTTGTGCTAGGGGTGCCTTTGCCACCCCCCATCCACAAGTTTAACTGACCCATGTGAACACCGAATGTTTGCCTAGTGCTCTGAGGTCCCCTCCTTTGAGAGGTGTAGGCTGTCAAATTTAAAGAACTCCCATTCCCTGAAGTCCTATATTTTCCAATAAAGTGGTGACCTTTTTCCTGGCACCAGTCCTTTAGCCAGGTGTTTAGCTTGGAGATGTCCCCTTCCCTGATCTTCTGCCTGCTGTCTCCATTTTCCCAGACTGGCAGAATTTCAGAGAAGGTGATAGTGGATGGAAGGGAACCAAGCTTGTCACCCAGTCTGGTGAGGTTTTGTTTTGTTTCCTCTACTGGCTTACTGCCTAGGTCATTCGTACCTATGTGGAGAATGACATGTGTGTCTTGATCAATGCCTCAAACAATTTCCTCTATGCAATTGGTGTCTCTCCATGCTGATGTTCCCGGGATGCACCTTATCATAGTTGAAGCATGGTCCTGCTGGAGGTGAGTCTTTACACCGCTAATCATTGAGTCACTAATTATTAGTACTGGTTTCTTTTTGTACTTTTTAGTGAGTTTAGTTGTGCTGTACCTCTGTGCGCTGCTCTGTGTTCACAGAATTTTTGACACTTGTTATGCTATTCATCATGATAGATAGTGCAGTGTACGCATTAGATGTTTGAATAGGTTTGGCACCTTCCTGTACTAAGGATTTTGTGCCAGTTGTATGAGACCCGATCTGTTGCCAGTCCCCTGGCCTGTTTGTCCTTTTGGGGTAGGGGTACTGGTGTAGAGCACCTTGAAACTAAAGGTTTTACACTGTTGCCCAGTGGTGGCTGATTTAGTATATCATGGAGGTTTTTATATCTCAGCCCATGCTGCATGAAGTTGCAATCGGAGGTCTCTGATAGTGGAGCATGCAGGACAGTGCCCCACTCTGTAAATGAAATCCTTGGTAGAAAGTGTGCCAAGGTTATTGCAGTTCAAGAGGTTCACAGAGGCCTTTATTTCTCTATTTAAGTTCCTGGTGAGAGAAGTAGATTGCCTAGAGGCCCTATGCCAAGAGGACAGTTGTCTTCACTATAGGGTACCTGGGCTCATGAAGACAACTCTGCAGCATTAATTCCCTGGCTGGGGAGTTTAACAGTGCCATTCTCCCACCCTCACCAATCCTGCTGCATCACTGAGCTCACTTCCTTACTCAGCTCAGCAGCAAGGGATCACAAAGCATACCTACTGGGGTTAAAATTGGCATTACAAGAAAAGTTTGTTAACAATTATACATGTTTTTGTAAATTTTGACCTCAAATTTTAAAGATACTTATTTTTGACTTGCCTTACAAACATGGCATGTACCATTTTTAGTATTTTGACCAAAATGTCATTTCGCACCAGAAGTTTAAAAACATATCATGTCCATGAGCTTAAAAAATGAAACGTCACGTTTATGAGGTGGTGTGGAAAAATGGTTATGTTGAAAGTTTGGAAATATTGAAAATTAGTGAAGTTATGAATGAAAGTTGAAATACTGCAATGTTTACTCATAATATGGGCATTTTATCATCTTTGTACACCTAATTTTTAGCATAGCCTTCTTAGTACCCCACCTGATGGACCAAGTAGGTGGAAATGTTGAAATCCCTGCCAAAACATCATTCCACACCACCAAAACATCATTCTGCACCACAGGTGAAAAAACACATGTTGGCCAGGATTTGAATAAATACAGCTATCAGATAGTCATGAAGTGGTGTGAAAAAATGGGTATGCTGAAAATTTGATGTCAAAATATTTAAAATTACCAATGTTATTTCAATCAACATGCATAACTATGCTATTTGTACATATTTTGATCCTAAATTATCAACATATCCTTCTTATGACCCCACCTCATTAACAAGGGTAGTGGAAATGCTGAAATCCCACTTAAAAGGCGATTTCACCAAGCAATCACAAAATCACCTTTGGGGATGCATTTGCATAATTCCACCACCACTGGTCATGAAGTGGGGTTCCAAAAAGGCCATGACAAAAAATATGGGGTCCAAATTTGCAAAAATGACAAAGTTATGCATCAAAATTCAAAATCCCATTGAAATACATTGAACTGCACTTATCGTAGTTTCTCATGTTGCACTTTGCAGTTCCATCAGCAAGACATGCCTATGATCAGAGAGTGGATCTATTCAGTGGGACATGTTCAGCATGCTCAGGTCAGTGAGGGTGTTTGGGGGTGTGGGGTGGTGGGTGATGAGTGAGAGGTTGGGGTGAGGGGTGAGATTGATGAGGGACCATTTTCTTTTCTGCAGAAAAAAAAGAGGGATGGTTTTCATCTTTACAGGGGACCTGATAGGGGCTTTTTGACACTGGGGATAGGGCACCACAATGTTGGGCTACTGTTTGCCAGCACTGGAGGTGAGCATCCCGGTGCTGCCGCCTACAATATGGGAATGAGGCGGGTGACTGGGAGGGGAGGTTAAAACAAGCAGTACTGGAGTTGGGCACCCCAGCCCACTTTTAAAATAAATATAAGAAAGCACAGGGAAAAGTTGGGTGTGCAACCTTTAGGGGAGGGGGAGAAAGAAGTGGCACCAGGGGTGGGCATCCTGGTCCACTTAAGAAAAAATAGATAGTGAGATGGATTGACAGACAGATCAACAGACAGACACACAGATAGACAGACAGACAGATGAGGCAGGCAGGCAGACATACAGATGGATAGACAGGCTGAAAGGTAGACAAAGAGGCAGGCAGAGACAGATAGATAGGGAGAACACAGGATCAGTGGTTCAGTGCTATGACTGTAGCATGACTTATAGCTGTGGCTGCAGAACTCAAGAAAGTCTCACTGTTCTCATATAGAGAATGCAGGAGAATGGTTCCTCTAGCTAAGCTGGGCACCATGGATTTTAGGGTGCTCAGAAAAGGTATTTCTGGTACTTTGTTTAAAAAAAAACAACAGAGCCATCCCTGTGATGTGAAGTCCTGAGGTGCTGGTGCTGTGCCTCCTACCACACCAGCAACCCAGGTTTTGGATGGACATGGGTCATTTAGGGGTTGGCCGGGGGGAAGGTAGGATTGAGCATCCCAGGGACAGCTCTCCTCCTTTGGGGAGGGGGTTTACTTTGACCCACTGCAATACTACCACCTGGAGATTTGCAGGTGGCAGTGCAGTTCAGGATGCATCTGTACATAGGGACATGGATAAACATGTTAGGACATCTGTGCATAGGTGAAGCTCATCTGCCCACAAATTGCACAGTCCGGGCCCTAGGGAAACCTATAACCATGGTGGAAACCCCCCCTTGGTCACATGATGAAGTCTGGTCCTTCATATGCTCAGCACTGGTAACCAGGAACCTTGCCATAGTCCACAAAGCAAGACATCAGTGTGAAGGTAAGTCCCAGAGAAACCAGCTCACAGGGCTATGGGGACTGGATAAAAGGGGGCAAGCCAAGGGTGATCAGGGCCAAAAATGTGTGTGTATATATATATATATATATATATATATATATATATATATATATATATACACACACATATATATATATATATATATATATATATATATATATATATAACAAAAAATCAGCAGAATCTAGCTAACTGAGTTCCATTTTGCTCAGGTGTTTGTGTTTTAAAATCAGATAATTTTATGCATTTTCAATATTTGTGAGTTTAAAAGGAACAAAAATGTCAGCTGACAGAGACATGTTCTGTATTTTTTTCAGCATGAGAGATACCTTAAAAATCATTATAACTTTTTCGCCAAACCTTTGAAAGGCACACCCAGGGCACAGGCCCCTTTAAACCTGAACATTTCATGAAGAAATTCCACACTGTCTAGGTTGTAGGTGAGAGCAAAACATGTGTAATGTTAAGTATAGGGTTTTTTTAAATGTTTTTTGGCACTCTGTTTCTTGAAAACTGTACAAGATTCTGCCACAAAACTTTTCACATCTTAAGACTGTCTCAGCCAGGATGTGTATGCTAAAGTTTGTGCTATTTCATCAAATGCTACCAAAGTTATTAAGGTGCAAAAATTGGGATTTAACATTGAACAGCCCAAGCCAGCCCAGTGGCGCTGAGGGCTGAGGCACTGGACACCACACTCGTACCAGGCCAGCGACCTGAGTTTGGGAATGAGCCCAGGAGCTGGGGATTGGCAGGGAAGAGAGGTGGATTAAGCATCCAGAGGACAACTCTCTACTACCTAGGGAGGGATCCAGGATTCTCCAGTGCAGTAGAGACCCCCAGTGGTGACCGGAGATATTACTTGAGCATGTGGTTAGAAATTGGGGGAAAGCATGGCAGATGTCAATGGGGCAGCCACATGCAGATGTCATTGCATGGCTGTACTCAGGGGCAAGCAAACAATGGAAAAAACCCTCTGGCTGCCCAGTAAGATGACAGAGGCCCCAGTGGAGCACCCACATCCCTATGGTGGCCCAGCACACCCAGGTCTCTCCAGGGCTGACCCGGCGATGGAGGTAAGTCCTTCACACAGAGGTACAAAGAGCCACCAAGGGTGGGCGGACCCAGTTCTGGAGGTGATCCGAGGGTTGGACTTGCTAAGGTCATCTGGGGAGAGAGCACGGGGAATATGAGGGTTCAGGCTAGTAGTGGAAGTGTATCTGAGTGGATACTCCCGAAGGATGCCTGGGTGGTTCAGAGGAGATAAAGAAAGTTAAAAAAAAAAGGAAAAAATTGAACAGCTTATGCAACCCTAACTATAGGGCCTACTGTGCCCCTATAATATGCTTAATTGCCATTCCTATATATAAGACTTGCTCTAGTAAATGCTTCTTTGCACTTTGAGGGGCATTAGACCATATTGACATAATCTAATTTAGAAAAAAGAAACAAAAATCTATTTTCTATTAAATAAATGCCTATTAAAGAAAGGGATGTGGGTGTCATTATAAGTAATGATTTACATTTAACGCCCAACGTGATCAGATTGTTAAAAATGCAAACAAGACCTTGAATTGTATTCTGAGACACACATCAAGCAGAAATAGGGAGGTGCTGATCCCCCTTTATGGATCATTGGTGAGAACTCAATTGGAGTACTGTTCCCAAGTTTGGAGTCCTTATACAAGGAGAGAGATTGATAGAGTGGAGTGAGTCCAAAGAAGGGTGACAAGATCTGTAGCAGGATTTAAAAATAAGACATATGAGGACAGACTGGTAGACCCAAAGTAATATTCTCTTGCTTATAAAAGATGGAGAGGCAATATGTTTTTGGTTTATAGTTCAATTCAGGATGGTAAACTTAGATTGGAATTGGGATTCGAATTATGTGAAAAACCTACAATACGAGATCTCACGACAAACAGCTCAACCAATTTAGGTGGAATGTATTAAAAAGAAGATACTGGTTTAGTCAACATGTGGTTCCCTACTGGAACTCTCTTCCTCAAGAGATAGTAAATAGTCCCTCTTTGGAAATATTCAAAAAAAGATTGGATACTTATAGCAAACCTAGGGTTATAGATTACTAAAATTGTCTGTTTTCTTATAGCAAGCTATTTAAGGATGAAAGTCTAATCTTTTGCTTTGTGACTACTATGATACTATGATAATTCAGACATCCAACTGAAATTTAAATAGCCAATCACTTGTTAAGATCTGGGATTCAAGGAGCATCTTTCGCTGACATCATCAGCATTGATGGAGTGAGTTCTCTCACAAAGTGGCAAGTTATTTAGCCTACTTTCTCAGCACTTTTTCCTCTTGTGTGCAATTCAAATGTACTTGGAATATAGCAGAATGTACAAACGGTGTCATTGACGCTGCTAAGTATATGAAATCTTGCCACTCCAGCTGTGAATTTGATAAAAAGAAAAGACAATCCTTTGCATAAATGCTTCCTTTTGCAAAGAAGTAAAAGAAATTAAGTAAAAATAAAAACAAATGACTTTAATTTACACAGTGTTTTGAGTGTTTCTGTTTTTGTGGGTTTATGAGGGATTAAAATTAACCATCAGGGTCAGGATGGATGGGGGAACCAAGATGAGCTATTTTTAGCATGCATTTGGTGGAAAGCATAAACCATATGTATAAGATTTTAACCAGTTTTTGGCCAACTTTGCTGGGAGAGAATAGAGTTGTTTTTTTTCCAGTGCAGAGGGTGATGGCAGTGATTTTTTTTTTAGTTGTTTAACCAGGAGTAGCACACTAAGCCGAAAGCTTTTTTACAGGAACAACCTGGGAGCACAGGGAAGTTAAGTGACTTGCTCAGGGTCACACAGTATGCAAGTGGAAGCTGTGGGATTCAAACCCAGGTCTGGTCTGCTGGATGTCACCAGATTTGCAGCTCAGAGCATTAAACCACTGTACTATACTGCCTCCTGATGGTGACAGCAGTGGTGTTAACTATGCTGAGAAGGGTATGAGTTGGTGGAGGGGTTTGATTATTTATAGCACAGTGGGTAGGGGATTAGGATTAAAATTGTAAAGGTTTTTTAAAGGAACTTTACCAGGTGAAGTTATGGGGAAGTTAAGAAATTTCATGAACCTTCACAAAGTACGAAGTTACTTGTCGTCTCAAAAATTTCATCCACAAAGTGTAAATTCACTGCATCTCTAGATAGGACTCCTAGATGGATATTTGCCCCTTTGTTGGCAAAAGGCAGCAACTTCCAATAATGGTAAAAAAAAGAAGCTGAAAAGTATTTTTATATCAGTTGCATCCTGCCATTAGTACAAGTACAAGGCTTTTATGAGGGGAAGAGTTATTTCGTATGTGAATGATCAAAGAAGAAAAATGAAGAATGGTAGATTACAGCTGGAAAAGGAGTTACAAAACATAGAGGAGTATGTGAGTCTGGAATTAACAGAACACAAGAGAGACCGACTCAAATTATTTATTATATAATGTGTATTATTGGCTTAAAGTACATAATAATACATTATTATATATTAATGTCTCTTTATGCTGCACAACAAATATCCCTTCAAAAATGGAAAAATAAAATATTGTCAAGGACAAATCATGCAGGGTTCATGATTAACTCAGTAGGGAGCAGTCATCCAGATAGTCATGATACTGATGATTTTTCCAGGGCCTTGAGTCTGTCTTCATAAGGGATATTAGAGCATCAGTTCTTAATATCAATTGATCTGTGAAAATCTTTCTGATTCACGTGAACTGTTGGGAGGCTTTTGATAATATTGTAATATCCTTTACATACGCTCTGAGCAATGATACTGGTTTCTTCACAAAGATTCCAGCAAATTTTGGTATCTGTTCTGTGACAGAACTGATGCAGGACACAACTGGTAGTCTAGAGACTGGTGTGGTGCTTTTGTGGAATTTTGACAATAGGTAAAAGGCTGGCTTATGTGGATTGTCATCAGTAAGAAATTCCTTGTAAAAGGCAAAGAAGTGGTGCACAGAAAGACAAAATGAATTGAGATAAGCAAAGTTGAAAAAAATGAGAACAAATTTATTACTGTGCACAAAAGCTGAGAGTACAGCATATGGCCAGTTTGTTATTTTATCATTTGTCCAGTGCATGAATTTATCAGCATAGCAGTATCTCACAACCTGTCCACACTTGGGATACAGTCTGCAATAGATTGGCAATTTTCTCAGCCCTCTACACCTGTGAAAGCACTTCAGTAGCCACCAGTACTCAGAAGTGATTCTCTGACCTGGGAACTTTCTCTGTCCAAATCCCACCACAGCCACTGCTCAGATGGTACAGTGCTCCTTTGGCTATGGGCACAGCCTTCCTCTGTCATTTGCTCCTGAGACAACACTTCACTTCTTAGAATATGATAATTGCAGCTGTCTGCTCCCCCTTCAGAGATGGACTGTGATTTGTCAATGCCAACAGTTGACTATTCCCTCAAATGATTTAGGCACAGACGTATGAAGTACATAAAAATAATATTTACTACTTTGCAATATTTTCACAATCTACAGGATTTTATTTTTTTGTTTATACATTTTATTTGAGTTACAAGAAAGAGAGGTACAGTTTCATTTTCTAAATACAATTTAGTACAAGATTTATCTTTATATATCTAGTACTTCTACTCAATCCACATTTTCTGACAGGGTCGTTTACATAGTTTCTGTGCTATACATTCTTCAGACAATATCATTATACACATCTCTAGATACCTTTGGAGAGGCACTTCCTAAATATATTCAAATAAATAAAAAGTGCACTTATGGTATTGTGTTGGGTTTTTGTACTTTTTGAGAATTTAAAGGGACAGATAAATAGGCCTATTCCTCTTCTTACTACCTTCCCTGTGGTTATTATCTTGTAAAAACTTCATACAAAGGTTTCCAGATGTTATCAAAACTCTGCTCTTGCTGCCTTGAGAAGTAATGAATTCTTCCCAGTTTATATAAGTCTAGTATAAAATTGGTCCATTTATTATTTTGATGGTTCTATGTCTTTCCACTGCAATAAAATACATGTTTTAGCCATGTGAAATCCCATGGCTGTAATTTTTTTTGTTCAGTAGTTATTTGGACTGTAGTTTAGTTCCCACCTAAAAGTATGGTAAATGCATTTATTGCAGTTGATTGTTTCAAAGCTATTTCTATGATTGCTGTTATGGAATTCCAAAATGTAGTTTTTTTTTTATTTCAACTTTATTGGTTTTGCACTATGAGTACAGAAAATGCACCCCCAGCTGGGGGAATCCAGATAATTATAAACATGACATCTGCAAAAGAAAACTTATCAAAAAATTAAATCTAATACAGTCAACTAGTCTAAAACAAAATGAAACAAGAAAAGTACAAACAAACATACTAAATCACACATGCCCCCACAATGCAAAGCATCATGGGCTGCATATGCAAATCACCACAGAATGTTATGCTGGTCCAACTTTAAGCAGAATTGCATGGTGCCGAAAGGCCTCTCACACAGTTTGCAAAGGGTGCTAACAGAAGACATAGACACATGTTTCGTCCTACCAGGACTCATCAGTATGCCTCGTCTGTTTGACACCCCAGTGGAATGGACCAGCTACCCTTAAGGCAGTGTGCCTTGGATATATTGTGGTGAACTCATTAAAATAAAACTATTTAAAAGACAAAGAACCTCTGTGCGCAAACACAGAGGCAAGGATTACCCCAAAGGGCATTTGGCTGGGAAGCCAAGTTTCAAGAAAATACAAAATCACACATGCCCCCACAATGCAAAGCATCATGGGCTGCATATGCAAATCACCACAGAATGTTATGCTGGTCCAACTTTAAGCAGAATTGCATGGTGCCGAAAGGCCTCTCACACAGTTTGCAAAGGGTGCTAACAGAAGACATAGACACATGTTTCATCCTAGCAGGACTCATTAGTATGCCTCATCTGTTTGACACCCCAGTGGAATGGACCAGCTACCCTTAAGGCAGTGTGCCTTGGATATATTGTGGTGAACCCATTAAAATAAAAAACGATTTAAAAGACAAAGAACCTCTGTACGCAAACACTGAGGTAAGGGTTACCTCAAAGGGCATTTGGCTGGGAAGCCAAGTTTCAAGAAATACAAAACACATGCCCCACAATGCAAAGCATCATGGGCTGCATATGCAAATCACCACAGAATGTTATGCTGGTCCAACTTTAAGCAGAATTGCATGGTGCCGAAAGGCCTCTCACATAGTTTGCAAAGGGTGCTAACAGAAGACATAGACACATGTTTCGTCCTACCAGGACTCATCAGTATGCCTCGTCTGTTTGACACCCTTAACTAATCCCCCACCACCTACCCCATCCCACCCACATACCCCCTTCCACCCACTAGGACCATGCATTGAAGTAATGAGAAGGAGATTTACACATATTAGAAAGTATGACCGCATGAACTCAATCCTAAAATTACCCACTGTCATCAAATTGATTACAAAGTATATAAGATGTCCCTTCTCTTTTTGAAAGTATCCATTCTATTATTAAGACTAGCTATCATCTTCTCTATATGAAGGTTAAATAATAACTCCTGAAGCCATTCATTGTAGGAGGGTTGAATGGAGTCCTTCCAGTGTTTAAGGACAAGTTTTTTCACAGACAAGGATATCAGCAATATATGATAATTCCTAGCCATAGAAGGGAATGCAGTGAGGTGCCCTAATAGACATACATGGAGAGTAAAGTACTCCTGTAATCCTAACAGGAGATTCAGTTTGGATTTTATTTGATCCCGTAGTGGATCTATTTTGGCACAGTCCCAAAATAGGTGTTGTAGAGTGCCCTGATCTTGACCACATCTATTACAAACAGAGGATGATACTGTATTCATGTTAAATAACTTGGCTGGAGTTAAGTATATGTTATTCAGTATTTGCAATTGCATTAAACAGAGCCAATCTTGTGTGATTTTTATTACAAGTCTCCCAGATTTTGGACCACACTGATTTGGGATTTGGATATAGACTATTCCAATATAGAGGTATGCCTTCCTCATTGGGGAATAATAGTGGGTAAAGAAAGCTGTTCCCTTTGTGATTGAATCCCCTATTAGCAATATGTCCCTATCTCTTTTTATTGAGGATATCCCATCTGTTGTTTTGTTATTTATAGCTCTAGGCAGTATGGCTCCTTTCTCCTCACGATTGTTTTCTTCCCTGTCAATAACTTGTTCTGCTTTGCTCCAGACTTGCTATTCTGGGGACATAGTACTTTAGTTTCAGATTCAATAGTTCTATCCAGTGGGTCACTTGAGATTCATTTTAATAATGGAGCAGATTTATTTTATAGCACCACAGGAGCTCTATTATATATCTACACTCCTGTTCTTTTTATAGTTCCCTTCTGAATTGTGTTCCACTCTTCCACCACTTCTTTTTCATCTACCACAGGTATGCCTCCTCCTACACTTTACTTTTTATCTTTATTCAATTTGTGCTGCCCATTTTCAGTTTTGGTTGATAGCTCTATTCTACTGGTGGCTTAATCTATAAACTCCTCCAACTGACTGATATGAGTATGTACTGTACATCTAGCCTTTTTACAAGAGATTCTATCTTCCCATATCGTGCATTTATTAATAAACATTTATCACATGTAAACTGAAGTAAAGATTCATCTGTTGTAAATATCCTACAAACCATACATCTCCTGTATCTCTTGTCTTCCCCATTGTTTTAAACAATACATTGTCTATTTCTAACCGTATCCTCCATTTTGTTTCTGGGAGCTTACCTGTACTTATAATCCTGAGGTCCCTCATACAAGTAGACTGACCTGGTCCCCTGCTATCCCCAGTGGATACAGCAGACACATGCAGAATTTGCATGTCACTATGCGCATCTCTGCGCGCTGCCCGTGTGTGCCCACTCAAGCTCGCCCTGCTTGCTCTGTTCACCGGCTTTTACCATGGAGAACCAGAAGTGTCTTTTGATACTTTCAGTTCCTGCTCACCCATGGCAACCTAATTCAGCTGGATTGGTTTCTAAAATAACAAAGATGTTCTCCACCTCATGCGGTAGTACACACAAATGTTTCAAAAAGCCCCAAACAAGGACTTACAGTTAAAAATGGGATAGGGCCCATACACCTAGCCCTACAGCAAGAAGGAGCAAGGGTGCTTCCTACAAGATCCCACAATCCGACTGAAATCAGATGTTATACCTTTACCTGGTTGTTGGGCAATGACCACAACAATCCCCTCTCCCCAGCGGTAACGTGTACTCCAAGGCACAAGCCTGAAAAATTTTACCGACCAACAGCAAGTTGTATTTATATCACAAGCAAGTGTTCTATTCTGTGAACACCTCCCCAGAAAGCATATATCTGGTTCTTTCCTGTTTTTCTTTCTGTAATGGGAATGCCAGTAATTTATCCAGTTTATCACCCATCACATAATATTTTGCTCTGGTTTTTAATATACTATTTTCTGCTGCATATGACGTAATCTTATTATATTCTGCTTTCTTGATCATTAGCTGTTTGAAAGTGTTAGGGTCATGTGTTACCATATGTTGCCTTTCCAAAAGATTTATATCCTTTTCTAGTTGAATTTGTTTTGCTAGTCATTTTCTGTTTTTTTGCTGAGGCAAAACTAATAATGGATCCTCTTAATGTTGCTTTAAAAGCATCCCAATTGTTACTGTAAGAGGTTTGTTTTGGGCCATTAAAGTTCATAATAGTCTTTGATATGAGTATCCATATGTTGAATGAATTCTTTATCTTGAAGTAGGGCCGGTTGCAATGACCTCTGTCTATCACCTGTTACTTGTTCGGTATTAATTTCTAATAGCTGAGGTGCATGGTCCAATATAACTACGTTAAAATATTTCACTGTACTAATATAGTGTTGCTGTGATATCAAAAAATAGTCTAACCTAGTGTGGCTTTGATGGGGTGCAGAACAAAAGGAATATTGCTGCGTATCTTGATTCATTTCTCTCCAAATGTCTATAAGATTTAACTCTTCCATAAAAGACCTCAATTGTTTTCTCACCCCCCATCATGTTGTCCTGGAAGGAGGAAGATCTGTATTTTCTACAATTAATGGCCAGATTTATGTCACCTCCTATAATATAAGGTCCTTCAAGTGATGTTAGTAATAAGAAGAATTTATTAGAGAAATGTGTTTCATATGTATTAGGGCCATATAGATTGGCTAAAGTAAATTTTCCATCCTGGGTTAACATTTCTGTGATTACATATCTTCCCTCAGGGTCTGTAATGGATTTGCAAAATTTAATTGCTTTATTGTTATTTTTATCAATTTGGCCACTCCTCTATATAGTACCTGTATAGTTAGCAAGTCTTCCTTCCCTCCACTTGTTACTATGAAAAGATGCGTCCTTCTGACATAAATATGTTTCCTGCAAGAATAGTACATTTATTTTTTTCCCATCTATATAGTTGAAGACTTTCTTAGCTTTCTCTTTGTTCTTAAGACCTTTCACATTCCATATCATACTGTTAACCATATTTATGATCTGGTCTGTTTAGGCCCCTTCAGCCTAAAACTACAATAATATACATCTACTTCTATTATACAGTCAACACATTCAACAATATTATCTAGTACTGTAAACTTCCTCTTATCTTTTTTCCTTTTTGTATCCTTAAAGTCTTTGTTTTAAAAATAAAATTACTCTGAGTAATCTCTAAACCAATCTCCCCTGCCCCCTTCTTATCATCAGGAGGCTGAATCTCCTGAAATCCCTTTTTGTTTACAAAGATGGCTCTTCCTTGCTTCTTGGTTCCTCATTGCCAAGGGGGTTGACCAAGAAGCTCAATTTATAACCTAGTGTCAGCTAGCCTGATTCATCAAATTTGTCTGGCCAGATAATAAAAAAAAGTTTACCTGTTACAGTAGAACAAGGCCGTTCACATGGATTCCCATAAATGGCTCCTGCTCCTCTTTATGATGTGTCAAGGCATCCTAAGGTTTCCTTCTTATTACTGACTGTTTGAACAAGGCTGTGAGTCTGGTTTCCGTATTTGACTCCATCTCCCCTATTCAGTATGTCAAGGCATCCTGATGTTACTCCTTACTAATGGCTGGCCACCAAAACACAAAAGAAAGACAAGCAAAATAATCATGAAAAACTTTTTTTTTAATTTAATGTGCTTTTTCCCCCACTGCCAGCATTGGGACCATCTGTCTGGTCACGGACTTCACCTCCCCTCACTCCCACATGAGCTGCAACTCCCCCCTGTGCCACCTGGCTTGCCCTCCCACAGGGTGGGGCCACAGCACCAGCCAGTGTGTTGTGAATGTTGGGTCTGGTCAGGGGAGCCAGCCTGGGAGCTGATTAGAAGCAGCTAGGCCGGGTATCATATAGGTGTTGGCTGTGGCATTTTTTGTTCCCTAGAGAATGTTTCATGGGGCAGGGATGTGCAATGGCATCCCGCATCTGCCTCACCCCCAGACATCCAGATGCCTGCTGCTGTGGAACCCCCGGACTCCACCAGGGGTTTGTTATGCACTGGACGTTCTCCCCACCCTCCCTGTGGAGAAGGAGAGCAGTCCATGGGAAGCTCCATCCTTCCCCCCCAAGCCAGCCCTCCGATGACCCAGATCCATTCTCAAACCTGGGTCACCAGCATGGCAAGTGGAAATCCAACTGCTGCGCTGATGGGCCAGCATCATTAAAAATGTTTTAATCACTTATAGTCCCTTATTCCCCATAATCTCTTACTCCCATAGCCCGTCTCTTTTTATTTTATTTTTATATAAATATTTTTAATTTTTTCCTTTTCTTACCCCCTCTTCCCCACCATTTTTCCTTCCTTCCTTTCCTTGCACCCCAATTTTTCTTTTACTCTACCTTTCCCTTTGTAGTATTTAAATAATCGTTTCTAATAATGATAAGTGTCAGTCCATGCAGGGTTTGTTAACGCAAACTGAATCCACTATATTCTTCCTGTTGTAGCTCAGCTTTTTTTTTCTGAAATGGTTGTGGTTACCATTCAAGCATTTTTCCCAAGTCAGCTGAAATTCTGTCTCTATAAAGCAGTGCTTGTTGCAAAATAGTGGTGGGGGTAGGGGATTATTGTGCAGTGTTTCTTTGATTCCAGTTTGAGTTGCCATATGAAGGTTGGCTATGATCTTATTTTAATAAAATATCAGCATTGTTAGGATCTGTAAAGTACCTGACCCTACCTTTGTAGAAAAATGTTAGGTTTGCCGAGGGAAACAGAGCATACCTTATTCCCCTTTCTCTCAATAAAGCTATCACCTGGTTGAAGGCTCTTCTTTCTGCCTTGGTTTCTGTGCCAAAATCTGGAAAGGCTTGAAAACAATAGCCCTTAGCTTTAAGACCTTTTTTTTTAAAGAATCTTCCAAGTCACTGACTCTTTGTTCAACCTCTGAAATTCTTAGTGTAGGTGCCTCAAATTTAGTACTGATGCCCGCTACTACTTCTGTTAGTGACCCCAGTGAGCTTTGAATATTTGCAAGCCCTTTTAACACTGATTCTTGGAATGAATCTGTAAGAGGTATCTGAGAGACTAATCTTGTCCCAGACTGCTTTTCCTACGTTGTCTGCCATATTTGCTTGGCCTTTCTTTGATCCTTGGTGTATCACTTGCTTTCTTGTTTTTTGGGGTCTCCTGAGTTGCTTTTTCTTGCTGAGAATTGTCTTGAGCTTCTCGCACTAATGTGCTCTTTGGTGGACTCCATTCTGGCAAATTTGGGTTTAGTCCTCCATTCGTTGGGTTTGTTTGCTTGAGGTTCCATCCTGAATCCTGGCCCCTCTGTAAGTCGGTCCTTCCTCTTTCTTTGGCAGTCGCAGTATTGGTCTGTGCATCCAGTTGCTGTGTATTCTCCTCTTCACTGACTAGTGTGGGTGCTGTTGCCATTTCCAATTCCTGCAAACTAGTGGAGCTGGAGATCCCACCAGCATTGATACCAGACTCTTCTCCACTGAGCCCCAAACAACCCTCTTTTGTTGCAGCTACTGAATCCTGCTGTAAGTTATTTTTGGAGGTATACATGGATTTTTCCATCATGGGCATAATGGGAGACAGTACTGGTGGCAGAGGATGTAAAACTTTAGCTCACATGGTACAATGCTCCTTTGGCTACTCTGTCATTCACTCCTGAGACAACACTTCACTTCTTAGAATATGATAATTGTAGCTGTCTGCTCCCCCTTCAGAGATGGATTGTAGTTTGCCAATACCAACAATTGACCATTCCCTCAAATGATTTACTGTAGGCACAGACACATAAAGTATATACAAATAATATTTACTACGTTGCAATATTTTCACAATTTACAGGGTATTGCAATGCACTAAAAACTATGGGAATTGCAAGGTTACTACAGAAATTAAAAAGAAAATGATTTACAGACAGTAGAAGAAACAAATAGAAAAACATTTTCTATAGCTTCTTAACTCTTAAAGTAGAAAGATGGCTCAGTGGTGGAGAGGGCTGAGGCACTATAAGCATCTTAGCTTCTGCCATGCTGGCAACCCATATTCAAGAATGGACATGGGTTGCCAGAGGCTGGCCAGGGGAGGGAGGCTTGAGCATCTGGAGGACAGCTCTCCTTTCTCAGGGAGGGGGTACCTCTGAAATGCCGCTTGACTGCCACATGGAGGAGTCCCAGTGGAGGCACATGCACTGCACATTGTGTAGGGAGGTTCCATGTCCAGAGCACCAGGACTGTTTCCACAGAGGTGGAGCTTGCACAAAGTGTTCATTGCACATTTGCTGTAGTCAGGAAAGAAAAATGGAAACAATGGAGGATGGAATTCATGAAGCCCTGTCTGGTTTGTCACTACCCACTGTACTACTCCAATCCATGGGGGCCTATGTGGATGTGTGACTGGAGAGAGGACAACCCTCCCTCTGCCACTGGAGAAGGGTAACCCACAGGTGATACAATGTTCTAGAAGTCAGAGGAGGCTGGAGATGATGATGGCCATCAGAATAGGGCTGATGTCAGCCACCTTACCACAGGAGGGATAAAAATCTCTATTAAAATAGCGTAGAAAGATTTCTTACCATACAGGATTTTAGTGAATCATTGCAGACTTAAACCCTAGGTGACAATTGTTTGGAGTCCCAACCTGGCTACCATGCTCTCATAAAACTCAGATTTAACGAGGTTCCCCAAAACCATTCTCCACCCAGTCCAATGGCATCACTACAGGCCAATTCTTTGTGTCTCTAGGGACATGTTCCCTTGGAAACTAGTCTGATCTGGACTTCAGGAGTTTTTGTATTCCAATGGAAACATTTTTGTCATGCCTCTTCTCTTGCACAGCAGGACTGACTGCTCCAATTATTTGCCAGAGCTCTTCCTGTAACATAAAATGGCTGTTTTGGCCTTGAAGCATAAAAGTTCTGTTTTGGCTTTCAAGCTCTCCCAATAACTGGCTAGGGGTTCCTGTATCTACAGGGCAAAGAAATTGTAAACACTCTCCAGAGGCAGCTGGCATGCCTCTAGCAATTGATGTAATCTCATTTCTCCCTCATAGATCCATTTAAACTTGTTAGTACAGCTAAAATGAAATAAAAAAAAAAACTACAGTACAAAATTATGTGCAAAACAAAATTATATGTATGGCAAGCTCTTACACCATAATGTAACTGAATGTCTGAAACTGCCTGTTTGATGTATTATATTTAATTTATCTGCCTTTGTAGCTTTTACCCTGCCTTCTACCTTTCAGGCTTTGTGGACTGATACCTGCCATATGAATATGTGTGTCTCTGCCAGGTTACCCCTGTTTCACTACTCTAAGAAATAAACATGCTGTGCCCCACAAACTGGTAATCAAAATATTTTCATTTTAAATATCAGCAGTGCTGACCCACTATTTGTTGTTGTGTAGGCTCCTTGATATGTGTTAACAAGTGGCAGGGTTTGTGGTTATGATATAATAACCACACGGTCCAGGTGGGTTGTGAGGGATAGGATGCATTTGAGTGCCTTCCACCTCAAGGGAAGTACAGTTATTGTTGCATAACCACACATACTGAAACGTATTATTGAAAATATACAGATATGAAAAAATGCCCATAAAGCTCAAAATAAAATACATTTTATCTTACCCATGCAGTTAGATTATATATACAATAATGGATGGGGTGGTGAGTATAACGAGATGTTATACACACCCAAGTTATGGGATGCTACATAAACACCAAGGGCAAAGCCCGAGAGGTTTATGAAAGCATCCCACAATGAGGGTGTGTGTAAAATTGAGTTTTACACACTACCCCATCTTTTATTTGTTATAATTGCTGTTCAGAAATTTTTTGCCTCAAAGGTTTTAGTAGTTAGAAGCACTTTTGCAATTTATTTTGTCCCCTCCCATTGGCGTTTACCTGGGAAGCATGTCTGAGGTATTCCCCAGTGGCAGCAGTTTTTTCTCTGGAGGGTTGAAGTGCATGGAGTAGGATTAAAATGCCAAGATTAGCTAGATACAATTACAGGAGGAAAACATGTTTAAAACTTAAATACATGCGTTCAGTGCTCTCGGTGTGGCAGCTCCTCGCTAAGCAGGACAGAGTAGTTGCCATGTTTTCAAAATTAGTAAGCCCACCCAGGATGAGTAAACAGCCAATCAGGATGCGGCTTGTGTTCGAGTGACGTGGCGCGTGTTTGACGTTATAACCCGTGGGTTATAATGGCAAATTATAACTGGGTCAGACAATGGAAAAAATTGATGACCAGTTATTATTATATAATAATTATGATTATATTACAATAATTTATTTGGGGACCTAGTTTAAGAATTACCTGTGTACCAGGCATCAGAATTAAATATTTTTTTATTCTTTTTCTGACATGTCTTCTGCTGGGATTGGTGTTCCTCATGGGTCAATTTTGGGCCGATTGCTTTTCACCATCTTTATTAATAATCTTCCTCAGGTGTCTGCCTCTTGCCTCTCCTTTTTATATGTGAATGACCATGTACTTTATTTTAGTTCTAATAGCCAGCATTTACTGTCAGCTAAACTGTGATTTTCATATTGTACAGACCTGGCTCCCAAATAACAAGTTGGTCCAGCTCATAGCCTATGTCTTTTGGGTACAACTCTAAAATCTGGTTTTGTGCCAAGGCTTTATTTATTTTTATTTAGTTTTTGTTGACCGGGTAAGTGCACTAGACCAATCCTGCCTATTTCCAGGCACGACCCGGGGGAGGGGGATACAGATGAATGTCAACTAACCTTGAACCAGATTAAGCTGTTGGTGGTATTTTGAGTGAATGAGGGAAATTTGGCCAGGACACCGGGCAAATTCCCCTACTCTGCAAGGGCAATGCTGTTTTGTCGTCGGTAGAGGGACCCCACGGCCAACGTAATGGCCACACGGAAGGAGCTGTCGATGCAGCAGGACGCCGTGAGTTCAGGAGAGCAGGCCTCCTCTCCTACTTCTCTCAATCCAGAGGCCGAAAATGTGGATATGCCATTTTTGGAACGTAAGGGGGAAGCTGGAGAATTGTTTTTTTCAACGGAGGATTTACAAGTGCCTGAGGAGATGTCGGAAGACCCGGCTTGTGTTCACAGTTCCGGGTTTCATTCCGGTGCGTTTCTCGAGACGGCTCGACCAGGGTCTGATGATATGCCGACAAGGCATCAGAGTGAAGGTGAGCCAAATATTTCTGATGGACAAAATATTATTAAAAATAAGGTTCAATCTGATTTTGGGGCTAATAGTGCATTGGAGTTTTCGTCGGTGGTACAGGCGGCAAGTACTTCCACGGTACCTTTCCAGCAAAAGGAATGTATGCCCTTAACTATGTTTCCTGAGCAGGCTGGCAGTTCCAACACCATGGTAGGTGTGTGCCGAAAGCCTGAAGCTCCCCTTGATTGGCACGAAAAAGTTGTAGTTATGGAGAAACAAAATGACACTGAATTTTTAACAGGTGATATGACACAAATTCAGCAGACTGGGGCTGTGTTACACTCTTCCACTCTAATGAATGAAGCAGGGTTTGTTTTTAAGATCCCAGCTTCGCTAGTAAAAACTGTGATTAATTCCAAGGACAAAACTGTATACCAAACTGACCCAACCTCACAGGAAGGAACTACCACCTTTTTCTTTGGAGCTAGCCCTAAGACAGGTCCCACATTTTCTCAAGAGCGGCTGGTGGCTCCTGTGGCTATCCCAACCACAACAGTTAGCCCCTTAAGGTTACCGGGTGTGGCAGAAACATGGTCCACTACCCATGCCTTGCAAGGAGCAAGATGGTTGCAAACCGAGCAGGGTACTTGGATCCCAGATCCTAATTGGGATTATTCTACTGGTTTTTCCCAAGCATCACCGGGATGGAAGCTTTCTGTAGTAGATTTACAGGAATCACAAAAAACCATTGGGGTCACTCCAGTTCATGTTACCCAGACTGAGACTAATGAGAAAATAGTATCTGATAAGAATAGTGTTTTAGCCAATGATGCTCAGTCACAGGCTCCTAAAGTTAGTCAAACACCTTTGTTATCTGACTTGTTTTCTAATATTAAAAAAGAAGCTGCACCCAGAAGAAATGCAGTTCGCATCCGCTATAAAGGAGGTTTAGCGAACAGGCCTGACCGCGTTTTTGTTGGTCGTCAATTGTTAAAAGATTCCTTGCAATTTTCCCCTAAGGATGTTTTTGCGTTGATTAACATCTCAGGGGAAGATAACTACGATGTTAGTTTTAGAACTGCTCATGCTTTAGAGCTATTTTGGGAGCGCTATGCGCAGGTAAAGTTTTCACCTTTATGGTCCCCTTTTTTGGTTATCCACTTATCTAAGCCTTCAGTTAAATTTGTGACTGTGATGTTCCGAAATGAAGGGGTTCATGTTGACGACATCACATATTGGTTGTCACAAAAATGTGATGTTTTAAGTAAACCGGAAGCTTTGCTGGATTCTGAATCCTTCTGGACTGGAGGGTGGAAATATAAAGTTAAGCTACGTGTTAGTGAAAATGGAATGGAACATATCCTTAATTCTTTCATGCTGGGTAGGGATAGGGGGGTATGCTTTTATGCAGGTCAGCCGAGAGCATGCTATAAATGTGGGGCATGGGCGCATTTATCCAGTACTGAACCAGGCCCGTTGTGACAATTGTGGGGGAATTGGGCATATGCGTTACATTGTACTAACCATACCAGGTGTGACCTATGTGAGGAGGTTGGCCATGTATTTAGTGAGTGTTCTTGGGCTGCCAGGAATAAAGCTCCAAGTGTGAGTCCTGATTTTTTGATTCAGCATGCATAAGATTTACTGTTGGAGAAGGTGGGTTCTTCCCCCCCTCCTCAGAATACAACTCCCTCTCCTAGTCCTGCACTTTTACAGATTGAAGAAAGTAATTCGGTTCCCCATCCTCCTCCTCCGGTGGTTAAACTTGAAATGGATTCCTTGATTAAGCAGGTTACTAAAAATGGTGGTGTCAAAGTTGATCTGCTCCTCTCACCTGTTTGTTATGAAGAGAAAGTTGTCTCGGGGGATGGTCTGGCTGACACATTGGAATTTAAGCCAGTGACTAGGAGACGTTCATCCAGGAATAACAAGCTAAATTCTTTGAGTAAGTCAAATGGTGCAGGTATTAAGGAAGATAGTAATTCATATGCAGCATTATTTCTTCCAGAGGGGAGTTCTGATATGGAACGTAGTAAGGTTGATTCTCAGTCAGTTGGCAGCAGTCAATTTTCCTTTGGAGTGGAATATGGGGATTATAAAGATGAAAAAAGGAAAAAAAGAAAAAAATAGGTTATTAATTCAGTTATGTTTTTTTTTTTCCTACCTTTTTTTCTGGCTTATGGGTTCTCTTTCTATAGGGTCTCTAAACATTCACAGTTTATTAAATGTGGTTAAAAGACGAGCAGTTTTTTCCTTTATTCACCATTCTGGCTATGATATTTTCTTTTTGCAGGAAACATGGATGTGTTCTAGAGAGCAGTTATTATTGTTTAAAAGGGAATGGATTTGGGGGCCTTCTTATTGGTCCTTTGGGCCAGATTGTGCAGATGGGGTGAGTATCCTCTTTGGATCCTATGATTTTTCTTTGATAAAATTGATTGACCTAGTCCCAGGGCATTTACTTTTATTGGATGGAATTTGGAAGTCCAAAGCTTTCCGTTTATTAACGATATGGACCTCTAGACTAAGGCAGCACGGTAGACCTTTTGAAATTGTGCAGCCTTATTTGGTGTCTTCTTATGTTATTTTCTTGTGGGGTGATTTCAACTGTGATATTGTGAGGGATCAAGTAACAGGAGTCAAAAGAAAGAAGGTGTATTGTGATTCACATATGTTGTCAGCTATAATTGATACTGCAAGATTAATTAATTGTAGCATTTATAATGTGGGCGACAGGTTTACCTATAGTAGGGGGCAGTTATAAAACCAATAGATCACCTTTTTCACTCTCAGAATTTGAAGAATGGTCATTTCCGGATACTCCTAGTGAATTTTCAGATCATTCATTGTTACAGTTTACTATTTCTGATATACCTTTTGCAATTTAGAACTAAGAATAGATGGAGATTAAACACGTCTATGCTGGAGTCTCGATGGTTAAAACTGGAATAGAGGCCTTGTTGGCTGCTAGAGTTTCGGTGTTGTGTTTATACGATAATGTTGAGATTGGTGGGTGGATACTAAGGAAGATATACGGAGTTGGTTTTGTGCCCATGGTAAATCCTTAGGAAATAAGAAATTTCTGAAATATCTTTCTCTTAGAAGCCAGTTACAGCATTTATAAACATTGTCTTATTTAGGTAGAGAGGATTTTTCTGCTCAGAGTAATGTAATTAAAAAAGAAATGGTGAGGTATCAATATGATAGGGCTTCAACAATTTCAGCTATGCTTTCTACGGGTACTCGAAAGGGACCGGTTGGGGATCTATATGAAGCTTGTAAGAAAATTCATACAGATAGAACTATTGAGCATTCGCATGATGTGGATGGTAATAGAATTGATACAATAGTAGGTATGGAAAATTTGATCAAGTTACATTATCAGTCCTTGCAGCCTATAGTGGCCCCCTCAGATAGAGACATTCAGGATTATTTACAAAACATTAACATCTCTTTCTTTCCAAAGAAGTACCAGCATTGCTCAAAGTATTACCCTAGCAGAGGTTACAGATGCTATTAAAGTCTTAAAGTAGGCACTTCACCGCTTAGATGGTCTACCAAATCAGTTTTATAAGTGTTTTATTTCAGAAATTTCTGTCATTTTACATGTGGTATATTCATCCTTTTTTCAGAATCACAAGCTTCCGGCTGTCTTTTCAGAAGGTTTGTTAGTTTACTTGTTTAAAACTGGGAATAGAGCGGATACTGCGAATTGGAGACCAATAATTTTGTTAAATTCTGATTATAAAATCTTTGCTCAAATCCTTAATACTAGGCTCAAACATTATGCTTCTCTAGTTTTGTCCAACTATCAATTTTGTGGTATACCAGGACGGAGAATACAGGATGCTCTGATTATGATTAGAGATTTTATTGAATTATTACCTTTACAAGGGAATAAGGGTTGTATACTTTCGCTAGATCGAAGAAAGCTTTTGATCCATAGACCAAAATTTTCTTTTTTTAACTTTAGCTAAATACGGTATTCCCTTAACATTTATTAAATATATCAAAATGTTATATTCACATGTTTTTGTTAAAGTTTTCCTTAAAGGACATATTACGGAGGGATTTGTGATTTCTACTGGGGTAAGGCAGGGTTGCCCTCTCAGCCCTTTATTGTATCTTTTTTCAATTGATCCCTTATTGCAGCATTTCATCAAGTTAAGAGGGATTAATTTATCAATAAAGACTGAGTTTGATAAACTTTCTGCTTTAGCCTATGCAGATGATATTTGTGGTTTTTTTTCCCATCACAATCAAGTTCCCCTTTTTATGCAGATAGTAGCACAATATGCAGGGGTTTCAAATGCCAAACTTAACCTTTTAAATGTAAGGGGGCTTTGATAGGTCAATGGGAGATTTCCTCTTGCCAAGTGTCTGAGTTCTTTTTTCAAATGAGCCGATAAGTATTTTGGGCATTGTCTTTGGGACTTGGAATTTGCCCTTGTTTAATTGGGAAAAGGTTATAGAAAGTACTCAGGCAAAAGTTAGGAGATGGCAGTCATGGAAATTATCTAAATTAAAAAGAATACAGATTTTGAAATGTTTTATAGTCCCACAGTTGCAGTATGTAGCTTATATTTTTCCTCTTCCTTCCATTTTAGAAACTAAGGTATATGGAATGTTTTTTCAGATGTTGTGGGTAATAAGCTAACCGGTCAAGCGATGTTACACTTATTTGAGTAAGGAAAAGGAGGGTTAGGTATGATCGAACCTATTGTTTTTTTATTCATTATTCATTTATCATACTGTTTGGTATGGAATTTCTAACAGGTTAGGTGGATTTAAGGGTATGATAAATCTAGTTCTTGAGCGTTACTTTGCAGCTTGGGGTGAGGTGGCACCTAGCTCCATACCAGACTACAAGTGCCTGAATATTTCCGTCCAGCAGCTCAAAATTATTTAAATGGAAGTTACTCGTGCCGACATCTTGCATGCCGTAGAAAAAATTGTATTTTCTTTGATGACCCGATTATACCCTACAAAGCCTTGTTTTAGGATTGTCCTCCTTCTCTCAATGACCAGGTTTTGAAACAGTTAAATAATAAGAGAGTGCCAGTTATGATGTGGGAAATATCATGGCTTACAGTTTATGGTAGGTTAAATGTCCGTGGTAATGCAAAACATAAAAATATAGAACATAGAAATTGTCCATATTTGGCTTGTATAAATCTAGAAGAAACTATGGGTCATTTTTTACTGACTTGCTCCTATTCGAAACCGCTTTGGCCCTTTCTCGCAGAAAAATGGCATATGAATTGGTTGCAAAAGATAGACTATGACACCTTAGTGCTAGGAGTTCTCCATAGAGAAGCTTCTGCTCTCCACCTTGGAACCTACCTTCTTCTTTTAAGTTGTTTAAGGTTTTATTTATGGCAAGCAAGATGTCAGTGGGTAATTTATCAAAGAATGATGTCATACCAAGTTTTTAGTTATTTGGTTGCGCAAGCAATGAGGTCTGTTTATCAGTCTGACTTAATGCATTATTCAGGGACTAAGGTGTATAGATGGTGGAAAGGATTTCAAATCTTTATTAAATATAAGTAATGGATTTAGGTATAGAAATATTATGTTTATAGGATTTTGTCTTGTTGTGATATTTCATGTTCATATGAATCAATGTGTAAGGATTTTGGATTTGTGATGTGATGTAATGTGTATTCTTTTCATGATATATCTTATGTGAAATTCAATAAACCCCCCCCTACTCTTTTCGATAAGTGCCATGGGATCTTTAACATCCACCTGAACTACCACCAATCCATGCAGATGGGACCTCAGTTGAAGGTCTTATCCGAAAGAACGGCACCTCAGAAGTGCAGCACCCCTCTCATGCTGAACTACAGTGTCAGTACTGGGATATTAACCCAAGTGCCAGATGTGGGAACTGAACCCACAGCCCTCTGATCTCCCAGCCTCAGAGGCGAGTGTGCTACCTACTGAGCCATTTATCCATGACCTGTCTTGATGGATCCCTGTTTGCTTCTGTTGAGCCCCTTTAAAACCTTTGAATCACCCTTGAACCGTTGTTAGACTTCTTTTTTTCATTTATCCAGTACCTGCAAGTCTTTTAACTTTAATGTAGGTCATGCCTATAGAGTCCTTTATATATTATCCCAGATGCTCAACCTGCAATGGCTAAAGGCATTCTTCTGCCCTGTCTAAATTATGGTCTGACATTTACATTAATTTCTCCAAGAATGTCATGGCTAAGTGGGATTTTAGATGCAGTAATCCATTTTGATTTGCACTGATTACAAATCACTTCACCCATTACTGGGCTTTGTATTCACTAATGCTGTAAGGAGCTGAAATGGATAATGCCCGTACTTAGCTCCTAATTTTATGTATAGTATTTAATTTTGATTTTATTTGATGCAATGTATTTATCTAGTCATTGTTTAAATGTTTCCTTTGTATCACATAAAACTGCTCTTTCTGGTAAGTTATTTCAGTGATGTATTATTGTTACAGAAATATTTGTGGGGGGCAGCTTGGAATCTCATTGCTTGAGCTGAAGCTGATGTGCATGAACATATATTGTAGTGTCTCTGCATTGAAAATTCACTTCACTGAGAAGATATGGATCATTTATGACATCATACATTAATAAAATATCCCATCTTATCATTCATACTTTCAGGGTTATCAGCACCTCTCTGTTTTTGCTGTTTATAGTCCTTCTAATAGAACCCAACACCCTAGTAGATTTAGATATTACTATACTACATTGGTTTGTTTGATCAAATTTATTATTAATTAATTTATTTAATTTTTGTTGATCGGGTAAGTGCACTAGACAAATTCTCTCTATTTTCAGCCACAACCAGAGGGGGATACAGATGAATGCCAATGGACCTTGAACCAGATTCAGCTGTTGGTGGTATTTTTTTAGTGAATGGGGGGAAATTTGGCCAGGACACCATGGAAATTCCCCTACTCATTGGTAGGGGAAGCTGCTAGCCATCAAAGGATGGAAGGCTCAGTACCTGCAAGGGTGAATATGGAGGAGGATGTGTGGTCAGTTGGGGAGCTGATTTCCTCCCCACCTCAGGAGAACCTGGTGACTGAAGATTGTGTACCAACAGAATTTACTGTTTCAACAGGAAAAGAAATGGTTAAGGACACTATGAACGAAATTAACATTGAAATTTCAGTAGACTCACAGGAGATACTGGTTGCAGCACAGATCTCCAATAGTGCGATGCTTAAACCATCAGCTACTGACTTGCAAAGGTTATTGGAAACTGAAGAAAGACTATCTGCACAGAGGAGTTTCAAACTCACCAAGGCACTTCATGATGCCTCAGCGGGCAAAAATGAGGCAAGTTCAGCCTTGCCTGACAACCAAGTGCCAGCATTTATTTCTAATAAGGAACCCACCAGATTGCAATTGTTGCATCAAATTGCAATGGCAGGGACAGTATTCCAAATGGACCCACAAAATCAAAATGCGGTGACAATGTTTTCATTTACAGCTAGAATGGATGATCGGATTAAAAAGAAAGCAAACAAAAACTACTGAAAAAACATCAGACTCATGGGCTGACCAAATGGATATAGCAGATGCACAGTGGTCGGTAGAAAACTCGCCCAAAGCAGCTAGATGGGCACAATTACCAGATACTGGAAAATGGATGACTGGCTTCTCTACAATAAAAATCCCAGGGGTAAGCATGACAACTCCTTTAAGTACTGTTCAAGTAACATGCTGTCCCTCCTAGCATTGCAGGAGTAAATCAGTCTGCTAATAGTACAACACAAAAATAATCCTCTGATGCTGGAGTTTTACAGCCAGATTCTCCAACATCACCTCTGGCATTACCTGAGGATCCAACTCTAACTCAAATCCAGTTTTATGTCTTCCACACACAGAAAGTACTAACCTCACCTGCCCTCCTTCTGCAGCTACTCAGGGGCATGGGGAAAATAATTTAAGTGATATGCCTTTATCCACTGAGAACATACCAGAAGCAGAGCATACTGAACAATGAGAGGGCCCTCCACCAAGTTCCAATGAACAACAAAGACAAGGCTCCAGATCTTATGCATCTTTCTTTCAGACTCCCGTTTATGCTGCCAAATGGCACAACGCAGTACGGACTCTATACAAGGGAGGAATGGACACCTTTCCTGATAGAAAGTTTGTAGCTAAAACTTTATTAAAGGATAATTTGCATTTTTTTCCTCTGAAATATATGCCCTTATCCACATCTCAGGGGAACTGATGAGAGCTTTAGGCTCAACACTGGTTTAGAAAAATTTGGGGAATGATACAGTTCAGTAAAATATACTCCCCTTTCGTCCCCCTTTGAGGTAATTCCCTTAATTAAGCCTGCTCATAAAGTGATCACAGTTTTATTTGGAAATGAAGGGGTGAGTGTCACTGACCTATCTTACTCGCTCAAACAGAGGTGTACTGTTGTAGGCCAGTCAGAAGCTATTTTTGACATGGAGCATATCTGGATGGGGGGTTGGCGCATAAAAGTAATTTTACAGTCCACAGACACAGGGTTACAGCATTTACCCAAATATTTTTTTCTGGGCAGACACAGAGGCATCCTATTTTATGCAGGGCAGCCCAAAACCTGCTACAAGTGTGGCATGTCAGGGCATGTCATTAGCGTGTGTGATAGGTTGAGATGCACTTTGTATAAAATGTAGAAATCCTGTTATTTGTAATTTATGTGGGCTTCTTGGACATTCATATACCACCTGCCCCAAGACTGCACACAGACAGACAGACTTCCTCAAGTGATTATGAGGAGCAGAGGCTCTTAATTGCAATAGCACAAAGAGCTCATGCAGCCCCTGCATTCTCACAAACAGTACCTACCCCCTCACCACCACAGGAATAACAGAAGAACATTGAAGGAGTTGTTATTGAGGTTCCTGACACCCCCACCCTCCCACAGGAGGACAGTGATGGTAGTACATATGAGGAGACAGTTTCTGGCATATTGTACCCCAACAGGGAACAGCTTCCACACTCATTGAGTCACAAGCAATGTCCCTCCCCCTTTCTCCACATCCACAACAGCCTCACAGCAAAACCAGATGCTGACACAGAGATGACAGAGAAGGGGACAACCAGTTTCCAAGGTCCCAAAGATATCAACCACCCCTATGTCCATCAGATTCAAGGTTTTACATGACGCACAAGACACCTCTGACACCGAGTCTGAAGGATCAGTAGCAGATAAAGAACCTGTGGAAGGACACTCTGACATGGAAAATAGTGAATCAAATGAAGGGTTACCCTCCAAAAATGTTTCTGAACAACAGGAAGGGAGAAAGAAGCAAAGAAAAACAACAAACTCCACAAAAAGGAAACCACCGTGAATGTTACTTTCCTTTCGATGTCTTGAATGTCTACACCTATTTCATGCTGCACTGTCAATGTGAACAGCATTAAAAACAAGGCTAAGTAGTTGTCAGTGTATGCAAATTTACTGTCAACAAATGATGACATGATCTTGCTACAAGATACACGATTACATACTATTTCTGAACTTTCTCATGCTACCAAATGGTGGCATGGGGGGGTGTCATACTAATCACTGGGGTTGAATACTTGTTCTGGGTGGCCATACTTTCTTTAATACTACCACTGTACAGGTGCTAAAAATAATTGATTTGGTCCCAGGGCATGTTATAATTTTTAGATGTTGTACAAAAGGGTATGTATTTTTGATTAATTAATACTTATGCCCCCCAGAGGAAATCAGAAAGGGTTGAACTATTTCAACAGATTCACCTTACCTACACACCTCGCATAATATTATTTAGGGTTGAGATTTTAATTGTGGTATACCTATTAAAAATAGGGGCAGAGGTACTAAACCACAAAAAATGTATAATGATACAATGTGTTTAAAGAATATTATCTGGACAGCTGGGTTGCAGGTTGCTTATCACAAACTTATGTCTAGATCAGATCCTACATTTTACAAAGGTGTATTAGTGACTCGCACAGATTTTTTCTTTACAAATAAATCCCTACCATTACAAACAGCCTGGGTTAAAATGGTGGACTATTCTGATCATTGTGAATTGCATTTGGAAATTTAGTCACAACCAGTTCACCCACAAGGCCCCGGTCTGTAGAAATTAAATTCTTCATTGCTCTTACAAGCAGAAGTGCTTCAACACATACGATATTTTATAATTATCTGAAAATCAGTTTATGTGATGTATGAGGACCCTATACTATGGTGGATGGACACAAAGTCTGACATGACTAAACTTTTGAAATCTATCAGTAAGGCTTTTAAGAATAATGATTACTGTCAATACTTACAACAGTGTAAACAGTTACAGCATCTCATGTCACTGGCTCAAATCACTAGACATGATTTTATGGATCAGATAAAGACAATTAAAGAACAAATGAAACTTTACCACAATAAACACATCCAATCTCTTAAAATGCAGGAGGAATTTGGTACACAAGGCGAGCAAGCAAATATTACATAGAAACATCGAATTTGACAGCAGATAAGGACCGCTTGGCCCACCCAGTCTGCTCATTTCCCTATCTACTGGATAAGCTGCAGATCCTAGTTAACCAGCAGCCTACTTCTTCCTACCCCAACCCCCTAGAATGGCCTTATGACTGTCCCATGCATGCTTGAATTCCACCACTGTTTTGACTCCACAACCTCCTCCGAAGGCAGTTCCATGCATCCACAACCCTCTGTGAAAAATACTTTTAAATTACCTCTGAGCTGCACCCCTCTATCTTCAAATTGTGCCCTCTGTTCTTGCACATCTCTTTTTTGAAAGATGCTACCCTCTTGGACTTTGTTGATTCCTTGAGGTACTTGAAAGTTTCTATCATGTCCCCCCTCTCCCTCCTTTCCTTGAGGCTATACATATTAAGCTCCTTTAGTCTCTCTTCATATGTCTTCTGGTGCAGACCCTGCACCATTTTAGTTGCCCCCCTCTGGACAGCTTCCATCCTGTCTATGTCTTTGTGGAGATTGGGTCTCCAGAACTGCATGCAGTACTCCAGATGGGGTCTCACCAGCTGTCTGTACAGAGGGATAATAACTTCCTGTTTTCAACTGGTGATGCCTCTCCCTATGCATCCCAGTATCCCGCCAGCCCTCCTTGCTGCCCTCTCACATTGCTTGCCCAACTTTAGGTTATCTGATATGACTACCCCCAGGTCCCTTTCCATTTTTGTTGTTATTAGCATCTCACCCCCCACTGTGTACTCTTCCCCTGGGTTTTTGTTTCCCAGGTGCATTACCTTGCACTTCTTAGCATTGAATCTAAGCTGCCATACATTTGACCATTCCTCTAACCTTGCCAAGTCCCTTCTCATCCTTTCCACCCACCTTGTGCATCAACTCTGTTGCAGATCTTTGTGTCATCTGCAAAGAGACATACTTTTCCTTTCATCCCCTCTGCAATGTTGCTTATAAAGACATTGAAAAGGACCGGTCCTAATACTGAACCCTGCGGTACCCCACTAGTAAGCCCCTTTTCTTCAGAGTGGACTCCATTTACTATTACTCTCTGTGTCCTATTCTCTAGCCAATTCTTTAACTTGGTAACTTGGTAATTTGGACATAAAAAGGCCGAAGCCCATCGAGAATGTCCTCCACACATGTGGACCATTAATAAGTTTGTTATTTATTCAAAAGCCATCTATCTAATTTAATCTTGAAGGTATTAATGTTCTCACAATCAACAATTTCCTGTGGCAAGGAATTCCATAATCTCGGAGCCCTTATATTGAAAAATTGCTGTCTCTTATTTGTTCTTGTTTTTTCAATTATAATTTGTTTATTATGGAGTCGGGGAACAATTCTCCTAGATGCAAAAGACAAGCCGCAAGATTCCATTAATATAGAAGATGAGATAATTTTAAATAATTGTAACATGTCACCTCTTAATCTTCTGTTTTCTAGTGAATATAATCCTGTTCTCTGAAGCCTGGTTGCATAATCATGACGAGGGAGGTGGGTATGATTTTAGTTGCCCTTCTTTGTACCCTCTCAACTTTTATAATATCCTTTATCAGATATGGGCTCCACAAGGAGAGCGAAATCCAAATAGGGCCTGACATGAGACTTATATAGTGTCATGATACATTCTTCGGTCTTAGAAAGCGAAGGTATTTTTATCCCTCGCAACAAAGCATTGGCTTTGTTTGTTACTATATTATAATGATTTGAAAAGGACAAGCGATGCGTCGATCATGATACCCAGATCCTTTTCAACAACCGAGTCTCGTATTTTGGTTCCATTGAGATAATATGGTTGTAGAAGGTTATTTTACCGAAATGCAGCACAGAACATTTGGATACATTAAAAGACATCCTATTGGTGGTGCCCATGTTTCAATGATTTTTAAGTCTTTCAATATAGTGTTCCTACTGTAATCATTATGCACAGGTCCCCCAGTTTGGTGTCATCCATGAATTTTGATAACTTATTCTGTGATCGATCTTTAGATCACTTATAAAAATGCCAAACAGGGTGGGGCCCAACACAGATCCCTGGGGAACCCCACTTGTTACAGGTCTGTCCTCTGATAATACCCCATTAATTCTAACTGTTTGAGTTCGTTCGTCTAGCCAGTTATTCACCCAAGTTACAATACACTTAGAGAATCCTAATGTAACCATTTTATTAATTAATATTGAGTGTGAAACCTTGTCGAATGCCTTACTATAATCGAGCAAGACAACGTCCACTGGAATATTTTGGTCAAGCTTGTTACTTATAGAGTTATAAAAAGACAACAAGTTTGTAGTGCATGAGTACCCCGGTTTGAATCCATGTTGCGTATGATCATATATATTAAGTTCGAGCATTTATTTATCTATTAGACATTTGATGTACTTTTCTAATAGTTTACAAGGTATAGAGGTTAAACTGATAGGTCTATAATTCTCAGTTTTAGAATGCACTCCTGTTTTAAAAATTGGGGTAACAATAGCTGTTCTCCAAATAGTAGGCACAATTAGTTCAGTAAGTGACTTGTTAAATATGATTGTAAGTGGAGTGACGATATTGTCTATGGTTCCCATAAGAAATTTGGAAGTAATACCATGGGCCTGGGCTCGTAGTTGGTTTCAAAGTTCCAAAGTTTATAAGTGTCAGAAATAGTAATGGTATAATTCTGAAAAAAGAGATTATGAAAGATCGTTCTAGGTTCTTTGTTTTGTTCGAAGACAGAACAAAAGTACTTATTAAATTCAGACGCCGTCACCATATCTGAGAGAATAGTTGAATTATTGATAATTATTGGACCTACTTTATTAACAGCACCCTTTTTATTGTTTAAATATGAGTAGAGACTTTTATGTGAATCCTTGGTGTGGGCAATCCTGAATTCTAGGTTCCTTTTAGCCAAGATAATAGATGTTTTTAAGTTTTTTAAAGCATCCTTGTACTTAGTATAAATGTCCTTCTTATCCTCCGGTTTGCTCTTTTTTAGCAAACTAAATAATTTCTGTTTATGATTACTAAGTTTTCTGATATTGTTACTATACCAAGCAGGACCTTCCTTTATTATTGTATCTCCTTCTCACAGGTACATGTTTTTCTTCTAAATTATGTATAATTTTTCAAAGGTGTTCCAAGCATCATTTGCATTAAGGGGTGCCAATAATGAGTCCCAAGATAGAGCTGCCAGATGTTCGTTAATCTTAGTAAAATTAGCTTTCTCATATTGTTTGATCATGCAGCTGTTATTAAGGCGACTTGTATGAGTTAAGGCCATGGAAAATTGAATAGTCAGATGGTCACTGTTACCCAGGGGATCCAACACCCGTAAGCTTGATAAAGCTGTATTCATGTTAGTAAAAACTAAATCAAGAATATTGCTCCCTCTAGTGGGATCTCTTACATGTTGTGTAAGGCCAAGATCAGTAATAGCAGAAATCAACTGTAATCGTATGAGTTATGTCCAGAGAGAGTATCCCAATTTATTGATGGGAGATTAAAATCCCCTAGAATTATGACTAAGCCATTATCTGCTATTTGGGCCATTTCAGAAGTTAATTGGTGTAGATAAGCAAGGTCTGAAGAAGGTGGCCAATAGCAGTTCCCAACCAGAAGAAGCCAGAAGGTGAAGGAAAGAAACATATTCAATTCAGTGCTTCAGAGTAACTGGTAACTGGTATTTTTCTTTTAAACTTAGATTGTAGGCTTGTAGTGACACTATACTTTCTTTCTGTGTTGTCTTTACTTATAATTGTTTTTGGGCTGTTGAAAATTTAAAAAATAGTGGTGGTGTAATTCTGTGCTGTCTTTAATTGCTGCAAATTTTCCCCTCCCACCCTTCCCCAACTCTTAATTATATGCCCTGATAAATCTGATTGACAGGAGCTAAACACAGGGTATAGTAAGAGGTGTGAAGTAGGAGGGCACAAGGGGAAGAAGACCACCCTCAGCACGACAAGTGTTTGACTCATTTATTTATTTACTGGTTTCTTTTCCTTAAAAAATATATATCTGAGGATCAGTTACAGGATTTTAGTACTGTAAATAAATAAAAAGAGAACTAAGAGAGCTTCAGTAGCAGATAAGTAGTGGAATTGCAGTATAATGTGGGGAGTGGTGCAATGCAGTGGCTGTGGGGCAGCCATATTCAGGCAGACCTTCTGGACACTGAGGTGCTGCCCTATCTGCATGCATCTCCCGGACCGCGGGATGAGGTAGCCAGACTCAGAGCGGAAGTAAACTGGGTCAGGAGTACCATCACCCCTGTCCAGGAACCACCCAGTCCAATGCAGCTGCCTCAAAGGATGCCGAGAACGAGGAGCACTTGGATGACAGTGGGCTCAGGGAGGGTTAGAGCAGTCAGGCAGAGGCACATCCCATTCCACTCAAGAATTCATATGCCACACTGGCAAATGAGGACAACCAAATAGAGGTACCCAGGGAAGTGGAAGGAAAGGATGTGGAGGTTAGGCAAGGAGGTGACCTCAGTGGGAAAGCAGTGGACCCCAGAGGGAGGAGGAAGCGAATCCTGGTGGGGACTCCATCATAAGAGGATCCAGCTAGGAACACAGGAGGGGAGGACAGGAGGTGAGGTGCCTACCAGGTACCACGGCATGGAGAGATGGAAGGAAGATACTGGGGATCACTGGGAAGGCAAGACAGGAGGGTGAGCTGGATGTCATTATCCACCTAGGGTACTAATGACTTGGCAAATGGGGGCAAAGGAAGTTCAGGAAGAGTTTAGGAAACTGGGAGGGTCTCAAGCAAGTAGCTACTTCTGTCACTTTCTCAAGTACTACCTGTGAGAGGCAAGGAGAGCATAGGAGTGCATGCTAGGAACTTTAACTCATGGTTGAAGAACTGGTGCTGTGAGGAAGGGTTTGGATTCATTGGTGACTGGGGACCCATCTGGAGGGATGGAGGTTTGTTCAAGCCTGACGGCCTGCATCCATCCTGGAGGGGAATCCAAGCACTCAATGATAAGTTTAAATGCTACATTGACAAGCATTTAAACTAGCAAAGGGGGGTGGCAGGCCAGCAAGGATGGTACCTACTTGCTCACCCCCCACAGCTAGTAATGGAACCAGTGAACCAGAGGAGTGGCTATCTCTGCAAAGCAGTGTGCAAAAGTTGGAGATTAGTGTCCAAAAGGTGGATAAGCAGAAAAGGGCAAAATTCAGCAGAAGGGCAGACAGCAAGGAGAACCAGGGATAAATGACAACCAAGGAAGGGGCTGGAGTAGAACAGTGAAGCAGTCTAGGGAGGTCAAATCATGGAAAGCCATGTGTGCAAATGCCAGGAGCCTTAGCAACAAGATGGAAGATCTGGAGGCTGTCATGGTACAGTCAGACCTGGACATTGTGGCCATCACTGAAACCTGGTGTAATGATAACCATGACTGGGAGATGGCCATACCTGGCTACAACATATTCAGAAGAGACAGAGCAGGCAGGAAGGAGGAGGAGTGCACTGTATGTGAAAATGACATAAGGACCACACAGATCCAGGAGGAACAAAATGGGGAGAGATACTGTGGGTTAAGCTGGAAAGGAAATGGGGCCAGCCACTCGCACAGGTGTGGTCTATAGACCACCAGCCCAGGAGGAAGAAACTGATAGGGAGTTGATGCTAGCCATCCAAGGATGGCAGACAAGGGTGAGTAGTACTGGTTGGAGACTTCAATATACCAGACGTGGACTGGAGCATCCCAGCAGCAGCATCAACTAGAGCAGATTTATCCTGGACTCCCTTCAGGGTGCCTTCCTCAAGCAACTGGTCATGGAACCAACTCGGCAGAAGGCAATACTGGACCTTGTGCTCACAAACAGGGACAGTGTGATGGGGGTAACAGTGGGGGAGCACCTGGGTAACAGTGACCACCAGTCATTGTGGTTTGAAATCACAGAAAGAGCAGAAGCAAACCACACAAAAACACGTATCCTGGATTTTAGGGGGGCAGACTTTGGGAAAATGGGGAGATGCTTGAAAGAGGCATTAAGGGGAATGGGACAGGAATCAGGGATTGAGGAACAGTGGGCAGTATTTAAAATGGGGATTATAAGAACAACAGAATTATGCATTAAGCAGGTTAGCAAGAGGAAAAGAAAGAGACCATTATGGTTTCCAAAGAGGTAGCAAAGAAAGTGAAAGCCAAAAAGATTGCATTCAGGCAATACAAAAAGACACAGGCAGAAGGGATAGGAGAAGTACCAGGAGAAACAAAGGAGGCAGGGAAGTCAGTAAGGAAGCCAAAGCTCAGACAGAAGAACACATTGCAAAATCAGTGGTTAAAGGGCAAAACCTTTTACAGGTACATAAGTGAAAAAAGAAGGACAAAGGGGGATAGTGAGACTGAAGGGGGGATGGGATCCGCGTGGAGGATGTCAACAGTAAAGCTGACATATTGAACAGGTATTTCTGCTCAGTCTTTACTAAGGAAGAGGGGTAATGGGTCTGAAGGGTACAAGGGTGAGAATGGTACAGAAATGGACACAAGTCCCTTTACAGAAAAGGGTCCTGAAGGAACTGGAAGTAATAAGAGCTGATAAAGCAATGGGGCCAGATGGGGTGCACCCAGGGTCCTTAAAGAACTAAGAGAGGTGGTGGCTGAACCTCTGGCTATCCTGTTCAGCCAATCACTGGAAACAGGGAGGTACCCAAAGACTGGAGGACAGCAGATGTAGTCCCTTATACAAAAGTGGGAACAAAGAGGAAGCAGGGAACTACAGACCAGTCAGCCTCACCTCGGTAGTGGGGAAGATCATGGAAGCACTACTGAAGGAGGAGATTGGTGGAACATCTGGTTGTCAATGGACTACAGGACCCAAGGCAGCATGGTTTCACCAGGGAGAGGTCATGTCAGACCAACCTCATTGAATTTTTTGACTGGGTGACTAGGGAGGTGGATCAGGGGAGGGCAGTGGACATGGCCTATCTGGACTTCAGCAAGGCCTTTGACACTGTGCCACATAGAAGACTATTACACAAACTGGGGAATATGGGTGTGGGCAGGACAGTAGTGTGGTGGGTAGGTAACTGGCTGGGTGGCAGGACACAGAGGGTGGTGGTAAATGGCTGTCACTCCACAGAGGGAAGAGTGACCAGTGGGTACCACAGGGATCAGTGCTGGGACCGGTCCTATTCAACATCTTCATCAGTGACATTGCACAGGATATAGAAGGCAGAATTTCACTGTTCGCTGATGACACAAAGCTCTGTAACAGAGTAGACACACCAGAGGTGTAGACAGAATGAGAAGGGACCTGCAGAAACTTGAAGAATGGTCAAGGGTTTGGCAGTTGAAATTCAATGCAAAGAAGTGCAAGATAATGCATATGGGGCACAAAAACCCTGGCACAATATATCTGTTGGGGGTGAGGATATAGCATGCACCAAGCAGGAAAGGGATCTTGGGGTTGTCATCTCTGATGACCTCAAGGTGGGAAACAGTGTGACAAGGCATCAGGTAAAGCAAATAGGATGCTGGGATGTATAGGCAGGGCATCACCAGCAGGAAAAGGAGGTCATAATTCCGCTATACAAGACACTAGTGAGGCCCCACCTGGAGTACAGTGTACAGTTCTGGAGACCATACCTATGTAAGGACATAGACAGGGTAGAGAAGGTTCAGAGGAGGGCAACAAAGATGGTGCATGGGTTGCATCACAAGTCCTATGAAGACAGGTTGAAGGAACTGAACATGTACTCCCTGGAGGAGAGGAGGAGAGGGATATGATGAGACATACAAGTATCTTACAGGGAGGAACAGGGTGCAGGAAAACACTATTTTTAAGCGAAAAAGATGTTTCAGAACTAGAGGGCATGGGATGAAGTTGGAGGGAGGACGATTCAGAGGAAACATGAGAAAGAATTTCTTCACAGAACGGGGTGGTGGACAAGTGGAACACCCTGCCAGAGGAAGTGGTGGGGGCTGAAACAATCACAGGATTTAAGAATGCATGGGATAGACATAAAGGAATTCTAGAGGTCAGGGGTAAGGGGAAATAGACTTCTAGGAAAACAAACTGAACTTACAAGCTCAAATGGGCAGACTAGGTGGGCCATAGGCCCTTATCTGCCGACACTGTCTATGTATCTATGTAAGATTTGGGGATGCCCTTTGGGCTGCAAGTATACCCAAACACTCTCAGTAGATACTGTTGTTGAAACCTCAAATGAGGGAATATCATTTGTTACATAAAGACTAACCCCTCCTCCCCTTTGATCGTCAGGTCTGTTTTTGAAATAGTGTTTAAATCCTGGAATATTTACTATCCATTGTTTATCCTGGTTACCCCATGTTTCTGTTATAGCAACCAGGCCGATGTTAGATTCCTGAATTTTTATTTCCATTTCCACCATTTTAGGAATGCTAAGTGCTCTCGCATTACAAGTCAAGATATTCAACTTATATGTATTATTTAGAGATGGTTTATGGGTTCCAGTCTCCCCCCTTCAATTTCAGTTTAAATTGTTGTTAATAAATGATAGAAATTGTCGACCTAGGAGAGAACTACCTCTACGGCTGAGGTGCAATCCATCCCAGCAGAAGAGGGCAGGGTTATCATTGAACTCCTCCCAGTGGGTAATGCACGTGATATCCTGTCTTAGGCACCATTTCCGAAGCCATTCGTTCATAGATTTAATCTTCCTTTGAATATAAAAGGAGGCTCTAGGTACTGGGAGAATTTCCGAAATACCAATATTACATCCCCTCTCATTTAATACGTTACAGAGAGCAACTAGATCCTGCTTAAGTTGTTGTAATGGGGTTTTTGCTATATCATTTGTCCCAGCATGGATTATTACTAAAGGGTTAGTGCCTGCTGTATGTAGGGCAATACTGGTCATGGCAGTTATGTCAGAGACCTTGGCACCCCTATAGCTTAAGCAAGATCTATTAATTTTATCAGGATTACAGATGTTTTGATCTATGAATTTAACCATAGAGTCACCTAGGACTACAACCTGGGTAGGGGTACTGTTTTTTTGAAGAGAAAGATATGAACTATTGTCTTGAGCAATATTAGACGGACACTTGACCCTGCAATTATCTATATCAGTAAAGGAAGCCAGTGGTTCATAGGAATTATGTAGTAAAATCGGAGAGGTGGCAATCTTAGACTCCTCTGTTTGTAAGTTTGAATTTTTATTCAAAGCAGTAGTTGACCAAGTGGTAGTGTCAGACACTATCCGCTTGTGAGGGGTCCAAACAATGTGGAGTAGAAGCGATTTGTTCGTAGGATAAAGTGGTCTTTGTTCTCAGGTTACCCTTGGGTTTCAATGGAGTGTTAGTGATTTTACTGTGGGACTTATTGATCACTTGGGTACCCTGGGGGCAATTTACATGAAGAAGGGGGAATTATTGGTTTCAGTAGGGAGGACATATGATCAATGTATTCTTCTAGTGCTTCTATTTCTGGATCAATAGTATGCTGGGTAATATCAGAAGTAGCCTCCCAGGATTACGGAGTCGGAATATTTCGTCCTGTAGGGTTTTAATCAGAATACATCTATCACATACATAATTCCGAACTTGTTTGCCTACGTACATTTGACAACACGTATAGTATTTATTTGCTTTCTTCATTGTGATGTTAACTAAAGTTCCAACTATTAGTACAATACCTTGGATTTCCTTTATGTATAAGACCATAGATTGTTGTTAAGACCACTGTCCCGATGGTCGCGATGGACCACGATAGAACGCGCGCTAAGATGTGCGTGTCTCTGTAACGCATCTCCGCGCGCAGCCAGCACGCCGCCCGCTCGCTAGAGCGAGTGTTTAATGTTAGTCAGACCGAAGTGCGTCATTACGCCACTCGGTTTTATGCCAGTACAAACGAGCTGAATTAAAAGTGTTTTGGGCTTTAAAATAGCCCTTGCAGTGTATTTTAGGTTACAAACGGTCCCTTAATAGGGCACAGTCAGTTAAAGGTGGAGAATAGCTGGTAAACTAGGAGGCACCAGGAGCACAGTCCTCCAGTGTCCCACACTGCCCCTGTGGTCCTAAATCAGGAAGTTAGTGAAAAACACAACCACAATAACACAAGATGGTATATGTAATAATAAAAAAAATAGAGCAATCAAATACAGTTCACAATTGCAGCATACACTCTCAAAATAAGAGTGCTATCTGCTGCCCGCTCGCTAGAGCGAGTGTTTTAATGCTAGTTGGACCGGAAGTGCATCGCCACGCTTACTCCGCTCTCGCTAGCACAAACGAGCTGAATTAAAGTGTTTTGGGCTTTAAAATAGCCCTTGCAGTGTATTTTAGGTTACAAACGGTCCCTTAATAGGGCACAGTCAGTTAAAGGTGGAGAATAGCTGGTAAACTAGGAGGCACCAGGAGCACAGTCCTCCAGTGTCCCACACTGCCCCTGTGGTCCTAAATCAGGAAGTTAGTGAAAAACACAACCACAATAACACAAGATGGTATATGTCATCTTGGGACCCAATCCCAGGCTGGCTAATCTGTATATTAATCTTTTGTGTGGGACTGTGTCAAATGCCTTGCTAAAGTCTAGGTAGGCCATGTCCACAGTCCCTCACTGATCTACTACTTTGGTCACCTAGTCAAAGAAATCTATCAGATTCATCGGGCATGACCTTCCAACTGTGAATCCATGCTGCCTTGGGTCCTGTGCCCCTCTGGCCTCTAGATACTCTACAATTATTTCCTTCAGAAGTGATTCCATCATTTTCCCTATCACTGAGGTTAAACTAACAGGTCTGTAGTTTCCTGCTTCTGCCTTGCTCCCACTTTTGTGAAGGGGAATCACATCTGCCCTCCTCCAGTTCTCGGGTACCACCCCATCCTCCCATGATTTGTTAAAGAGGCTAGTCAGTGGTGTCACTAGTTATACCCTTAGTTCTTTTAGAATTCTGGGATGAATCCCTTCAGGCCCCATTGCTTTGTCCACCTTCAGTTTTAAGTTATTTCAGAACCCTTTCTTCTGTAAATGGGCTGGTATCAACTTCTGTATCCAGAGTGCTTCTACTGTTTGTTTTAGGTACCTCCCCCCCTCTTCATTTGTAAATACTGAGCAAAAATATTTGTTTAGTATCTCTGCCTTTTCACAGTCTCCCTCTGCCCACCTTCCCTCCCCTTTATTAAGCCTCACTATCCTTCCCTTGGTCTTCCTTTGCTCCCTGATGTACCTATAAAAGGTTTCATCCCCGTTCTTAACTGAGTTGGCTATCTTTTCCTCGGTTTGGGCCTTTGCTGTTCTGACTGCCTTCCCAGCTTCGTTTTGCTTTAACTGATACAGTTCTTTGTCTTGTTCCTTCTGTGATTCCTTGTACTTCCTGAATGCTTTCTTTTTCTCTTGAACCTTCACTGCCACTTCCTTTGAGAACCATAGTGGTTTCTTACATTGTTTTGTTTTGTTTATTTGCTTCACACAAAGGCTTGTTACCTCTGTGATGGCAGTTTTTATTATTCCCCATTGTTCTGCCACCCCTCCTTCCTGCCCATTTGCTAGTGCATTCCTTAGGCACTCACCCATTTTGGCAAAGTCAGCCCTCCTAAAGTCCAGTACTTTTGCCTTTGTATGGCTTGGCTCTATTGCTGTGTTTATTGTGAACCATACTGTTCGATGGTCACTAGTTCCCAGATGGCTACCCACTTCTACATCTGTGATCCTCTCTCCATCTCCATTTGAGAGAGCCAGGTCTAAGATTGCTCCCTCTTGAGTGGGCTCCAATACTAGTTGTCTAAAGCATGCCCCCTGTAGGGCATCTAGAATAACCCCACTCTTCGAAGTGGCTGCTGCAACTGCACTCCAGTTAACATCTGGCATATTCAGATCATCCAACAGCAATATCTCCCCTATTTGTCCATTCATGAACTGTAAAGAAAGAGTAAATAGAAAAACCCTCAAAGGATTAAAAAAGCAGATAGCAGTGTCATGACAGAACCAGATGAAATTATTCTGGAGGTCACCAAATTTGTACAAAATTTATTTCAGGAAGAACCAATAGAAGTTAGTAACTTTTTTCAGTTTTTTTTTGGATGTTTGGACATCCCATATTGCCCCACAGCAATCCTACAAAACTTAATTAAACCTACAATGGCAGAAGAAGTACTTTCTCTGATTACTTCACTTAGGGCGGGGAAAGCCTCCGGTAAGGATGGGTTGACTACTGAAATATATAACAAGATAGAGGAAGATATAACCACAGAATTGGCAGCAGTTTTTAATTTTATGTTGATGAAATCTACTATGCCATTAGATTTAGCTGGCAGCATGTTAATTGTCCTGCACAAGAAAGGAGATAAACTCACCCTAAAAAACTAGAGACCCATTAGTCTGCTAAATGTGAATTTCAAAATGTTAACAAAACTTCTGAATAAATGTTTATTCACTACAGCTCCATTCCTCATTCTTGAGCATAGCCATGTGCTATACCAGGTAGGTACATCACTGATCAGCCTTTGTTTATTAAGAGAGCTATTTGAAAGGAAGAATACATTGGGAACAGTTGGATATGTTCTTTCTTCAGACCAACAAGGAGCCTTTGACTCTGTTAACCATATCTTTTTCTGGTATACTATGAAAGTATATGGGATTCCAGACTTGTTTATTTCCTGGCTCTAAACACTTTACAAAAATGCTACTATAACACCATCACCGATCAGCTTTTGTTTACTAAGTAATCCTAGAACAAATAAATAAATAAATACATGAATAAATAAATATGTCAATGGATATTGTAGACCTTTAATACCTCTCAAAAAAGGTGTTAGGCAAGGCTGTCCTATTAGCCCACTACTGTATATTTTTAGACCTGATCCCTTACTCAGGAATGTGAATAAATGCATTCCAAAAAATTGCACAACATCAGGAATAGTTCCCTTTTCAGCCGTGCATATGCAGATGATGTCTGTGTCATGGCACCTAATGCCATGGCAGCAGAACAAGCAGTAATAATATGCAAAGAGTTTAGTATACTTTCAGGGGCCTCTTTGAATAAAGAAAATGCATAGGTAGTGCATTTGGAACACAGGTCTTAACCAGGCAGGAAAATGAAGATATAAGAATAATAGATGCTCCCACAAAAATGTTAGGGATAGAATTTGGAGCTGTTGCACAGGACATACTGTACATAACTGGCATTACAAACTTAGCAGAGGTAAAGAAATGGTACAAAACTGGAACAAATGGGCATTAAGCAAAGCAAAAAGGGTGTACTTAATTGAAACTTTTTTACTACCTATCTTTATCTTTTGAGTCAAATATTTCCCCCAAAATCTAGAGAAGAAACCCTATTGAGTATATTTTTACATGTGGTTTGGGGGAGTCGACTTAATCCTCTGAAAAGAAATATTTTATAATTGCTGGTACACAAGGGTGGTCTGCATATGATAAATCCTGTGGTATTTTTGCATTGTCAATTTTTCTTTACTAATCTGCAGCCATTATTAAAACATGTTGGGAAATTTTAGTCGGATTTATTTACTTCCTCCATAACATTATGGTTTAAGGACTGGGAAGTTGGGGTGCACAGGATTTCTAAATTACGGTCCCATACCATATCATACCTAAGAGAGATTTTTGTAAAATTGAAGACATAAGGCATTTCTAGTTATATGATACTAGCTAGTATGAGAAAACAGATTTACACACAGGTTATAGAAACACATTTTATAGAACCCATTACCTTTCCAAAATGTTCTCAACTATGTTTGGAGTCTCTACAGCTTTACTTAAGGAACTATGCATTACCCCTGAACTCAGAGATATACATTGGCACTTTTAACACAAAAAAATAAATGTCAAAGATAACCAGAAGCACAAACAGGTGAATGAAAGGATCTGCTCCAAACCAGGGTGTATACAGGGGCCTAGATATTCAGAAGTGTGCCAAAGCCCGACGAAAGTCCAGTGCAGCACAAATCTGATGCACCATGGCACAACTGGAGCCATATTCAGAGGTTGCGCAGTCCACACTGCACCAGTGCAACCTGGCTGAATATGGCAGAGTTGCGCCATGGTGCAAACAGAGATGCTCCAGCGCAACCCTGGAGCAGAGCAGCACAGCAGCAGAGGAGGACAGGGCACAGAGAACAGACCCAAGGACACGGTCATCAAAGCACAGTGACAGGCCACAGGAGGCTGCCACCAGCAGGGCACACACAGGCACCTAGACAAATGACCCCAGATTATAACAGTGGCACAGATAGCAGGAGACAGGAGGTGCCAATGGCCAATGGAGGGCCACCAAGGGATCCCCCCCTGGTAGGCCGCTGGCTGTGCACCCCCCTTCCAGAACATAGTAGGCTGCACCCAGGACCAAGCAGCTAAGCACACACACGCCACACAGGCACACAGGAAGCCCACACAATAGGCACTGAACATGCCGGGTTGCAGGCAGCATGGCAGACCACATAGGACAGGCCACACAACGCCAAGCAGAGGATCCCAACACAGTGTGTGGACAGAACCCGACCAATAACCGTGGCTGTCTGCCACCACCATGCACACACCCATCACACCCCCCCCGACAATCACCCCATGAGCACCCCAAGGTACAGCCACCAACCCAGGGGATGGACACCACCATGGTGGGACACACCACAGCACACAGCAGTGAACCACAAAGGCACAACATGCACCCCTTCCCATGCACACCACATGGACAGACACTTGGCGCCTGCAGCATGGCTCCTCATGCCACCTGCAAAGCAGACACAGACACAGGCAGGTATGTCAGAAAAAATATATATTTTAGATAACTATATACAGAAAAACAGAGGCTAGGAAAGGGTTGGTGCAGCAAGGGAAAGGGACAGAGAACAGGGACTGTACAGTGGAGGGGGAACTGTAGGGGAAGATTAAACAGGGGAGACAGAGGAAAACTGGGGAAGTCTCAGCTCCAGCCCATCTGGCTGCCCTGGCATTACACCTCTCCCACATCTCCACTGCCATCATCAGCCTCATTGAGACCACCACCTCTAGTATTGATGACACCACTAGTAGGGTCTCCCGCAAGAGTCAGCTCAACATCCTCCTCAGGGGTCTGCGCTGGCTGCTGGACACCTATAGCAAGGAACAGGACAGGTGATCAGTGCAATGGCCCAAGGGACCATACCCACCCACAGTGCACAATGGGCAGCAGGAACACACACCCCTGGAGGGCCCATAATGGCCACCCACAGGGGGTGCACCAATGCCAGCCAGCAACTTAGGACACCATGACATTGCACAGAGGTGGTTCCAACTGCATAATGGCCACACGACTGCACAATGACAGTCATATGGCACAGTACTCCAGCAACACCACAGCAACAACGGTGGCAGCCGGCTGCATGCTCACCCCACAAACAGCTGACACACACGTGCAATGGACACGCTACAGTGGGATGCATCACACACAGTGCAACACACACAGCTGCCATGGCACATGCGGCCATGCCCACACCCACTTCCCCCCTGTCAACCCCCCATGTACAGTGTGAAGGGCCATGACAGTGCTTACCTGCCCCCTGCGGCCCTGCTGGTGCCAGTCCTCTGCCATCATGGTGCACTGCTTGGTCCCGTGCGACCACAGCCCTGACCCATCTGTGGTCCTCTGGCCCTGGGAATGGAAAGAAGAGAGGTGCACATCAGTAACTGACCACAGCAGCTGCCCCCCCCAGACCCCTATGCACATGGTGCCCCTGCCCGACACATCCTGCATGGCTGAATTGCAATGCAAGCAGATGCTGGCAAAGCCACTCCATGAGGTGCACAATGACAGTGTACCCCTCTGCAGGGCATGCCAGGCAGCCAAGCCAACACCACAGTACTGCACCAGGGCAGACATGCAACATGGGATGACTTACCTGGCTGTAGCACAGCCCCACACCTGGTGCATGCCTGAATCCTCCTCAGCCAGTCAGGGTCCTGTCTGGTGAGGTCACTGTACCAGTGCCTGCATTGCTCCCCTGTTCTGCACACCCCGGTCCTGTGCTCCAGGCTGGTAGCAATCCCCTGCCACACAGTGTCCTTGGCCTGCTGCAAGGGCACCTGCCCATACAGCTGTGCGGCACGGGGCTCCACATAGGCCACAAGAGTGGCCAATAAGGGGCACATCTAGCTCATCTCTGCGCCATTTTACACTAGCAGGCTTGGCATTGAAAATGGCATCATCAGACACACGTGTTTGGTACAGGTTCCAGATGTACGATGCATGGGAGACTGCACAGTTCCCGCCCATCGCGCAGTGCTGGACATGCACAGTGGGCGTGGCTGATGGGGTCACGGGGTCATGGAGAGGATCCAGGGGTAAGAGATCAGTGGGTAGCACAGGGTGCATGTGAGCATGATAAGGAACATGCCATCATGTGCGAAGTGCATGTTGCCAGCCATGCACAGCTTGCACAGGGCTGATACATCGTGCTGTTCATGCGTCCTGTGCAATTGACACCATGACATCGTAGTGCACATGCACACTGCAGGCTGGAGCACTGCACTTGCGTGGGCATTGCGCTGCCACTTGCTCGGGCACAATACTACTGCACATGGTGCAATATCTCGATATTCTGATGCCACATGCAAATGAGCTCATCAGCCAATGCGTGGTGCAATGGGGTGCATTAGCATGCCATTACTGTTGTGCTCTACCTCATTTGCATGAGTTGCACCTCAAAAGCACCACGGAACAGCACAGGCCATGGACTGGTATTGCAACCTTGATAGGTAAGAAGTGGGTGCCGCTGCAGCACACTGGGAGCAGACAGCACTGCAGGGTTGGATGGATCAGGGAGATGCTGCCACTGACACACTGTTTTGTCCATGTCCACAGGAGGCAACATGTCAGAACATGAGGAGGGCGAGGAGTGGGGGCCTGCACGGAAGCGCATGCCCAACTTCACTAAGGCTGAGATAGATGCCCTGTTCGAGGCCTACCTCAACAGGGAAGCCCTGTTGAGCGGTGCCATGGCACACCACAGGCCAAGGCCGCTGCATGGGTGGAGGTGGCGACCTATGTGAACCAGCACGGCAGTCACCAGTGGTCAGCACAGGAGTACCACTAGAAGGTTGGGACTGACAGGCAGTGGATTAAGAAGAAGGTGGCTGTCATCAGGACATTCCATAATGCCACCGGGAGAGGGCCAGTGGATGCACCCACACTGACACAGGCAGAGGAGTTGGTAGCAGCCACCATGCACTGCACCATGATGGAGTGTGTGCCTGGAGGAGGCTTCCAGATGGGTGGCAGCCTATCACTGCATGGTATGTATGTTAGACACGCACAGCTGGTGGCCTGGAGGGTGCATACATGGGCGTGCTTGCAGCCGTCATGCATGTCATGTGCATGTGTGCACACCCACGGGACACATGCAGCGGCAGTGTATGGGGGGCACATGGGGGCATTGCATCACTGACACACCTGACTCCTCTTGCAGCACCAGCACACCTCCATGCAGAGGATGGGGAATCAGCAGCGGCACCCATGGCCACCAGTATGGCCCTGGAGGATGCACCTTCCACAACCACTGGCATCCGGGGGCCCAACAGACTACAGCTCAGCACCATGGTGCCAATGGATGTCCTAGACCTAGGGTCGAATGTGGCCCTGGATGTTATCCTGCAGGATGCCAGCCTTGGTGTCCTGTGTGTGGATACACAGATCGGGGCAGGGTCTGACACTAATGATGACAACTCACAGCTCCTGGACAGCATGGGCGACATTGTGAGCATGTCACCCCTGCAGGCATCACAGGCAGGTCCTGCGCTCTGCCAGCAGTGGAACAACTGCCTGCTACCACTGTGGGTGTGCTAGTGTGTGGTGCCCCAGATGTGCCCTGTGGTGGTGGTGGTGCAGCCGTGTAGGCACAGGACAGCGCACAGAGGCCAGATGGGCAACAGCAGCAGGCTGTGGGTGCCACCAGGCAGCCGGCAACAGGGTCCGCTGCCAGTGTGCCTGCTGTGCCCATACCCCCTGCAGACCCCACTGTGCAGAATCCACTGGAGAGGGGGGCTTTGCAGTGTGGCCGGTCACCAGAAGAGGAACAGTGTCCTGACTGGGAGCCCCAGGATGCCAACCATCTGGCTGAGCACACCCAGCTGCTGTGGGCATCTGTTCAGCAACAAGTGCTGCTTGCCACTGGGGTGCATGCACTGTGTGTGGAGGTGCACCAGTTAGCTGAGCAGCAGGAAAGGGGCACTTTGAAGATCCTGGTAGGGATGCAATGCATGTAGGAGGCCATGACTGCATCCTTGGATTGCATTGCCAGTGTGATCATGGATGGCTTTGCATTGCTGGCTGTCACAGGGTGTGGCCATGCACAGGTGACCCCTCACAGTGCGCTGTCCACCCCATGGACCAGGTGTTGGTTAACCCCAACACAGTCGATGCTGGGCTCTGATGTAGGCATCCCAGGCATACCTGGGGCTGGCCTGTTTGGGCACCTGCACCCCCCTGCAAAGACACGGTCGCGGTCCCGTACTTCCACCCAAGGGGGCTGTTGCACCCACCAGGCTAATGTGCAGCCTGTGGTTGCTGAATGGCCCTGACGTGGCCACCCCCATGGCCATGGTGGCCATGCTACCATGCAGTAGCCCTGATCTCTGGGCTGCCCTGAACGTGGTCTGAAGCTGCTGCCCTGTGCACACATGGGCAGTGTGTGGGTGCCTTACCACTGGTGTCGCTCCTGTGTGTCATGCCACTCGCTGCCTGTGTGTGTGCTTGCCTGGCCACTGGACCATGTGGCGTGGGCATGAGGAGGACAGTCTAGCACCAGTTGTGCCTGTGCACCGGTGCATTGCATCTGATCCACACCACATTCCAATGCCTGAGTGGGTGGCACATGTGTGTGTGTGTGTGTGTTGCTGTGTGTGGTTGTCTGCCACTGACTCCCCTACCCCTGCATCATGGCTCTGTGTGTGCATGCCCTGTGCCATGCATATCACTGCATTTGTGCAGTACCTATCTGTGTGGCCCATGCATGTGTACCGCACCACCTACCTGCATTCACCATAGTTTTCCTGTACTACAGTGTCGCGGTAGCATCGAGCCTGCTGCAGCAGACATGGGACCCTCTGCCCAGGTGGTGGCTGTCCGCCATCCTCCGGCCCATTGCCCCCATTGTCCCCACTACATCGCTCTCATCAGCCTCAACTGCTATCCCACAGTCAATGGCCACATTGTGCAGTATGCAACAGGCCAGGATTAGGCCACAGGCTTTTGAGGGTCTGTACTGTAGGGCACCGCCTGTCTAGGCAACAGAACCGTGTCTTCAGTATGTCAAAGACATGTTCGATGATGTTGCATGTGCTGGCATGTGCCCTGTTGTAATGTTCCTCTGCTGGGAATGATGGGCGCTGGTAGGGGGTGAGCAGCCAGGGCATCAGCGGGTATGCATTGTCACCTGTGTGAAGAATGACATGGTTATCCTTCTGCTATACTGTGATGCACCCCTTGCCTGTCCTTAGCACCCCTGCCACCTTGCACACCCTGCCCACCCCCCATCCCCTGGTCTGTTCTGCCCATCGCACCTTGCCCGTGCCATCCTGACCCACTAGGTGGCCAGTGGGGATGTCCCCATATTCGAATCTGTGGCAAAGTGCATAGCTGTGCCATATGATCATGTCATGTTCACTCCAAGGGTGTGTGGCGCAGACATTGGTGATGTGTCCTGTGGCATCGCACACCACCTTGCAGTTGACACTCAGGCTCCCCTTCCTGTTTATGTATGCCACACCCTCAGGGCCAGGTGGCATGTGGATGCCCATGTGGGTGCAGTCTATGGTCCCAATTATGCCAGGCATGCGTACTACCCTGTGGAAGTCCTGCATTGTTGCTGTACACTCTGTCTGTGTGCTGGGGAAATGGATGAATTCCAAGGCATGTGGCAGCAGAACATTGAGGAACTGTGTGAGGAGGCAAGACGTGGCCAACTGGGTGATGTCTGTGGTGTCCCCTGTTGGTTTTTGGAAGGTACTCGTGGTGAGCAGGCACATGACGGTGGTCACCTTCATCTCCATGGACATGGCATGGCTTCATCTGGTGGGTGCCTGCATTTCCTCACTGCACAGCTCACAGAGCTGCCTCAGAATGACCCTGTTCAGGCAGTACTGGCCCACAATCTCAGTGTCACTACAGTTCTCAAAGTGTATGCAGGCATGGTACCACCTGTGTAGGGCATACCACCGATGGGCCCTTCCTCAGCCATGTTGCTGTTCCTCCTGACCCTCATACCCCTCATTACTGCCTCCATCAAAAGGGGCACACTATCCATGGCCTTTGCTGTCCTCTGTCCCCCTGGGTGGTTGGCTGCTGGCTGTGTGCCACCCTGATGCACAGGTTGTGTGTGTGGGTGTGTCACTCTCTCTCTGCCCCTCTCTCCTTCTCCCAGGTCACCTCTCTGTCCCTGTCCCTCTGTATGTGGTCGTTTGTCAATATGTCTGTCTGTCTGTCTGTCTCTCTCTATCTCTCCCTCTCACTCTCACCTCTGGCGCAGCTGCTGTCTGTGTGTTTGTGCCCTGTATTTGTAGGAACAAGTCTGCTTGGAACAACTTCGATTTGCTCCACACCTGTGCCATGGTTTCATGGTTGAATAAGCCACTGCGCTGGATATTTATGGGAATGTCCCCAGCATTTGTGCCTGCATACATTATAGTTGCACATTGGTGCAATGGATTTTGCACTGTCTAATGGCTCCCACTGAACATGGCTGCTTGACACAATTCCATATCTGCACCGGTGCAACTCAGTTGCACCATGCGCAACTGCACTGAATATCTGGGCCAGGAACTAGAAACCACGACTCACCTATTTTTTTCATTTTTATATGGTAAGTCCTTCGGGACTTATGTGTCTTCTACCTGGGATGTACTAATATTTGCTAAAGTATCATATGAAAATCTTATATACGGGGTATATTCTTCTCAATGAAGGAAATGGGATAAATGTACTCTTCATGTAATTTTTTCAGTTTTTAAATGGTTATTTGGAATAATAGAAGCCTCTTTACCTTACAACAAAAACAAATATCTCACATAGAACTGTTACAAAAAAATTACAACAGAATTAAAAAAACATTTTTTTTAGTCCAAAATATATGAAAAGAAAGATGTACTACAGAACTGGAGAAACTTGCCATAGATTACAGACAATGATGTTCCTATCATGTAAATATGAATATGTTTTCATGATGCAAAGCATAAGTTTTTCCTAATTTTTTTTCTGGATGGTGTACATTTAAGTTGTAGCAATTTTCAGTGTATTAATTTGGAAAAACAGGATGTCTGAGTGTCATTTCATTTAGTTTGCATGTTACTTATATCTGTTCTGGATTTTTTTTCTGTCTGTATGATTATCAATAAACAAATCAATTCCCCTACTCTTTTCGAGAAGTACCATGGAATCTTTAACATCCACCTGAACAGGCAGATGGGACCTCGGGTTAATGTCTCATCCAAAAGACTGCACCTCAGGAGTGCAGCACCCACTCATGCTGCACTACAGTGTCAGTATTGGAATTTAACCCAAGTGCCTGGTGTGGGGATAGAACCCACAACCTTCTGATTTTTTGGCGCTCAGGCAAGTGTGCTACCTGCTAAGCCACTAACACAGACAATAATAATTATACCTAATCATAAGGGACTGTGTGCTGACTTTTATTTAGCATCTTCTGTTTACTTACTCTGCTACTGTGCCACAGCTACATTGAATTACTGCTCTGAATTGTCATATTGCAAGCTGAGACTGTTTTTGTTGCTCTTGAACGGTGTTGTTAAATATCAAGATACACCTGTCTGCTGCTTTAAACTGTGCTGCTCAGTTTGACAAAGCTGAACTTACTCACTGTGTTATCACAGTGAAGGTGCTCTCCTGGTTTAAAAACAAGCTGACCTGTTGTCAAGGCAACAATCTACAAACATCTGCAAGCACATACTGATTGGGGGAAACTGACTGATTTGTCCATTTGCACTCTGCTTAGTTTGCACACCTGTCTCTGAAGCTCACGCAGGGTCCAATCACAATGGTGGCAGCAGCATGAAGAGGAAGAGCATCGGTGCTTAAAGCACACCTGTGTAAGGAGCGGCAGTGACTCAGTGGTGGTGGCTAAGTGTGGAGGCAAAGTGCCAGTGTTGGAATCTTACTGGAGTCCGAACAGAATAGACCAGGCCAGAGAGTGCTGCTTGGCTGAACCTAGAATACACAAGTAATGTAGAACTTACAGTGCATGATATGGCTAAAATGGTGCTACTATTGGGGATGTTTTATATCACCTGCTTATTGGAGACTGATATTTTAAATATGAATTGCTGTTTGAATGATAAAGTATCTGCAAGTAAAGTAGGGGATGTTGTAGTTGAGTCTATGCTATTCTCAAATTACGAATTTTATTAATACCAGAGTATGGGAATTTACAACAAAAGGATTGGCTATAATTTAGGGTATGCATTGCAGGAGTGGGTGAGGCTGCTTGTGATGCTGATGTCATTGGTAGTGGCAAATATTAGATGTGCACTGTTGCTGGCTGGCAACATCATGAGCAACCCTGGTCCTCCCGACAATGACAGAGCAGATCTGGATTATTTTGCAACTACTACAGGTTGTTTAAGAAATATTCATCTTAATGCACAAAATATTCTGTCCAAGTTTCAAGAGACAGAGGCTTGGGTGGCTAGTTACAGAAAACAGTTCATTGCAGGGTCCGTAATCCACAGAAACAGCTGAATTAGGATCCACTTGCCCAGCCTGTACTGAACCAAGTTCTGGTGGCTCACCTGGAGCTGCAGGTCAGAAAGCTGTATACCCCCTCAGGTATGTTGGTGTTTGGCACCTTTGGACATTTTGAATTTTCAGCGCCAGCACTCTGATTGGAGGATCTCAGTCTCACTGACTTCTCTCCGGCTGGTCTCCATTTTACCTTGCTTCATTAGAGATGCTTATCAGTGCTGCTCCCCCTGAGACAATCTTTATTTTTTGTAAAGCCAGAAAGGTGAAAGGCTGCTTCTCTCCTTTTTTTTTTTTTTTTTTGCAAATTATACTGCAAAGCCACCAGAGGGCAACAACAGTCTCTCCTGTTAAAGGGGCAACACCTAATATTTGCTCTTTCCTCTTCCGCTGCAGTGGACCCTCGACACCGCTTTTTCTGAGGACCATTCCCTGGGCATGAGCCATGATTCCTGCCTGTTTCTCTGGCCAGACCATGCTCACCCTCTTAAAGCCACAGGACTTTAACACCTGCCCCTGTGCCACTTCCATGCTAGTGGAGCAGGGCTAGAAAAATGAATGAAAACTGCAGAACAAGCCTTCCACACCAGATATCAACTTTGAACCACCCTGCTGGTTTGGCTGAAAGTCTTACCCCACCAGCGCTTCATGCCAGCTCCCCATCCACCCTAGGTGGACCCTGCCTTATATAGACACTGTGTAGTGAGATGACTAAGTGTCTATTTTTCCATTGGTCCCTTATATTGGGACTGCTGCACAGCTGACTCTACGTCCGCTCCTGCAGACCAGAGAAACTACCTTCAGGAGCTTGAGTGCCCTGGCCCACGCTTGATTTACAGGCCGGTTCTGCGCTCTCCAAAGACAAGCAACAAGAAAAGGCACCTGCCCGCCCCCCAAGCAAACAGCCATTAGACAATCCATCTCTGCCACTGCAGCACAGCCTCGAGCCATTCTGCTGGTTTGACTGACTGAAAGCCGCTACTCCCCAGGTACATCTTTGGCACCTAGACGCCACTCAAGCCATCCAGAATTTTAAACTGGAAGTACCTGACTGCTGATTGGTCAAAGCCCTCATCACTTTAACTGAGATCTTTTCTCATGACACTACACACACTGCCAAGTACCTTCTTGGCAGGACACCCCTGCTGACTTACAACTAGGCCTCTTACATTGTGCAATGGGAACTAGTGCCATGGACTACTCTAAGCACCTACTCTTTCTAGCCATTGTGCCACTCCTGATCCACTTGTCTGCTAACAGAATATTCATTACAGAAGCAAAACAGACCATAAATATGCCACCTCTGAATGATTTTCACTTCTCCTACCTCCTCTGACTCCATGCACTACCACGAGAGTCGACACCTCTTTTAATAATTAAAGGCATAATCTACCACACTGTATCGGATACTAAGAAATGCTTCCTATGCCACCTGATTGTAGCCCTTTTTGACCATCGGAAACTCTGGTACCTCCTGCTACTGGCCATTTTGCTCTCTAGTGACATTGAAACTAATTCTGGCCTACTTGCCACCTATCCCACTCAGATGCTCTATTACACAATAATAAAGACATCCTTATTGTCCACCACAACATTAGAAGCTTAGAGCACAACTTCCCTGAACTAGAGGCCTGGGTCTCCCTATACAAGCCTGACATCCTGTGTTTGACCGAAACGTGATTGAAGCCCACAGTTCCAGATTCTCGGTGCTCTATTCCCTCCTACAACCTACTCCAGAAAGACAGAACTTCCACTGAAAGAGGGGGTGGCATTGCAATCTATTCAAAGAATCACCTGCATCTCATTGTCCTGAACACAGACCCCCTGATGTAGTTTGAGTCTCTTCACTCCCTCCTTACACCTGGGGCAAAAAAGCTGCATATTATTTGTGCATACAAACCCCCAAACAGTGGCTACTGTGGCTTAGATAAGCTCCTCAACCAAACAGCCATGCTCGCTGGCAAAAATGAAGTATTCCTACTAGGAGAGATAAATATAAACTGGTTAGGAAAGTGCCAGACCACCTCACTCTCCAAAATACAGAGCTACAGCTTGCATCAAATGATCACTGAACCTACAAGGATTGCGTCCAGCTCAAACTCCAGCACCTTAATCGACTGGGTGTTAGTAAACCATATTGAGCATATCCTCTCTGTCGGCACTCTAGCAGATGCCATCATGGACCATCACCCAATCTTTTGCTCCTGGGGCCCGGCTTCATCACCCCCACAAAAACCGCATTTCATCACCGTCCGAAACTATGCTAACCTGAATACCGAAAGCTTTCTTCACAATGTAGCCAACATAGACTGGTCCAGTCTCTATCTGACTTCTGACATGTAGTCCAGTCTCAGCATCTTCACTGCAAATTTCTCAGCCATTCTGGACACTCATGTCCATCGGATAACATGTTAAGTCAAAGGGAAGCCTACACGATGGCTAAAAAAAGATCTACTAAACCAAATAAAACAGCGTGATAAAAGCTGGAGCCATTTCAAGTCCTCTGGCCTACAGGAAGACCAAAACACCTGGATGCTTAGAAATACATGCAAAAGGGAGATCAGGACATTTAAAAGCTCCTACTGAAAAAGCTAATTAACCAGTGCATCAGGGGATCCTAAAAAATTCTGGTCCTACATAAAAATATTCCTGGGATCTAACCTTTCCCCTACCCCAAATGACATGGTACTAAATGGTGCCCACTGCAACAACCCTGAGACCATTGCTTCTTTAATGACCAATTTACAGACTTGACCAAATACACATCCACTTTCCCTGCCTCGAATCAACTGGGTCCTTCAACTCCCTCCTGCCAAGCATCAAAAATCCCCTCCTTTCACTTTAAGGCAATTACTCGTAGAGAGGTCACAAAACTCCTCAGAAAGATCTCGGACAGCACAGCCACTGGATCAGACAGTATGGAGCCCAGGCTGCTAAAAATTGCTGCACCTCTCATTGCTGGACCTCTGACTAGAATTTTTACACTCTCCTTATGTCATAGCAGAGTCCCAGACATTTGGAAAACAGGAAGAGTCACCCCAGTCTTCAAAAAAGCGACCCTAACGATCCCTCTAGCCATCCTGTCAGTTTTAAGGAAAATATTGGAAAAGCTAGTTGCCATGCAAACCATTGAATTCCTCCAAGACAATGGCCTCCTAACTGCTCCACAACATGACTTTCAAAAAGGTCACAGCACCACAACCGCCCTACTCAAATTTACAGGAGACACCCTCACTGCCATGGACTCAGGGCTTCTCATGGGAGCAGTTTTCATTGATATGTCAAAAGCCTTTTATTTGGTAGACCACCCACTTCTCCTCAACACACTCCACTTTATGGGCTTTGCTCCTAGTGTTGTCAGTTGGTTTAACAGTTATCTGTCAATTAGGGCCCAAACCGTTAAATTTAATGCTACATGCTGTGACCTAAAGATGGTGAACACTGGAGTTCCCCAAGGCTCAATCCTTGGGCCACTTCTCTTTTCAATTTTTGTCAACAGCGACACCACTACTCTCCTTGACACCTCATCTCTACTCTATGCGGACGACATAGTCATGTATGCCAGTGCAAAAGATGTGTCCAATATCAACCTACATCTCACCTTCAATTTCTAATGCACACAAGCCTGGCTATGGGACCACAAACGTGTCCTAAATTAGGCAAAACACAGTCTGTGCTATTCAGGACCCTCCCTAAACTCAAGACATTCCAAGATAAGTTTAGGGTCTCCTGCTTAGATGGCTCACTCATAACTCCTGTAACATTGTTTAAATACCTTTTGATCACCCTTGACCAATCTCTAAATTTTGAACTCCTCATCATCAATGCATGCAAATCAGTCAATTCCAAGCTAGGCATGTCATACTGATCCAGCCACATGCTAACCCCTACTGCTTGAGTGGCTATAGCTTGGGGCATACTCCTACCTACTCTGACCTATGGAGTGGCAACTTATGCTCCTTTAACAAAATCAAATCTTCAAAGATGGGATGTCACCTATAACGACATCTGCAGGTTTGCCTCAGCCTCCCACAGACTAAAACACCGTTGTCTACTATACTCGAATCTAAATTGGTTGTCCCCCAATGATACTAGACTTTACTTCCTCAGCTCCACTGTTGACAGCATCATGAGATCTCATACCCCAACAACTCTGGCCAAGCTACTCACCTACCAGACCTCCAACTACAGCCTACACTCGGCTGACAAATCCCTACTATGCATCCCCAAATGCACCATGCACCTCAATTATGGAACTCACTCACTCTGGACGTCTGGCTAGCTCCTACACACAATGATTTTAAAAAAGTGATCCACCGGCATCTCAGCTTCACCAACCAATGCTCCTGTTTCAAACCTCCTTAGTCCTCTGGGCATCCTGCCTATCCCCAAGCTCTTACCTTTTCTCCACAATACTCCCCTTGTGGTTCAGCCTATCCCAGCTCTCTCTCCAGACACTAGGCCCCTGCAGCCATCTCTCTCTCTCTCTCTCTCTCACTCTCTCTCTTTGCCAGCTCCTATCCTATACCCTATCTTTCCTTATCCTGACCTGCTATTATCCCTACTGTTCACAATCTTGCCATTCCCCTGACCATTATGCCCCTGCACTTGTCAGTACATGACCACATTTTTATTTATCTATTTTTGTTGTACTTTATAAATTGTATTTTCAGGACTACTGCTGCAATACTCTTGCTACTGTATGTTTTTCATCATGCTATGACTGTAAAAACCTCTATGATCCTACCAGGACCACCCTGTGTACTACCTGCAATGCTTAGCTTATTGTTAAATGTTTTTTGAAATACCCAGTGTACTACCTGTGCTGCTTAGGCTATTTTTTAATGTTTCATAACACCTTGTTTATGTATCTCGATGTAATCTATGGTTTGTTATATCTGCAATGTCTGCCCTGTAACCTCCTGGGTCATGCCTGAAAACAGTCATCTTTATGACTAGCGCACCCACCCAGTAAACAAAAACTAAAATAAATATACTGGCAATTATAGAAACTTGGTTGCATCTGTCAGTATTGAATAATGAAATAGCCATCCCAGGGACAGGATATAATATTTATAGAAAAGATAGGTCTAAGGGTAGGGGTGTTATGTTTTATATGAAAGATAGCTATACCGTAGAAGAAAAATGTATAACAACTGAATCCATGAAACACTGTGAATTGCTGGCCATTGGGTTATACTGCGATCAAGTAAAAAACTCACAATATGTTGTGTATATTTACCTCCAAAAGTAAATACTGAGGGTCCGCAGGAATTCTCAGACATGTTGTCTCTCAACACTATTGGTGAGCTCATAGTCTTGGGAGACTTCAGTTCTAACTGGTCAGGGACTGATATGCCTTAACTTATGGATATGTTGGTACATACAAAGTTGGAACAACTTATTAGTCTGCCTACTAGGTTAAACTTAAAAACAAGAAGACATACAGTTCTCGACTGGATACTGACCAATAGGACAAATTATATTTTGAAAAGTGGAATAATTGCTGATGCACTCTATGATCACCATCCCACATATTGCATCTGGAAGTACTCAAATAAACAAAAATTCAAACCAAAAGTGGTTGAATTCAGAAACTTCTCAAGGTTTGATGAACCACAATTTCAGAGAAGTTTGCAGAGTATTGATTGGTCTTGTCTGGAGTTAATTCCAGATGCAAACTGTGCTTTGGATTACTTCATACAAGGGTATACAAAAGTTGTGGATTTACATGCACCCTATATCAAAAGGCATATTAGAGGGCAGGATTCAAACTGGCTAACCCCTTTTGTTTAAAATGATTAAAGAGCGGCATAAGGCATGGAAGAAGTATAAGAAATCTAACACTGCGAGTGATGTCCAGTATTACATACATTTGAGAAATGTCTGTAAAAATAAGATTAAATTGGCAAAAACTGATTACTTAAAACAACAACAAATAGAGAGATTAACTAATAATAAGAAATTCTGGAAAACAATTAATGGCTTGATTAATCCAAGGGTGAATACTGAAACTCCTATGTCAAAAAGAGATGGAAAGATAACTTGTCTACTTTTGACAGCAAATTAATTTAATAGAATGCTTACATATTTGAATGAATACAGAAAAGGATTCCCTACAGAGTATTCAGAAATAGGATTTGTTGAGCCCAGGGGGAGGCCAACATTTTATTTGAAGGCTGTAACAAGAGTTGAGGTGTACAAAATACTGAAACAACTAAAGCCTGATAAGTCATGTGGATTCTATGGTCTGGCACCAAAACTGTTCAGAATGACATCAACTGAAATACCCTGTCCTGTTAGTCTTATTTTTAATTTGTCTTTTTCTTAGGGTGAAATGCCTGACATATGGAAATGTTCATTTATAACACCTATACATAAGTAAGGGTCTGATTCCATGATGGCTTACGCATGGCGCAAGCCGATTTACACCAAACCCATGATGTAAATCGCAACTTGCACCATGCATTATGCCATTCCCTATTCCAAAAGACACCTTGCATGATGCCATATGTGGGTTGCACCAAATGTGGGTTATGCCACCCACTATGCTGCAACCTGCAATGTCATGGTGCAAGGGTGGGTTATGGCAGCAACTGCACCCTATTTCAGAAGAGCGGCTGCCATAACCCACTTACTCTATTCTAAGAGCCACATTGGTACAGCAGAGTTAGGCCACCATGAAGATGGCCTAAGGGGCACTGTCCATGCCAATCAGTGGATGCCCACTCCACAGCACTGTGGCAAAGTTCCTGTAGTGCTCCCAGTGCCCCTGAACACATTCCTGCCCCCACCCCCTGAATGTCAAGGACTCCATGCGTCCATTTTTTAAAGTGCCCCCCAGATGCCTGTGCCACCTGTCCAGCCCCACAATGCCCCCTGGTGCTTGCCATGGTGTTCTGGGGTGGAGGGCTCCAGGGGGCAGCTTGCAGTGGGCTGCAACTTGTGGCATGCAGGGCTATTTTGCCATGCCTGTGGTGCTAGCATTCACCTACCACAAGTCACAGGTCATAGGTGCCAGGACCCTGACACTCTTAGAATACAGCACAGGATCCCTGGTGTAGCAGTGAATGTTGCAACTCACATCAGCCTGCAAGTTGTGACATTCGTCTTGGAATCGAGCCTCAAGAGTTTTCCAATTATAGACCAATCTCAATACTATCAGCCCTTTCTAAGATACATGAGAAATTAGTGCATGGTCTGTTAATGGAGTATTTGGATACACATGACCTTTTTTCACAAAACATGGTTTTAGGAATGGGAGGGTTAACTAAGACATCCTTGGTCACGTTCATGAGCGCAGTACATGAGGGCATGGAGAGGGGGTGCCTGACTGGAGCTGTGTTCATGGACTTGACCAAGGCACTCAACCTGGTAGATCCTGTACTGTTGGTTAGGAAATTTGAAGAGCTTGGGTTAGGATCCTCAGCATTAGGTTGGTTTGAAAATTATGTAGCAGGAATATTTCAGATAGTAAGATATGGGGGTTGTAATTTGGAGAAAGCAGTGGTTAAATATGGAGTCCCACAGGGCTCCATATTAGGGCCAATTTTATTTTTCATAAGTTTTGATTCTGTCGCAACATTAATTAAGGATGTGCATCTTACACAGATGATGCTGTGATGTACTCAAAGGAGCCAGTATTGTCTAAAATAAATACAACATTAACAGGAGAATTACATGTTATGCAGAATTGTCTTGTACAAAACAAACTGGTTTTAAATAAACAAAAAACTAAAATAGTGTTCTTTGGAACATCTGTCAGACTGAAAGATAACAGCAAATGTTTACAAATAATGTCTCTGGATGGCACTACTTATGAAAGTGTAGAAAGTATAAAATATTTAGGAGTGGTATTAGACTCATCTCTGAATTACGCCTTACATACTCAAACTATAACAGCAAAAATTCATGCAAAATTAGCTTTACTTTACAGACTATGCGCTTTTCTGACTGAAGAATCTAGATTAGCAATTGTAAATCAAGGGTTGTTATCTATAATCAGTTACACATCTGTTGTAGTAGACAATGCCCCTGTGAGTACATTACAGCAGGAGACTGTACTGCTGCATAAAGTGGGCAGATTTGCACTTCTTGTATCGAACAACACACATCATTGTGAAATATATAATAGTCTGTGGTGGCTATCTACTACCTTGTTTTTTAGACTTTCATTGTCTACATTCATCCATAGGATCAAAAAGACTGGTGCTCCAATAAATTTTTGTTAACAGTTGAAGGAACATAACACTAATGTTAAAACAAGATCAGATTTTGTCTTGACTCTACTAGATGTTCCATACAAATGAACACAAAGTGGACCACAAACTTTTGCATATGGTACACCAACAATCTGGAACGACATTCTGGCAAACATCAGAAGCTTAGCTTGTTATAAAACATTCTCTGGTACCTTAATGATGCATTACAAGAACTTAATGATATGTGGTTGTTTTTTAAGTGCATTTTTATCTATATGATGTGGAAATTGTTCTTCCTATATATTTTTGTAATGTTGATCTTATGATACGTACTGTATTATTGTATGTATTTATGATCATAGGTTGCACCTGTAAATGGAATTGTATTCCAGAGTGCTAACCCATATACAAATAAAAATCAAATCTCTTTTGTTATCTGTTTCTTTCAATATAGTATTAATATATGTATACTGATGCAGAAATTTGTTTTCCACTAGATGTAATATGCTGCATTTGTCAAGACTGAGTTTCATACCTCATGTGTAGGCCCACTTGGTGATAAATATCTGGATCTTTTTGCAGTCTGTCATTGTCCTCTATTGTGTTACATGGTCTTGCCAGTTTGGAATCACCTGCATATTCTGTACTCCAATGTACTCTGTCAAAGTTCATATCTGATATAAAACTGTGAAACTGTGAAAAATGATTGGTCCTAAAACAGACCCCTGGGTGACACCACTTAACATAAAAACATGGAATTTGATGGCAGAAAAGGACAGCATGGCTTCCGACAGGATGTACCCATTTTCCCTAACTACATTATTACAGTAGACTGTACTTAATCTACAGCTCTTTCTCTACCCCTTTCATTCAGCTATGATTCCCTTGTGCCTATCTCTTGCATTCTTGAAACACATAACCATTTTTGCCCCCACCACCTCTGCTAGAAGGCTGTTTCAAGAATCCAGCACTTTTTCTGTAATGAAGTGCTTCCTCACATCTTTCCTGAATCTACCACCTCCAGTTTCATAGCACATCCCATTGTTCTTGAGCACCTTTAGAAAAAAAAATTCACTCCTGTTTCTTATTTACCCCAGGAAGTATTTAAAGGACTCTATAATATCACCTATCTCCTTCCTCTGCTCCAGGGTATACATATTGAGGTCCTTTTGTCACTGCTTGCATATTAGTTGCCCTCCTCTGGACTGCCTCTACTCTAAGTCCTTCCAAAGATGTGGTCTTCAGAATTGGACACATTTCTTTAGGTGGGGTCATACCAGTGATCTATACAAAAGCAACACCACCTCCCTCTTTCTTCTGGTGATACCCCTCCCTATGCACCCCCACATCCCACTAGCCCTTCTAACTGCCTTATTCCATTGCCTGCCCACCTTTAGGTCATCCAATATGATTACCCCCATGTCTCTTTCCAGCTTGGTAGTTGTCAATACCACTTTGTCCATTTTGTACTCTGCTGTTAGGCTTCTGTACCCTAAGTGCATTATTTTGTACTTTTTCACATTGAAACACAGCTGTTGTATCCTTGACCACTCCTCTAGTTTTCTCAGGTCTCTGCTCATCCTTTCCACCCCCCCCAAAGGTCCACTGTATTGCAGATTTTGGTGTCATCCACAGAGAGGCAGACAATCCCTTTCAGCTCCACTGCAATGTCACTTATAAAGGCATTAAAGATGACTAGTCACAGATACTGATCCCTGAAATATCCCACTTGACACCCTCCCTTCCTCCAAGCGAACTCCATTTACCACCACACTCTGTCGCCTATCCCCTAACCAATTTATTATCCAGTTTACCACCTGTGGACAGACTCCTCAGTTACACAGCTTGCTTGCTAGTCTCCAATGTGTAACGGTGTCAAAAGTCTTACTGAAATCTAGGTTGGACACATCCACCACTCGACCCTGTACTAATTCCTTTGTTGCCCAGTCGAAGAAATCTATCAGATTAATTTGACCTCCCCTAGTGAATCCATGCTGCTTCAGGTCTTATAACCTACTGAATTCAAGATACTCCACAATCCATTCCTTCAGCAATGATTCCATTAACTTTCCCACCACCAATGCCAGGCTGACTGGCCCATAATTGCCCGCCTCCTCCCTGCTACCACTTTTGTGTAGTGGGACTTAATCTACCCTCCTCCAGTCCTCCAGAACCACTTCTGTTTCCAGTGAGTCATTAAATAGGACTGGCAGCGGTACAGGGAGTATCTCCTTGAGTTCACGCAATACCATTGGATGCACTCCATCTGGGCCCATTGCTTTGTCTACCTTCAGATTAGTGGATCACTTTAGGACTCTCTCTTCTGAAAATGAGCTAGTGTTCACCTCCCTCCAAAGCGTCTGTTATTTATTTATTTATTTATTTATTTATTTATTTTTGTGGCCTTTCCCCTTCTCCTTTCTTTAGTAACATTAAACAAAACTATTTGCTCAAGATCCCTGCCTTTTTCTGGACCCCTCTGCATAGTCCCCCCTTCCCTTTTTAACCTTACAATACCACCACCGGTCTTCCTCTTTTCACTTACATACCACCCTTACAGTAGAACCCCTGGTCTTCTTCTTTTCACTTACATACCTCAAAAATGTCTTCTCCTATTTTATTACCCCCTGTGCTATTCTCTCTTAAGTTTGCACCTTTGCACTCCTTACTGCTTTCTCTGCTTCCTTCTGTTTCTTCTGATGCACCTCTCTTGCTTCCACCCTCTGTGTTTCTTTTTATCTTTTGAATGCTACCTTTTTAGTCTTTACCTTTACATTCACTTCTTTTGATAACAATAGCAGTCTCTTTTTCCTCTTGCTTTTGCTCACTTCCTTGATGGAGAGGCTTGTGGCCCTCACTATGTCCCCTTGTAGCTTTCTCCACTGTTCCTCTACTCCACCCAAGCCATCACTCCTCACCAAACTGTCCCTGAGGCATTTACCCTTCTTTATAAAAATCTGCCCTCTTGAAGTCCAGGAGTCTTGTCCTTGTGTGGTTCAGTTCTGCAGCTGTCCTTATATTGAACCACACAATACAGTGATTACCAGTCTGCTGGTGGCCTCCCGCCTTTACTTCTGCAACACTATCCCTGCTAGTGAGTACCAGCTCCAATACTGCCTCATCATGACAGGGTTCACTGACTAGTTGCCTGAAGAATGCTCCCTGCAGACCGTCTAGGATATCCCTGCTTAAAGCCACCGCTGCTGGGATGCTCCAATCTATATCTGGTAGATTGAAGGCCCCCACCAGCAGCACCTGCCACTTTTCTGCTTTCTTGCCAGTGGCTTCCACTAGTACCTTATCTGATTCCACACACCTTGTGCTGGAGGTCTGTAGATCACTCTGGTGTGAATGGTGGCTGATTCTGTGTCTCCACTGTGATCCACAGTGCCTCTGCCTTCACCTGTATTCCCTGTATCTTCATCACTTATAGGTATCAGTTGACAGATACTCTTTGGGAATGTTCCAATAACCAATTGCTTATCCACTGTATAATATTTCTTTAAGTTAATTTTGGACATTTTTTCAATGATAGCCCAGAAAGGAACTGTGCTGAAGGCGTTAAAAATTATGGAAACAGAGGTGAGAAAGAAGTAAGTGTCTCAGCTGGGACTTCAACCCAGGCCACCCAAAACACCATTTCAATTGTGCTAACCAGCTGCGCCACTGAGACAATTGGAACCTGGGCAGTTCCTGAGAACATTACTCTTTCTTAAATGCACAACCCAATGACAACACAAATATTTACTTAAAACAATCACACAGGAGTGTGATGTGCATATTTATTGGACACCTACAAACAGAGGTGAGAAAGAAGTAAGTATCTCAGCTGGGACTTGAACCAGGCCACCCGGAATACTGTTCCGATTGCTCAAACCAGCTGCACCACTGAGACAATTGGAACCTGGGCAGTCCCCGAGCACATTACTCTTTCTCAAATACACAACCCAATGGCAACACAAATATTTACTTGTAACAATCACACAGGAGTGTGCTGTGCATATTTATGGAACACATACAAACAGAGGTGAGAAAGAAGTAAGTGCCTCATCTGGGACTTGAATCCAGGCTGCCCAGAATACCATTCCGATTGTACTTCCTTCACCAAGAATAAATAGATTTGACTTGCAAGATGAATTATACAAGATGTATAGCCCTTGCAAATTAGGGGTTCACATGATAGACATAAATTTCAGGCTTTTAAGAAGCAGAGTTGGGGGGCACTGGTACCTTAATTATGTACTTTTGTTTGGTCACATACCAGCTGCACCCCTATAAATCTTATAAATCTTATGAAGCCTTGCTACAGAAGCTGGCATATAACCGCAACCTTGCACTTATGTCCTGGGCCTATTTTGCCCTATGTACTGTGTATAACTGTATAACTGAGGAGAGACTAAAGGAGCTTAATATGTATACCCTTGAGGAAAGAATGGAGAGGGGGAACACGATAGAAACTTTTAAGTACCTCAGTGGAATCAACAAAGTCCAAAGAGGGTAGCATCTTTCAGAAAAGAGACTTGCAAGAACAAGGGACACAATTTAAAGATAGAAGGAGGTGGTTCAGGGCAATGTAAGAAGTATTATTTCACAGAGGTGGTAGAATGCATGGAACAGCCTTCCTGAGGAGGTTGTGGGGTCTAAAACTGTGGGAGAATTCAAGAAAGCATGGGACAGACATAAGGCAATTCTTGTGGAGGGTAGGAAGAAATAGTCTGTTGGTTAACTAGGATCTGCGGCCTATCCTGTAGATAGGGAAATGGGCAGACTAGATGGGCCTAGTGGTCCTTATCTGCCGTCAAAGTCTATGTTTCTATGTTTCTAACTGTGATATATGTCCTCTGTTGTTTACAGCTGCTAATAATGTGCTAATTTACCTTGTCTGCTGCTTCTTGCCACAAAAATCGTTATTTGACACTAAAATATCCTAAGCATTCAATGTGCGCTGCTTGTATATTCATCCAATCATGTATCCTTATGCTGCCTTTTATTTGCTTCTGTTAACTATTCACTTGATAACCTGCATGTTATCATATCCATGTGTACCCCCCCCCCCCCAGTTCACACCAGGAGACCAGCATCTTGTTGCTCAGTGTGCCTTTCCTGGTGAAACAATTGCAATAAATAAATAATAAACAAATAAAGATGTTTTGTAAATGTGATGGGTTGAGCTTGCCAAACCTTTTACTGTTTTTTTTTTTTTTGAAATTCTCTTTTTATTAACATTTTCCAATACAGATACAGTAATAAAGACAGTAACAACTGAACCAAATACATTACATTCCTTAAAATCTCAATCAAGATCATACCCTCGGACAAAGAAAATAAAAATACTAATCCAGCAGGAAACAGGAAATAAAAACTAGATAACCCAAATCCCTATCCTCCCTCCCCATGAGGATGTCATCACGAAGATGCGTTATGGAGAGTTAGCTCGATAGTTAGTTGCCCTCGGACTCTAAGCAAAAACCACATCCGGAACTTATTGGCAACAACATCCAAAAGTGAGAGAGTATACGATTATCCTCGGAGGGCCTCCACAATACTGAAAAAATTCAGATCTCAAAGTTATAGTCCCTCGCACCAATTCAATATCTATCCGAAAAGACCAAATCAATGAAGGTACACGCATACAACTTACCCTCATTTCTTCTGAAAGGTCTTTGGGAGGATCGAAACCAGCAATCAGTTTCTCCACTTTGAAACATTGGGAAATCTCTTCCACCTAGTCCTGATAGGAGATCTCAAGACTATCTGTCCAGTGCCGGAGGACCAGCCTTTTAACCACCATAGCAATAAGCGCTATGTAATACTTCCTTTCTCTGACCCTAATAGCTGTGTAATCCCTATAATACAGGACTCTAACGTGAGGTGGTTACCTAAGCCTAACAAGGGTCCAAATTATCTTCAATTGACTTCCAAAGAGGAGCCACTTTAGGGCAATACCAGAAAATATGAGGAAGGTCCCCTTTCTCTCCACACCTGAAACACCTCGAGGAAACAGTAGGATCAAATTTAGACTTCCTCATAGGCGTAAAATACATATGAGTATAAAATATTGGGTCATTCTGTTCCTATCTAGAGTATTATAAATATACACATCCCTTCATATTTGACCCATGGAACTGGGGAGTTAGAAGAAACTGACTCCCAGGCTTTAGATCCGTTAAAGGGATTGGGTAAGCTGTCTCATGAGGCAGGTGTACAACTTAGACATTCGCAGGTTACCCGCTATTCCTGACTTCCTCCAATAATGGTTTAATTCTTGAGGAGAGACTATTGGACCAAACCCACTATCCACCAGATGCTTTAATTGATATAATTTAAACAAGGCATTAGCAGGAATATTCAAAACCAGTAACAGGTCCGTGATTAAACCTAATTTACCTTGCACATAGAAATCTTCCACACAAAGCTCCTGGATAGAAGGTAACCATCTAGAACCTAACATTCTGCCTCCAATCCGATTATTAGGATTACCTGTCAATGGCTGCCCAACATCTTTGTTGCTACAAATTCTAATAGAGGAAAAGAGTTGGTTAAGCACCTTAACTGTGATTCCAACTGGGGAGTCCTGAACTTCTTGGGGGAGGGATGTGAAACCACAGCAAAAAAGACTGCAAGGATTAATATTATGTCTGGCCATAAGATCTAAATCTAAATCCAACCATATTGGGTGGTAAGCCCCTTCTAGATCCCCTAACCATTTACCTGCCTTAATAAGGTGACTGGACCAATAATAAAATTCAAAATTTGGCAACCTAAGACCACCCATTTCTTTAGGAAGGCACAATTTGTTGAAGGCCCGTCTGAGAGTTTGTGTTCCAAATAAAATCAGTTAACATCGAATGAATTTTTGGAAAAAACCTTAGGAAGCCATATATCCGTGAGGTTCAGAGGATAAAACAACCGAGGAAGAATGTTCATTTTAATAATACTAATTCGAGCTCCCACTGGTAATGGCAGTTTCCCCATCTTTGTAGGTCCAACAATTCTTTCCAACAAGTCATCTAGATTAAGCTTCCTGACCAGAGAGGGTCCGCAAATAAACTCAAGGTATCTCAAATGTGGTGGGTCCACTTCATGCCTAAGTGAGATATAGAAGCCTGGGTAAGATGTGAATTGAGTGGAAAATTTCAGTCTTTGCCAGATTCAGTTTATAGTTAGACAACTCCCCATATTTTGCAATTACCTTCATCACCACAGGTAGGAATCAACGGATTAGCAATTGTAACAAAATATCATCTGCATAGACTGAAATCTTAGAGTTCGAACCTAAAACAGAACAACCCTGGATTTCTGAGGTCGCTTTAATACTGACCAGCAAGGGTTCTAAGTAGAGATTAAATAAAAACGGTGATAATGGGCAACCTTGTCGGGTTCCAGAATGAAGCTGTATGGGGGACGAGAAGACCCCATTGCAATACACCCTGGCCGTGGGAGACCTATATAAAGCTCTGATCCATTTTATAAACTCACTCGGAAAGCCAAATCTGGACATGGTATACCAAAGAAAATCCCAATTAACTCGATCGAACACTTTCTCCGCATCCAGGGCCACCAGTGCCATCGGAATTCGAGAAGTTTGGGCTACCCTGAATATATGAGAAAGCGATCTAATGTGATCCATCACAGATCTCCCCTGCACAAATCCTACTTGTTCAGTACTCAGTAGTGGTGACCACACTTGCTTGATACGTGAGGCTAGAATCTTAGATAAAATTTTAATATCACAGTTAAGAAGTGAAATCGGTCTGTAATTGGTTGGGTTCTGGGAGGGTTCATCTGTCTTAGGGATCAATATTATAATGGCCTCCAATAGGGAGGGATCCAGAGCGTCTGCTGACAGTAAATAGTTATAAAACTCCAGGAGCAAAGGGGATAACTCTTGGCAAAAGGCTTTATAAAAATTAGCTGGGAACCCATCCGGGCCGGGGGTTTTATCTGACGACAAACTATGTATTGCCTGTTCCACCTCCATTAGAGACAAATGAGAAGAGAGATAGGCCACTTGATCCTCAGAGAGGCAAGGGAGTGTTAATGGCTGAAAAAAATGTTCTAAACCCAAGTGAAGGGAAGGAGGAGCATCCGGGCAATACAAACTCTGATAATAATCCTTAAAAATTGCTGCTATGTCCCTGGGATCTGTTCTAACAACTCCCCCCTGGTCCACTAAAGCAGGGATCAACCTAGAGCTTTCTACCTCCTTCAATTTCAATGCTAAAAGCTTACTCGTTTTTCACCCTGATCCAGATATCTAGCTTTGTCTTCAATAATGCAAACTCCGTCTTCTCTCGGACCAAACCCTCGATTCATTTTGAGCTTATGAAGACGCTCTACATTGCTTAACGAGTTAGAGGTGGCCAGCCTACTTTCTGCTGTCTTAATTTGATTGGAAAGTTCAATAAGAGTCTGCAATCTAATCCTTTTTCTCCCAGAGGAAATCTTGATAAGTTCCCCCCTCAAAAAACATTTTAAAGAGCACCAAAGAATATCTACCCTGGTCACTGAACCCCTATTTGTTTCTAGAAAACTATTAATACTGACTCTAATTTGAGCGAGAAACTTCTCTTCCTTTAATATTTGTGTATTGAGTTTCCAGACCGTATCCCGAGAAATTATGGTTTGAGGAGAGAATTTTAACCAGACTAGCGCATGATCCGAAATTACAATAGGCTCAATGCCTGCCATGGAGACCTTGTCCACAAGAGAGGTAGATATTAGAAAGTAATCTATCCGCGACCAAGAATTATGCCGGGGCGAGAAGAAGGTATAACTTTTGCTAAGGGGATGGAGAATTCTCCAGGGATCTACCAAGCCCAACATGCTACCCAAATCTTTCATCGCCAATTGCGGCTGAGACAGCGATCTTAGTGGCCTAAAGGTTTTATCCAATTCCTGAGTTGGAGCTACATTCCAATCCCCTCCTAGAATCAGAGGGGAAGGCAGGAGGGAACTGAGCTTGTCAACCAACTGCATAATAAAGGCACATTCCCCCACTGGACCATAAACCGAGCCTAAGACTATAGGGGAATTATAAAGGTGTCCAGCCACCAAAACATATCTACCTTCCACATCCCTGACCACTTTCCCTGGGTTGAATGGGATACCTTTCTTTATCATAACGCTACCTCTGGCTTCCGAGTCTCCAGCCACAAACACTTGTGAAAAGCCCTAACTTGCAACATATTACTTTCGGTACAGTAATATCGTCCCCTGCAGACATAATATATCAGCCCCAAGCACCGAACAGTTAATCAAAATAGCGCCTCTTTTACCATCTCTAATCCTCTCACATTCCAGCTAATTATTTTAACAATACTGCCCGCCATATTTTAGGACTAAGAATAATACGGCATCCACGGAATCAAGCCTTCTCCTCTGCCTCTCACCATGATGACATCCTCTAACCCACCCTAACACCCTCAATAACATACCTCTAATTAAAGACAATGCCTCAAAACTATTAACACTGATAAGCTGCCTATCTCTATCAATAAACTGCAAATCAGAACATACAGCAAGGTTAAGTAGCAGTGTCTCCAGACAATTATTATAGAACCCCAACCAATCACCCCCTCCCCCATATCCTTATCTCACAAGCAAAATAACCACCAGTCCACATATAGGCATTCCAAACATCAACAGTAACATGAGCAATAACCCCATCACCCCCCTCCCACCACCCCATATCCCAACTTACCCTAAATACCCAAACCCACAAGTCTATTGACATAACAGCAAACACAGTATTGACTGCATTCAAACCCCTTTCCTCCCCAGGATACCTCCTCCTAATCCATCTACTGGCCAAACCCCCCCCAGGCCCCAAATCCAGAGATAATAGCCCACCACATCACTGTTTCCAGAAGTATAAAAATAAATCCCAGTAGTAAGGCATCCATGAGTATCCCATATTTCCCATCCTGGCAGCAAGGCATGGCACAATCGCGATCTGCCTATACGCCCTCCCTGCCTCATTGTAAGATCCTACCTCCATGAGTTAAGTATCCTTAATCACCCCTCTCACCAGATAAAAGAAGGAAGGCGATAAACAGCCTTACCTGAGGATTCAATGTCCCAGAACCTCTATGCCGTCCTCTAGAAGCCAGGAAATGAAGGGAAATCGACAGGGACCAAAAAGCCGGCGGACCAAAAACGGTCCTACTGCAAATAGGTCCTCCGGAAACCGCACCCCTCCCATTAGTTCCCGCTACTGCTTTGAGAGGCCAGGACCCAAAAGAAACACCAGAGGCAGGCTGACTAGGCCTCACGGCCTAAAACCACTCAACCCAGCGCCACGAGGGTTCCGGAGAAACCCCCACCAAACGCAGAGGCAATCGGACTTAGGGTCACCAACAACCCCCTGAAAACTTAGCGACTGCCCTGTAAGTACCAAAACTAGATCAAATTAGCCCAAAAACATACAAAAAACAGCAAAATTGAAATTTTTAACTTCTGTTTCTGCAGCCTGGACACAGATATGGTACAGTCATTTCACTGGTAGTCCCTTGAATAGGTCCGGCAGCAACGTGGACAGGTCAGCTAGGGCATCTTCTGGGTTTTCATAGGAATGCCAGACGTCCACCAACTTGCACAGAAAGCTTAGCAGGATAGATCATATGTAAAGGTTTCCAGCAGCTATCAATTTGCTTACTGTTGGGTGGAAGGCAGAGCGTTTCAAGCGGACCTCTCTAGGTAAATCCTGGGCAATCCTCAACTTGGTACCATTCCATAAGACTGCTTCCAGCTTTTTAACTTATCCAAAATGTGTTGTCTATCCAGATAGCTCAAAAACTTGATAATCAGAGGCCTGGGAGGGGCATTCGGGGGAGGTCTGGGTCGAAGAGATCTGTGAGCACGCTCCACGTGATATTGCTGGTGGACAGGAGAAGGACCCACGACCTTATTTAAGAATTGCTGAACAAACTTAACAGTGTCCCTCCCCTCTTCTAGCTCTGGAAGACCCAAAATCAGAACATTATTCCTTCTGCTACGTCCTTCCAGATCTTCGGTTTTTAATTGTAATTTTTGTATTTGCTGACGTAGTCTTATTATCTCAGGGTCTATTTTCAGTTGCCATCTTTCCATTGAGCCCTCTGGCTTCTGAATCTCCCATCCGTCTTGAAAGGTCTGCATAATCTTGTCTCATAGATTTAATTTCTTTGGAGATCTCTTGCAGTGTGGTTTTAAAAGGTGAAAGTTCCTCCAAAACGTTCCTCAGTCAAAGTTGTACCTCCTGCAACATTAAGACCTCCAGTATTTAAAGCTTTGCTGGTTAAAGAAGGATTACATCCAGAGTTTTTGGCTTTCTTTGAGGCTTTCTCCGAGTCGTAGGTGGAGTGTGTCTAGCTCCTGAGGCCTTCATTTCTACTTCTGACATCGCGATGTTCCAGTGGGCAAAAGACACCTCCAATTCTCTCCAAAATCGATTCCTGGAGTAGCAATGATGTTTAGACAGCGTTTGGTGGCTGATTGGTGGTTTTAGCGTGTCAAGAGATAAGGTTTGAGCAGGGAGAAATGGGAGCTCCAAAACAGGCAGCCACTCTGCACCACTGCATCACGTGACCCCACCTTTTACTGTATACTGAATTGAGGCACTTACTTCTTTCTCACCTCTGTTTGTATATGTTCCATAAATATGCACACATCACTCCTGTGTGATTATTACAAGTAAATATTTGTGTTGTCATTGGGTTGTGCATTTGAGAAAGAGTAATGTTCTCAGGGACAGCCCATGTTCCAGTTGTCTCAGTGGTGCGGCTGGTTAGTGCAAGTGGAATGGTAGTTGGGCAGCCTGGGTTCAAGACCCAGGTGAGACACTTACTTCTTTTTCACCTCTGTTTGTATGTGTTCCATAAATATGTACACTGCACTCATACGTGATTGTTACAAGTAAATATTTGTGTTACCATTGAGTCATGCATTTGAGAAAGAGTAATGTGCTCTGGGACTGCCCAGGTTCCAGTTGTCTCAGTGGTGCAGTTGGTAAGCACAATCAGAACGGTATTTCGGGCAGCCTGGGTTCAAGTCCCAGCTGAGGTACTTACTTCTTTCTCAGCCCTGTTTGTATGAGTTTCATGAATATGCACACCACACTCCTGTGTGCTTATCTATAAAAAAAATTATCTACAGAGGATTTGCTGTCTAGGCAAGTCTGTTCTGTTCGTGGAAGCATAGCAGATTTGTTACACATGAATGACCTGTAGCAAATTCATTGTTCTATGTGTTCCATATATTTTCTATTGTTTGAACTAATGTGGGTTATGATTTGATCTTTTAAAACTGATTCCAGTATTTTTCCTGGGGACTGAGGTAAGGCTGATTGGCTGAAAGTTTTTTTTACATTTTGCTTGTTTCTATTTTAATGGATGGTGGTCACAATTGCTATTTTCCAGTCTAGTGGTACAGTTCCTTCTGAGACTGATTTTATGTATAATACTATTGGTGGTACAGTACAAAAATACTGTACTATGTTTCACTAATTTAAGAATTTGGTTGGGGGGAGAGGATGCCATCTGTCCCTAGGGCACTGTGCATTGTGAGCTTTTTAAATTTTGTTAATATTTGTTCTTCAGTGATTTAAAATCCCTCGTGGGTCATAGTGGGATATGAATTAAGTGCAACGTCATTTTGGTTAAAACCAAACAAAAATATCTATTAAATGTATCAGAAATTTTTGTGGGTCATTTCTTGTGTTATTTTCTGCATATATAACAAAAAAAACAAAATTGGAATTTATAAATAAATTAGATAACTTCCTAATGACAAATTCCATAACTATTGTTACTACATGCAACATGGACACACAAGCCTTATCGTTCCTAAACTACCTTAGTATGAACCTTAATATGAATGTAGCTGCTAATTTATTGTTAGATTGTTTAAGTGCATTTATATAACTGTAAAACAGTTTGTTGTTTTGTTTCATAGCCAGTGTGGCTATCCTAAGCTCTGTTTTCTGTTTTGCTTTTGTAATCATGCTTTTACATTTTTCCTTTGTTTGCAAATAGTTCCCAAGTGACATTTGCATTTGCTTTTTTATATCACATTGATAAAACATGTTCTTTTGTTTTGCATTCATTTTTTTTATTTTAGCATTGAACCATTTAGGAATGCTTCCTTTTTTATTTTTATTTTTAATATGTGTTACATAATGTAATTATAGTATCTTTAACAGTTAGCCAATATTTCTCCACATTCCCATTCATTGGTGATACCCAGTTTATGTCTTTAATTTCCTAGTTTATACTTGTTATGTCTACTGTTTTGTAAAAGTAAACTATGTCTGCTGTTTTGTGGAAGTAAATTTCTGTGCAACCTTTTACCAGTACTGGTCCTTTCGTTATAGTAAATCATACACTTACATGTTCACGCCTGCCAAGTGGGACACCAACATAATAGTTAGTAATGTCTAGATGTGGTGTACTCGGTACATTATCCAAAATATTTTCTTCCCTAGTTGCTTGCATAGTATATTTTTCAAGATTTTGTTCAGTACACATTCTTAGGAATTCAACACTTTATGTAGAAGACGCCCATTTGACTGACCAATGTCTCCATTAATTGAGTTACCAACTATGAGCACCTCACCCATGTCATATGCTTTTTCTATTTTTGTAATTATTTTCTGATTTATTTTATCCCCAGTTCCTGGGGGTCTATAGCACCACCCTATGATTGTATATTCAGAATTTGTTATGCCAATTTTAAGTCAGAGTGCTTTGGTAGAGGTGTTTATCTCTCATTTTGTTTGTAATCTCAACTGCAGAGATTTTATTTGAGAGATATACATAGATACATAGACAGTGTCGGCAGATAAGGGCCTATGGCCCACTCAGTCTGCCCATTTGAGCTTGTAAGTTCAGTTTATGTTTTCCTAGAAGTCTGTTGCCCCTTACCCCTGACCTCCAGAATTCCTTTATGTCTATCCCATGCATTCTTAAATCCCGTGATTGTTTCAGCTCCCACCACTTCCTCTGGCAGGGTGTTCCACTTGTCCACCACCCGTTCTGTGAAGAAATTCTTCCTCATGTTTCCTCTGAATTGTCCTCCTTCCAACTTCATCCCATGCCCTCTAGTTCTGAAACATCTTTTTCACTTAAAAACAGTGTTTTCCTGCACCCTGTTCCTCCCTGTAAGATACTTGTATGTCTCTATCATATCCCCTCTCTCCCTCCTCTCCTCCAGGGAGTACATGTTCAGTTCCTTCAACCTGTCTTCATAGGATTTGTGATGCAACCCATACACCATCTTTGTTGCCATCCTCTGAACCTCCTCTACTCTGTCTATGTCCTTACATAGGTATGGTCTCCAGAACTGTACACTGTACTCCAGGTGGGGCCTCACTAGTGTCTTGTATAGTGGAATTATGACCTCCCTTTTCCTGCTGGTGATGCCCCTGCCTATACATCCCAATATCCTATTTGCTTTACCTGCTGCCTTGTCACACTGTTTCTCTACCTTGAGGTCATCAGAGATGATAACCTCAAGATCCCTTTCCTGCTTGGTGCATGCTATATCCTCACCCCCCAACTGATATATTGTGCCAAGGTTTTTCCTATCCCCCTTTTCTCTGCTGCCTGTCTCATTTGAAAAGCTGATATCTTTCCAGGTTCTTCGCCCAGTTTTAGTCTGATGAATACCAGGTCTTGGTGATTAGGATCATGTCAGTATCCCTCTCAGATGCTACTAATGCCTCTAATTTGCTCTGTTTGTTATTTAAATGTCTGGCATTACTAAAAAAGGACTTAACTGAATCCTTTATGTTTTTAGTTTAATTTTTCTTTGGGTTTTTATTTGAGACTATGCTGCTACTGACATGATCATTATTTTTAAGGTAACTTCCATCCCTCTTCAAGACTAGTTTTAATGGTTATGGGGCATATGACTCTTGATAATATTTTCTAGAGTTACTGCTCTTTTCTTACTGGGGTGGAGATCATCAGGACTGAATAAATAATGCTTGTTATAGAAGTATTCCCTCTAGTCAATACAAAGAAATTCTTCCTTTAAACACCAAATGGTTGGTTATCTATTGATAATTTTCAGTGTACTATATTTTTCTTTTGATCTCCATGTAAATGGTAGCAGTCCAGACATCACAACACTACCCATACCTGTCAAGAGTCCCTGACTATGAGGGATGTCCCTCACTGTACCCCTCAAAGTTGTACTGTTCCTTATCAGTTCCTCATAGAAAAGGTGCTGCACATACAGAAAATGTGCTATAAATTCAGACTTTGAAGCTCAAATTCATAATATTCTAAGATGCTGAATTAAAAATAAAGTTTGTACAAGTAAACACAATAGTTTTCATAGTGGTCTGAGCTTTTATCTCCATGTTTGAGAATGGTGTCCCTCATTATGAGGGTCAGTGTCACTAATTTCTGTTTGTAAATGTTATTTAAATTCAAGTTTCACTTTTCCAGTAACAACAGTGAACTGATACATGTAACACTTGTATCGTAAACTCACAATAATAGGAAGAATATGTAGAACCCTGGTATTGTCCATAGATATAAAGGAAAAAGAACACCAACAAAAGCTGGGTCTGGGTGATTACCATGACTAGACGATGTACTTAAACATACTTGCTTGTCTAGTCTTATAGTGTCCAGGCTACAATCTCCTAGTTGAAACCTTACCTGCCAATGTACATAAGCCAATCTCAATTAGGAGGACACTACATGACCCAAACCTATGGGGGCCAGAGAAAATAAAAAAACAGTTCCCAAAATTAAATCATAAAGCAGGAGGCTAATATGAGCCTTGGGTATCTAACAAATTGTACATAGAACTTATCTGATATGTCAACGGAGTAAAGTCACATATTCAGACTACTCATCCTTCAGCTACTTGGATTAATGGACTCTAGGCACAGAAATTAAGAAGTAGGGAGCAATGAGGAAGACATTTCCCCTTCCAAGGGTCCCCAGATTTGTTGATATTTTTCCTCTTGATTATTCATTTCATACTGTATATGCTCTAATTTCATACACTGAGAAAGAGAGTTTACCCACTGGGTGACCGGTGGAGCTTTATCTGACCCCCAATAATGGGATAAGGCCTGTTTTGCTACAGTGATGCCTAATTTCCACAAGGGATGTTCTCCTCCACCTGCCCTCAATGGTCCCCTTGGCAACCCCCAGCAGAATATTAACTGGATCCAAACCGTGACTGGTGAATAATCTCATACCCTGCCCAACAATGTAACTATTTCCTGACAAAACTGCATCACATAAGGGCATTCCCAAGCCAAGTGGATGAAAATACCTGCCCTCACTTTACATTTTGGATAGAGATCTGACTTACTGATATCTATTCTGTGTACTTTGTTTTTTTATCATGTCATTATTTCTCTCCTGGTAGGAGTGGTCCCTCACCGACCCCCGGCTACCAGCACCTGCACCCCTGGAATCAGTCTTGATGTGCAAATTTATGCACCTCATTGCACACTATGGCCTATAGCAGCATGCCCCCCAAGGGACCTGTGGCAATGGAGCTGGCAAAGATGCCTCTCGACTCCAAGGGCACAGGGCTGACCATCAGCCGCCGAGGTTGCCCCACCAATATTTCACAAGCATTTTGTCCCACTGAGCAGCCAGTCATGCAGTGGCATTGCACAGATGTACAGACACACGCCATGCTCCTCCCCTCAAGCATGACCCATCTGAGTGCGCCTACCCTCTGCTAGGCATCACCGTGGCACAATGCATGGCCCTCACCCACCCTGAAGGAAGGACAGCAGTGATAGGATGCTCAATCCTTCCTTCCCCTGCTAGCCCCCGGTGGCCTGAGTCTGTTCCCAAACCTGGGTCACCGGCATGGCATGAGGTGTGGCTTCCAGCACCTCAACCCTCAGCACCACTTGGCTGGCTATTCTGTGTACTTTGGCTGAGTAAAATATGTTCTGTGTAACAAATTGTACTGTATTGCCTTGAGCCTATTATTTTTAGAACAGTCCATTCCCTTTTAAAAAATTAGGGACCAGTCACCCTCCATTAGGCAATCAGGCAATATGTCTCTCTCCCACATTTTCTTTGTTGCTTCCAGAGGGTCTGGAAGACCCCACAAAAGGGTATTGTAGAATTTAGATGGATATATGTGATGTGGGTGACTCCTTGAGAGCGAATCCCCACAGAACGACTACATGACACAGACAGCAGGAAGGGCAACTGTGGAAAATCGGTGACCTGCAGAGTGAGTGTGGGCAGGAGGCAGCGTCCACATGGAGAGTCCACATGGATGTGTGGCAATGTGCGAATGTGCCACAGGGTGCACAGGCATGGGCACACACATGAGGTCAAAGGGCACTGGGCGTGCCCAATGAGGTGCATGGCCATGTGCATGGTGCCCTGGGCTACAGAACTTGGGTGAATGGCACAGGCCAACAGGCAGTGGACAGCCAGCAGGAGGGAGGGAGCATGAGGAGTGTTGGGCAGGGGCACAGGACACCATGGGAAATCCCACAGAGCAGTGATGCACGTCAGCAGCAGACATGCCGTGGCAGGGTGGTGGAAAGGCCAGCCACAGCAGCACTATATCCAATGGTGTGCTGTCTGCTCCCCAACCCATGTTTCATGGACAGGTTCTGTTTGCCTGCCATGGCCAATTGTTCTGCCAGTGGTGAGAACTTGAGTGCTCACTGGTGGGGGGGGGGGCCTGCTCTGGTGGTGGTGTGCTTGTCCAGGTGGGCATGCACAGTCATTGCTTGTGGTCCCTGTCCCTGCTGTATAGTGCATACTTCCTCCAGGATCTCTCACTCTTGGGGCATAGGTATACCTGCGGCCTGAACCCGGCACTCACTTTCCTGCTGCTCGGGCTTGTTGGGCTTGCCTGGTAGTCTGTTGCCACTCGGGGTGTTGCCCTTGCAGGTCTGAGGCACTGCTCACTGTGCTACTTTGTGTTGTAGCTCTTTTGGCAGCCACTCTTCTGACCTTGCCCACACAGACTGCACCATTATTTCAGTGCTCAGCATGGCCATTATCATTTAGACAGAAGTTTTGGCTTGGGTTTCCTGCTCTCAGTAAATAGGATCTCCTTGATTGGGGATCTCATTAAAGTTATAGAGAGTTCAAGGCCATCCCTCCCTTCCAACAGCCTGGCCCTATCCTGCAGAAAAGCAAAAAAGTGTGTGGGTTGGAGGAGAAACTCCCCAGCCAAACTCTGAAATGGTTTAAGCACCCCATCAGCAACTAGTTGGGAAATCAGCATTAGGCCCCTTGTCTCCCAAGATCACAGCACCCCCAAGGTCAGATGAGGGATAAGGGCCACCTTCCACAGCATATAGCAAATGAGGGCATCATGTGATAAAGAAAGAGGACATCCTAACACAGAGTGAGCTGCCAGCCATGCTCTCACCAAAGCTCTAGTAAAGGGATTTGTAATTGTTTTAACTACTCATTTTTTAAGCGAGGGAGCAAATAAAGTCCTGTACAATGGCACTCCAAAAGCATCCTCCTCAAGGTCCACCCACACCCTTCACAGTGCTGCTCCTGGGACCAAGTCTATCAAACTACTAATCCTCTTCACTGTCTTTCTTACTGCTCCTGTATTGACAGGGTTTTAGTAATGGAGGGCCCAATTAAAGTACGCTTTAACTGTCTCATATTTTGCTCAGGAGAACTGATCACTGACTTCACCTGTGATAAATGTTTGCTGATTATCACTCTCCAGGATGTAATAGCAAAACTTTTAAATAGCAAGGTAGTAAGTGATGAAACTGAAACATTAGAGAATTTCATTGACCACATTGTGAGTCAATTGGAATCCCCACCAGCTCCCTTTATCCTACAATGGTTTCAGGAACCAGGGTAGATAAAGAAGGTCAGACCCATTCGAATTCTGATGTAGAGGAATGGGTATTAGTGACTAAAAATACCAGGAAATGTAGAGGGGGCCAGATTCACATTAGTGCCCCAGGACTGCTACATAATAAATTAAATCATCTAATCACTGATACCATAACTAACATTAGCAAGACTTCACCTACACTTATGCAGACAGAGAATGTAGTAACCAAAATAGAGTTTATTCTCATGGTTTGACAGGTACTGTATGAGACATCACCATTCCCTCCAAAGGAACCAATATCAAAACACATCTGGAAAAAAAAACAAATGCACTTCCTATTAAACCCCATCCACTTCCCTTGGATATGGATGACCCTCCCATTCCTCAGAACAATCTAGCTAATCCTACTCAAAGGGTACCCAATGGGGCCAAACTCAAATTTTCACAGCCCACCTCCATCAATGATCCCAACCCTCATCCAGCATGTAACCCTCCACCCCTGACAAGACAAGTGCTTGTACTGGGTGACTCTATCATCCAACATCTTGATAGAGCCATCTGTAACCCAGATAAAATTGACTGAACATGCTCAAGCTTCAGAGGGGCAAAGGTCACTGAAATTACTGCTATGGTTTTAGACATCCTTAAAAATGCAGGAATCCACCACTAGGTTATCATTCATATGGGCACCAATGACATACAGCATACCAACCCAGACCAACGTAAGCATGATTATGTGGAATTAAATAATCTACTGGTCAAGAGGGGTTGTAAAGTATGTTTTTCAGAAATCTTGCTTGTCCCCAAAGCCACTGGTACAATCACACATGGTATTAATTAATAAACAAATGGCTCAGAAAATGGTGCCTAAAGCAGGGTATACCATGGATTACTCACTGGGAGAATTTTCTTGATAAAATCACCCTGTTCAGCTGGAACAGATTGCACCTTAGCATAAGGGGCAGTACCTTAATGGGTAAAACCTTTGAAGCAGTTATAAAACATCATTTAAATGAAACAAAAAGAGGGAGAATGGAATTTTACCCAAGTCTCTTACACCAGTTCCCCTTCCTAACTCTTCTAAAACTTGTAAAATCCTTGCATTAAATGCAAGATCACTTAACCTAATTAAAACAGCAGAGCTGGAGGTTAAATGCAAGCTATTAAACCTAGGTATCATAGCAGTTGTCGAAACCTGGTGGGACTCCTCCTCATGTTGGATCAAGGAGATGCCAGATTACAAACTTTACCACAAAGACAGATCTGGCAAACATGGAGTTGGGGTCTGTATATATATGTATGAGAAGATATACTGTCCTACGAACTTCACCACCTATCCACCACAGAAAGTATTTGGGTAAATGTGCAGTTTAAGGGCCAATCACAGATCACTATAGGAAACTACTATAGGCCTCCATCTGCAGATTTAGACTATACAACCAATCTTCTACTTGACATTTCAAATTTATCTGACAAGGGGGATGTTATAATTGTAGGGGACTTTAATATTCCTAATATAGACTGGAATTCACTTACTGGCAGCAGTGAGCATGAAAAATGCTTTGTATCAACCCGCACTATGCCGGTCTTGCTCAACTCATCACCCAGCCCACCAGGGGTAATAATATTTTGGATCTTCTTATTACCAACATTGAAGATAAAATTTTTAACCTACAAATCTTGGATCCTTTTGGAAGTAGTGACCACTCCTCCATCCTATTTGACACAGCTAGTGAACACTTCTGCCTAAGAAAGCAATCTACTTACAAAAATTATGAGAAAGCAAACATTAGAGAACTCTTTAACTCACTGACCAGGATTCCCTGGGGAAGTACCTTGTCTCATCTTTCTGTGAACGATGCTTGGACAAAATTCAAAACTACCATCCATAACCTAGAAGAAACCTATGTTCCAACCAAAAATAAATATAACAAAAAGGGAGGATTCCTGTATGGCTGAATAAATCAATTAGATCCCAAATCAAATAAAAGGAAAAACTGTTCAAAAAACTTAGAACTTGTGATACGGAGGCCAAAGACACTATCTACTCTAAATAAAAAATAACTTTAACAACCTTAAGACATATGATCAAGTGCTCTAATGGTAGAATTGAATTCAAACTTGCACATTCTAAGCACTGCCATAAATCATTATTTTCTTATCTTAATAGTAAAAAGGGCAATACTAGGAAAATAGGTCCATTAATCCATAATGGTGTTAGCCTACAATCTGACATAGACACAGCCAACCACTTTAATAATTACTTTTGCACAGTTTATTCAAAAAAAGACACCCATAGCTTTTCAAACCCCTCTGATATAATTCCCACCCCCTGCATACATTATTACAACCTCAGATATACTCTGAGTTTTAAAAACCCTAAAAAAGTCAATTAGTTGAGGTCCAGATGAAATTCACCCTAGGTTTCTGATCGAAACGGCAGAATCAATAGCCATCCCTACTCAATCATTTTCAACAAATCCTTAAATGAAGGTAAAATCCCAACTGACTGGCTAACAGCAACAGTCACTCTAATATTCGAAAAGGGCAATAGGTCCAATGTTCAAAATTATTGCCCAATCAGCTTAACCTCCATCATCTGTAAATGCATGGAAAGGATTATTAAATCTTATCTAGAAAAAGAAATGGTAGATCTTAACATCTCTGATTACTCCCAGCATGGATTTAGGCCAGTGTTTTCATATACAACTAACCTAATATCCTTTTACAGCCATGTAAGCCAAGGCCTGGATAACAATACACCCATGAACGTTATCTTACTGGATTATAGCCGGGCATTCGACAAAGTGCCTCATGGGAAACTTATTAACATAGATACATAGATACATAGACAGTGTCAGCAGATAAGGGCCTGTGGCCCACCTAGTCTGTCCATTTGAGTTTGTAACTTCAGTTTATGTTTTCCTAGAACTCTGTTGCCCCTTATCCCTGACCTAACAAACTGGAAACATTGGGCTTCTTGACCTGTCTAACTAAATGGGTCAATGAATGGCTTTCTAACAGGTCACAAAGAGTCAGTATTAATGATATGCTATCTAAATCAGGACTGGTAACCAGTGGGGTGCCCCAGGGTTCAGTTCTGGGACCAACACTATACAGTATCTTTAAAAGTGATATGCAAATAGGTTCACATAATTGGCTCTCCAAATTTATTGATGACTCAAAACTGGGTAGGAGGGTGGATAGCACTTACAGCATGGCATCACTTGTCTCGGACCTAAATTCCATCAAACAATGGGCTCATCAGAACAGTATGAAGTTTAATGTTGCTAAATGTATGGTTCTGCATTTTGGAAAAAAAAAATCTTAAAAATGTTTACCATCTAAACAAGACCCCACTCAAATCATCATGCAGAGAGCGAAATTTAGGCATCCTAGTTAACAACAGACTTTCCTCCACTGACCACTGTACTAAAGTGGATCATATAGCAAATAGTTTGCTAAAGCAAATCCAATGTACGTTTGCTACCAGAACTGAACAGTGTCTATGTCCATTATTCAGGGCCCATATTAGACCATATGATAATTACGGGTCCCCTTTCTGGCGTCCATATCTCAAAGGAGATATAGAGTGCCTAGAACAGATCCAGAGGTGCACTATGAAAATGGTCCCAAGACTGGCCTCTAAAATTATCTAAACAGATTACAAAAAACAGGCTTTCACTCTTTACTTAACAGAAGGCGTAGAGGGGATATTCTCTTCACTTATAAAACGCTCCAATCCTCTGAACTGATGCAGTAATTTGGTCTTTCTTACTCCACCAAACGCATTGTTCCCAGGTTACACAATAAACAGCTTGAGGTCAAGTGAACAAAAACCAATACTAGGCAAAACTTTTTCTCTTTACGAGCCCCTAGATTATGGAACTCTCTTCCCCAGGAATTAGTAGACTGTAATAATTTCAATTCATTTAAAAAGGGACTCGACATTTGGCTAACGTCTAATCAAACTTAGATCTAATAGCCCACATGATGTGGGGGACAATCTCAATGGGCTTCTGCCTTTTTTAGTTCTACATTACCAAGTAAACCAAGTAAAAATGCCAGCTGGGCTGCAAATAATAAAGTCTTAGATTGGGAAGGCCCAACCTTCCCCTAGGATGTGGCTACTGAAGGGTTTCTTGCTTCACTCTAGGCTCCTCCCAGTCATAACAAAGTAGTAATACATGCTGTGAGACCTTTAAAAACTTTATTTGAAATGTGTATGGGGAGAGTTTGGAACATGTATGAGCACTGGGGGACTACATACATCTTGACCAAATTAACCTTCCCTATCAAAGTTAGGGGGACAGACCTCCACCTCTCACAGTCCTCTTTAATTTTCTGCATGAGGGACTTATAGTTAACCTCCCACAACTTTGATAACTTCTTTGGTAGTTGAACTCCCAGGTATTTTAATATAGAAACTGGATCTATTGAGACTCCCCTATCTGAACCAGAGACTTCCCTCCCAGCAAAGGAAGCCACTCACATTTTGACCAATTTATTTTATGGCCTGATAATGGACCCTAAGTTTCAAACAACTCCATGGAAGCAGGCAGGGCTTTGTCAGGATTGTCAATAAACAGCAGGATGTCATCTGCGAAGAGTGAGATGACATGCCCCAAGTGTAAAACCTGTAATATCCAGGTGATTATGGATCATTTGCACTAAGTCTTCAATAGTTAATATGTGCAAAATTGGGGATAGAGGACACCCCTGCCTTGTCCCCCTGAAGGGCCTGAAAGGGGAGGATAGGGAATTATTGGTCAGTATTTGAGCTCACAGGGATTTGCACAGGGTAGCCATCCATGATTGGCTCTTTGGCCCAAATCCATATTTGCTAAGAGCAGCAAACATGAATGACCACTACACTCGATCAAAGGCCTTCTCCACGTCCAGCGTGAGAAGGCCCCAATCTCCTCCCTTCCTACCCAGTGCCCATCTGTGCATAATATTAAGGGCTCTCCTAATATTATGTTTGGCCTGCCTGTCCATCACAAACCCCCCTTCCCCCAGTCGGGATGAATGAGAAGAGGCAGGACTCCCTTGATTCTCACAGCTAATAGCATCACTAAGATCTTGTAATCAGCCTCAAGAAGTGAGATGGGCCAATATGAACTGCATTTTACTGGGTTTATACTAGGCTTAGACAGGACAGTAATAGTCGCCAGAGTCTGAGACTCCGGAAGGGTACCACTGTCCAGCCCCTCCTGTGTCATCAAGAGCATCAACTTACCCAAGGCAGTCTAAAAGGTTTTATAGAATTCCAGGAGGAGACCATTCGTCCTGGAGCCTTTCCCATATTGGAGGCTCAAATAGCCTTCTAGATCTCTATAACAGTGACTGGATGGTCCAACTCCTTTACCCAGTTGAGCTCCAAGGCCATCAGAGATATATCCTGCAAAAAGGAATCCAGTGTTAAGCTCTGAGGGATTTCTGATATGTATAATTACGTTAAAAACTCCAAAAAGTATCACTAATAAGCTTTGGTCAGTGGTGATTTCCCCATTTAGCCCTTCCAGCTCCACTATCTGCCTCTTAGCCCGTTTTCGTTTAACTAACCAAACAAACCATTTATCAGCTCTATCCCCCTCAAAATAACTCCTCACATTAGTTATCGAATGCCTTTTTATATTCCTAGAAGAAAGCTGATTTAGCTTGCCCTTCTCTTCTAAGCTCTCCTAGATCACCATCCCCAGTCCCAGACATTAATTTATTTTCTAAATCCACCACTTTGGCCTCCACTTCTCCTTCCTCCCAGGTCTCTTCCTTATGCTTATGAGCAGCATATGAAATAGAGATCCCTCTGACAAAAGCCTTCAAGGTTTATCAGGTGATCACCGCTGAAGTATCCTCCACCCTATTATGTTTCAGAAATTCCTTAATGGTGGTGGTCATTTGTTCCCTGTAAGTATTGTCTGTTAAAATAGGAATCAATCACCAGTGCTGCTTTGATGTATAATCCCCAGCCCATACTAACTCCACAGCTAAAGGGGCATGATCAGATACACAAATCGGCCCATAATAAGCTGACATGCATTCCCTCAGAAGGTCTGGGGATACTAAGGCCAGATCAATTCTGGTATAAATCTTGTGGGCATGGGAGAAAAAGAAGAAGTCTCAGCAGTCTGGGAAGAAGTGCCGCCACACCTCCACCAAAGTTCTGTCTCATGCCCGGTGTTTTAAAGCAGACACACTCTTAGGAGGAGGACTTACCCTAGAGCCCGAGTAGTCTAAAATGGCATCCCAATAAGTGCTGAAGTCACACCCTGTATATAAGTTATCTAAAAAAGGGGTCATTGTAATAGTCAACTTATGGAAAAAATCTGGACTGTCATAGTTAGGACCATACAATGAAACTAAGGTAACCTGTTTTCCCTCGATCGCTGCATCCACTATAATATATTGGCCTTGGGGGTCAGGAATAGACAAAAATACGTGGGTCTGCAGGCCAGGTCTGAACCATGCCACTACTCCCCCAGCCTTGGAAGTAAAGCCAGCTGCCAGCAAGGTGCCACCCCATGACTTGGCAAGCTTATCTGATTCCTCTTTGGCAAGATGTGTCTCTTGTAACAACAGGACATCCCTACTATTTTTTTTTAAAGTATGAACTAACCCTCTTCTTTTTAACAATCATTTTAAGACTGCTGACATTCCATGAAATTATTTTATCTGACCCATTCCTGATCCACAAATCGCATATAGACACCTTTAGCCCCAGAAACCATACCAAAAATCCATCCTCCTTTTTCTTGATAAGCAACTGGAAACTTTGATAAGTGAACAAAACTAAAGCCATAGAACTTAAAAATTTCAACCAACTGTAACGAACCATGGACATTGCTCCCCCTCGACACCCCCCAAAGCCAGCCACAACAGAAATACTAGTCCCACCCCAACAAAGAAAGCCACACCGACCCACCCAGTCCCTTTAAGTCTTGAAACACCAGTTTAGAGAGAACAGAACCAAATTTCAATGCCACCCTCCCCCCGACACCCTCCTATCCCCAAAACAGGATATCCACCCTATTTCCACTCCTTGTCATGGAGGAGCCATGGAGTCCCATCCAAACTCAGATATCGAGTAATTAATTCTTCCCTTAAATGCCCCCCATAAAATCTCAACTGGAGTATAGCCTGTGCATGTGGAGACCCTCAGAGCTCCCAGACAGGGGTGGCAAGGTCCTAGCACCCCAGTCCAGCACATGGTATATCAAGCCTCAAGACTAGAGTTCCCTATGTAAGAGATCACCATGGGGGAGAAGAAGACCACCCCAGGACACGCTGAATCATGTCCCTTGGTGCATCTCCCCATGCATGACACAGCTTTGCCATCCAGTGCTCTGTCGTCCTCTGACCTTTAGGCAGTACCCCCTCAAGGACTAAAATGCACTATCCCTTTGTGCCCCAGGCTGAACCCTGCCTGGCCCCCCCATGACCTCAGCATCCCCACCCCAAGGGGCACCCTTCACAGCCCCGGCCTTAGTAAGTATATAGCACAGAACATCAAATTATCAAACTGGCTCTGTAGTATAGATACAGTCTCCCTTAATAATAAAACAGTGCTGTTGCCATCAGTCCCTGATTCATCTAGTGCCCCTCCCCACCCCAGCGAAACCTATGTTCTCCTCCCCGAATTCAATATAACCCCTAGGTAGTGCCTTTAGCCACACCCATTAATTCACAAAAGGCTGTGTACCACATAACACCAACTGATGGGATAAAGATTTAGTATTTTTGTTGAACAACAGATCATCATCGGGGAACCAAAGGAAGATGCAACCAATGAGCTGTAACATATTGAAATAAGGACTTTGTGTTTAGATCATTCCCCAAAAGTCTTAGATCAAGAGAAAATCATACCCAAAGGCAGTATGAAGAGAAGTCCAGTTAACCAGGGAAACTAGCATAATTAAAAGAAACGGATCCTAAAAAGATCCAACCTTGGAGCTCACCCATATATTATTATGAGTGTTTCCCAGATAGTTCAGCTACTAATGGTATTAAGGGTACTTAATTATAGTCTCTGGAGGCTCCCGGAGTTCAAACAGATGTTGGAAAAAAGAAAATCTCCACAAATTAGTCCCATAATAGATCAGCCGCTCCAGAGATGGTCATGGGGACTCAGGCCACAAAACCTCAGTTGCCAACTAACAAAACAGCAGGCTGGTAATTCCTCTTCTGGGACGTAGCAAAATGGAGGTTCAAGGTGGGCATCACTCCAGATACCCAGGCCCAGCCCCTTCCATGGGGGAAGGGAGGAGAGGGGGGCCTCTGCTATCCAGCCCTGACAGGCTGGGCTGAGCCCATTACTGACCATGGAATCATAGTCTCCCCCCTCACTCCCCACCTACAATGGAAGCCCTGGAAAAAATTGGTGTTACAGTAGCTTAGCTGAATATTGCTTCAGGTGGCAGGACTTTTTGATGATTTGTTCCTATCACCAATCAATTGCTCCAAGTCTGTAGAAACATAATTTAGAGCAGCCTTAGTGCTCTGATAAATAACCTAGCTGGGTACACAAGAGAAAAGGGACAGCTAAGTGCATGGAATTTTCTTTTCACCTCCACAAAGACTTGCCTTTCTTGCTGCAAATGCCATAAAAAATCAGGAAAAATGCTGACCTTGCTCCCATCCACCATAATATAGTACAATTTGCATGCAACTGCCAATACCCACTGCCTGTTTTGATATCTCAGGAACTTAACTATTAGGTGCCATTGGATGTTCGTTCAGTCTGGGCCATCTGCCCAGGATCTAATGGCTCTCTGAAGCTCCAGAGCCATATCATCAGAGAGTTACATGGTCTTTACCAGCCAGTTTTGTATAAAGCCAGCACAATCTCTCCCCCTCCAGCCCCTCAGGGAGCCCAACCAGCCTCACATTGCATCGCCGTTCTCTATTTTTATGATCGTTGAATATGCCTTCTAAAGATTCAGTTTCCTTCAAGGCTTGCTGCAGTAAAGGATCTGACTGGTTCTGAGCATCCTCCTGACTACTGAGCAGGGTCTCCAGCTCAGCAATGCGGCCTTCATGCTTGTCCAATTTGTCGCCCATCGAGTTCATCATTTGCTGTAGATGGGTGAGTTGAGAGTTTATATTCTCAAAACCTGTATGCATCTGGGTTTTAAGATTGTATTTAAGATTAGAGATTAGGCTTTCAATTATAGAGCTTGACAGGAGAGCAATTGCTGCCATTGTTAGCGAACCACCTTGTGGGCCCTCTGCAAAAGACTTGGAAGCCCAGCGGGTTAGCGGATGTTCTAGGCCCGATGCATTCACAGATTGTCCTGTCAGTTAAAACATTAGTTGTGCCCGTTTTTTCAAGGATTTATTTGACCCCACCCTTTAATGTACCACTTTCTATATTAAAGTGAATAAATCTGTGCTTTATAAACACGAATGGAGCAAACATAGTTTGGATGTGAGAGAAGCTGTCCCTTCACATGCCCATCTCACTCCCTGGCTTGGCCACGCTACCTGTGTCCCTCATTGTCCTTCATTTTTAATGTCTGCATCCATTTCAGTGACAAAAGGTTGAGAGGTATAACACTACCACCTAGCCTCTTTATGTCTTTGCTTAACTCTATGATTTCATAGCAAATAGCTTTCTCGTGACGGATGCCTGTATCATTTGTTTTCATGTGTATAGTTACATCAGGAGCATCTCTATATGTTTGAAGACATCATTTATTCCAGCTTTAATGTCTTTTACTTTAGCTTCAGGAAAACAGGATAGCATTCTGTTGGCCATGTTAGGGTTATACACCGTTGCATCACAATGCTTGATTATAGAGTCTCCCAATACTACATACTATTTATCACTGGAGTTGGTTAAACTGAGTTCTGTGGTTTTGTGTGTTTAATGTGTCAGATCCTTGTGATGAAGGTGCTCAAACTTCTTGGATGACTGTGTATCTGAATTGCTCCAAATATCAGCTCTGCATTCTTTCTTAGCTTGTTTTCTTGTTTGCTGCAGTAAGGTCCAGTCATTTTCTGATGATATGCTATATTAATCTCTACTCCTTTTGTTTCTGTTTTCACTTATACTTGAATGTCCTGTAGCCTGCTCTTCTCTAAATCTTTTTTTTTTGCCTGTTGTATTCTGTTCCACATTTTGTAGGTCATGTATTAAGACATTTATATTTCTAATTATTTAATAAATTCAGTTCTGTTTATTTCAGTTGTGTTTTTAAACTTGTCCTGGATTTGCCTTAGCTCAATCTGTAGCTCATGGTATGCTTGGCATTTGTTACAGATATAGTTCTCAAAAGGATCAGTGGTTGATTTTTCTATGCACGTTAGTCATCCAGTACACTTTTGCTTTGTATAGTGTTAGTGGCTTAGCGGGTTGCACATTTGCCTCTGAGGCCGAAAGATTGAAAGGTTGTGGGTTCTTACCCCACACCAGGCACTTGGGGTAAATCCCAATAGTGACATTGTGGTGCAGCATGAGGGGGATGCTGCACTTCTGAGGTGCTGTCTTTTGGATGAGACATTAAAATGAGGTCCTGTCTGCCTGTTCTGGTGGTTGTTCAGGTGGACATTAAAGATCCCATGGCCCTTCTCAAAAAGAGTAGAAACGTTCCCCGGTGTCCTGGCCAAATTTCCCCATTCAGTAAAAACACCACCAATAGCTTAATCTGGTTCAATTTCAATTGGTTACCATCTCTATCCCCCCCCCCCCCGGTCACCCCTAAAAAAGGGACTTCTAGTCTCAGTAAGCCTACCGGGTCAACAAAATTCATTCAATTAATCAGTCAATCAAAACACCCTTACTTGATGTTAATAATATATACTGGAGTTTATAACTCCTCTTATCAGTTCCGCAAGTACTTAACAGGGCTAAGGCAAAGTATGAAAGTGGGATGTACCCCCACAATCCCAGGGTGCAATGTTTAGTATATGAAGCTACCCCAAAGGCTAGAGAGTCACACACATAGAGGTTTAATTTGTTGGAAGATTTGTCAATTTTTGTACACACACACAAACAGGCAAGTTAAAAGTGCTAGAAACACATGCTATTTCTCTGCTAGACTCACCAGCCAGCTGATGCCCAGCTGTCAGAGTCCCTTCAATATAGTTTGATCTTAGGCAGGCTATCTCCATCAGCCACGTATTCATGTGTCCTTTGTTATTTCAGTGACAAGCTCCTCCAATCTTCAGTCCCAGTTTCCATAGCTGAAGTACTTCAGTACCTCCATCAGGTTTACCCCCTCAGGTCTACTGACGAGTCCCTCCTATATGTACTAGGGCTGGGAGAACTAGATGAAGTTCTGACCCTTTTTAAATAAAAACCAGAACATGGTGGTCTGATTGGTTCTAATTAGTTCTGATTATTTATAAATGTTTGATAAAATGTGACAAAATGCATAAAAGTGGCCAGCGTTGGTCACATGTAACACAGAGGCTCAAAGGAAATAATTTAATGCATTATTTGTATACAAATTAAAGTAAAACTGCTAAATACAGTAAAAGCAATCACTACTATCTCCTTCATGGCTGGCCTGTCCTGGTGGCGTATACTGCTTGGGCCAATGACATGAATGTGCTCGGAAAGAGAGAGAGAGAGAGAGAGAGAGAGAGAGAGAGAGAGATATGCAAGTACCTATATGTATATCATACTGCAAAGCAATACCAAGCACTGCAGGCAGCTAAGATATTTTTTATTAATGCTGCTGTGTGGGTATTATTTTGATGGATGTTCCAGTCAGAGCAAACTAGGTCAAAGAAATAAATGATCAAAATGAGCAGCAGTAAGAGCCCACCCAACCTACCCATGTGAATGATGCAACTGCATCACATGTCCAGGTGTACTGTGGTATGGTGTACTACCTGGTCCAACAGGTGGCAATGTTTTCTATGACAACTTCTACTGAAGTTGATTCAACACGCTGAATACATTTATTAAACAAGAAATGAAAGACATACTGATCAACACCCAGGCAGTCAGTCTCATCACATCGGTCAAGTGCAGTGCAATCATAAAATAAAGGTTGCCAATGCCACCTGAAGACCTGATGACACACAGTTGCAACTTTTCTAGTTCCAGAATTGCTGCCTGTCAGTGCCAACTGCCAAGTAATTTAAGTATGTAAAATATGATAATCTCAGCCCAGTTACTGTAAGTGAGATGTAGTGTTACAGCAAGGCTAGTATATCATGCACACACAATAAAGAAATTAATTTAGTAAAATTTTCTCTGTGAAGTAATCACAGCCAGATATGGAGACATGAGAAATATATTATAGAAAGAGAATTCAGTTTCAGGATTCAGGCTTCTGCTACCATCTGTTGTACAAAGATTAAAACAGTAATACTACAGTACAGTCAGGTTGGTGGTAAAATAATATTTTTTAAAGGAGAAGACTCCTGTATATTCCTGATTTTGATATTTCTGATGTATTTATTATATATTACATCAAGTACTGTACATATGGTAAGAGATCAGCAATTTCTTCTGTTGCAACACATATCTAGAGTTTGAGGCTCTGACACAAGGCAGTAAAATGTCAAGCAAGCCTCCATTTACATGCACATGAGTCACTTGTAATACAGCCCCTCCCATTCCTTGATGTCACTGCAGCAACAGTGCAGAACAAAACATAAGGGTATCAATGCTGTCCAGCCTGATTTTAGTTTAAGTTAGCAATGGTTTAAGCCAGTTCTGTCATGCAACTCACACAGGGAGTAGTACTTGTAGCCTTACTACTGTATGTGTAGAGCAAATAATACATCTAATAGTATTTAATTCACAGGAAACAAAATCTGTTTCTTTGTACTTATCATTTCTCTTTGTGAGACAGTTTTAACACATTGTGGAGAACAGCAGACTGAATCAGTCAATCAAGCAATCAAGCAATCAAGCAGTCCATCAGTCAATCTGTATTGAACCAGGTGAACACCCTTGAGAAGATTCATTACAAGATGGGCCAGGGCAGTTTACCAAAGGATCACACAAGACTGAATTACACATATCCCCTTTCAGTAGCCTGAAAGTGGAGAGCTAGATCATTTACTTTATAAAGTGTATTGTTTTACATTTCAAATGCTCCTTAAATCTGAGTTTCTGACTGGAAATACCAAGACACAGAATGCATATGACATGGGAGGAGTGAGCTAAGCAAATACAGAGCACTACAATCACTGAGGCTGATTAGTTTCTTTATCTACAATAGCTGAGGCATAGCATCTGATTTGTGAGGGACATCCTACGTCCAATGCTGGCATTACAAAGCAAGGGGGGGGGCTGCCACAGCTTAATACCTTGAAAGTGAAGTGCTTTAGCTCTCACATCACTGCTAATGATTTATAATGGGAATTGGGGCACTTTTAAAGTCATGGACCTGAGGGGCCATCACAGTTCCCAAGGAGGTTGGGGGAACTTCTTAAGGATTAGAGAGTAAGGGACTCCAGTAGGATTTGAACCAGAGTCCCCCAGTCCTTGTGCCTGTGCTTTAACCACTAGATTACCGGTCTTCCATATGCTGCAGCTGATGCTTTCCTGGTAACCTATATCTTGTTATAGCTGAATTCTTTATTGCCTTACAGCAGCCATCCAATCACTGACTGACTTGTTACAAAGGGAAAGGGGCATATTTGCAAGATTGTTTCTCACTGCTGGTGTCAATCAAAACAAAAAATGCTAACACACATACAACATAATACGAGAGCTGTATAATACCACTTAAAACTCTTGTTGTACCCAGAGTCATTTATTGGGTAAACTGTTTTTGCTGTAAAACAGTAACACAATACATACAGGTACTTCCTTATATGAATACTGTTATAACTCAAATTAGTGCTGTATTATACTCACATGGTCTTAGTCCCTATTAGACCTGCACTTCAGGATGTGCACAGCACTTAAAGGGTTCTTCCATTACTCAAGTTGAGAACAAGATATTGTGGGTTTGGTTAACTGGTGGAACTGCATTTAGTGCAGCACCATTATCTGTTGCTCTGATGACATCATCCTCCAGCAACATTGATGGTAAAATGGAGGACAAACACACTGATAACTTCTGAGGGCTGTATAGTTTTATTTACACTCTAGATTTGGACAGCAATTGGACTGCTGGCAACTGGAGGAGTCACATAACAGTTACACATAAGGAGTTGGGAAAATATTGGTGTGAAACTATGGGAGACTTCCCCTTTAATCAGTTGCTGAGGACAAAGAAGTAACAAGTAGTAGTAGTAAGGTCAAAAAGTGACAAGTACTGTAGTAGTAGTAGTAGTAGTAGCAGTAGACAGCAGTATCCTACCTTTCAGATCAGAGTGGTGCCTAGTACCACCAAGTAGGTTTGTGACATGAAATGCAGTTGCTTGCTGTATTTGGACTCTGAACCTACTGAGGTTATTTTTCATATCTGTGCTCATAGTGATCATTCAAGTAATTCTGACCTGGCCTAGTCCATCCTCCTGACCTGACTTATTGCAATTAATTGCTGCCTCATGTAGTAGACCCTATTCACAAAAGATTTTCAACACAGGCACACATTCTTGAAAGTGTTTTGTGGATAGGGCCTACTCAGACTATATGATTTTATTCAAGTATCATATCTGAAATTAAAGTGAGGAATGTTGACTTTCAGAAATATCAAATGCTCAGCACTTTCTGGTGTCAAACAGGATCATGTGTCAGCAATGATGTTACCAGCTGAACTAAACAATTGTTCTTAACAGATGCTAGTTGGAGGGCAATTCATGTACTTCATTGCAATGTTTGCTAAAGCAGGCCACATACTTTGTTTGGATGTCTATTATTTTATAGGACTGGCATTTCAGTTGATATTGGGCTCTGCCAGGTACATTTCAACAATGGTCTGTGCTAAGGCTGTGTTAGAAGAAGTAGATAATGAAGATGTCACACATATATCTTGTGACTCCAGAGACATGAAGCTGAATCAAGTGATGGTGGGATAGTGCTATGTTTGGATGGTGGCGAAGAAAAAGATCCTGCTACAGTGGCCAAGGAGCAAGAGGGAGATAATGCCACAATACTAGAGGATGGGCCACCTGATGCTGTGCTGTGCTATGAAGAAGATTCTGAATGTGGTGCTGTTGTACTCTGTTCCATGACAGCATGCATCTTATCAATTATTTCGTGTTTGTTTGCCCTGAAAGAAGTGTCATCATCACTCAATAGTTGCTTTGATTTGTATCGTGGGTCCAAGATTGTTGGTTTAATGTAGTACTCAGAATGAAGCATTTTACATAATCTATGATCTTAATCAACTTCTTTGATTATATGTTTCGTTAGATCTTGTATTCTGCGAGGCAACGTGTTTGTGTCAGCAGTACCACTGGCAGCCTAAATGATAGAAATGCCTTACATAGATACATAGACACATAGACAGTGTCGGCAGATAAGGGCCTATGGCCCACCTAGTCTGCCCATTTGAGCTTGTAAGTTCAGTTTGTTTTCCTAGAAGTCTATTTCCCCTTACCCCTGACCTCTAGAATTCCTTTATGTCTATCCCATGCATTCTTAAATCCCGTGATTGTTTCAGCCCCCACCACTTCCTCTGGCAGGGTGTTCCACTTGTCCACCACCTGTTCTGTGAAGAAATTCTTTCTCATGTTTCCTCTGAATCGTCCTCCTCCAACTTCATCCCATGCCCTCTAGTCCTGAAACATCTTTTTCGCTTAAAAATAGTGTTTTCCTGCACCCTGTTCCTCCCTGTAAGATACTTGTATGTCTCTATCATATCCCTCTCTCCTCCTCTCTCCTCCAGGAGTACATGTTCAGTTCCTTCAACCTGTCTTCATAGGACTTGTGATGCAACCCATGCACCATCTTTGTTGCCCTCCTCTGAACCTTCTCTACCCTGTCTATGTCCTTACGTAGGTATGGGCTCCAGAACTGTACACTGTACTCCAGGTGGGGCCTCACTAGTGTCTTGTATAGCTGGAATTATGACCTCCCTTTTCCTGCTGGTGATGCCCCTGCCTATACATCCCAGCATCCTATTTGCTTTACCTGATGCCTTGTCACACTGTTTCCCTACCTTGAGGTCATCAGAGATGACAACCCAAGATCCCTTTCCTGCTTGGTGCATGCTATATCCTCACCCCCAACTGATATATTGTGCCAGGGTTTTTGTGCCCTATATGCATTATCTTGCACTTCTTTGCATTGAATTTCAACTGCCAAACCCTTGACCATTCTTCAAGTTTCTGCAGGTCCCTTCTCATTCTGTCTACACCCTCTGGTGTGTCTACTCTATTACAGAGCTTTGTGTCATCAGCGAACAGTGAAATTCTGCCTTCTATATCCTGTGCAATGTCACTGATGAAGATGTTGAATAGGACCGTCCCAGCACTGATCCCTGTGGTACCCCACTGGTCACTCTTCCCTCTGTGGAGTGACAGCCATTTACCACCACCCTCTGTGTCCTGCCACCCAGCCAGTTACCTACCCACCACACTACTGTCCTGCCCACACCCATATTCCCCAGTTTGTGTAATAGTCTTCTATGTGGCACAGTGTCAAAGGCCTTGCTGAAGTCCAGATAGGCCATGTCCACTGCCCTCCCCTGATCCACCTCCCTAGTCACCCAGTCAAAAAATTCAATGAGGTTGGTCTGACATGACCTCCCCCTGGTGAAACCATGCTGCCTTGGGTCCTGTAGTCCATTGACAACCAGATGTTCCACCAATCTCTCCTTCACTAGTGCTTCCATGATCTTTCCCACTACCGAGGTGAGGCTGACTGGTCTGTAGTTCCCTGCTTCCTCTTTGTTCCCACTTTTGTATAAGGGGACTACATCTGCTGTCCTCCAGTCTTTGGGTACCTCCCCTGTTTCCAGTGATTGGCTGAACAGGATAGCCAGAGGTTCAGCCACCACCTCTTAGTTCTTTAAGGACCCTGGGTGCACCCATCTGGCCCCATTGCTTTATCAGCTCTTATTACTTCCAGTTCCTTCAGGACCCTTTTCGTGTAAAGGGACTTGTGTCCATTTCTGCACCATTCTCACCCCTTGTACTCCTTCAGACCCATTACCTCCTCTTCCTTAGTAAGACTGAGCAGAAATACCTGTTCAATATGTCAGCTTTACTGTTGTCATCCTCCACGCGGCTCCCATCCTCCCCTTCAGTCTCACTATCCCTCCCTTGTCCTTCTTTTTTTCACTTATGTACCTGTAAAGGTTTTGTCCCTTTAACCACTGATTTTGCAATGTGTTCTTCTGTCTGAGCTTTGGCTTCCCTTACTGACTTCCCTGCCTCTCTTTGTTTCTCCTGGTACTTCTCCCTATCCCCTTCTGCCTGTGTCTTTTTGTATTGCCTGAATGCAATCTTTTTGGCTTTCACTTTCTTTGCTACCTCTTTGGAAAACCATAATGGTCTCCTCTTCCTTTTCCTCTTGCTAACAAATCCTCTAACCTTTCCCTAAACAAATTCAATCTGAATTTTAACATTTTTATTAGGGGTATCACCTGTCTCAGAATTGCTGTCTTTGCGCTCACCTCTCTGGTGATTTCCTTAACTAGCTGGAGGAGTGAAATTAGAAACTCTAGCATGGCCCACTGTGGTGGAGTAATAGACATCTGCATCACCAGTTTTATTTTCCAAGGTGTATTGTCAGACAGCTTTCTTTTGTTCCAGCAGTCTTTGGAACATAAGAAAGGCCAAATTCCATTGAGCAGAAATGTCTTGGATCAGTCTATGCAAAGGAAAATTTTGCTCCTGCTGTATTTTTTCAGACAATTGATGGATTTTGCTTGAATGACTGAAATGAGTGCATATTCTTTTAGCAGTACTAACAAGATCCTTAATGTCCCTGTTGTCATCAAGAAAACTGTGAACTATTAAATTTAAGCAATGTGCAAAGCAGCGGATGTAAACAAAGCCCACCTCCTCCAAGGCCTTCCTTATGTTGAACCCATTATCTGCAACTATAAAGCCAACTGATAGTCCCAGTGAAGTTAGCTATTGCTGTACTGGTTTTTAGAGCTCTTCATTGATGTTATATGAGGTATATTTAGATGGAAAATAAAACATTCTTAGAACAGCAAACTGCATTTCACTGTCCCCACAAGAATGATCAAAACATGCCCAATGTGCAGTGACAGATATGAAGGCTTCAGGCTGACAGCTTGTCCAGATATCTGTTGTGAGATGCACCATCCTCCCAAAAGCACTGCACAAAACTCATCTCAGTTTTTTATATACAATACCATAGAGTTCTGGAATCTCTTTTAAGCAGAAGTATTTTCATGATCATATACTATATTGAGGTTTGAAGTACTCAAGCAGCCACCTAATTCCTACATGTTCACGTTATATGGTAGCAAATCAACAGCTATCATTTCTCAAATTTTCTTGGTTATTGTAACAGCAACATGGTGGGTTGAGACATATTTGACTTTACGTTCACATTACTGAGATGGTAAGCTATTTCCTTAAAGGAGGGGGGCTTTTGAACACACAGCCACTTTCAGTAACAGTTGGAGTCCTATGAATGGGAGGAAGTGGTGGAGGCGTCTCTGTAGTGTTACATGGGTTACCACTGCTTTCATCTATCGAGTTACCCCTGAGTGTAGTGAGCTATCACTGTCACGTTCTCTTCAGCTGTCACCACTGGAGTTCTCAGTAATGTTATGACATCTGTCTAGGTGCCTTTTTGTGCTGACATTCCCAATTCTCCTTTCCTTTTACCCCTGCTGATTGTCCATTTACAAATAGCGCATGTCACCACCAACTCATTAGAAGCACTAATGGAGAAATATGACCAAATAAAAGATGATATTTTTTAGTTTTTTTTTCCAGGAAGGCACTGCACCTCAGTCACCTTTTCAAGGCCCCCCCACCGGATTTTTCTTGAGCTTGTTCCTCTTGTGATTTATTCCCACTACCCTCATCCTCAACCAAAACATTTCTTTCTCTTCCTTCCTCATCTGCAATTTCTATCACCTCCTGTAAATCTTGTGCTGTCTGATCATTCTCTTCATCATCTTCATCTTTATTACCCTTGTCAGGTTCAACATCAGAAGAATTGGATGACTATGAGGGACTGGTAGTAGCACAGTATGTAATTGTTCCAAACCTTGGGGTGCCTCTTCGGGTGGTACCCATGAACCCTTTGGTTTTAACTGCATAACTTTTTTTGGATTTAAGCATTCACTTGGAAGATGAAACTTTAGATGTGAAAAAAGCACTTTTTGGGGTTTGATTTTTTTTTTCCTTTTACAGGCTAACTGCCACTATCTACTCGAGAATGCACCTCAACACTTTGATTCATTTTTTTCTTATTTCTGATTCTAACCTGTAAAAAGATCCCTTTACCTAACATCTTCTGATGACTCCCACACCTACAGGCCAGGGCCGAAGTTACTGTACACAGCACACTGACACCAGTCCACCACCACTTCCTTTCAAGCATTGCTCACTGAGTGACTCCTACTGGGTCCCGATTCTAGAAAGGTTACGCCTGGCTTAATAGCACTTACGCCAAGTAGAATGGCGCAAGTAGCAACTTATACCAGCAGTTGCGACTTGCTCTATTCTACAAAGTGGCCTGCGACATGTCACAGGCCACTTGCACCGAACAGCTGTTATGCCAGCAGTTAAGCTACAAACCCCTGCACATGGTGGTGCTAGGGGTTTATGGCAACAGTTGCGCCCCATTCCAGAAGGGCAGCAGCAAATTCCCTAATGTCAGGATTCTACAAGAACCCCTGGAGGAGGACCAGCAACATAAGTTACACCTGCATTTAGCTGGTGTAACTTACATCCATCCTCCGAGGATCCTGTAGTACCCGGTGCAGGTGCCACCCATGCCCAGACCACCCCTTTTGTTGCCCCACTGGGCATCATGCACGATCCCACCCGATCCCCATACTGTACATGCCCCCATATAGTAATGGCCCCACTGGGCTACCCACACCAACTGCCCCTGCGTGGGTTCAATGCCCATATTCTCACCCCAGCACCCTGATCCCCATTGTAAAATGCCTCACAGGGTGGCACTGTCACCCCACCAGTGCCCTGACCCCGAGCCGCCAGACACAAATGCAGAAAATAACCTCACAAGCTCTCAGAAATTAATATCTGAGCTCGTCTTTCCAGTAGCACTCCTACATCAGTTGGGCTGGAGCTGCGGAGATGATAGGTGGGCTGTGCCAGTTGCTGGCTGGGGATGGGTGGGGGGTGCTGGGTGGCTGGCATGGCTGGGTGATGGGGTGGGGGCCCCTAGACTACCAGGACTTGTCAGGTTGATTTGCCACATTTGCGGCTGGCGACTTGGGGGTCAGGGCACGGGTGGGGGGATGACAGCTCCACCCTGCGGGGCATTTTACAACAGGGGATTCAGAGTGCTGGGGTGTGGGTAGCTCTGCAGGGCAGTTACTGTAGGTTTCGGGGGCAGGGGAGTAGGAAGCCCTGTGGGACTCTATGTGTACACCTGGAGGGGCAGTTGATGTGGGCAGCCCTGCGGGGTGCCTATTGGGACTAGCCTGGCATGGGGGGCACTTGTGATCTGAGTTGTGGCTTGCGACATGCTTGCTAGGTGCACCTACATTTCGGCGTACCTGGCCGAATGTCGCAAGTCACAGGACTTAGTTACAGAGACCCTGCCCCTTCTAGAATAGGGCACAGGGTCAATGTCACAGTTGTGGGTGGTGCAAGTTGCGTTTGGCGGGGGACTTGTACCACCCTTCTAGAATCGGGCCCCTACTGTTACTGTTCAGTGACCAACTGTATTTACCAACTCTTACTCAAACGTGTTCCACAGCCACAGCATTTACATTGGTGATGCAGACACATCTGGAGCATGTACAGTCACACACTGGGGTTGGTTAATGGTTACATGATAAAAATAAGGATAAGGAGGAATAATGGATGGAATGAGTGATGATGACACATGTGTACTTGTGTTGTTGTGTCTATTTAGTTGCAATAAATGAATGCATGAAAACACCTTGTGGCTTTTGCTTTCTCATTTTATGAGTTAAACAAAAAAAAAATAGGCAAAATAGACTGCTGTGAGTTACAAATTCACATGTCCCCTGGCCCCCCAGAATCAGCAGCACAGGCACAGCAACTTGTCTGTTTTTTGACAGAAAAGTATTTTTTTATACGTGAACATTAACATGATTATGATGGCTCACAGCAGACAACACCCAGTCTCTCTTACACACAGCAGTACCAGTCTGTCACTTTGCCCTCCACAGGGCAACCCCATCAAACAGCAGTGTGACTGCCCTGCAACAGGGTCAACCTTTGGCTCAGAATAATAGTATTCATTTTTTTATGGCCCCCAGCAAGTCTCTCTTTCTGTCTCTCTCTCTCTCAGAGTCATGAGTGACTCCTCTCAATGGAAGTGGATAGAACAACAAGAAAACAGATTTTTTTTGTTTGTGATCTGGGGTGTAGCCAGACAATACACAAATGTACACCAGGAGCGTGTTTGTTGCCTCATTTGGCACAGTAAATACAACTTTTGTATCTCATGACAATGGTTGTTGCCATGCATGGGTAAATACAAATGCCATGCATTGTTCCGTAAGACACCCACATACCGTACCAGCCCAGAGCCTGTAAAGTTGTATTGTCCTTGGGATGCAAAGACAGTATTAGTGACCAGTTCTTCTAGTTTTGACTCCTATGAATGAAATTACAGAAAGGTTCAATATTTTCTTTGTTAGTTTTCACGTGAAAAGGAAGCAGTTCAGAGCCTTTTTGCTACCCCCTTAAATAAAATTGCACACCATGGAGTGCTTGGAGTATGCCTGCCTACACCCATGTTTGTGATAATGTATGCCCCCCCCCCGCAACACTCTCTCTCTCTCTCTCTCTCCTGATGGATCAAGCAAGAATAATACAGATGTATATATTTTATTTGTGATTTCTGTGACTGTAATTGTATTTGGCCCACAGTACTATCTCTTTCTCTCTCTCTCTCTCTCTCTTTCTGTGTCGTGGTGATTCTTCTAGATGGATCAAAAATAAAGTCAAAGATTTACTTTACCTGCCTGCCTGCCTGCCCTGCACAGTGTATACACTGCACAGCCACACTGAGGCCAAGATTAATTTCTTTTTTTTTCCATATTCTGTTTATACTCCTCATCCCCCTTGCCCCTTCAGACTGACACTCCTAGCCCCAACTTCCTAGAATAACTGGGGCTTATCTTTCTACCTGCTCAGGAGCAGAGCCTGCAGAGAGTCAGGCTTCATCCTGCGGCCAGAGGATTTTTATTTTCCTCCATTTTCTCCCCAGTCCCCATTGCTGGGGAGCACACACCAGATGTGCATGAGTGGAGGTGCACGTACATCCACGGAAGTCCAGCAGCACCCACCCCTTCTGTGTGCCCTATAGAGCCACACTTCCCCCAGGCCTCCACCTGGGGGAAGTCATTTGCTGGGAGCGCAACTACTCCCCTCCTGGGAGAGGAGAATTGTCCTCTGGATGCTCAATCTTCTCCCTCCCCGCTGACCCCCGATGGTCCGCAAATCCAGGTCACCAGTGTGGCGCGAGATGTGGCATCCAGCACCTCTATCCTCAGCATCACCGGGCCTGCTAAAGATTAATTTCTTTATTTCGAATTTTTGTGACTGTACATTTATTTCTATGGCTCCAGTAGTCTCTCTCTGTCTCTTGTCTCCTCTGGATGGAACAAACAAAGTCTAAGATTTATTGCCAGCCTGCCCTTTCTGTATACACAGCCACACTGAAGCCAAGATAAACTTTATTTGTGATTTCTGTGACTGTAGAATTTATCTTTGGTTCCCAGTAGTCTCTGTCTCTTTCTCCTCTGGATGGAACAAATCAAAGATTTATTTTGCCAGCCTGCCATGTACACATAGTCACACTGAGGCCAAGATGAATTTATTGTCTTTATTTATAATTTCTGTGACTGTAATTTATATTTGGCCCCCAGTAGTCTCTCTCTCCATCTCTTTCTCCTCTGGATGGAACAAGTAAAGTCAAAGATTCATTCTGCCTGCCTGCCCTGTACACACAAAGGCCATGAAGATGTATTGCATTTATTAATTTGTGATTTCTGTGACTGTATTACTCCCCCCCCCCCCAGTAGTCTCTCTCTCTCTCTCTCTCTCAGTCTCTTTCTCTTCTGGATAGAACACATAAAGTTGAAGATTTATTGCCAGCCTTCCCTGCCTGAGGCCAAGATGAACTTTATTTGTGATTTCTGTGACAGTAATTTCTCTTTGGCCCCCAGTAATCTCTGCCTCTTTCTCCTCTGGATGGAACAAGTCAGACTTGTTTGCCAGCCTGTCCTGTATACACACACACACACACACACACACACACACACACACAGCCACACTGAGGCCAAAATGAATTTCTTTTTATTTGTGATTTCTGTGACTGTAATATTTGCCCACCCCCAGTAGTATCTTGCTCTCCCTCTCTGTCTCTTTCTCCTCTAGTCTGGAGTGATACGGAATGGAGCAAAAAAGTCAAAGTTTCCAGTCCACACTCTAGTCAGGCCAAAAAGATGATGTATTTTTGTGTTTGTCTTTTTTTGTTATTTCTATGCCTCTAATTGGCCCCCCTACCTCTCTCTCTCTCTCTCCATCCAATTCCTCTCCTCTCCCTCACCCCATGACTTTTTCCCTGCCCCAGTAAGTCTCTTTATCCCTCTCTGTCTTTTTTTTCCACCACCTGGGAACTGTTGTCATCAACTAGCCAAGCAACCAAAATCACTCTGCACAAAAAATCCTCCCCTCCGGCTCCCAATACAGTAGCGAGCTGCTCAGAATAATGCTCCCCACTCCTTCTTCCGCTGCACCTGCTGCACTTCTGGGCCACATTGCACTCTCACTATGGTTATTTTCTGTGAGTGAGTGTGTCATGTGACTTTCCCCTGCCAGCAATACATGACTGTTGCCTGTTTGGATGCCATCAATTCTCCGTACATTAAGTGAGCATGCCGATAGCATCCCCACAGCAACAATCAACACACTGGGTGAAACACACACACACTCTGTGGTTTACCACAGACTCAGAACCAGACTTCTGCAGCAATGTCCGTATTTATCTGGGTCCATGGTTACAGGGTTCGATCTGGGGGTTTGGATTTCAGGCAGGACAATCTGCCCAACTCTAATATGTACCAATGTGCACTACAAAGATGGGGAAGCAGACCTTCTCTTCCTTGTCAGTGAAGTTTGATTTTGCCTTTCTTTGTCCATTCACATCTTTTCTCATCCTTTTTATGTGACTTGAGAAATGATTTACTGGCCTCCAATGTCTGCACTTGTACTTGATTGCCCAAGTTACTACTATTGTTGTAATTGCTGTTGCTGTTATAATTTATGATTTATGTACAGTAGCTAGTTTGTGCTTCCTATCTTATTTAACTATACTGTACTTGAAACTCTTCTCCTGTTGTAAAGGTGTCAACTTGTACCTTCCCTGATCATACTAGAAAATGGTAATTTTATGTCTAGTGTACCTACCTGGTTAAAAAAATGAATAACTAAACACTAATAAATATTTATTTAAAATGTTTTACCAGGAAAGACATAACAAACTGGTAACTGTTCAGTTTTAGATGTGTCTTGGGGGGAATGTGAATAAGAGAGAGCATTGCAAATGAAAAGTACAATGAACAAAATAAGAATAATACATGCGGTGGTGTGTATAATAAGAATTTGATACACACTAGAGATGTGAGACACTACCTAAACCCCAAGACCAAAGACTGAGGGGGTTGTAAAAACATCCCACACTGAAGGTGTGTATAAATTTTGAGCTTTACACACCATTCCCTGTGGTGTGTTAAGTAATTGCTGTGGGCTGTTTTTTTCACCCTGAGGGTTTGATTTTTTTTTGTGTAGAAAATCTATGGCCACAAGATGTGCTGCTATGCACAGCACACTGTTAGTACTTGTAAAGAGAACATTCTTTTTGTTTGCTCTTTCTGTGTTTTTTTAAGTAGTTTGTGTCTATTACTTTTTTATTAAATTAATACAATGGGGTCCCAGCACAAGGAGTGGTTGAGGTAGCAAAGGGTAGAACCGTGTGGTCAGACTGAAGTGCGGTTTTATAGAGCCACAAAGGCACTTTTGTTTTTTGTGATTGATTTTTTTTTTGTGGTCTGGAATCATGTGAGAGCTAAAGAAAATGCAGGTAGCATATTTTCTGGTAGTTTGTATTGGAGGTGCATTTTAGAGTTATGCTTCATTTGATGGTAGGGTGACCCTACTAATTTCAAATGTGGAGTTAGCAGTGTGATGAGATTAAACACTGTGCACACGCCTAAAGTCAGGGAAACCCGGCATGTGTTCACTGTTATAACCAGCTGGTAATACAGAAAATTACAGTGGTAACCACAGACATTGCCAGCTATTTCCAGATATTTCGTGAAATTTCTGAACAGTTTCTCTCTGCTGCCCCTACTGTTTAAATGCAAAAAGCATCAGATATTTCTGGAAATATCACAGAAAATTTGGGAAATAGCTGGCAGTATCTGTGGCTATTACTGTATATCTATGTTTCCCTATGGGGAAAAAATCAGCACCCAGTTTTTGTAATGTAATTACATGGAGTTAACTAAACAAATTAGCAATTACTGTGAAATGCATCTGAGCAGAAATTATGAAGTACAATAAATTGAAGAAAAAAGAACAAGAAGTACGAAGTTACAATGCAATGAAGAGTTATATGCAATAACGGGTTATATGCAAAGAGTTACAATAGTATGAAGAGTAGGGATAGTGACTCTAAAACTGAGGGAGAAGGGGCTGTCATTTAGTGTAGGGTAGTGACAGACCTTCAACACAGTATCAGAAGCAACAGCAGGAGTGAGCAGAGAAATCATGGAGGAGAGATTTCAGAGTCTGAATGGAAGTAGCAGAGCAAATGGAAGGGGGGAGAGGACCCAGAGTTTAAGAAAATGGAAAGAGAAGGCAACTTGACCAGCAGATACAGTACTTACATACATTAATACATAAATAAATAAATAAATATGCCTACCACTCTCCAAGTTGTAAGTAATAAAACATGTAATATAATTTGTGTGTCTCCAGGGTGTTCATTAAAAAAAAAATAAGTGCCTAATCTCCAGGTTGCCAGTTGTCCTGGTAGCACAGTGGGTAGTGCAGTGGAATGGCATTCTGAGCTGCCTAGGTTCAAATACCAGTCTGGGCACTTATTGTATTTCGTTCTCACTTCTAAGTTGCATATCAAATATATGCACACCATACTCCTTGTAAATAATTAAAACATTACTGTATTATACTAGGGGCAGGCAGTGCATGGGATCAGGATTGGTAGATGTCTTTCAGGGCTGTTTCCTAGTACAGCACCATAGGGGACACACTAGAAATGGGGTCACCCTAAATCTGGTACTCTTTAACCATGATTTCATTGAAAGAGCATGGTAGAGACCTCCCTGGAGACAAGCAATTACAGCATCATATGGGTTAATAGAATCCCTAATGATTTATGTCTCAAGACCAAGATGCTAGTGCCAGACTTCAGGAGGGGGCGCCGAGAAGGATGAAGAGTTTACTGCAGGTGAAGCTCAAGGGGTAGGGCAATTGGGTGGAGTGGAATCAAACTGAGAGACCGTTTAAAAAAGCAGAATTGGAGGATTCCAAATGTTGCCTCCAAGTAGGTGAGAGAAGCTGTGGAGGTAGAGAGGGTACCCTTCTTAAAGTACAAAAGGAAGTGGACTGGAGAGATTAGGAAGGTTTCCCAGAGTGCAATAGGATCTATTTTATTTTATTTATTTATTTGATTCTAGGATTACAAGTACCTTTGAGCCAAGGCTCTTTTACAAAGGTTCCACATCTCATGTTACAGTACAGAACATAAATTGAAATGGGAAAAATAACATTGGGATTGATTTAGAGACAGGACACTAGCCCATACTGTGCGAGTAAGGGGACAAGGGAATAGGAGAGAGACATGAAGGGAGGGAAAAAAGAAATTTGAGGGGTAGAAGGAGTTTATAGAAAGAAACAAGGGATGGGATAGGGGAGGTGCGGGGAGGAACGGGGGGATAGTAAGGAGAGGTCGGGGATGGTGGAGTCAAGTGGCCATGATGGCATTGCCTGGTGGATAACAGCATGAGAAGGGGGCCCATGGAGGGCAAGTTCAAGAGGGGGACAAAACCCCACACAACAGGTAACAGGAGGAGTTCTGATTTGTTAGTCAGGGCAGTCACAGGTGCTGGAGGCAATGACGGTGTTTCGGAGCCTGGATTTGAAAGCACCAAGGAAGTTGGTAGAGGTAGTCTTACTAGCAAGATCATTTAGCCAGGTGGGGGTCCTATAGACAAAGGATCTTAGGCCTTGTGTTGTGCGGCAGCAAGGAGCTTGAAACAGCAGTGGCTTTGATCCCCTGGTGGTTGGGCTGTTGGTTTTCAGTTGAAGGAGGGTACAGACTCCAGGAGGGGCAAGGCCCATCTGGATTTTCTTAGCAACCACACAGGTTTGATATTTTATTCTATTTTCCAGTTATAGCCAATTTGTTTGAGTGTAGAGGTCACACGTGTGTGTGAGGCATTTGGCACCAGTGATGAGTCGACAGGCCTTGTTTAGGGTGGTAGTTACCCATCTGAGTGCAGTGGCGGAGTGTAGATGACAAGGCCATAGTCAATCGAGGAGAAGATGGAGCTCTCTACAGATACATAGATACATAGACAGTGTCGGCAGATAAGGGCCAATGGCCCACCCAGTCTGCCCATTTGAGCTTGTAAGTTTAGTTTATGTTTTTCTAGAAGTCTGGTGCCCCTTACCCCTGACCTCCAGAATTCCTTTATGTCTATCCCATGCATTCTTAAATCTCATGATTGTTTCAGCCCCCACCAATTCCTCTGTCAGGGTGTTCCACTTGTCCACCACTCATTCTGTGAAGAAATTCTTCCTCACATTTCCTCTGAATTGTCCTCCCTCCAACTTCATCCCATGCCCTCTAGTCCTGAAACATCTTTTTCACTTAAAAATAGTGTATTCCTGCACCCTGTTCCTCCCTGTAAGATACTTGTATGTCTCTATCATATCCCTCTCTCCTCCTCTCTCCAGGAGTACATGTTCAGTTCCTTCAACCTGTCCTCATAGGACTTGTGATGCAATCCATGTGCCATCTTTTTGCCCTCCTCTGAACCTTCTCTACCCTGTCTATGTCCTTACATAGATAAGGTCTCCAGAACTGTACACTGTACTCCAGGTTGGGCCTCACTAGTGTCTTGTATAGTGGAATTATGAGCTCCCTTTTCCTGCTGGTGATGCCCCTGCCTATGCATCCCAGCATCCTGGGATGCTTTACCTGCTGCCTTGTCCCACTTAGGTTTCCCTACCTTGAGGTCATCAGAGATGATAACCCCAAGATCTCTTTTCTGCTTGTTGCACGCTATATCCCCACCCCCACAACTAATATATTGTGCCAGGGTTTTTGTGCCTAATATGCATTATTTTGCACTTCTTTACATTGAATTTCAACTACTAAACCCCTGACCATTCTTCAAGTTTCTGCAGGTCCCTTCTCATTCTGTCTACACCCTCTGGTGTGTCTACTCTGTTACAGAGCTTTGTGTCATCAGCGAACAGTGAAATTCTGCCTTCTAGGTCCTGCGCAATGTCACTGATGAAGATGTTGAATAGGACCGGTCCCAGCACTGATCCCTGTGGTACCCCACTGGTCACTCTTCCCTCTGTGGAGTGGCAGCCATTTACCACCACCCTCTGTGTCCTGCCACCCAGCTAGTTACCTACCTACCACACTACTGTCCTGCCCACACCCATATTCCCCAGTTTGTGTAATAGTCTTCTATGTGGCACAGTGTCAAAGGCCTTGCTGAAGTCCAGATAGGCCATGTCCACTGCCCTCCCTGATCCACCTCCCTAGTCACCCAGTCAAAAAATTCAACGAGGTTGGTCTGACATGACCTCCGCCTGGTGAAACCATGCTGCCTTGGGTCCTGTAGTCCATTGACAACCAGATGTTCCACCAATCTCTCCTTCAGTAGTGTTTCCATGATCTTCCCCACTACCGTGGTGAGGCTGACTGGTCTGTAGTTCCCCGCTTCCTCTTTATTCCCACTTTTGTATAAGGGGACTACATCTGCTGTCCCCCAGTCTTTGGGTACCTCAGCTGTTTCCAGTGATTGGCTAAACAGGATAGCCAGAGGTTCAGCCACCACATCTCTTAGTTCTTTAAGGACTCTGGGGTGCACCTCATCTGGCCCCATTGCTTTATCACCTCTTATTATTTCCAGTTCCTTCAGGACCCTTTCTCATGTAAAGGGACTTGCGTCCATTTCTGCATCATTCTCAGCCCTTGTACTCCCTTCAGACCCATTACCGTCCTCTTCCTCAGTAAAGAATGAACAGAAATACCTGTTCAATATGTCAGCTTTACTGTTGTCATCCTCCATGCAGCCCCCATCCTCCCCTTCAGTCTCACTATCCCTCCCTTTGCCTTTCTTTTTTCACTTATGTACCTGTCAAAGGTTTTGTCCCCTCTTCCTACTGATTTTGCAATGTGTTCTTCTGTCTGCGCTTTGGCTTCCCTTACTGACCTCCCTGTCTCCCTTTGCTTCTCCTGGTACTTCTCCCTATCCCCTTCTGCCTGTGTCTTTTTGTATTGCCTGAATGCAATCTTTTTGGCTTTCACTTTCTTTGCTACCTCTTTGGAAAACCATAATGGTCTCCTCTTCTTTTTCTTCTTGCTAACCTGCTTAATGCATAATTATGTTGCTCTTGTAATCCCCATTTTAAATACTGCCCACTGTTCCTCAACCCCTGACTCCTGCCCCATTCCCCTTAATGCCTCTTTCAAGTATCTCCCCATTTTCCAAAGTCTTCTGCAAGGGCCTCTTGTGTTAGGTGTTGCTGGAGGCAGTAGAGTAGGCCCAGTCTGGAGTTTGCAGCTTTGGCAACGTTATTTATGTGGGCAGTGTAGGATAGGTGGGAGTCTAGGGTGATCCTGAGATATTTGAAGGATTGGACCTGATCCAGAGGGCCACCTAGGCTGGTGTTTATGGAGAGATGGAGATGCTTATGTTTGTTATGGGAGCTGCTGAAAACCATGGTCTTGTTTTTTTTTCTGATTAAGGATCAACTTATGTTTTATGAACCAGTTTTCAACCGAGGTGAAACCATGCTGAAGGTTCAGTTGTAGGTGGTTTGGGTCCTGATGAGAGGCAAGAATGACCATGTCATCAGTGTACAGTATGATTTGTTGGGCACAGGAGTCTGGGAGTGTGTTGAGGAAGAAGCTGAAAAGTAGTGGGCCCAGGATGGAGCCCTGGGGAACACCAGAGCGGACCTCATTGGTATCAGAGAGCACATCCACAATTTTCATACACTGGGACTGGTTTTCCAGGCAACTTTTGAACCAGGCAACAGATTCAGTGGAGAGACCAGCATTCTGTAGTTGACCCAGCAGGAGTTGATGGTGGACGGTATCAAAGGCCTTGGCTAGGTCTATAAATATTGCTCCAGTTAGAAGACCATTGTCCAGAGAGAGTTGTGGATGGCACCCATGAACTCAAGTAGGGCTGTGGCAGTACTGTGACCTTTTCTGAAGCCATGTTGCTGCCAGCAGAGAATGTTATATTTGCCCAGATAGTCGGTGAGATGGTCAGCTACTATCCATTCCATGGCCTTAGAGAGAGGTGGAAGGATAGAGATTGGGCAGAAATTTCCGTGTGCAGTCCTATCACCACTTTTATGGATTGGAGTGACTGTAGCAGACTTCCATTTGTCAGGGAACGTCAGAGTGAGAGGGAAAGATTAAAAATCCTGATGAGAGGCCCCAGGACTTCCTCTAGTGTGAGAGACAGAAGCTTGAGGTCAAGAGTATCAGCGCTTGTTCTGGTGTTGCAGATGGCTTTGGAGATGTACTTGTGGACTTCATTTCTACTTACCGCTTTAAAGTAGAAAGGGGGGGGTTGTTGGTTTGGTTGGGATGGGAGGATTGAGGAGCGTCACCACCGTTGAAAAAATCTGGTGGGAGAACACTGCTAAGGTCAGTGAAAGCATTGCTGAATATGTCAGCAATGATTTTATGGTCCAGAGTAGTGCTCCCATTGACCTGGAACATGGCCCAGTGACGTCTTTTATGTTATCCCAGAGAGCTCGCCCATTTCCCCATGAGTCAGTAAGGGCTTTCTTGTAGTACTCCAATTTCTGTTGGAGAATGGATTTGGTGCAGTTATTCCATATGCTTTTATGTTTTTGGATGTCAGCTTGCTTCCTGTTGGATCTAGCCAGTTCCCAGAGATGGTGCCTAAGTTTTAACTTCTTTATGAGGGCACCAGATAGCCATGGACTGCAGACAGATTTAACTTTGCACTTTTTTAGCGGGGTGTAGGTGTTATAGGCTTCATTAAACATGCGGATGAATTGTTCCAGGGTGGTGTTTGTGTCAGTTGCCCTGAGGATGGGAGACCAGTCCAGATACAGTAGGTGTGATTTTAGGTGGGATAGGTGCCTCCGAGGTAGGACTCTGCTGATGATGGTTTTTGATGGGGGTTTGCAAAATTTGTTTGACCAGGTACAACTGATGGGAGAGTGGTCGCTGAGTGAGCCGGGAAGGACGGTGGAGTTTGTGATCCGAGTGGGGTGGCTGGTCAGGATCCAGTCCAGTAGGTTGCTGGTTCCAGTTTTATAGTTCTTTCTGTTTGGGGAGTCCAGCATCTGGGTAAGATCTGCCTATGAGACAGAATACCTGACAGCTCCCAGCCAGTTTACATTGAAGTCACTGAGTAGGATGGTTTTGGAGTCAGGTGGTAGTGTTTTCATGAGGTCCAGCACAGCGTTGAGGGCAGGTCCCTGTTCTTTAGGCAGGATATAAATGGTAACAACTGTGGGAGCTTTATTTTGGGCACCAAGTAGGATTTTGATATGTAGTAACTGGGCAGAGGAAATCAGTGGGTCCATGCAGACAGGGTGCCCGAGAAGATTGTCTTTTAGATACAGTGCACATCCTCCCCCTCTTTTAGACTTATGAGCGAGCCTAAAGATATAGCCTGGGAGGGAGATTGTTTGGTCAGGCACCGAGGGGGTGAGCCAGGTTTCTACCACTGCCAAAATATCGGGGGGTGGTGAATGCTTGCAAAGACTTGCAGTTGGTCAAGCTTCAGTAGTAAACTACAGATGTTCAGGCATATGATTGAGAGAGTGCCCGATTGCTTGGTTTGGGTAGGAACCCTTGCTGTCTTCAGACCTGGGTTGAGATGAACATTTCCTGATAGTAGCAGGAGTAGGAGCGAGAGTTGCAGGGTGGCCAGGGGTAATTCCCTGAGGGAGAGCATGCAAGTCTTTTTTGTGAAGAAGAAAGCTGAGGAGTTCATGTGGGGGTACAGCAGGAGCGTTGTGTAATGGGAGGATAAGAAGGTGCAGATTTGTAGTGAGATAGTGTTGCCTGTGGACAGGGTTAGCTTCGTAAGGAAGAGTGCCAGTGCAGCAATAGGAGTAATTCAGTTAATGGCTTTGGAGAGAGAATGGGAGACAGACTGAGGGAAAATGGAGCAGAGGGGGGAGGGCAGTGAGGAGGAGGAGGAGGAGGCAGGACATTGAGGTGGTGGTATGCATATTAACACAAGTAGTGGGGACGAGGGTGCATATACTGTAGGGTTGGTTTGGATGGGATCCAGAAAAATGTCTGTACTCCAGTGATTATATGTACGTTCCTGGGAACTGCTGGGGTACAGGGGCAGCCCTTTTAAATCACGGTCTGTGAAGAGGTTCACCTTGTGGGATTTGGTACCATTTAGCTTTAAGGTGTAGTGCCTGCTTTTGGTGAGTTATTCAGATGGGCAGGGACGCAGCGAGAGAAGAGGTGGAGAAACTGGGTGGGAGGAGTAAAAGCTTATTTAAAGGAGGCCTAGGAGGGGATAGAGGGATGGGAGAAAAAACCTTGGTGCTTTACCGGCAGACAGGGTGAGCTGTGGTGCCAAAAACCTACTCAAAGCCAATGGAAAAAGGCGCACCAAATGGTAGCAACACTGAAAGGTGGCTGTCCAATCAGGATTCGCCTGCAGATCCCAGCACCAGTCGGAAGCAAAGGCTCCATTAGAACAAGCTGGTGGCAGTACCTGGGGTATTGATCCAGAGAGGAGAACCACAGAGGCGGCTGAAGGAGCTGAGGAATGATCGGGTGGCAGCCGTGGAGTCCGTCGGTGAAAATGCCTTGCTGTAAAAATGGCCAAAGTTGAGGTAGAATGAATCAGGATATTTGAGTGGTAAAAAGAGAATGATAAGGTCTTCTTTAATTATATTAGTGAGAAAGACTAAATGAGACCTAATAAGGCTACAGAAAGGAGGGGAGTGGGTTTTTCAATTATTTATTTATTTATGGTCTAGGAATTACAACCCTTTGAGTCAGAGACTCATTTTCAAAGGCTCCACGTCTTACATCAAATAGATTGGAACACAGTATAACATGGAATACACAATACAGACTACAGCTCTAATACAGAAAAATGACAGTACCTACAGAGGTGAAAGAAAGTACATAACACACACATGGAACATCAGCGATTGTGAAATTATGGTGCATATACAGGAGCCAATAATGCAGTAAATACTCACTTTTTTTTTTTTTTAGCAAAGTTTCATCTGCAGTCGCAGTGAGAGTAGGACATAATGTGGTTCAGTAACTCAGGTTTAAAAGGCCCAAGCCTGGGGATTGATAAGATAGAGTCAGGGATTAAGTTCATCCGAAGTGGGGCCCTATAGCAAAAGGACCTTTGGCCAGCAGTGGTCTTCACAAAGAGGACATGGAATGTAGAGGTGTCAGAGTGTCTAGTGGTGCGAGCCGGTAGGTTCTTTTGGAGGAGCTGGAGACAGCCAGGGGGGCAAGGCCCAACTGGATTTTTTTGGCTAGTAAGCAGGTCTGATAAACAAGTCGCCCCTGGAAGTTTAGCCATGATGACCGTGGTAGAGGTCACAGGTATGCGTGGTAGGATGCAGCCTGTGGCCAATCTGCAGGCTTTGTTTAGGCATGTTTAATGCTGGTCAGTGCCATGTCAGAGGTGGCCCTATAGATGATTCTGCTGTGAGTCTACCAGGGAAAGGATGGAGCTGGAGATAGCTAACCGTAGAGCCTCAGGAGGTAGACATGGCATAAGCCTATAGAGGAGACCGATTCTTTTATTTATTTCAGTGCAAGTTGACACGATATGCTCACAATAGGTAAGGACGGAGTCTAGGGTAACCCCTAGATAGTTAAAATTGGAAACAGGTTCCAGCATGGTGCCCATCGCATTATGTATAGATAATTTTGTCGTACTGTGCTTATGTTGTGGGTGGGCGAATAGCATGACTTTCATCTTTTTTGTGTTGAGTACAAGCTTATGTGAGGAAAGCCAGGCTTCAATTTGTGTGAAAGAGCCCTGCAAGGATTTTTGGAGCTGTGTAGGGTCTGGGTGCTGACTGAAAATCACAGCATCATCTGCATAAAGGAGAAGACGCCCAGAGGAGGCTAGAGGTAATGAGTTCAAGTAAAGTGAGAAAAGGAGCGGACCAAGGATGAACCCTTGTGGGACACCCAATCGGATGGGAAGGTTAGCGGAGAGGGTGCTTCTTATCTTCACCTGTTGAGTCCGGCCAGAGAGATAACTGGAGAACCAGCTAGTAGTTTCTTTGGATACACCAACAGAGAGGAGGGAGTTTATGAGCATGGTGTGATTGACAGTATCAAATGCCTTGGGGAGATCTATATAGACTGATCCAGCCAGGTCTCCATGGTCAAGAGTGTCATGAACAAAGGAGGTGAATTCTAGCAGGGCAGTGGTGGTGCTGTGACCTTTCCTGAAACCGTGTTGTTGTTGGCATATTAGGTGGTGCGAATCTAGATAGTTAGTAAGTTGATGGACCACTATTTTCTCCAGCGCTTTTGAGAGAGGAGGGAGTATGGAAATGGGCCTGTAGTTACTACTTGAGGTACGGGCACCATTTTTGTGAACTGGCATAATCATCGCCTTTTTCCATAAAGACAGGAACTGTTCTAGGCACAGGGACATGTTGAGTATATTAGTGAGGGGTATTAGCACAGCATCAAGGGTTAAGGATAACAGTTTTGCATCTAGTGAGTCACCACTATGCCTAGTCTTTCCTAGGAACATGGCAATATATGAGCGGGCATCACTAGCGGAGATAGTTTTGAGACAAAAGGGTGGAGCACTGGGGGGTGGCGGGAATTTTCCCTCATCTGTACTGAATAAATCAGGAGGGAGAATAGAGCTTAGGTCTGAGAAAGATATATTGAAAGCATCTGCTATTTTGCTGGGGGAGGGAAGGGAGACTTTCCACTAAGTTCCTTTATATTTTCCTAGAACCTCTTTCCATCACCCCAAGTGGCAGTGAGTTTTGTTTGGTAGTAAGCAGCCTTTGCCTGCCGAATTGCACAGGTGCAGGTGTTTCGGGCAGCACAATATAGTTGTCGATCAGCAGGTCAACCTGACTGAAGGGCTCGGTGCCACAGGTCATCACACGCCTTTATTTGATCGAGCAAAGACCGATTAACCCAGGGGGAGGATTTTGATTTTTCCATCCTTTTGATGTGGAGGGCAAAGTTGTCACAGGCGGATTGGAAGGAACTTATGAAGAAGGACAGGGCGGCATCAACTGATGCCTGGTGATCAAGTGGGGACCAGTTGAAGTTATAAAGTAGGTTTCTGAGATGTTTTAAAGCCCCTTTTTTGAGTTGGCGATACATGGAGCTCCTAGGTGTGGGTGGTTTCCAGCTATTTGTCCAGAGACAAGTTACAGGGGAGTGATCATTGATGGAGTCCAATAGGACCTGGACATCCAGTATGTGCTCAGGATGGTTTGTGAGTATGAGGTCAAGGAGGGAGCTGTAGCCCATGTTTTTGTTTACTCTAGTGGGGGTAAGGACCATTTGGGACAGATTTTGGGCAGCAGCTGCATTCCTGAGGGAGGATGTCTGGGGAGCAAGCCAGTTTGTGTTAAAATCACCTAGGGCTATGACTTCTGAATTTTTTGGGAGCTGGCCGATTATGTTTAGGATGGATGTGAAGGCATCCCTTTGGTTTTGATGGGAATGTATACTGACATTATATATAGGGATTTACTCGAGTTTCCAATTTCAACTCTGACAGTGAGGGACTGTACGCCTTCTATAGGGCTTATGGTAGCAGTGTTTATTCCTTGCAGGTGCTCTTGAAGATACAGTGCACTACCCTCACCCCACCTATTTAGCCTATCTGACCTGAACAATGTGTAACCAGGTATGCATACAGCCGAGCCAGGGATATGCTGTGACAGCCATGTTTCAGTAATGGCTACTACATCAGGGCGGTGGAGGCAGACCCAGGCTTGAAGTGAGGCAAGTTTCTTTTGGAGATGACAAATATTAATGGCAGCCAGTTGCAGTCCTTTTTGTTTTGCTGGTTGTCGTGGGGTATGGTCAGTGGGGCCAGGATTTGGGCGAATGTTGTCCACAAGCAGCAGGAGGATGACTGCTGTCCTGGTCAGGGTGGTTTTGTGGATCTTTTGGGGGGGTGCCAAGATGAGACTGCATGATGGAGCAGTTTATTGGAAACATGGGAGGACGTGAAGCGCAGTATTTCCTACCCATAATGTAATGGGGTACTCATGGTTTTGGGGGGAGGTGACATGGCAAAAGAGGAGGGTAGGGAGATAGGACATGGTAACTGATGAGGGAGTTTTTATAGGGCTGCATATCATAGGAGGCGATTTTGGGGCAGAGGGAGGGGTAGTGCTAGGACTAGTATAGAGAAGGCAGAAGGGTAGTGGGCTTGGGAAGAAGGTTAAAACAAGGAGAGTAAGCCATGGAGTCGCTATGTGGACGAAAGAGGGCAGTATGGAATTTTTTCTAGACATATTTGAGAGGGATTTAGTAGTTAACTTAATGATTTTTTCCATTGCTGATTGGGTGGGGGGTGCGGAGTGTAGGAGGGAGACTGGATTTAAATGAGGTGTAAGGCAATTTTATATATATATATATATATATATATATATATATATATATATATATTTTGACTCACACTGAAATAATCCATGCAGTAGTTAAGGAGCTGAGAGAGAAAAGATCAGCTGTGGAAGCAGTAGCAGCCTCTAGCGGCAGGTCCTGATAACCTGCTAAGGGAAAAATTGTCTGATTGGTTTTAACGCTTCACCAATCACCAGAGGTCTCTACAGGTATATAAGAAAAACATGACCAAGGGTGGTGGTGGGGCCGGTGGGGCAGCTGACGCGCAGCATCAGCAGGGCTTGTACGACTTTAGAGAGCGCTCGGCGCTGCACTGCTGCTTGGCCGCTGTTTCGTCCCCACGTTACCTTCTTGCACGGGTCCTTTAAAATGAACGTGGGTCCCTTTTCCTTTAAAATGAATGTGGGTCCCTTATTTGAAGCTCAGGGGAGGGTGTTTTGTTCTCTTACGACCACCAGCACCCACGAGGGGAGCCTCGCTGAATTCTGCCAAAGAGAGGGGAAAAAGCAGAGGTAAATATAGGTGAGCTACCAAGGGAGGGGGGGTGGAGTTTACTACAGGACTGCAGGGCTAGGGCTGTTTGAATGGGACTAAGTGATCTGCCTGGGACACAATGAGAAAATGGCGATGAAACAAGTTTCCCAGTGCTTACTAGCAAATTAATACAGTTTTCTACTGATACAGTTTCCCATTGCTTACTAGCAAATTAAAACAGTTTTCTACTGATTCAGGTAATAATAAGCATAAGGCACAGTGGTTTTTGCTGTCCAAAGTTAATTTCAGCTATTAAAAACTGGTTATATTGCTGCAGGAGTTTAAGTTCAGCTACCAAACAGTTTTGTACTACACAGGTTATATTTAAACATAAGGCACAGTGCTTTTTGCTGCACGAGGGTAATTTCAGCTATTAAGAACTGGCTATATTGCTGCAGGAGGTTAATTTCAACTACCAAACAGTTTTGTACCTACACAGGTTATATTTAAATGTAAGACATGATGCTTTTGCTGCATGAAGTTAATTTCAGAGGACAAATTTAAAGTTTGAACCAAAAATAAAGGTGCAGAGCTAGCAGGGGATTTTTCTTTTTTGGCATCAAGAGTACCCTTTAAGGCATTGTGAGCAAGCTCTTAAAATAATAAGAAAAAACGATAGTCAGGTCCATTTAGATGCACTTCAGATTTTAGGCAAAAATACTATCTCCACATGTGTGGGGGCAGTAAATTGGAAAACATAAAAGTCCATGACTTTAAAGAGTGCTCGACGCTGCAGTGTAGCTTGGCTGCTGTTTCGTCCCCACGTTGCCTGCTTGCACGGGTCTTTTAAAACAAATGCGGGTCCCTTTTCCTTTAAAACAAATGCGGATCCCTTATTTGAAGCTCAGGGGAGGGTGTTTGGTTCCCTCATAACCACCAGCACCCACGAGGGGAGCCTCGCTGAATTCTGCCGAAGAGAGGGGGAAAAAGCAGAGGTAAATATAGGTGAGCTACCAAGGAAGGGGAATGAGTTTACTACAGGACTGCAGGACTAGGGCTGTTTAAATGGGACTAAGTGATCTGTGTGGGACACAATGAGAAAATGGCGTCAAAACAAGTTTCCCATTGCTTACTAGCAAATTAAAACAGTTTTCTACTGTTACAGTTTCCCATTGCTTACTAGCAAATTAAAACAGTTTTCTACTGATTCAGGTAATAATAAGCATAAGGCACAGTGGTTTTTGCTGCACGAAGTTAATTTCAGCTATTAAAAACTGGCTATATTGCTGCAGGAGGTTAATTTCAGCTACCAAACAGTTTTGTACTACACAGGTTATATTTAAACATAAGGCATAGTGCTTTTTGCTGCATGAGGGTAATTTCAGCTATTAAGAACTGGCTATATTGCTGCAGGAGGTTAATTTCAACTACCAAACAGTTTTGTACTACACAGGTTATATTTAAACGTAAGGCACAGTGCTTTTGCTGCACAAAGTTAATTTCAGAGGGAAAATTGAAAGTTTGTACCAAAAATAAAGGCACAGAGCTAGCAGGGGATTTTTCTTTTTTGGCGCCAAGAGTACCCTTTAAGGCATTGTGAGCAAGCTCTTAAAGTAATAAGAAAAAATGATAGTCAGGTCCATTTAGATGCACTTCAGATTTTAGGCAAAAATACTATCTCCACATGTGTGGGGGCAGTAAATTGGAAAACATAAAAGTCCATGACTTTAAAGAGTGCTCGACGCTGCAGTGTAGCTTGGCTGCTGTTTCGTCCCCACGTTGCCTGCTTGCACGGGTCTTTTAAAACAAATGCGGGTCCCTTTTCCTTTAAAACAAACTTGGGTCCCTTATTTAAAGCTCAGGGGAGGGTGTTTCGTTCCCTCATGACCACCAGCCCCCACGAGGGGAGCCTCACTGAATTCTGCTTGCAGGGGTCCTTTAAAATGAACACGGGTTCCTTTTCCTTTAAAACAAACGCGGGTCCCTTATTTGAAGCTCAGGGGAGGGTGTTTCATTCCCTCATGACCACCAGCACCCACGAGGGGAGCCTCACTGAATTCTGCTTGCACGGGTCCTTTAAAATGAACACGGGTTCCTTTTCCTTTAAAATGAACGCAGGTCCCTTATTTGAAGCTCAGGGGAGGGTGTTTTGTTCCCTCATAACCACCAGCACCCACAAGGGGAGCCTCACTGAATTCTGATGAGGATGAGAGGAAAGCAGACCTGTTAAATAAATACTTCAGCTCAGTATTCACTGTGGAGTGAGGTGGCCTCTCCCAGCACGCTTAATGAAACCAAGGCAGAAAAAAGGGCAAAAAAATGGAAATATAGCTAATTGCAGGGGCAGGGCCTCAGAAAGTTGGGAGACTGAAGGTATGCAACCATTCATAGATGTGCTTCACTCCATTGTACTAACAGAAGTGGAATAGCACATGGCGTAATGCATGTCGCAAAGTGCAACTTGCACCATTGGGTTTTGAATAAGTCGCCTTGCGACATGGGTAACCCATTTTGGAATTGGGCCTAGTTGGTCCTAAAAGACTGGAGAGTGGCAGAAGCCATGAATAAGGAGGACCCAGGGAACTATAGACCAGTTAGTCTGACCTCTATTGTGGTGATGTTGTTTGAGTCTATCATCAAGGAACAGGCAAAGGAATTTCTTAAATCTAAGAGCCTACTTGATAAATGGCAGCATTCCTTTATAAAGGAGAGCTCATGCCAGACTATCCTTATTTCCATCTTTAAATCCGTATCACGGACAGTGGACAAGGGCCAGGCTTTGTGCATGCTCTACTTGAAAATCAACAAAACTTGCAACTTGCTACCACACATGAGGCTGTGTAAAACAACTGTGGGACCTGGGAATGGGTAAATGTTTATCAAACGGGGTAAAGAAATTGGCTGAGGGAGAGGACAATGATGACATTTGTTAGTAGGACATACTGTGGTCTACCACAGAGTCCAGTTCTGGCATCTGGGACATAGGAAACGGCATTCAGGGTAAGATTAGCTAACTTGCAGATGACACAAAAAATATGAAACAGGCTGGACACAGAGCAGGGGATTAGGACAGTGAGATGGGACCTGAGGAGACTGGAAAATGGTCAATGGTCTAGTAGCTCAAGTTCAATGTGAACAATGTAAAGCTACTTATACTGGCAAAAAGAATCCCTAAACAGACCCTTGGAAAGGAGGTGTCAGAGTGTACAAAACAATGAAGACAGGTTCCTTCAGGTATTCATTAATAAGAACCTCAAAGCATCAGCCCAGTGCAATTAGGCATAAGCTAAAGCCAGCATGGTGCTGGGCTGCATTGGTAAAGAATTCACCAGCAGAAAGCAGAAGTTGTGTCTACCTCTCTATAAATCCCTGATGAGGCAACAGCTAGAGTACTGTGCAGTAATGGAGCCCTCATATTAAGAAAGACAGATACTGCAAACAGTGCAGAGGAGAGCTACCAAAATAATACATGGTTCAGTATGTAGGGAAGGCTTTACAAGGAAAGGTTGAGTAAGCTGAACTTGTACATTCTTAAGGCCAAAAGGGAAAAGGGAGGTACAGTATGATAAAAATATTATAGGTTCATAGGTGTGAGTTTGAGTCATGCAGCTCAAAAGGCCTTGTATTGCCTTGCCACATATCAGTGGTAAAAACTGGTTTTGTTTTGACCAATGTGTTTATTGAATGCCCTTTAGAATTAATCCATACTTGGACATGTTGCTACCATTTCTGGAAAAATGTTCCAGGTTCAACAACTCTTTGTCTAATCCATTTACCCCTTCAAGAGGTTCTATAAAACTCACCCCTTAGTTGAAGACAATGGAACCTTGATGTTCTATTTCCTTTTTTCCTATTTAGCCCTCATGATTCCCATATTATCTCATTATGATAGGCCTTATAAACATAACGCAAGTCTACTCTGAGCCTTCTATATGCCAATGAGTGCAATCCCAACTTGTTCAGTCTGTCACCATATTTTCTATCCTTTATATTACAAACTTTTTTTGATACCCTTCTCTGAACCCTTTCATAAGCGTGATACTCCCTAAATTCTGAGGAGTACAAAAAGGAGTGCCGAACTCCAGTATGGGCATCACCAATGATGTATACAGGGGCATACGCACTTTTTGATGTCTTCTTTTTTTTATTATTTTGTTTTATTCTCCTTGGCTGGGGAGTTGTACCTATGGCCCCCCCCCATCCAGCTGCCTCCTCAGCCCTGCCACAGCTGCAGCCAGAGCTCTCTGACCCCTATGTCCTGCCCCTCCCAGCTGCATCATGGTGGGTCCTTACCCCACACACCATGAAAGGCCAGTGAGAGGACACCAGGGAGCTGACTTGGGTGCATCTGATGCAGTACCACTGTATCCACCTTCACTGTGCACGCGGGAGGCTCTCTGTATTTGATCCCCCCCCCCATGGTGCGGGTGTGCAGTGATGCCAAGGATGCTGCCGTGTGCGCGTCTGCACATGGTATGTCCAATGTCAGCCCACACCGACCCCACAGCTAACCTGGGCATGCACCAACCCCCAGCCACCGCCAGGAGCCAGTGCACCCATGGTAGTCCCTTCCCACCCTCCCTGGACGAGGAGGAGGAGGAGGAGAACAGTCCCTGGGACTCTCAATCCCCCACCCCCAGCTGATCCTGAAACACCCAGTGTTGCTCCTGACCCCAGGTCTGTGGCATGGCACAAGGTGTGGCATCCGGTACCTCAACTCTCAGTGCCATCAGGCTAGTGCAGTGTCTGCTTTTAATATTTCTTAGAATGTTACCTACTATCCAATTTCCTCTCCTTACTACTTTCTTTGCTTGATTATCAAAGTTCGGGATATTCGTTATTACTACCCCTAAGTCATTTTCATTGTCTATACATGCTATCACTCTGTTATTAATTCTGTATTCAGCTTTAATATTATTATATCCAAAATCCATTACTTTACACTTATTTTCATTGAAACTAAGTTTATGCTGTTTTTCCCATTCTTCCAAATGGTGCATTTGTTTTTGGAACTTTTTTGTAGCCTCGATGTTATTTATTATTGCTCCCATCTTTGTGTCATCTGCATACTTGCAGAGCCACATGTCCTTAAATGTTTTTATAGTAGACACAAAATTGTTAAACAGAGTTGGACTCAATATCAACCCCTGGGGCTCTCTACTTGTCACTGCTCCCAGTCCCCACTCTGATAAAAGGCCCCTAATACTGACTGCCTGTCTTCTATTACTAAGCCATGATGTTACCGATAATGCAAGGATTGGGCCTAGTTGTATTTCAGCTAGGATGTTTATTAACACACTGTATGATACTGAGTCAAAAGCCCTTGCATAATCTAGATACACTACATCCACCAACAATCCCTGGTCCAAAGCACTACTGACCAGTTCAAAAAAGTTCAGGAGGTTAGTAAAACAGGATCTATCTGGTACAAAACCATGCTGAGTAAAGTCAGTGAACCCCATGTTCTTTAGTATGCAGATCAATTTGTTCCTTTATAAACCCCTCCATCATTTTTCCCAAAATGGATGTAATGCTAATGGGGTGATAGTTTGCCACTTCTTTTTTGTCACCCTTTTTATGTTGATTGCGCGCATGCGCAAGAAACATATTGCATCAGCTTTCTCAACAAGCAGGTTGTGGAGGTGTGGCACTGTTGTGCCCAATGCCCCCACAGCCTGCAGAGGCTTGTTCCCCATCCCCCAATGCCGTAGCACACTGCTGCTGACACTAGTTCAGCTAGCGTGCCACAACCTTCTAAAAAAGTAGCCGCTGCAATTAGGGGTCACCTGGTCATTGCAGCGTCAGTCATCCGCTGCAATGAGGGAGCGACCCGTCATTGCAAGGCAGGATGTGAAACCCCCTGATATTGTTTGTGAACATGGCAGCGGCTTGCCACCGAGTTCAAAAACAATATAACCCCTCCCCGCCACGTGTTTACTTGTTGCAGATGGGGACCCTACTCCTGTCAGCATTCTGTAACCCCCCCTGCTTTGTTCCTGCCGCTAGTGCCCAACTCGCTAGCATAATAACCCCCTGCTTTGTTCGGTTCCGCCCGGGTGCCCAATCCCCATTGGCTACTGCTTGCCCCAAGCTGCAAGCTCTGCTGGCACACTGGGAGCCCACCCCAGCATGCCAGATACCCCTGTGAAGGGAAAAATGATACTGCAATGTCTTTTTTCCTTTTTTTTGTCCTGAAAAAAGGAAAACTGTCCCTCAGCGCTCACCCTGCCCCCCACCCGCAACCCGCATTCACCCACTGTGCACCCTGCCTCCCCACACCCCCCTCACCCCATACTTACCTCCAGAGCTCGGCACGACGATTTCCGGTGGACCGGGAACAGTTCTGCACTCTTCAAAGCTGACTGTGAACTGAGGAAATGCCGGTAAGCTGTATAATATAATAAATAGTTTTTTTTTCAACTTTAGTGCATATCTTGGGGATTTTTGGAAATTTTTTCACCAAATTTTCAACATGAGGTTTTTGGGACCCCTCCTCATGAATTCTTGAACTTTCATGGTGTTAATCAGCCCCAAAAGGTGGTTTTGCGGTCACTGTGCGGAATCACCCTTCGGGTCTGATTAATGAAACGACAGTGCCAGTGTTCATGAGGTGGGCTCTCAAAAAGCCTATGTCTCAAATTTGGTGGAAAAAATCCAAAAAATTACTGCTTTATGAGCGTGCGTTATGCAGTTTCTATGTATGCTTGTAACTTCACAAATTTACAATACTTTCACGCCAGATTTTCAACATTGACATTTTGTCACACCTCCTTATGAGCAGTACAGCTGTCATTGTCCACATCCTGGCCTAAATGTGTTTTCGCACTTCTGGCACAGAATAGCACAGTCGCTGTGGGAAATAAGTGTTCAGGACAGATTAAGAAAATGACAGTGACACTGTTCATGAGTAGAGGTCCTAAAATGCCTTTGTTGAAAATTTGGTAATCCTACTCCATAAAATGACTGTGTTATGAGCGTGCATTGCGCAGTTCACATGCACACTCGTAACTTCGCGAATTTATAATATTTTCACTCTAGATTTTCAACATTGCCATTTTCCCAGACCTACTTATGAACAGTACAGCTGTCATTTTTCCCATCCTAGCCGAAATGTGTTTTCGGACTTCCGGCACAGAATAGAGCGGTTGCAGTGGGAAATCACTGTTCAGGACAGATTAAGAAAATGGCAATGATACTGGTTCATAAGCAGAGGTCCTAAAATGCCTATGTTAAAATTTTGGTCATAATATAGCCCATCAATTGACTGTGTTACAAGTGTGCATCGCGCACTTTCCACACACACTTATAACTCTGCAGATTTGTAATATTGTCACACCAGACTTTCAACAGTGCCATTTTTTCACACCTCCTTATAAGTAGTACAGCTGCCATTTTTCACATCCTGACCAAAATGTGTTTTCACAGTTCTGGCGCAGAATAACGTGGTCACTGTGGGAAATCAGTGTTCAGGACAGATTAAGAAAATGACAGTGGCACTGTTCGTGAGCAGAGGTCCCAAAATCCCTATGTTGAGAATTTGGTGATGAAAGTCCATAACATGACTGTGTTTCAAGTATGCATTGAACTGTTTCCAAGCACTCTTGTAACTTCGCAAATTTGTAATACTGTCATGCCACATTTTCAACAGTGGCATTTTTTTCACAGCTCCTTATGAACACTACAGCTGTCATTTTTCACATCCTGGCTAAAATATGTTTTTGCACTTCTGCTGGACAATAGCACGGTCACTCTGGGACATCAGTGTTTGGGACAGATTAAGATCGACTGAGTGAGAGGGGGGAGTGACTGAGTTCAATTGAGTTTTGTCGGGACTGCTGTGGATTTGTTTGTGTTCAGACAAAGGCCCCAACGCAAGAGCCCAGTACAAAAGGGCAGCCTGCAGCACTGGGAGAAACAGAACGAGAAAGCGAGGAAGGGAGGGGGAGTGAGCAAACTCACCAAAGCACTGTCAGGACTGCTGTGGATTTTTTTGTGGGCAGAAAAAAGCATCAATACAGGCAGGGGCCCAGTACAAAAGGCCAGCCTGCAGTGGTGAGAGAAACAATGCAAGTGAGTGAGACAAGGTGACTTAATGAGTTAAATGGAGCTCTATCAGGACTGCTGGGATTTCTTTGTGGGCAGAAAAAAGGCACCAATGCAGGCAGGAGCCCTGTACAAAAGGGCAGCTTGCAGCACCAGGACAAACAGAATGAGCAATGAGAGAGGGAGACTGAGAGAAACAGAACGAGAGAGCGAATGGGAGTGAGCAAACTCACCGAAGCACTGTCAGGACTGCTGCGGATTTGTTTGTGGCTAGAAAAAGGCATCAATACAGGCAGGGGCCCAGTACAAAAGGCCAGCCTGCAGCAGTGGGAGAAACAGTACAAGCGAGTGAGACAAGGGGACTTAGTGAGCTCAATGGAGCTCTATCAGGACTGCTGGGAATTCTTTGTGGGCAGAAAAAGGCACCAATGCAGGCAGGAGCCCCATAGAAAAGCGCAGTCTGAGGCGCCAAGAGAAACAGAATGAATGAGTGACAGAGCGTTACTTAGTGAGCTCAACAGAGCTCTAGTGTGACTGCTGCAGATTTCTTTGTGGGAAGAAAATGCGGCAACACAGGCAGGAGCCCAGTACGAAAGGCCAGCTTACAGCGCCACCAGAAACAGAATGCTAGAGTGACAGAGGGGGAGTGAGCGAGCTCAGTGGAACTGTGTCGGGACTACTTCAGATTTCTTTCTGGCCAGAAAAAGCCGCCAACGCAGGCAGGAGTCCAGTACAAAAGGGCAGCCTGCAACACCAGGAGACATAGAACAAGTGAATGAGGGAGGGGGAGTCAGTGAGCTCACCGGGGCTCTGTTGGGACTGCTGCAGATTTCTTTGTGGGCAGAAAAAAGCAGCAATTCATGCAGCGGCCCAGTACAAAAGGGCAGCCTGCAGTTGCAGGAAAACCAGAATGAGCGAGTGAGTGAGCTCAACAGAGCTGTATTGTAACTGCTGCAAATTTCTTTGTGGGCATAAGAAGGCAGCAACGCAGGCAGGAGCCCAGTAGAAAAGGGCTGCCTGCAGCGCCGGCAGAACAGAATGAGCGAATGAGAGAAGGGGAGTGAGCAAGCTCAACAAAGCTTTGTCGGGACTGCTGCAGATTTCTTTGCGGGCAGAAAAAGGTGCCAACAGAGGCAGGAGCCCAGTATAAAAGGGCAGCCTGCAGCTCCAGGAGAGCCAGAATGACTGAGTGAGACAGGGGGAGTGAGTGACCTCAACGGAGCTCTGTCAGGACAGCTGTGGATTTCTTTGTGGGTAGAAAAAGCCACCAACATAGGCAGGAGCCCAGTACAAAATGGCAGCCTGCAGCGCCAGGAGGAACAGAATGAGCGACTGACAGAGGGGGAGTGAGCCACCTCAATGGAGCTCTGTCAGGACAGCTGCGGATTTCTTCCTCAGTCGAACAAGATGCCAATGCAGGCAGCAGCCCAGTACAAAAAAGCAGCCTGTAGCACTGGGACAAATACACTGAGCCAATGACACGGGGCCAGTGAGCGAGCTCAACAGACCAACACAATCAACATTCAACATTGACAAATGCTTCTTTAGTATAGGGGTAATATGCGCCTGTTTCCATTCTGGTATTACATACCCTAGCTTCAGGGATAAATTAAATTATAAAATAGGTCTCAGAAATGCTGCAATCTGATTGGCTGTTAGGATTCCAACAGCCTTACATTAATCCATGTTATACTGTCATGTACAGCCTGATCACCATGGCACATGGATTCTTCCTGTCAGTATTCCATCCTCTAGCACTGCTGAATGTGTGGGATGATGCATTCTGATTTTTTACAAGCATTCTTAAACTATTTGAGGATGAACTATTTTATTAAAAACCTCCATCTAAATGAGTAAAACTTTCAAAAAGTATACTTTTAACACGGTTCTTTTGGAATCATTTTTTATAATAGCAATAAGGCACTCTCAGGAGTTAGATTAACAGTCAGTTAATCAGCCCCTAGGAGCAATATGCCACTCAGCTGCACCTCGTGCCACATTACACCCCTAGGAGGTGATTAACAGACTGTTAATCTAACCCCCGATCATGCCTTATTGCGTAACAAATCTCTAAGGGAACCAACCAACTCCTCAGCAAGTTATCTCAAAAATCTTGGATAAAAAACATCAGGTCCACCAGATGTATGCATGTCTAATTTTTTTTTTATTATCAATACCTCTTTTTCTGTTATAATGTTATTGTTGCATTTGTTTTCTTCACACTTTTCATCATATATGGATTCATGTGGGACATCTTGTTCTTGAAAAACACATATGAAATTGCTGTTGAATTTATTTGCCATTTGTATTTCATCATATATTATTTATTACCTCCCCATCACACAAGAGTCTAATCTGTTTTTGCCCACCTTTAAGACTCCCCACATAGTTACAAAAAATTGTTTTGCCTTTCGTAAGGGTAGTTAATTTCCTTTCTACCTCTGCTTTAGCTTTCTGAATGTGTTTTTTACATTTTTTAGCCAATTTCTTATAGATATCCCTTCTTTCAGGAGTCTTGTATTTGTATATTTATGGTGTACCTTTTTCTTAATCGGTTTTCTTATTTTATTATTGAACCATTTTGGAATACGTCCATTCAGATCATACTTTTTACTGTAGGTACATATTTTTCTATGCAATCTTGTATTTTTTTTTTTTACTTTCTTTTTATCCCGCCTTGCTGCCCTCTCACCCTACTCTTTCAGACTTGGTCAATCCCCTTGTGGATCCCATCCATGGTTTCTGCCCCTAGTGTGCCCGTCCAACTCCTACCTTCACTCGTCCCCCCTTGGAGTGCCTGCACATTGGAGTCTTGCTCATGGGTAGGACATCCCAGGGGGACCAGTCAAAATCCAGGGTTGAGAGGGTGTTTTTCCCATTTTTCTTTCCCTTGTTGTCCCTCTACCCCTGATAATGTCGGCACGCAGGACTGACGTACAGACAGACGGCATGCTGATGCATGCTGTTGTCAATTGCCCAGATGTCTTCCCCTCCCTGGCCCGGCTCTTGTAGAGCCACCTGTGCCTCAGTGTCTGTGCTTCCACTGGCCCTGGAGTGTTAGGTGCTCGCGGCACCCCAGGATCCCACCCCCGGAGGAGGAGGAGGAGAGCATTCATTGGGATGCTCGATCCTCTTCCTCCCCTCCGATCCCCGGCAACACGAGTCCATTCCCGAACCCGGGTTGCCGGTGTGGTGTGAGGTGTGGCATCCAGCGCTTCAACCCTCAGTGCATTTTGTTTTTAACATACATACTAACGTACTAATTTTTACATTACATTTTTAATTATCTCCCATGTAACAATCAGAAACAGTCCCATCAATTCATCTTTCCAATTCCATTCCTGTAAGTATGTAGTGATTTTAATGTAATCCACATTTTTATAGCTTCTTATTCTGGTAGTGCCCTTTACCTTATTCCAGGTATCATTAATTGAGAAGGTTGTCATGTTATGATTTCTATCTGCAAAGGAGTAACTCACTTTCAAATTACCTATATTTTGATCAAGAGTGCTAAACATTGAATCCAATATGCTTTCCTTCCTAGTGCCCTCACTTACTAACTGTTCAAGATTTTTATGCAGCACAATCTCAATCATTCTGTTTTCAGTTGGATTGGTACCTGTTTGATTTTTCCAGTGTATTTTTGTAAAATAAAAATCTCCCTTCATAATACAACTCCCACTTGTTTCAATATTTTCTATTACATCCAGAAAGCATGAATTTTCAGTACAGTTCAAATTAGGTGAACGGTAACATAAACCTACAGTTAATCTCGCTAGTTTTAATTCAAGCTTTACAAAGACTTGTTCTATATCAATCTACAACTGCCCGACAGGGTCAATTTCATGTGCTTTTAGTGAGGTTGCTATATAACGGGCTACTCCACCACTTCTTTTGTTAGATCTTCCTTTGTGAAAAAGGTCAAAACTCGGAATTTCCTCTGTGCATTCTCCCTTTTTAAATCACACTTCAGACCACACTTCAGTTATTCCACAAAAGCTAATTTTTTTCTTTATGCAATGTAGTTTCATTTCTTCCATTTTATTCTTAAGATTTCTGGCATTGATTAATAGGGCTTTAATTTCTCCTCTTCTATTGTTGGTATAACATGCCCCATTTGTCCTGTTATTTGAAAATGAATTATAAACTACGTTGGCTGAGTCCCCTTCCCACAGGAAATTAGTTTAAATGTTTATCTATATGTTTTTTTTTTTAGCATGTAAGATTTTATTAAGTTTATCAAGTAACATAAGTCATATGAACGGCCTTCATACACCATGTATTCAACATAGTCATATATGCCCAGTACAGACATAGCTATTCTCAGGACATAAAGGATTATCTACAAATGTGTGCTGCAGAGAATATTCTTTAAGCAGGCATATCCTAGAGCAAAATACAAAGTATAAGCTCCTTCAAGCTTCATGAAATGGTTCTCACACAGTAAGGAGACCAGTTGTCGTAATCCTTCTACTTAACCCAGCAAATTGCTCTAGCCTAGTATCAGGGGTTCCAAACACTATCCCCTGCCATCCAATAATATAAACATCTTCAAAGTAGCAGCTACACAATAATGCCCTATATAGACTAAGAAGAATCTGTCCATCAAATTAGCAGACAGAACAGAGAGGGCCATAAGGCTAAGATGAATCTGGTCTATATGTTTTTCAAAAGCAAGTCCTAACTGTCTACCGTCCTTTGTGTTCAAATGTAGACCATCCCCACAGAACACACTGTGATTGTTATAGAAGAGTTCCCAGGATCTAATACATTCAAACCCTGAAATAAACACCATCTGTGAAGTCAATTATTTATCTTAACTGTTTTCCTGTTGACTCTATGTCCCACTCGGGGGTACTGGTAAAATCTTTGATAATATAGGTACCCCATTAGAATCCTTTATACTATTGCGTATTGATTTCAAATCAATGAAAACTTCATCTTCTGCTCTGTGCTTTGTATCATTAGTCCCTGCATGCACTAAGACAACTGGGTTTTCATGCTGTCTTTTGACTATTTTGGGTAATAGGTTTTTAATGTCTGTAAGGGATGCCCCATGCAAAACATTACTAACTATTATATCGTTATCGTTCTCAGTTGCATAAGAATCAGTCTATTTTACAATTGTGTCCCCTATTATGGACACTGGGCATCTGCATGATTTGTCAATAATAGGGGTTTCAGCAATGGTCTCCAAACTGATATCTTCCTGCTCATTTGCACTTGCTGGATTATCATTCTCATTTATATTGTGTGTAGTCAGGGGCCCCAGTATCTTTGTATCATATTCCCCATTTGTTACATCACTGTTATCAACTTTTTCCTGTGTACATGCCCTGAGAGGGGACATATGGTTGGTTTCACCATGAGTTTTAGATAAGTCCTTGTCTGCCATTTTTGCTTACCATATCCAACAATTCCTGCAATTTATTTTCTAAATTTTCTATCAAATCTAGTAAAGGTGTAAATCTATTAGTTGTTGGACTAGTAAATTCCATTGCCCTTCTTCCCTTCTTATTCTTGTTTGTAACATACTGACTGCAACCTTTCTTCCATACTACCCCTGGTTCTCTTACCAACACCTTCCTTGTTTAAGGCAAAATCAGCATTTTCTATTTGTTCAGAATTATCCCAGTATTCTTTTACCATTTGATTTTTAACACATTTCAACTTCATTTCCACAACTATAAGTTTTATTTTTAGAACCCTTAATTTTTGGCATTATCTGCATGTGTATTCAGAAAAATCTGAAAATTCCTCTAAACTAAATTTGGAACATTCCTTACACTTTATACCAATTTCCCCATTACTGAGTGTGACTATATTGTGATCCATTCTTGCTTGTTCAATTACTCACAGAGTTTTGTATGCTGGTATATTTCCAAACAACCAGGTACTAAGTAAGACTCAAGTTATTTGTCCCCTTTTTCTTCCTAATGGGATGGCTCTAGTCCCTAATGCAATTCTATATAACTAAATCAGAACTACAGTGCACTCACTTATAATGTACAATGTTATGATGGATATTCTGTTATATGAGGATGGATTTGATAGTTGTTTAGAAATCAGTGTTTGTCCACCAGACAAACACTGATTTCAAAACCAAATATATCAAATCCAATGCATTTTCCTCTTGTTATAATGGACAGAAACATTGCTCATAATGGACACTTTGAAGCTTTTATAAGTATTTCTACAGCATTTTTTTGGGGGGGAGGTGCAGAGTTGATGATGAGATTTGGCAAATGTAGAATTTAGATGGAGGAGCTACAGAGACTAAATTTGTTACAAAATAATTCTCCACAAGTAGCATAGGGTTGTATTAGTTGATTACACTAAAAAGGAAGTGACTTTATAGTTTAATAAAACCCTTTATTTATTTTGCATTTATTTATTTAATAGCATGCAGAATTGCAACCCTTTGAGTCATAGACTCCTTTACAAAGGCTCCACGTCAAACAACAACAAAGGATGGAATTATGCATACAATATTATAAATACAGTGATACTATTTATTTGAAAAAAATCACAAGCATGCCCTTTCCCTTGGAGTGCTAAATACTTCCCATATTGCTATTACTTTTGCTTACTGATAGAGAAACAGACCCTTCTCCACTTAATTTACTTTGCCTTGTGATAAGTAAACATTAAGTCTCCTGGCCCCTTTCCCTTCTTCCCCAACTGACACCAACAGTCGCTGCTGACCTCTGCAGGCATCACCTCCACTTTGCGCTTGCCTCCACTCGCTGGATCCAAGCTATATGGAGCACCTGTAAGTGATGTCACCTGGTCTTCATGGCAATATCTCTCTGAGCCTGAGCAGATGGGAGACTTTGATAGTAACCTTCCATTAAAAAGACAGGTTATATATCAAATGGCAGTACAAAAAGGCTTCTCCAAACCATCACAAGTTGTGACAGTCCAGTACCCAAAACCCTCGAGGGACAGGGTCACAGGAATGCCATTTCCTAGAACACACACACACATACACACACACACACACAATTAAAAGCAATAAAAAGCTGCCTTCCCCTGCAGCCACAGAACTATGCTAACTGGAAGCTCATAGTCCAAGTCACAATTCCTTCTTCATGCTCACTAGAGCTGAGCTATATCTAGCACCTGTGAGTAATGTCACCTGGTCACTATGGCAACGTCTCTCCATGCTTGAGCAGATGGCTATATAATAGGTATACTTGGGTGTGTTTCTTAATGCATAAGATCATTATCTCATACTGTTTGGGCTACAGGACAGTTAAGCAATGCTGAGCAGTTTTGTCAGTCTGAATAGCATGAGATAATGTCCTTATGTACTAAGAAACATAAACAATTATACATATGAACACATTATGAAGAAGTTGAAGATTTTCTGTCAAGATAAAATTGTCAGTGTAGCTGTTTAAAAAGCACTGTTATGTGTTTATAGCCCCCATAATACTGAGAGGTGACACAGTCTGGATATCGCTCAGAATGTCGTTATGGCAGTTGGCAGTGGCTGATAAAACTAAGTTCCCCTCTAAGTTTATTTCAGGAAGAAAAAAAACATTATTGAGGTCTTTCTTTTTTATTTTCTTAAGTATCTCAGAAACATACCAACGTTTGTGAGAGGCAAGCAAGTGCAGAGCAAGGCAACAAGCAGTGAAAGGCAGTTGACAGCAGCACATAGCAGAATGGGAAGAGTTAAGCACGGCACGTGAGGCAGCATCTGCACTCATGATAAGAGGTATGATGGTTCTCCACCCTGATTGGTTGAAAATCTGAGACAGCTTTATAATTAGTGTCTCAATGGGATTAACAGGGTAGATTGTTAACTATTGTTGAAGTACAATGAAGTGACCTGCACAAAGGGACATGGATACAAATCGGTCAGCAGTATGTTCAAGAGAGATGTCCATAAGTATTTCTTTATAGAAAGGGTGGTGGCTAAGTGGAATAGCTTGTTGAGGCAAAGACACATTTCCCTTAGTATGCAGTATTAATTTTATTGTTAAAAGTATATATGGCTATTATATAGCTGGACATGCAAATAAATAATATACAAATCTTTTATTTATAAAAAATTAAATACATTTACATAAAAGACAGTAATTAAAAACACAAATGCAGCATACAATAAAATCTTTAGATCACAAGTTTTCTAGGATGAATCTTATACATATTTTGACTTTATTATGCTCAGAAAACAGTCAAGTTTATAATCTATTACTCAAGCACATAGTATTGGGATATGCATGTCATTGTATTAACTATTTTCTTGTATGATATTGTCTAGCCTGTATATGTAGCAGATCTTAAAGCAAAACTTGCAACCAAATATAAAGGTGAAACATAGTTGACAGCAGATAAGGGCCACAAACCCCATTCAGTCTTTCCATTTTTTCTACCTTATGAATGTGCCATAGGCCTTTACTCTGTCAATGGCCTATTTATTCATACTCATCTGTATTGCTCCCTTATGCCTATCCAATGCTTATCCCATGCCTGTCTGAAGCCCTGCACTGTATTCATATCCACCACTTCCTGAGGTAGGCCGTTCCATGCATCCACCACCCTTTCTGTGAAAAAGAACTTCCTCACATTACCCCTTAATTGGCCTCCCTCTAATCTCATGCTGTGTCCTCTTGTCCTGCTATTTTTCTTATATTTAAACATGTTAGACTCTTTCACCTTGTTAATGCCCTTAAGATATTTGAATGTTTTGATCATATCACCTCTATCCCTCCTTAGCTCTAGGGTATACATATTGAGCTCCATTAATCTGTCCTCATATGTTTTCTGATGCAGTCCCTGCACCATTTTGGTTGCCCTTCTCTGGACTGCCTCCATTTTGTTAATGTCTTTGTTCAGGTGTGGCCTCCAGTACTGCACACAGTACTCCAGATGGGGCCTAACCAGTGTCTTGTAAAGAGGGATAATTACCTCCCTCTTATGACTTGTGATACCCCTACTGTTACACTCCGGCATCCCCCTAGCCTTACCTACTGCTTTAGTTGTCTGCTTGGATGATTTCAGGTAATCTGTGCCCAAGTCTCTTTCTTTCCTTGTGATTGCCAGAGACTCCCCTCCCAACCTATATTGAGCTTCAGGGTTTCTCTTCCCTATGTGCCTGATCTTGTACTTCTTTGCGTTAACCCCCAGTTGCCACTCTTCAGACTATTTTGCCAGTTTTTCCAGATCCCTTCTAATTCTTTCCACCCTATCTGGATCATCTACTCTGTTGCAGATCTTGATGTCATCTGCAAACAGGCAAACTGTACCCTCCAGTCCATCTGTAATGTCACTGATGAAGATATCGAGGAGGACTGGTCCCAGGACTGATCCCTGAGGTACCCCACTTGCACCTCTTCTGACTGTATGCTGTTTACCACCACTCTCTGTTTTCTGCCTACCAACCAGTTTGCCACCCAGTTGACCAATGTCTGATACACCTTGAGCCTACCTAATTTATTAATCAGTCTTCTATGTGAAACAGCATCGAAAGCTTTGCTGAAGGCAAGTTAGGTGACATCAACTGCACCCCCTTGGTCCACCACTCTGGTTACCCATTCAAAGAAATCTATGAGATTAGTTTGACAGGACCTTCCTGTTGTAAACTCATGCTGTCTTGGTTCCTGTGCTCCTGTGGATTCCAGGTGTTGCACTATCATTTCCTTAAGGAGTGCCTCCATAATCTTGCCCACTTCTGAGGAATGACTGACTGGTCTGTAGCTCCCTGCCTCCTCCCTGCTGCCTCTCTTGTGGAGCAGGATCACATGAACCCTTCTCCAGTTTTCTGGGACCTCTCCTGTGCTCAGAGACTCACTACATAGTTCTGTTAATGGCTCTGCAAGTTACATCCTTAGCTCCTTTAGTACCCTGGGATGTATGCCATCAGGTCTCATTGCCTTGTCCACCTTGAGCTTAGCGAGCTCATGTAGGACACTTTCTTTTGTGAAGGGACCTGTACACACCTCTCTCCCTCCGTGTCCATGGTGCTGAGCTGTGGGCCCTGCCTTACCTTCTCCTCAGTATATACTGAGCAGAAGTATCTAATTAGGAAAGATGTTTTTCCTTGGTCCTCCTCCACACACTCCCCCTTATCCCCTTTGATCTTAGCAATACCCCCTCTGGACAGCCTCTGTTCACTAAAGTATCTATAGAAAATCTTGTCCCCTTCTTTTTTTTTTTTTACTTATCTTTTTCCCTCCAATCATGGCCCCATGGAGCATCTCTCGGGCAGCCTGATCCTTGTCCTGCCAAGCCTGAAGCCTCTCCAAACTGTACCTTCCTCTCTCCTCCACACCCCATGGCCAGATCCCCCAGTTTAACCCACCTGGGATGGGTCACCTCTCTTCTTGGGCGTGCTTACTAGTCAGACTCCTGTCGCAGGGCTGGGCCCTCTGGAGGAGGACCTGAAGGTCAATCAGAGCAGGCCCGGCAAGGGGCAAGGGGGACAGGTGCCATCACCTCTCCCTGGTGCCATTGTTTTCCCTTGTTCTGTGTAGAACCTCCCCCCCTTCCTGTGTGATGCACATTGATGCAACTGGCACACAGCATCCCTGCCGGCGTTGACCACGCTGGAATACGTGTGAGTTTTGGGTGGCTGCAGTGCTCCTGGTCTCCACCAGAGGACACTAGTGCACTGAGACATCCCTTCCCCCTGTTCCCAGGGAGGCGAGCACCACAGGGGCACTCATCCTCAACCCTCCCCAGCCAGCCCCTCGCAGCCCGAGCTCGCTCCCAAACCCGCGTCGCTGGCGTTGCATGAGGTGTGATGTCCAGCGCCTCAATCCTCAGCACCACCGGGCCAGTTTGTCCCCTTCTTTTACTGTTTGTGCTAGTGTTTCCTCAGTTTGGGCCTTTGTCTGCCTTACTGCCGTCCCTGTTTCCCTTAGGAAAGTTTGGTATGCCTCACTTTCTTGGTCCCACTGCATTCCCTTATATTTTCTGGTGGCCAACCTTTTGGCTCTTACCTTTTCTGCTACTGTTTTTGAGAACCAAAGTGGTTTCTTCCTTCTTTTGCTCTTGCTTTTCTCCCTAACACAATGGGATGTTGTTTTAAGTATTGCATCCTTAATGTTTGCCTTCTTTGCCTGTACACCCTCACCCGTATTTCTTCTTGCCAGGGCTAGCTTAACTCTGTTGGCCATCTTATCAAAGTCAGCTCCTCCAAAGTCCTATATTTTTGCCTTGGAATGGGATGATTTTGTTCTAGTAGCCAAATTCAACCACACCATAAGATGATCATTGGCCCCCAGGTGACCTTCAACCTGGAGATCTGTGATCCTTTCCCTGATAGTCAGTACTAGATCCAGGATAGCCCTGTCTCTTTTGGGTTATTGTGCCAATTGTTTGAAGCCCTCCACCTGCAGGGAATCCATGATGTGTCTAGTTCTGGCAGATGTTCCAGCTGGTATTGACCAATCTGTATCTGGCATGTTGAAGTCTCCCATTAGTAGAACCTCCCCTTTAGCTGTCATGTTTTTTATATTTTATGTCAGTTCTGTGTCTATGTCCTCCCCCTGGTCTGGAGGCCTGTAGACAACCCCAGTTTGTATGGCTGTCCCATTTCCTGTTTCCAAGGTGACCCACAGTTCTTCTGACTCCTTATGTGTATTTTGAATTTCTGTAGCTTTGATATTTTCATTGACATAAAGGGCCACTCCACCCCCTCTTTTTTTACCTTGGTCTCTTCTGAACAGTGCATAGCTGGGTACAGTAGTAGTGTGGTTACTAGTGAACACTGCTGCTAGAACACAGGTACTAGTGTGACACATGATGTAACTTAGAAATGATAAAATAATTACAGGAACAAAAAAGTGGGCAAAAACAAGAAAATTACAGATTTTGTGATTACACAGTGGAAAGCGTTGAATAGGGATGCATGAAGGACTACCTTCACAGAGGAAACAGGAACATCCTTTCCTAAACTAGTAGGTAATCATATATAAATGTCTGAAGAAAACTCACAATTATACAATGCACAAGCTCAGTTAATAAAACAGTGAAATCAAACAGTGAAATCAACAGAAGTATATAGTTAAAAGGAAAGAAAGAAAAAAATATAAAAACTCTTGTTTGTTTCACTGTTGCTTAAATGCTCCAATGGATAAGGAATTTTCTTTATATCAATGTCCCAAGAGTAATTAGCATGGATACTACTGTATATCAATTCACAATCAAGAGAAGTCTGTTTAAATAGACACTTTGGGCCAGATATTCAAAAGGGTTGCGCCATGCGCAATAGGGTTGCTCTAGCGCAAGTCCGAAAATGCGCCATTCTGCAATATTCAGCGGGAGGCAGTTGCGCCACCGAAAACATGCTGAGCAACAGCGCAATGCAAATGAAGGCATGCACAACCAAAGGGGTGGAACTATGCATAAAGAGCGCAATGCGATATTGAAAGGCTTGCGCAATGCGCAACAGCGGATCAGCCGGAAGGTGCGCCACGGCGGAAATGAGCCAAAATAAAAACGCTCAAGGAAGAGGCGCAAGAACGCTACAGGGAAGCCACATGAGGCAGGGAGAGAGACAAGGCAAGAGGGACAAAGAGGGAAGGCCACGGAGATCTGAGGACAAAACAGGGGCAAGGGAAGGTGTGTGGGGCCACAGACTGCAGAGGCCAGTAGGTGTACCTGGTGCAGTGGAGGTAGCAGTCAGGACAGCGGGGGTAACAGAGCAACAACAGCCAGGGGGGGAGCACAAGCCAGAGACATGGACAGTGCCAGCTTCCACATGGAAGCTGTAATGAGGGGGGTGATAAGGCATGCTGCAGGGGGGCGTGGCCGTTTAAGGGCCCGTCGGCTGTACTACCCCAACAGGCAGTACCGTGCCCGCATCAGCTTTGAGCTGTACATGGATGTTGAGATTGTGGGCCGGTACCACCTGAGCAGGGCAATACTGAGGTGGCTCTGTGAGCTGTGCAGTGATGTGATGCAGGCATCCTCACGACGGAGTCACGCTCTGTCAGTGGAGACAAAGGTAACAGCCTGCATGTGCCTGCTCACCACGGGTACCTTCCAGAGGCCAACAGGGGACACCACAGGCATAACACAGTCAGCCACGTCATGCATCCTCACCCAATTCCTCAGTGCACTGCTGCCACATGCTGTGGAGTTCATCAATTTCCCCAGCAACGCGGCAGAGCATACAGCAAACATGCAGAAGTTCCACAGGGTAGCACGTATGCCTGGCTAGGGGCAATAGACTGCACCCATGTGGCTATTCGCATGCCACCTGGCCCCGATGGGGACGCATACCGAAACCGGAAGGGGTTCACCAGTGTCAACTGCCAGGTGGTGTGTAATGCCACTGGGCGCATCATCAATGTCTGTGTCACACACCCTGACGGAGCACATGATGCCTTCATATGGTACCAATCTGCACTGTGCCATCGATTCAAGAGTGGGGACATCCCCACAAGACATCTAGTGGGTGAGTATGCATGTAGGAGTTGCAAAGTTGGGGCAAGGGTGGTAAAGGCACAGGTGCCATGGTAGTGGCACACAGGGCTATGGGCAATATGGACCTGAAAATGATATTTAACTACACTATCTCCACACAGGTGACAGCGGATAACCACTCCGTCCCTGGCTGCTCACACCCTACCGGCGCCCCACGACCCCATCGCAGCAATGCTACAATGAGGCACATGCCGCCACACTCAACATCATCGAGCGGGTGTTTGGGATGCTTAAGGCATGCTTCCGATGCCTAGACACCTCTGGCAGTGCCCTACAGTACAGCCCCTCAAAGGCCTGTGGGATATTCCTGGCCTGTTGTATCCTGCACAACATGGCCAAAGACTGTGGGATAGCTGTACAGGTTGAGGAGGGGGACAGTGATGGGGACGCCGGTGACGCCGGTGATGATGGGGATGAGCAACCCCCCCATGGATGGCGGGAGCCCCGACTGATCCGGCAGTCCCAGCTACACCGGAACACCATCATGGAGGAGCATTTCGCATGACACAGGTAAGTCATGGGGCCATGTGCAACCAACACTGTCTAGGCGCAACCCACAGGCACACAGGGTAACACACCAGGGGTGCATGACGGCAAGGGGAGTGGAAGGGTCCAGGCCCACAAACACACCATCAGGGAGGGGTGAATAGGTACATGCTATATGGACACACACACACACACACACACCAGGCACAAATCGTACATGGGCAGGTGCACAGCAGAGTAGGAACAGACATGTTAAACACACAGATCCACGGACCACCCCCACCACCTGTACTGTCCAAGTATGTGTGTCAGATGCTGGGCACCCTTGCACCTTGGTGTACAGTACAATGCAGGCATCATCATCATGCACATGCACCTGTGGACAGCAGTCGGGTGGGTGGGCAGGTGGTCCGTGTGTCAGCGTGTTGGGAAGGGCACCCACCAGTGCACTGCCCACCACGACACACATTGCACACAGGGCAGCACCAGACAGGGCCCGCACTGGGAGACAGGTCAGTCAGGTGGCACTGTGCCATGGCCACCTCGGATGCATGGGTGGCCCCACTGTGACCCAGCAGCACTGGCAGGCTGAGAAAGGGCCACATGGGGTGGCACTGATCTACCACCAGGGGTCCCACTGCATGAGCACGACCTTGTCCGCACAGGGGTCTGCAGCATGCCGAACATACCTGCACCAGGGATGCTCGGGATGCCCACAGCAGAACCCGGCGTTGACAGGCTGGGTGTTGCACGATGCCAGGAATGGGGAGTGGAGAGCATACTGCGTGGGGTGTGAGGTACAGAGGCACCTGACTGAGTGCCCACTGCGGCCACGACAGCGACCAATGCCTGGGTCTGCCTTTCAATGGCAACGGTCACATCCATCCGCATCTGGACCATCTCTGCATGGATCATTGCATTGTCCCTGCTGTGCAACTCCACAGCCACACACAGTGCCTCCACGGACGTTGCAACCCGCATCTGCTGCTGTACTGATGCCCGCAGCAGGTGGGTGTGCTCATCTAACGGGTAGTCTGCCACTTCGGCAACCTGTCCCCCAGGGTATGGAAGGGCCTGATGCTCAACATCCCTTGAGCGTGGGTGCTGTTCACCAGGACCAGGTATGGGCAAGTCAACAGGCAGTGTGCATTTGCCACCACTGAACCCTGTACCCCCAGACCCAGTGGGTGACTGCTGCTGCTGCCCCTCCAACTGCTGTGCCCCAGGGACCAGTCGTTCCACTGCTGTGTCTGCAACAGTGCCAGAGATCTGCACAGCCACTGGTGCTGCCCCACCAGTGCCACCAGACACTGCCTGGGACTGTGCTGATGTGCTGGCACACACATTGGAACCAGCTAGGTCCAGGGACACGTGCTGTCCTGCTGTGTGTCCGCAATGAGACACACACGTGTCACTGCCCATTGCGGTCCTTGCATCATCAATGGTGCAGGTTTGTGCAACAGCCACAGTCACAGCGTGCTGGCACGCTTGCATGCCAGACTGCTGTGACACAGGATGGGCACCCCCACACCTGACTCACCGACATCGGAGATGGCAGCCAGGCATGCACACTGGTGCAATGCATGCTGGCTGGCAGCAGAGGTGGATGGACCCTCCTCCAACTCTTGCTGGATGTCCACACTGCATGGTCCCACCACCACTGTCCCCTGCAGATGCACAGGATCTGTAACAGAAAGTGAGAACATGTTAGTGCATGGGATCAACCTTCCCCCCCACCACTATGTCATACCGTGCAGTGATGGGCTTCCACCTGTCTGGAAGCCACCTCCTGGAACACCCTCGATTGCACTGCACTGCATGGATGCAGCCAGACGGTCCTCCACCACGGTCAGCTGTGCCACCTCTGGCTGGCCCCCGCCTGTGGCAGTGCGTGCCTCCCTGAGGGCTGCCACCTTCTCTTTCACCCATCTCCTGTCGGTCCCAATCTTTTCTTACATTCCTGCACAGAGCGCTGGTGGCTTCTGTGCAGGTTTACTGTGCAAGCTACCCCCTCCCATGCAGCAGCACAGGCCTGAGGGGTGCCCTGCCATCCACTAAGTAGTGGCTCCTCATCCAGGTAGGCCTGGAAGAGTGCCTCTGTCTCGGACTTCGTGGAGTTGGGCCTCCTCCTTCGCCCACCATCATCCTCCTCACCCAGTCCTTGCTCGGCCATGTCGGTCTGAATGGGTGGAAGTGGACACCTGTCACTGTGCAGTATACAGCATTATCCCATGACCATTGCCCAGAACATCACACAGCATGCAACTCACCTCTCACCTGCAGTAACCGACTCTGGCCACCGAGATCACTGTCGCACATTTATGGCTCAATGCATGCAAATTAGTAGTGGAGCAACTTAAATGCAAATCGTATCAATGCACCTTTGAATGGCTGATCAGATGATTTGCATATGTCGGCTGAATATCGCGCTGTTGCGCTTTGCGCAATACGGTTGTGCCTGCTGAGCCAATGGCGCAGTTCTGTGACTGCATAGTACACCGCATTGCACATGCCCACGTAGCTGATGCAGGCGTCTGCTGCACTGAAGACGTGCTGTGTACAATCAGCAATACAGGACACGGCCACTATTGTGCCAGTGGCGCCACAGCGCTGGGCACCACATAGCGCTATGGCACACCTGTGCAATAGTACACTGTGGCACTGGCACGCAGGTGACCGATCGCGCTGGACGTGTAGACATCCGATGGCGCTGTGCGTGGCCTTGCACCACAGACCCATGACCTTGTGCATGACCTTTGCCCCCTGGCGCTGTACGTCTGGCATGTCTATGGCTCTATCGCGCTGTTCGGTAACAGCGCGATGTGGACCGACGGCGCTATACAAACAGTGCGATAGGGACTGATGGAGTTGTATTGCGCAACATTTCCACGTGGGGTTACCATGCTGCAGAGCGCCATATTGCCTACTATACAACTGCAGTGATGGCACGCAGGAGAGCTCCACAGTGGAGTGCGGTGGAGTTGGCAAACCTGGTGGCTGTGGTGGAGCCACACCATGGGTCACTGTTTGGGGGAGAACCCCTGCACATGGCCCGCACCCATGTGTGGCAGCAGGTGGCGACAAATCTGGAGCAGGCCACTGGGCGGCGGAGGACTCCAGAGCAGTGCAGGCACCGGTATGGTGACCTCCGCAGAGGGAGCGGGAACTGCTGGAGTGCCTCAGGTCACATGCCAGGAGGGGCATTGTGCCTAGGCCAGGTGGGTGTGCTGTCTATGCACCTGTATTGTCCGCATGGGTGACACTGTGTAATGTTACCTGTGCATGGGGGTGGGTTGGGCTATGGTTTGCTGTGAAGGTGTTTGCAGGTGAAACATAGAAACATAGAAACATAGAAGTTGATTGCAGATAAGGACTGCAAGGCCCATCCAGTCTGCTCATTTCTTTTTCTACCTTATAAATGTGCCATTGGCCTTTGCTCTGTCAGTGGCCTATCTATTCATAGTCATTTGTATTGCTCCCTTATGCCTATCCCATGCCTGTTTGAAGCCCTGCACTGTATTCATAGCCACCACTTCTTGTGGTAAGCCATTCCATGCATCCACCACCCTTTCTGTGAAAAGAATTCCTCACATTCCCCTTAATCGGCCTCCCTCTAATATCATGCTGTGTCCTCTTGTCCTGCTATTTTCTTATATTTAAACATGTTAGACTCTTTCACCTTGTTTATGCCCTTAAGGTGTTTGAATGCCTCGATCATATCACCTCTCTCCCTCCTTTGCTCAAGGGTATACATATTGAGCTCCGTTAATCTGTCCTCATATGTCTTCTTATGCAGTCCCTGCACCATTTGGTTGCCCTTCTCTGGACTGCCTCAATTTGGTTAATGTCCTTGTGAAGGTGTGGCCTCCAATACTGCATGCAGTACTCCAGATGGGGCCTAACCAGTGTCTTGTAAAGAGGGATTATTACCTCCCTCTTATGACTTGTGATACCCCTATTAATACACCCTAACACCCCCTAGCCTTACCTACTGCTTTAGAGGTCTGCTTGGATGATTTCAGGTCATCAGTGATGATGATGCCCAAGTCTCTTTCTTCCTTTGTGACTGCTAGCAACTCCTCCCAGCCTGTAGGTGGCTTCAGGTTTCTCTTCCCTAAGTGCATGATTTTGCACTTCTTTGCATTAAATCCCAGTTGCCACTCTTCTGACCATTCTGCTAGTTTATCCAGATCTCTTCTCATTCTGCCCACCCCATCTGGATCATCTACTCTGTTGCAGATCTTGGTGTCATCTGCAAACAGACAAGCCTTACCCTCTAGTCCATCTGCAAGGTCACTAATGACTAACTAAGGTGTGTGCTGTATGGGTCTGGTTGTGTGGGCAGGCACACTCAATGGGGCAAGGGGCTATCTGCTTTGGGATCTCACTGATGTGTTTCTCTTCATTTGTCTCCCACAGGCGTGGAGAAGCGGAGGTGGGCCCGGGCTGAGTCACGGAATGGTGGTGCAGGGGTGGCTGGCAGAGGTGGCATAGGTGGTGGGCCACAGCAGCAGCATCAGCAGCAGCAGCAGCAGCAGTGGCTTGATGAGGGTGAGTGTCATTACATCATGGATGCTATTGCATGCTGGGGGGGGCACGGCCACCATCCATGGACAACACTACCATGCACGCAACATGTGACAGTCATCACTGTCCAGTGGCATTGCATGTCTGTGTGTGCGTCACTGGTGGTCCATGCATGCACTGGGCACATGGCTGTGGCACTAGCATCCCACCACGTAGCCACATCACTGGACAGCCTTGGTTGTGCTGTGATGGACATGGGCGGTGTGTGTGTGCAGTGGTACACATGGCTGTTGCTGCCTGGTTGGGCATATCTTGTGCACGGTCACTGTGGGTGGGTGCAGTCCATCACAGGAGCGGGGCACTTGGCTGTATGCCATGCATGATGGGTGGGATTCAGGGATGTGGACAGTCACAGCCATTGACTCCGATCCCTTGTCCTAGGTATCCAGATCCCGCGATGAATGGAGTGCACACTGCAGCGGCTGACACAGGTGGCCATTGACTCTCTCGCCATCCTATTGGATCTTCAGCGGCATGGAGTGCGGCGCAGGAGGAGGCCCCGGGCCCAGCACCAGGTGGCAGGAGGGCAGGCTGGCAGGCAGTAGCTGCCCATCACCTCATCCCACCTTCCCTCTCCCGGTTGTTCACCCCTGCCCCTTACCCACCCCTACCATATACCCATACCCCCACCCCTGCTTTGTATATATATGTACATAGTTGTATTTGTTGTTCTTCCTATTCTTGTTTATTACATTTATATATTTTGATATGAATACTGTGGTGGTCTCTGATTTGCAGCTGGCTATAGGTGCTCAGTTGCAGTGGTGTGCATGGCATCTGGGGTGGCATGGTCATGGGTATGTGTGTGCGTTTGTGTGGGGTGGTGTCTCTGGTGTGGGTGTGGCTTTCAGTCAGTATTGCAGTGTGCTGCCACCCACTGCTGGGTGCTCATGGTGGGTTTGGCTTGTATAGTTCTGTGGTACATGAAGTTGCAGTGTGCCGGTGGGAGGCGTGGGAATTCCTGCAGTGCTGGTCACTGCTCATGGGTGGTGTCTTGGGGTCACAGTTCAGGGTGTGCTGTGCGCAAGGGGGGGCTGCTGTACACTGGGGTGGTCTGCCCCCTTTGTGTGGCAGTCTCAGCTTACCAGTGGGTGTGCTGCAGTAACACAGCTGGGATGTGCTTTGTTTGCTTGTCCCCATGGTCTGGTGGCTATTCCGTCCCTCCTCCAGTTATGCTGTGCTTGGGATGTGGGGGTACATTGTTGGTTCTGCAGTGTGTCCCTGTGCCCATCTGTGGCATGGGTGGTGGGCCCCTGCCTACCTCCCTGGTTGTGCAGTTCCATTGCTTTGCTACTGGGGGTCTCTCTGCTTGCGCTATGGCACCTGTGGACTGCTCAACTGGGCTGCCTTTGTTGCGCTATGGCGTATTGTCTCTGCTCAGCTTCCCCTTCCAGGTTGCACTATAGCGCAGGTTGTGCAATATTCAGACGTTGGCTGATTACGCAATTTGGCTTGCTCCATGTTTGAATATCGCGTGTATTGTGCATGTGCGCAATTGACTTGTGCTTGCTCCTGCTGTTGCGCACTTTTTGGGCGCAGTTTGAATATCTGACCCTATATATGTAACATTCTTTTTTGTAGAAAAAGATTAAATTCTTTCTGCAGAACGGGTAAATGCAGCACATTTTGAATAGAAAACAGTTTTTACCAGTTCATAGTTTCTTCTTGCTGTACTGCCTGTATTAGTCCAAATTCCATTTTCTGAATGGTGCAGATTAATGAAAGAACCGGAAATGCATTCCTCCAGGATTCCTCCAAATTGAAACAAGAAAGCTGAGATTTCCCCACTAGAAACAAAATATGGTCAGAACCATTATGGCTACTAGTGCATTAACTTAATAAAGGCATTTCATGGGCTAAAATGTAAAAATTAATTGCCATAGTCAGATCCATGTGTAAATTGAATTTTTGGTATAGTTTATCTGGTTGATCCTATGTTTTCAATGTGGTTACAATGTTAGTGGCAAGTGCATTTTGTACTATATGGGGAAGGAGAGGGAGCTCCACACCAAGGCCTTCAAGTAATGGTAGAAGGAATTGCGTAGAGGGGAGAGGTATGGCTACATTGAACAGAGGAATGCCATTGGGTGGAAATGGAGCTCTGGAGAGCAGGTAAGTGTTCAGAGGACTGCATTTTTGTTGATATTGCTTCTATTTTTGTGCTGCTAAACAAAATGAATTAACTTTGTGGGAGATATTGGGAACTGGAAGGTGGGATGCAAATGCCAGAGGAAGGGCAGAGGGTGGGATTGAACTGGAACAGCTAGTGCCATTGGTGGGGCAGAAGGGCCATGTGCCTACAGACAGCCAATAGGATGCCTGAAGCCCCTGTAGTTTTTTACAGTAGTTAGTTAGGGGTAGTTAGTTAGGGAGGCCCCCACTATAACTGACTTTAAGGTTCGCCTGAAGACCTTCTTGTTTTCACAAGCTTTTGGGGTTTAATTTTGATTATTTATATTTATTATTATTATTTTCTATAGTTATGTGGTATGAAATGCTGTATAGTTTTGTGTGGCGCCCAGAGCCTTTGGGATTGGGCGCCTTTTTAAATAAATTTGACTTGACTTGACTTTTAGACCCTGCAAGCTGTAGTCTGCTCTCAGTTAAATGGAGGAACACCACTGGGCAGGAACAGAGCTTTGGAGAGCAGATAAGGGTTTTCGGGATGGTATTTTGGTTGATATTGCTTCTATTTTTGTGCTGCTAAACAAAATGAATTAACTTTGTGAGGGATATTGGGAACTGGGAGGTGGGAGGTAAACTCCAGAGGGCTGAGGGTGGGATTGAACCAGAGCAGCCAGTACCATTGGTAGGGCAGCAGGGCCATGTGGCTGCAGACAGCTAATCAGGTTCCTGAAGCCCCTATAAATTACACAGAGGGACAATCGAGCCCTCACATGAGTGACCCTGAAGCATGAGTGCCATGAAGGAGGAGTGCGGCATCTAGTGAAGAGGCATCTGGGGCATTGACAGGGCATCTGCAGGAAGACCACAGGCCACAGGCCATGCTGGACATGACAAGGAAGGTGAGTGCTTTGGAGGGTTGGTGAAGAGGAGTATAGGAATATCACATATAGAGTCAGCAATAAAAAGTCACTAACAGAGTAAGGGGGCAGCAAAAGATCCCTACCTGAGACCAGCCTTGTGTGTTTGCTAACCAGCAGGTGGGAGGAGTGGCAGCTAAATCCTATATAGGATCAACCCAGTCTGTAATAATCAGAAGGAGAACAGGAAGCAGTTAGGGGCAGGTGTGCTTGCTAACCATCAAGTAGGTGGGTAGCAGCTAAATCTTATCTAGGGTCAACCTAGTTTGTAATAAGCAGGAAAAAAAACAGTAAGTAGGCAGGGGAGGGCCAAGAACAACAAAGAATAGGGATAGCAGCAAAACCTGAAGGAAAGCCTACCTTCCACAAGTCAGCAGGGAAAGGGAATTGAAGCAGAACCCTATCTAGGGTCAACCTATGCTGTAATAACCTGCAGAAGAACAGGTAGCAGGTGGTAGAGGGTGAATCAGGGAGCTATTAGGAAAAGCAAGGAACAGCCTTAACTGGAAGTCAGCCTATGCTGTACTAACCTGCAGGAGAACAGGTAGCAGGTGGGGAAGGGTGCATCAGGAGGACATTAGGAAAAGCAGGGAACACCCTTAACTGGAGGTGCATAGGACAAGATTCTGGAAGTGAGAGAGAACAGGGCCAAGAGAATGTGTGGGGACTAGATGAATGCACAGGCAACAAGATAGGACAAGGAGAGTAGTGTGCTGCAATAATTGTGGGACACCAACTACCTAGTGGGGGAAGAGGTGTAAGTAGCAAAAAGCTGGTTCAGGGAGTGAGGGAGGACCTGCAGGAAAGTGGCAAGAATACTGGTGTTCTCATAGGTGATCCTAGTGCCAAGAGCTAGCACAGTAAGGAAAACTAGGACAGAGAAATTCAACACATGGCTGAAGGATTCATGGAAGGAGGAGGGGTTTGACGGCATAGGATTCTGGGAGAGACCTGGCCAAATAAATCTCTCTATACACCTGACAGATTATGCCTCATCAGGGAGGACTCACGGGTACTCAGGGACAAACTGGGCGATGACAATACTCATAAGTTCAATTTAAGCTACTGAAGGGTGGACAGTTGTTCCTAAGGACACAAAGACCTAGGAGGTGGACAATGAATGAACCTCCCCACATAATGTCAGAGGGGACTGGAGGGGGAAGGGGGAGGAGGGCAGTTTTGAAATGGGGAAGGGGAAGCATATGAAGACAAAGAAGAAGTAGAAAGCAGAGGAAGAGATGGGGGCTCGGACTCAAAGTTGAAGGTGGTGTTCCTGAATGCATGTAGTCTTGGAAACAAGATGGATGACATGCAAGTTCTGCTTGCAGAGGTGAGAATGAACATTGCAGCAATAAGTGAGACTAGGGACACACCTAGCCATGACTGGGACCACTCAACTCTGGAATATAAACTTAGAAGGAAGGACAGAGCAGTAGGCAAACAGGAAGGGGTGGCAGTATTCATTAGGGAGGGTATAACAAGTACAAGGGAGGAGTCAGAAGAGGGAAGGATGGAAGCAATGTGGGTCCAGTTACAGACTGTAGAATGAGAAAGGTGAGTTTGAGGGTGGTTTACAGACCACCCAATCAGGATGAAGAAATGGGCAAGGGCCTGAGTTCACAATTTCTGAAGGCTGCAGAGAAGGGGGGAAGTGATAATAGTGGGGGAGTTCATCCTGCCCAAGGTGGACTGGAGTGTACTGACCACGACATGTGCCAGGAGTCAGAGAAATCTGAAAGCAGTTCAGAATGGGTTCCTGATTTAAGGTGTCACTGACTCCCCCCCCCCCCAGAAGATGCAATCCTTGACCTTTTGCTCACAAATGGAGAGCATGTACAGGATACAAAAGTAAAGGAGCCACTGGATGTAAGTGATCATCATTCATTGTGATTCTGACTGGACACAGGCATGGGAAGTGTCCCTGCTGAGACCAAACTCATGGACTTTAGGAAGGAAGACTTTAAGAGAATGGATAAGGTACTGAAAGGGCACCTAGCAAAAATTAAAACAACCATGGAGGTGAACTAACAATGGTCTATTATTAAGGAAGGACTAGGGGCTGCAATGGAAGAGTGAGCTAGATACAAGAGGAAGAACTCAAAAAGATCAAATCACTCAGCTGGTCCAGCTCTGAGGTAGTCCAGATGGTGAGGAACAAGAGGCTGGCCTATAGGAAATTCAGGAAGACCAAGAGTGAGGAGGACAGAAAAAAGACCAGGAGCTGGCATGGGAGGTAGGAATGGTGGTTTGGAGAGCAAAGGTGCAAAGAAATTGCAACTAGCGGAGGGTACTAGGAGGGGAGAGAAGACTTTCTTCTGCTACATAAGTGAGAAAAGAAATAAGAAAGATGGTATAGTTAGACTAAGACAAGGAGACGGGTTGGCGGAGGAATATAGGGAGAGGGTTGAGTTAATGAATGAATACTTCTGCTCTTTCTTCATGAAGGAAAAAGAGAGACTGGTGCTGATAGGTGGGGAATGGACTGGGGGGAAGGAGGGGGCTAGATGGGGCAATAGAAGGGGAAAGAGTATAAAAAGGGTTGCTAGTTTTGAGGACAGACAAATCACTGGTCCCAGATGGAGTACACCATATGGTGCTGAAGAAACTGGCAGGGGAGCTTGCAGAACTGCTGGTGGATCTGTTCAATTATTCACTGGAATTGGGCCTGGTACTGCAAGACTGAAGGATGGCACATGTGGTACCCATCCACAAGAGCTGTCCCAGGGATGATCTGGGGAACTATAGACTGGTCGGTGTCACTTTGATAGTGTGGAAGCTCATGGAAACCATACTGAAGAAAAGATTGATAGAGCATCTGGAGGAACATGGTCTCCAGGATGCAAGGAAGCATGGATTTATGGGAGAGAGGTCTTGTCAAACAGATCTGGTTGATTACTTTGACTGGGTAAATAAAACAGTGGACATGGACCAAGCAGTGGACATCCTCTACCTGGATTTCAGCAAGGCCTCTGACTCTGTACCCCACAGGAGGCCGATCAGGAAGTTGGTGGACCTTGAACTTAGAGAGAAGAAGGTTAGATGGATGGAAAACTGGCTAGGGAACAGAACCCAAAAGGTGATGGTGGGAGGAGATTTATCTAGTACTAGGGCAGTTACAAGTGGCATCCCATAGGTCTCTGTGCTAGGGCCAGTGCTATTCAATGTTTCCATTAATGATATTGGGAACAGAATCAAGGGCAAAATGTGTTTGTCTGCAGATGACACCAAGCTCTGTGGGAGGGTGGATTCAGCATAGGGGATGCAGGACCTTAAAGAGGACCTAAGAAGACTTGAAAGGTGGTCCAGGATCTGAAAACTGGGCTTCAGTGCCAAGAAGTGAAAGGTTATGCACACTAGAGCCCAAAACCCTAAGACAGAGTACTGCCTGGGTGAATTTTGGGTATTTTCCATGTAGGAGAAGAAATATCTTGAATTGATTATATCTAGTGACCTGAAGCACTCCACATAGTCCAAGAAGGCAGCGGCAAGAGCAAACAGGATGTTGGGGTGCATAGCCAGGGAGATCAGCAGTAGGCAACAGGAGGTAGTATTGCTCTTGTACAAGTCACTGGTGAGGCTGCATCTGAAGTATGGGTGCAGTCCTGGTGCTCTCATCTTAAAAAGGATATCAACCTGATGGAGATGGTCCAGAGAAGGGCTATGAAGGTGATTGCAGGGCATCAGGGTAAAACATACTAGGAGAGTCTGAGGGCCCTGAACATGTACTTCCTGGGGAACAGGAGGGAGAGCTGAGACATGATTGAGATCTTCAAGTACCTGAAAAGGATTAATAGGGTGAACAAGGAAGGTCTCTTCGGGAAACGTTGCAGCAAAAATATGAGGGGACACAGCCCTAAGTTGGAGGGGGTGTTTAAGAGGGAGATTAGGAAACATTTTTTCACAGAAAGGGTAGTGACCAAGTGGAATACACTGCCAGAAGAAGTGATTTCGGTGTGGATGGTGGGCAGCTTCAAAAGGGACTGGGATAGATATAGTGGGAGGATAAAAGGTCATGGGAGGGGAGGAGGAGAAGGATGGAAAGGTCAACAGGAGCAGCAGGGACAATAGCCTGAGCTGAGAACCGTGCACAAGGAGCAGACTAGACAGACCAGAGGGCCTAATCTTGATGGCTAGTTCGCATTTTCATACATTGGGGAATATGGCCCAACCTGAAAGGATAAAAGCCTATACCGAGGTAATGGCCTACTTCCATCCAGGAGGGATCCATAGTCCTCGGTGAATAGTTTAAATGTTACTTCATTGGACATTTACACTAGCTGAGGGTGGTAATGGAGGAAATAGGGGAGGCACAAAATGGCCCACCACAGGCTGAGATAGAGAGTAGGGTGATTCCCAGGGGAGAGAGTCACACCAGGATGAAAGTTATTCAAGGATGCAGGGGGCTAGCAAAGTGGAAGGAAGAAAAAGCAACAGTCAAAGGTGAAAGGTGAGGAAGGGGGGACAATTGGAAAAAGGAAAAAATGACAAGAAAAAAGCTAACAAAATATCAAAGGCCATGTGTGCCAATGCTGGAGTCTGGGAAATTAGATCCAAGACCTGGAGGCCATCATGGCAGAGGCAGATCTAGATATTGTGGCCATTGCTAAATCATGGTGTACTGACAACTATGTCTGGGACATACAGTAGTCATACCAGGCTATACAATGTTCAGAAGAGACAGGGTAGAGAAGGGGGGGGGCATAGTTTATATGAAGGAAAACATAAAAATTACCGAGGTACAGGGAATTCAAGGGGGGGGGCAAAGTGATGTGAGTCACCCTTGAGTCAAGAAATGGAGCCACTAGTCAGACAGCAGTGATCTACAGGCTCTGCCACAGCAGAGGACATAGATAAAGAAATGTTAGAAGCAACTGGCAAAATGACTGAAAATGAGTAGGTGTTGCTGGTGGAGGACTTCAGTCTATCGGATGTAGTATGGAGCCTTTCTGCAGCAGCAGCAGATAGGAGCAGGGACATCCTGGACTCCCTGCAAGGGGTATTCTTCAGGCAAGTAGTCAGTGAACCCACTCATAGTGGGGCAATACTAGACCTGGTTCTTACTAACAAGGACAGTATTGCAGATATCAAGTTGGAAGCCATTTGGGAACCAGTGATCATCATACAGTGTAGTTTAGCAAAAGAACAGCAGCAGACTCCAACCACACAAGGGTGGGGGGTCCTGGCCTTCAGAAGGGCTGATGGTACAAAGATTGTAGAATGTCTCAGGAATGACCTGGCAGGGGAAGAGAACCTGGGGTGATGGAGGAAAGTGAGTAAAACTGAAAGAGGGCATAGTAAAGGCAACAAACCTCAGTGTCAAGCAAGTAAACAAAAACAAAAGGAAGATGAGACCACTATGGTTCTTGAAAGAGGTTGCAAAAAAGGTAAAGGCTGAAAGAATTTCATTCAGATGGTATAAGGAGAATCAGAGGGAGGAGCACAGGGAAGCTTATCAGGGAAAACAAAGAGAGGCAGGGAAAGCAATAAGGAGTGCAAATGTGCCAGTTACCCCCCCCCCCGACAGTGACATTTTGCCAGAAGGTCCCTCACAGTGACTACAGCACCATGCAGCTGTTTGAGACCCACTGGAACTCAATGCTATCTGTCGGGGGTCCTGCACCCCCCAATCAGCTCCAACTGGAGTTGAGAATCCTTAAGTAGGGGGTGCAGGGAGTGCAGACTGCCGCATGGGTGGTTTGAGGGGTGAAGCCCCCTGAAGAAAACAAGGAATTACAGTGTGAACTGGCAGCAGACTGCAGAATGTGGTCAACCTGCTGGTGCCGCTGACGGGGCGTTCGACAAATTTTTTGTCGCTCTCCCATCGTGGATCCCAAATGTGCAAAGTCAGGAAAGAATAGCTCTGGCAGTATCAAAAGAGGACAATATACTTTTGGGATATGTTAGTGAGAAAAGGAAGACAAAGGGAGAGATTGCACAGTTAAGAGGGAAGGGACTATATGGAGAGGACCCAAGAAAAGGCAGATATCTTAAACAAATACTTCTGCTCAGTGTTCAGAGTAGAAAGTGAAGGAGAGGGACTGCACAAACGCACCACAGGCTTTGAGGGGAGAGAAAAGGACACTAGTCCCTTTTCTGAGGATTGAGTCCAGAAAGAATTAACTAATCTGAAGGTGGACAAAGCTATGGGACCAGATGGTACAGTTGCCACCTGTCCTGATTTTCGCAGGACAGTCCTGATTTGGGCAGCTGTGTACTGCAAAAAAAAAAAAAAATGAAAAATACTACATGTCCTTATCTTATAGTGTAAAAAAATATGTATTTTCCAACTTTCCTCTAAATGCTGCAGAATACTATAATATCTTAACTAAAATACCTTAAAATGATAAGAATGAATAGGAACAACTAAAAGACTACAACACTTAGTCTTAATTCTCATTATTTAAAGTAAGTTAATCTGTTACATTGGTTGAGGTTACATAATGTCTAGAGAAAAATCATGTTTTAATAAGAAACATCCCACTTTGGGCTTCCTAAAAGGTGATAGCTCTATAGATGGGGTGCAACCAAGAGTGCTGATTGAGCTCAATGAGGTACTAGCTGCACCTCTGATAGATTTATTTAACAGATCTCTGGAAACCAGCAAGGTCCCAGAAGACTGGGGAAAGACAGATGTTGTCCCACTTCATGAATGTGGTAGTATGGAAGAGGTGGGCAATTATAGGCCAGTCAGCCTGACATTGGTAGTGGGAAAGTCAATGGAAACACTATCAAAGAAAAGAATTATGGAATACCTGGAGTTAAATGAATTACCAGACCCAAGGCAGCATCGTTTTGCAGGGGGAAGGTAATGCAAAATAAATCTGATAGATTTCTTTGACTGAGTAACCAAGCAGCTAGGTTTTAATGCAAAAAAGGGCAAAGTAATGCATTTAGTCCACAGAAACCTGGGGGCAGAGTACAAATTGGGGGGAGTAATACTGACAATGACCAAGCAAGAAAGAGATCTTGAGAAAATCATTTTGCATGACCTAGAGATGGCCAGGCAATGTTACAAGGCAGTTGAGAGGGCTAGTGGGATGCTTGAGGGCATAGGTTGGGGTACGACCAGCAGGAAGAGGTAGGTGGTGTTGCCCTTATATAGGGCACTGGGTAACAACCCACCTGGAGTACTGTGTCAAGTTCTGGAGACCACATCTCCAGAAAGAGATAGGCAGAGTGGTCGCAGTCCAGAAAAGGGATGTCAAAATGGTGCGAATTCTACATCAAAAGCTGTATGAGGAGAGACTAAAGGAGTTCAACATATACACCCTGGAGGAGAGGAGGGAGAGTGGGATATGACAGACCTTTAAATGCCTCATAGGGGTTAATAAGGTACAGAAGGGAGATGTTTCAGCGAAAAAGATGCTCTAGAACAAGGGGTCATGATATGAAGCTGGAAGGGGGTAGATTCTGGAGAGATGTGAGGAAGTACTTCTTCACAAAAAGGGTGATGGATTCCTGGAACAGCCTTCCATTGGAGGCAGTGAGGGCAAAACCTGTGGTGGGTTTCAAAAGTGTCTGGGATAGGCACAAAGGAATCCTAGGAGGAAAAAAGGGGGTGGAAGAGACAGTGTTGTAGATCAAGTAGGGTTTGCAGCAAAAGTGATCATAATTAAAAATGGGCAGACTAGATGGGCCCAACGGTCATTATCTGCCACCAGTTTCAATGTTTCTATGTATGACAGATTATATGATTCAAATGGATTCAGTATAAAATTTTTATATGCACAATATGAACCAAGGAAAGTACACTGGGGCAGTTTTTGTGGATCTCAGTAAGGCTTTTGATTTAGTTCAATATGATTTGCTTTTGACTAGGTTAAGGGCCATAGGGATTAAGGGCCAAATATTAAAATGGCTTGAGTCATATTTGACAAATAGATATCAATGTGTTCAATGTGGTACAATGATGTCGGCCCCTGGGAAACTAGAGAGAGGTGTCCTCAGGGCTCTATTTGGGCCCATTATTATTTAATATTTATGTTAATAATTTGGTTCATGAAATTAAACATAGTGAGGTGAGACTGTACGTAGATGATACTGTTTTAGTGGAGTTTGCTGACAGTCTCACAGGTATGTCGGATTAGACTTCAAAGTGATTTATTTACAAATGCAAAATGGTTCAGTAAATCTGGTCTTCTTTGAATGCTAAAAACACAAACTATGTTGTTCATATAGAGGAAAAGAGCCCAAACCACAATTACATTTACAAGATGGTACAAATATTGAAAATGTCTTAACATACAGATACTTAGGGTTTCAAGTAGATGTTAGAATGACATATGTAAATCATATATCAGTTCAGGTAAAGAAAGTGAGTAAAGATTAGGGGCCCTTAGAAGAGTTGGGAGCTTTACCTTTGGTGGCAAAGGAGCGATTGGCAAAACAGATGCTGTTACCCATATTGGAGTATGGTTCTATAATTTACATGAATTGGACTAAAACTGCTTTAAATTTGGTTAATCAAATATGTTAGGATAGGTGAAATTTGCTTCCGAAGTATTAAAATGAACATCATTGTATAATTTATTATAAGTTAAATTGGCTTCAACCTGAAGCAAAAAGAAACTATCTCTGGCTTACTATATGTCATAAGATAATTCACAAAAAGTATAACCATCCTTTGTATAAGCAATTAAAAAGAAAGATAAATAACAAATCATATATAAAGACTAGGAATCCATTAAGCAATATCCCAATGTATAGAAGCTTTAATAGACTAGGGGACAGTATGCTCCAGAATAGAGTAGCATTAGGTTGCAATGGTTTGACTGAATCACAGAAAACAAATTTAGATTTTTTTAAATTTAAAAATGAATTGTTTAATAGTTTGTATTTTTATGTACGTGTTTTAAATAATGTATGTCTGTAGAGTGCGATTATGTTTGTTTGTATTAGTTTTGTTTGTATTAGTTATGTTAAATGTTAATTGGCAATTGTATTATAATCTACATGCAGGACTTTGTTGTAAATGGGACTTTGTCCTAACAAATGAATTTCCTGTGAAAAAATAAACTTTTAATCAATCAATCAATCACGATGTCCCTACCGTAAACTGTGTGGCACACATAATTCATGTTTGTTCTATGCTACACATGCACAATAATCAAATGGGCAATGCTATATGCATTGAGCAAGGGAGAAAAAAATCATGGTGAACATGAGTGAAGCAATATACTACTCACAGGGTGGTGACACCATGATAGGTACATACGGAATTAAATTACTGTATTATGTGTATTATGATGGTACCCATCTGTATACCAGTGTTGAGGTAGCTACATTATGGGATTTGTTTATTTATTTTTTATTAATCCAGACATTGTCTGCACACTGATGACACATAGCCAAGGATGTGTCTTACAATTTGCAATCTTTTTTTACCACTTTATTCATTTTTAGGAAATCACTTGCAACGTGGCAGATAATAAAGAAATGTATAAACAGCAGACTTGCAAGAATGAGTTGACCTGCATTTTTGAGTGACAAGAAGACAGTAGACCAGGAGTGGATTCAGGCCTTAATGTAGACAGCATTTCTATAAATGACTGGGGGGGCTTGGTGATGTGTCCCCTAAGGTGGAGGCTCCCTTCATATAAAATGAGATAAGTGGAGGACCTTTGCAACCCCTATGATTCTGCTATTGGTAAGGTCCTACCTATCTTTAGAGGACAGCTACCCCTTCTACAAATATAAAGTCATGAGAGTTCCACTTTGTACATATTTCCAATTTACCAACTGCATTCTAATAGGCAACAACATACTATTTATTGTATCAAATTTAAAGCCACATAGCAGAAAATGTTATGATTTAAAAGGCTGGGAAATAATTACAAATTTAAGTTGACAAAAAAGCCTTCAGAATTAATGAAAATACATGTGCAGATGTTGACTATAATTAAAAGCATTTATCTCCTACTGTTACTGTAACTGTAGCAGCAGCTGAAAGGATGGCCTTGTTTTGTTTTGCTACCTCTGGGACATCTGGGTCTGTAACGTTTTTGGCAAAAATTATATTAATAAATAAATATGCATACTGCATGACACAACATCCTAGCTGTTCACATTTTATATTAGTATCAACAGCACTAGCTGCTGGGAGGTGACATGCCATTATTTTTGTTCCATGAGGCTAACTGGCATCTGCAGACAGCTCTCTTTATGAAATCACAAACACACACCATGTAATACACTGCTTGCGTTTACCCAACCCCCACCCTATAAATTCTACTTCATTCACTGCATGATGATAACTTTACCAAACCAAAAACAATTGTTCCATGAAAATGCAGTCAGCTGGATTCAGTGCATTTAGCTTACCTCACAAACAATGTCATAGCAGCTACCTTTGCATAACCCTGTTATGGCAGCTCAGCTCTGTATCTTTATTTATCATGTTTGGCAATCTTCAGTTTCCAGCATCTCTCTGTATCATGCAATTTGATTCCTACCCTCCTCACTTCCTCCTAGAAGGACACTTGTGAATAGTTATGAGATTAATTCAAGTCTGAAATAAATTGAATAGAATGCCACTAAGAATAAGATTGGTCCTGAAAGGGTTAACATAAAAGAACCCTGACCACAGAAAATATCAACATTTTGACACTGACACACACTCTCAGCAGGCAGGACTGAATAGTTGCAATATAATTGTAGACTAACACTACACACACACACACACACACACACACACACACACACACACACACACGCACACCGCAAACATGCAAACACACAGTTGGAAGAGAGAGAGAGAGAGAGAAATGTAACTTGAACCTCCTGAGAGAGAAAGATAAAGCTTGAATATGAGAGCTGGAGGAATGCTGTCAGAGGAACAGGCATGGTGTGGCTTGAAGCTGTGTCTGTCCTTTTCAGTCCACAATCTTCCTTGAATCTGACCCCAACAACCTTGAGAGGCAGCAAAAGAGGTAAAGATGAACAAAAATAACCCCTGACAAATCTGCAGGAAAAGTGAAGGTCTAGCACTACCTGCAGCCACTACAAGAAAATAGTGCCAGGGCAGAGAGAAGGAGGAGAGACATAAAGGACCAGCACTGTGATGAATGGAGAGGACTGGATGTACTTCAACTCCAGAGTGAAAGTACACAGTCTAGGTATCCAGTCACATGCTTCCAGAGCCTTTTCTCACTCTGTGTAATAGCAAGATGACTACATAGATCTGCTACACAGCCATAGAACGATAGCAAGGCATAATGTCTAGTGAATCACTTTACTTAATTAAATCATTCACTACTCAAGACTGTACCAACTCCACCATGTGTTCCTCTATAATATTTCAGAATTTAATATTAAAGTTTTCTAATAAAGCTTCTTGTGCACTTTTTTACTTTGTAAGGGCTTTTCAATTGCACACTATGTTTTATTGAAACAGTGTAATTTTAGATTGAGACTACATTTTATCTTAAAAGCAAAATGTTTTAAAAGGCTTCTATTAATGTAAGAGAAATCATGTAACCAGAATGCAGCTTACTTACTTGTACAGACTATGCTGAAAATATGACTTGGTAGTATCAGTTCAGTGTGGCACAAGGTTAACTTTATTTAGATGCTTTCTGGTTATGTTCTGTTTAGTTTTCTTTTCAGTCTGAGTATCTCAGGCTTTACCAAATGTATTACAAAGTAACCACCATTAAATAGATGCACTATCAACTTAATTCTTTAGTTAGTTAATGTGTCATTTAAATTGCTATACAACTGACACTGTTTTAAAAGCTACAGATTCAGTTACCCAGCTAGTGCTTGGTGTGGTGTTCAGCTTGGTACTTCAAACACACTGTGGAAACTGCCAAACCTTTTAACCCACCTGAGGTACAATGTCAACATGTGGCAGATATGAGAAGAGGCCCGTGAAAATGTAAAAAAAGAGTTAAAATGATAAGAATAGTATTATAAATACTGTATATCTGAAAAACATTCAAAAGGCGTCTCGATTTTTAGTTGCATCAAAATTCCTCCACTTTTCTGAACACTGACCAGAAGTACACAAGGGCTATAAACAAAGAAAGTGGAGCTCTGACTGTTATATTTTATAACTAATGTTGGCCAGAGATAGCTGTCTGCAAGGTCGGTGTGGAGAGCCATTCATTACTGGGTTGGAGTGTGGACAGAAGGGGGCCACCTCTCTCCAGCAGTGCGCCGCATGTTTGTGGGGAACCAGGTGCTAAATCATTCATAGATTACCTGATTCTGGGTCAGGGTTTTGTATGTAGAAGAGCAGCAACAAGCTGTAATCTATTGAATTTTATAACTAACAAGCTCTTTCCTCTTTGAACAAAATGGTACAGATCATAGTTCAGATTCTTATAACAGTTTGTATATATCACTACTCTTTTAAGACATAAATCTTATAGTACAGAATCAAGCTTCCATAACTTCCATATCTTCTGTATATTCTAGATCCTTAATAGCATCTATAACAGGTAGTGATGATCCTTTATTCCTTTATCGAGATTCATAGAAGATCACTAGACAGGCCATATAAAGGGGGAATCACAGAACTCTTCAAGTGTTATAACCTTTTTTAAAAGGAAAAAAATGCAATAAAGTTAATTCCCGGACAACATAGATAGCACACCATACGTAAGACTAAGAAAGCCTTTGAAATTATAACTCCAGTCAAATAACCTTTAACTCATTCAATTCACTGCCCAACAAATGCTGCATCTGTTACTATGGGTTGTCTTTCTCCACACTCTACCTTCAGTGTTCGTATCACTTACCACTCCAGCCATACAACAGTTTGCAACTCTCTGCAGCTTTCAGCTCACGACTTCCTACAGCCTTCTCACAGTTGTTTTCAGTGTCAAACAATTTTTGTTAACCAGAACACTCCCTTTTGATGTAGCACCTTGATATAAAATAATAGAACTATTTAAGATATTGCCCTTTCAGCATAATATGGATGGCTACAGTGTCAGCTGGCGAAGGAGGGTAGGCAGTGGCATTCTGTTCAGGACCCGGTAAACAGAATAGATTATAAAGTGACATTCAGGTAGGACTGTCTTAACACTGTTTTAAACTGTTCAGCAAGTTTTCAACCTGTTGGATATTGAGAAAGGAGTTTTGAACAGTATCTGGTAGAACATCTAGGAAGGCTTTTGGGGGGAATTGATTAGCATATAGACTCTTAATTAGGAAAGGGCAGAACGAGCATTACTAAGATTTCTTTACCTGGGAGGTATTTTTAAGTAACAGCCCTGTAACCAACTACTCTACTTTTTCATCTCACCTGGAGGTTCTCCACTTTACCAAATCATGGTGGCCTCTAATAAAATTGGTCGCACAAAACATTCTCGTTTATGACAAAACACTAAGCATTCCTCTGCTGTGACTTTATAATTGAAAATGGAGTAATGGAAAAAGGAGCTGGAGGTCAAATGTGGAAAATGCAGAAAGTTTCTCAGGGGTAAAGGGGCTTTAACAATCACTGAATTCACTTGTAAGAAATGTTTGTATATTAAGAATGTAGAAGAGGAAATAATGGCACTCAGGAACAGCATGAACAAAAGAGTTCCACCAAGTCTCGCCAACAACTAAGTTGTCGACAGACACTACAGTGACAGAAATATGCCAGTGGTGATTACATCACCCAGCAAATGTGTTGACTGATTGCGGTGGCACCCCAGGCACTGGGGCACATTTCAATTGTTTGCAGGGGGGATTTGCCCCCCCTGCACCCCGCACCCCCAGACTTATATATAATCAACTCTGGGGGAGCAGATTAATGGGGAGAGTGGCCAACTCTGGTAGTCGCTGTATCTGTACAGCACTCCAACAACCCGTTCGACACTGTGGATGTCAAATGGGTTGTGTCACTGTAATGGTTTCTATGTCGGGATTTCATGGAAACAATGGTATACCGAACAAAAGTACAAATGCTATAGATTTAGAGGCTTACATGGATGGCATTTGTGAGTCATTTATAGGTGTTAATAAATAAGTTTCACAAAATGTAGAGAATTTAACAAAAGGAAAGGAGATGCCGCAAGAGGAAACAGAAATCTCATAAGTTAAGCAAGCATGCTATGCAAACCCAAAAGAAACTGAGCATTTGGGAACAGGTGAAAAAGAAAAGGGACCAGAGTAATGATGAAGATGAGGGAGATGTTGAAGATATTCTTTCCTGGACATTAGTTGAAAGAAGAAGGAAAATTAAGAGAGGGAGGGTAGTAGAGGCATATAAACCTCAGCTGGCAAAACAATGTCAGCTATTATTGTTTCTCACGTGGTTAGTGTCTCCAAATGTTTAGGGATTTCTAATACCGTGGCAAGAATGGACCCCATTCTTTAGCCACGGCATATTCGAAACTCAAGAAATTAGTACTGTATTAATCTTTGATGTCTTATAGCATCAGGATGAGAGTAGTGATGTATGAAGTTGGAAAACTTTTATCTGCAGATTGATTCACAAATTCTTCTCATTTCACAAAGTTCATCTGACACACTAAGTCCAAATTCACAGAAAACTGATAAGTCCACAAAATGAGAAGTTGGCAACTTTGCTGGTGGAGTTTGGTACAGAGGTGAAGCTTGCAGTGTACTATGGGATTAAAGGTCAAAAGCTGCTGAAACAAGCTGTGTATGCTATGAGGAGGCTGTCTTCAGTGCAGTCTTCTGAAGACAGAGTAGGAGAGAAGTCTGTGCTTGTCTGAGAAAAACCTTTTAAAACACATCTCAAAACTGAGATATTTGAATGCAAATTGCTCACAATTTTTTCTAGAGGGACTTGTGCTGCTAGATTTGTATTTTGTTGTTTATTTTTACGGTGATTATTTTTTTTTATTTTTTTTAATATGTACGATTCTCCATCGCTGCAGACCTGACAAGAGGCTATGACCCTTCCCTCAGAAGAGTACATCGTCTGGCCTTTCTCGGCCATCATGGGTCCTGTTGGGTCCTGGAATTTTCCATTTTTATCCCATGCCCACATCCGTGCAATGGGTGGGCAGGCCATCCCCACCTCCGTGGAGGCAGCCGATCGTCCTGGACCTGGGCCAATCCCTTGCTTGGCTGCATGTCTATGCTGACCCCCAGCCACCGCTAGGTGTCAGCTGACAACATGCAGTGCAAATCTACCACCCTGAGGAAGAAGAGCAGTCCTCTGGATGCTCCATCCTTCCTCTCCTGGCTGACCCCCAAGCGACCCGAGTCCATTCCCATACCTGGGTCACCAGCATGGTGTGAGGTAAGGCGTCCAGTGCCTCAACCCTCAGCACCACCAGGCCGGCCTGTGATTATTTATTTTAAAGTAGTGGTTTCTGTTTTGTCAGTCTGAGAAGCAGTGGTGTTGGGGAGGGTAGGTGTCAGCGTGGCTCAGTTGGTAGCACATCTGCCTCTGGACCAGAAGGTCATGGGTTCTTGTCCCACACCGGGATTGGACTTGCACCTTAAAAATCGCTGGCATCCGAGTGCAGTATTGGGGGGTGCTATACTGCTGGGGTGTGCCGTCCTTTGGATGAGACGTTAAACCGAGGTCCCTTCTGCCCATCCTGGTGTTGTCCAGGTGGAAGTAAAAGAACCCAGGGCACTCTTTGCAAAGAGTAGGGAACATTCCTGGTGTCCTGGCCAACATTCCCCTTCCCATAAACCGGTTCATGCAATTATCCAGGCTGTGTGTGGGTGATGATGTGCGATATAGCCGCCACCACACATTCAGTCACTTCACTACCAGTCTAGCATTGCTTGTAAAGTGCTTTGGATGTATTAAAAACGCTATATAAATGCTGATTCTTCTTCTTCTTCTACTGTAAAGAAAGGCAGACCAGAAAGATCTGGAGCTTTTTCGTCTGAGCAAGAGATTTGTGTTACATGTTGGTTTTCTCACTCGTTCATCGTTTTTGATCTGTAGTAAGTAATTCCTCATTTTTATTTCTGTGGTTTAGTTTGGCGTGTTTAAGTAAAATATTTTGTCAATGTATTTCTGTAGCAGTTTTAGTTATTTTTTTAAGTTATATTTTTCTTAAAGTGACAGTGTTCTATCACATTTTGTTATATTTAATATTAAATGATGTGTTACCCCTGTCATTTTAATCCCTCTTCTGTTTAAAAAAATAACTTTTTTGGTTTCTTTTTGTAGTAATTTTATCAGATCGCACTACTGATCCTAATTCCCTAGGGGAAGGTGTTGTCTGCTATTGGTACATATTTGTACTGTCTTGTTAGTTTGTTAATCCCTATGTTGTGTTAACAAAATCCTTTTTTTTTGTTTCGCTACATACTATTAGCATAGTATTTTTTTAGATCACACTACTGATCACTGATTTTCTGGAGGGGGAGTGTTGTCTGCTGCTGGTAGTTAATAACTTGTTTAACCCTTTAACCCCTGTGGTGTGTGTTGTGTTAATCACTGTGGTGTTTTATTTTTTCAGATCACAGTGCTGATCCCTGATTCCCTAGTGGGGCCTCAGTGCAATTCCCAGGATGAGGCTAAAAACAGCTGGCGACAGAGCCTTTAGTGTCACCGGCCCCATCCTGTGGAATTCGTTCCCTCCATCTGCAAGGGGGGGGCCCCCCTCAGTGGAGACATTTAAAGCACGTCTTAAGGACTGCCTCTTTAAGCATGCTTTTCCTGACCCTGTTTTATAAATATTGCCCACTCTCACTATTTATATTGCATGTCCCTGATGTCTTTTTATTTATTCACTGAGTTTTTATTTATTTATTATTGTATTTTTTAATCATTGTTGCTATTTATTGATGAGCTTTATTTTGTTGGTTTGTTTTTATGTACAGCACCTAGAGCCTCAGGGACTGGGCATCTTTAAATAAAATTTGCCTTGCCTTGCCTGGTGCTTATTTGTACTGCAGGCTTTTTTTTACATTTTATAATTTTTCATCACAAATCAAGTTTTAATTTGCATATAAGAATGACTGGGAAGAGATGCTCTACTAAAGGGAGAGATGCCAGGGAGGTAGCAAAGAAGTATTCAAAATCTGTGGGGGAGAATAGTGCTGCAGTTAAAAAACAATGTACATGTATGTCTGCAGCAGCATGTTCTATGGGCTTCAGGGCTGGTAGTAGCTAAGGAGTAGTTGGTGGCAGTGGCATAAGTGTAGCCACATTTTTCTCTGCCACATCTATGGCAGCCAGGCTGGTGGGGTATGTGGGAGGTGACAAGAGAAGCAGCAGTAAACAACCCAGGGGACATGTTTATTGCATAGGTTGCGAGTGACCACACTAACCCTAACCCTAATGTCCAATAGGATAACACTGCAACTTTAACAAGCCATAACTCCATTAGTCTTTGGAGTTAATGGACATGCCATACATCCAAACAAGTGTCTCAATGTGTACTACAACAGTAACACACAAAACCCATAGAAAAATTCATGGGGTGTGCACAATGCCCTAAAATCACCTCTCAACTTGACCATGGTGCCAAATCAACATTTTAAAAGTCCAATAATCAACAATGCATCAAATGTGCATCTCCCCTTGGACTACTTTCATACCAAGTTATGGACAAGTTGGACAAAATGTGACTGAGTTCTGCCTAGAAAAACCAAAAGTAGTAGTTGGTGGAAGTCATTCTGACCCAACTTCACCTCTGTGTACCCCAAAGAGAAGTTACAGGAGAAGTTACAAGGCAAAGTTACCAATGGCGAATTTCCCATTAAATAGGAAAACTTCACAAAATGGTCTACAGAGGTGAATTTGGTGACTTCTCCTTAACATCACCTGCAAATTAAAACTTCACAACATCTCTAGATGAGAATAGAGCATCTGAAAATAACACACAACCATCTTCAGATACAGATATTGCTAGTGTCTTTGGTCAGAAGCAGCAAGGACATTCTGTAGACACAGATAGGGAGAGCATAGAATGGAGATTTATATTTTGGATAATAACTTGGTTGTTATTGGAGACCATATTATAAGAAAAACAGACAGAATTATAGGTAGTGGGAGAAAATAAATCACAACTATTTGCTGCCTGCCAGGGGCCAACATAAGTGATGTCAAAACCAACTTAGAGGTAAAGAAGCAGAGGTAAGCCCAGAAGTACTGTTTCACATTGCCACGGATGATGTGGGCACAAGTTGGATGATGATATCAGACAGGGCTTTGAGACAGTAAGTAAATTTCTAAAACAAAAAAGGTGTAAAGTCTTATTCTTCACTATCCTACAAGTACCCATAGCAGGGACTGGTAGACTAAGGGCAGTAGCAATTTTTAACAAATGGATTGAATATTGGGCACCGAAAGAGGAGACTGAGTTTATACCACATTGGCAAGTTTTCAGCAATCAAAGAAACCTATATAGGAGGGATGGCTTACTTTTGAATAAACTTGGGGTGAGAGTATTAGGGGACAGATTAACCAAATACTTCAAAAAACATTTAAACTAAAGGTAGTAGGGCATGGGGGGATGAACTATTTGGGCACAAACTTAACCAGTTGATATGGATCACATTTCATTAAGGTTTGCAAGATTAACCGTAAAAGGAAGGGTAAGTGCAATAACTGGAAATGTTTAATAAGGGGAAATGTTTACTATTGAATGCACGTAGTTTACACAATAAATTGGAGAATTAAAGACAATAACTACAATGGAAAGTATGGACATTTTTGAAGTCACTGAGACATGGTGGTCTAGTAAGGATGACTGGAATAACGAATTGGAAGGATTCAGATTATTTAGAAGCGATAGAGTTGATAAATGATGTGGTGGAGTTGCACTGTATATTAATAACAACATATGGGTAGAGGAAATTGCAAGGCAGAGCGTGATAGAATATGGGGTAGAGTGGGGTCCAATAAGCATGATCATATAATACTGGGACTTTGTTACAGACCTCCGAACCAAGATGAATCAGTAGATGAGGCCCTATTAAGTAACCTAGAGTATCTTACAGACAGAAATAACATTATATTATTGGGTGACCTAAACCTATGTGGTATTAACTGGGAATCTGGGAAAGGTGGAACTCCTAGGGACAACAGTTTTGTAGTAAGAACGTTAAATCTGAATCTAGAGGGTATCTCATGATAAGGGTGTCCATTACTGAATGCTTACAAAAAAGGGCAACTCAATAGTGGTGCCTGTTCACAGGGCTACTGGACAGGGGTGTGAATATGGCTATAGTGACATCCTGTCACTATATGTATACATACATGTGGGGGGGGAGCGAGCATGCCATGTAACGGGTGGAATGGGAGGGAGTATATGTGAGATGTAACATGGCAGTGGGCTGCCAAGCTGTCCGTGTGGCATGGTGGGTTCGTGGTAGGCTAGGGTTGGGAGGGTGCCAGGTTTGAAGCTGGGCATGTCAGTATTTTTGTGCTGGTCCCTTAATTTTTTTTTTTTTTGTCTTCACCCCCACTGACATGCACCCCCCCAGGAGTTGAGAATCCTTTAATAGGGGAGTGTGGGGGGGGGGTGAAGCCCTCCGTGGGAGGGTGAGGGGTGCAGCCCCCACAAAAACAAAAAAAAACTATGTTTCCGGCACCCTTTTGATCTGCGCCATGAGTGTACATCAGAGAAACTGATTTTCGCCCGATGTAGTCTAGTCCTAACAGCGATCGCCTTTCCACGATTGCTGTCATCACATAGAACAAACCTAGAACAGCATGAAAAGGTACCCACAAGGGGAAATAAAGTGCATTGTCCTAAGTGATTTAATCAAGGTGATAGGAACATGCAATAGTAGAGAACCATTCAGAGACAGCAACTACTTAATGGTCACCTTTGAGGTTAATAACTGTAAGAAGAAGAGAGACAAAGGAAAAACAAAGTAGAGATGCTATAATAGGGCATACTTTGAATCAGTGAAATAATAATTTAGATTAGGGGCCCAGGCCTGAAATCTTTGGCAACACAACCCCGTACAGAAAGCAACAACTACGTTATTTTGATAGAAGTGTCCCATAGGTACTTATCTAGGGTGGATGTGGTCTTGCAAAGTGGTAGCAAGGTATGCCAATGCAAAATTTTTGTACCCATGTCAAAACAACATTTTGTGCAAGTGAAAAGGCCCAAAAGATGTACTACAGTTGTCAAGACAAGTTTGAAAGTAAAAATGACCAATAAAATTGGATTTAAACAATTTCTTTTAAAAGACAAAAACTAATTTTAGTCATGCAAAAGGTTTCTTTTACACAAATTACTACTAATTTATTTTAAAAGATGAAAACAGGATGGCTGACAGGCTGGTGGGATTGCTGGCAGGATGGCTGGTAGACTGGCTGGCTGATGTAGTCTTCAGAGATTTTATGCTGTGTCTGTGACTTGGCAAGGAATTACATACAAGAGGGCAGATGGCATTAATCAGATGGATTAATATGAATTTATACAACTGCAGCACAACTTCACAGGAAAGCAAAATTCAAACATAAAGGAAAGGATTTAACTGATATGAAGTAAAAGAGGGATCTAACACTTTTCTGTTTGAGCACTACTACAAACATCATGAAGGAAGTATTCCTCACAGTTTATCAGACTGAAGTGGCACGGGGGGCAATCTGCCACAAACAAACACTGCACTGTAAAAAACAGCACAAGGAAAACAGCGGCAGTCAAAAACAAGGTTGGGTACATCAGCGACCCAACTGGACAGCACAGCCCCATTGAAATGAATGGTACATCTTCTTTTTTAATGGGGTCTATGCCCCCTGCACCCCCAGACTAAAAATGATCAACTCCTGGGGGGGAGGTCTTGGATTTCAGGAATGGGGAAAACACTGGGAGGGGGGGATTCATTATTTTTTTTTTTGTAAAAAAAGTCACAGCAGTAGACCTGGCAGGAACTGAACCACAGTCCCAGGCCTTCTGCTGTGCCATCTGCTGATGTCCTAGCCACTCCACCACAGAAGGGACTTAATGAGCACCTAGCACGTGGCTACTTGATCCCTCTGCAGGCCATCCATAGAGCAACAGGGCTAGTGGTAATTCACTACCACTATTCTACCCCTGTCACTCTAATTCCTTACAAGCTTTCCATGGCAAGGTTTTTCATGTGCTATTATTGTAGCACTATCTTGACCTGGTACCGACTGGCATTGTCCCCACTTGGGAATTCTTTCTCCATAACTGCCTCATCTATATCACTGGAAGGCAGTTTCCCAATGCCAATACTACCATGCTGATCTAGTTCTTCTTCACCATGTATCACCACCGTTATCCTGTGATATGAACACAGATGCACTTGTCTTATGTGGAATGTATTCTTTATTCATTTTAATAAATGTTAGCATGCCAACATTTCTAGGGAACAGATTTATATGCCAGTTCTGGATGGTACCAGGTCAATATAGCACTTAATAAATAGCGCTGCAAGATCCACGCGGTGGAAAGCACAAAAGCATTTATAGTGACAGGGGTATAATAGCAGTAGGGAATTACCACTACCCCTGTTGCTCTTCACTATTTCTTGGAACCGGATGAAGCTGCCATGTGTGTGGTGTCTGGTCGAGCAGCTCCTGTGGTGGTGTGGCTAAGGCACCAGCACACAGCATGGTTGGAGACCTGGGACCATGATTTGGTTCCCACTCCCAGGTGTCCTGGTGTTAGAACTTTTTTCTTTGTGTTTTTTTTTTTTTATGAAACTTACATTTTCCCGCTCCCAGGTTTCTCCCCCTCTCCAAAGTCCACACACCACGGAGCTAGATATTGTAAGTCTGGATGGTGTGGAAGGCCTCATTGCTGTAAATGGTGTAAGCATTTTTTGGTTGTGGCCAGTGTTTTTACCAACCTTGTTTCCACGCTTGACATTTTTCTTGCAGCATTTATTGCTGTGTGGTTATTATTTTCGGCAATAGGACCCTGTGCCATCCTGCGCAATGACCGCTACTGAACTGAATACCCTTTCCACGCTGACACTCATAGAAACAGAGAAACATGGGGCTCAATTCCAGAAGCCACCTGCATTTGGTGCAACTTTTGTCAAAGAAGGGGTTTGTGTATGACACAGCTGTGGCATGGACAAAAAGCTGTATTCCAGGTTTGCCACAATTTTCCACTTGTGGCAAACCTTCTGGACTGACTGCAACATGCAGCCCTGCACCAAGACAAGTGGCGCAATAAGAGGCTGTGGCACAGGGCAGGTTACAGCACCCTACTAGTGCCAGTGGGCACAATCTGTGTGCCCCAAGGAGCAGCAAGCCCAGAACAGAGCCTCAAAGGAGCAGCAGACATCAGACTGTGGTGCAGGGCATTTGAACTCCATGGCACTATCTCACTACCCCCACCAAGCACCTGTGCCACCTATATTGCATGCCTGCTATGGCAGGCTATTGCCCACCCCCATATTCCTAGTGCCAGAGTGCCTCCTGTGAGCCCTATACACCACCAACAACAGTGAGAATCCCCCCTGGGTGACAACACCACCCCCATCAATGATCACCTGTAATTCAGTAATGCAAACATGGCAACACAGTAGGAGCCCTCCCTGGTAGTCTAGTGGCCCCCACCCTCCCCATTCTGACAGGCAGTGGTCCTCCTCTCTCTCTGCCCCATCCCCTGTCCCCAACAAGCAGTGGCAGCTGGCATATCCTTCCTCACCACTGTAACCAGTCACACATCGCGATCTCACAGACCTCATATGTGTGCAGAGATGTGGTCTGTAAGATTACAGTGTGCGGCTGGCCTTGGCAGTGTGAGGAGAGGTGTGCCAGTTGCCACTGCTTGATGGGGACTGGGATGGGAAGCAGGGAGGACCACTACCTGTTAGGGTGGGGAAGGTAGGGGCCACTAGACCACCAGGGAGTATAACACTGACAGGGGGTCAGGGACAGGGACAGGGAAGGGATCGGGGCACAAACCAGGCATCTGTAGGTGGCATCCGGGTTGGGAATGCCACTGGACCACCAATGATGACATCAGCACAACAGGGGAGATGGAGGGCTGCGGTTGCAGTGCCCTAGGGTCTGGGCATCCCTGACCACACATTATGGCGTGCCAGTCTGGGATGGCACCAGCATGTCCCTGCTGGGGATGGGTCAGGACCCCCAACCTATGCCCCCATTACCACATGGCCAGCCCCAGGTGACCCCTATAGGCCCCTATCCCACCTCACCCAGGCACCGTAAGCCTGTTAAACCACCTCTTTGCTGGTCTAACTGGTGCTCCCCCTGCATCCATAGTGGGGCTTCTGGAATCCTATTTACGGGGATGTTGCAGCCCAGCCATGGCGCAGACCCACTTGTGACAAGGTGCCCCCAAATGCTGGATGCAACCGTGTCACAAGTGGGCTTTGATGCAACAGTGTCATGCATTGTGGAATCCCATTTGACACAAGTTGTGTTGCAAATGACAGCTTGGGTCAAACAACGCTGCTGCAACTTTCCTGCATCGGGTGCACAGGAGGGATAATCAGGCCCATAGAATCTGATAGTAGATAAGGGCTGCTTGGCACACCCAGTCTGACACATTTTTTCTAACTTAATTGTTAGGGCAGACCCACTTGGTCTATGGTACAATCTCTGCCCCCCCCTTACCCCTACAATTCCTCTGTGCCTATCCCAGGCATTTCTTAACCCCACCATTGTTTTCGCCCCAATACCTCAGCTGGAAGTTCCAGTCTAAGTTAAAGTCCCCCAAGAATATACAATAGAGTTGGTGACTTCTATGATCCTATGGAGGTGACAGAGTATACTTAATCCTCCTGAGGGTGGTCTATAGCAAACGGAAATGAAAAAGGACTCGTTAGAAGGTAAGGAGATTTTTTAGGTGAGGCTTTTGAATTCCTTGAGTGAGGAGGTGGAGTCGAAAACAGAGACTGAAAGCTTGTCTGAGATATAGATTGTAACCCCCCCCCCTCCATCCTCTGGTAGTCCTATCAGCCCTAAATACATTATAAGAAGGAATATTAATGGCATGGTGGGTGGTAAACTCTTTCAGCCAGGATTCAATGACCACTAGTACATTTGGGGGAGGAATGGAGGGCCCTGACCTGTATAATATCCAACTTTTTAAGCAAGCTGCAGGAGTTAACATGTAGAAAGCTGATACCTTTTAAGTGGGTGAGGTCTGAGGGGGCAGCAATAAATGTGGGGGTTCTGGGATTTAATTCAGTATTATCAGAACATAACAATAGTAGTAGGATAGGTTTCTTGAGTGTGCTAAATAGAAATTTAAGGAGCAAAATACAGCCCCATTTAGAGAGCGGGGTCCTGGTGGAGTAAGGGGAGGAAAGTGGAGCAGAGTATAGTCAGTACTAAGAGAGCGTATACAGTGTCACACAAGCAGGGATACTTGGTAGCTCATAGATGTAAGGAGAGGATAATACAGTTAGAAAGAGTGCAAAATGTACCTAGGGTGCAGTGTCAGAATAACAGGAAGCTTGTAAATGCATAACTAGTTTCTGTAGCAGTGGGGGGCAATAAAATTGAGATGGGGTGCCCTAACTGAAGTGGTGTCTAGGAGCACCATCAAAACTGAGTATTCTCTAATTAAGTCTAAGGAATACAGGAGAAAAAGAGAGTGGAGAAGGAGGCATAGTGGAAGGAGATGCATGTTAAAGTAGGATTAAGAGAAAGCAGTAATGGGAAGATAGTGAACACTTAGAGATGTAGCTCTCTAATGGCTAGAAGTTATAAGCTGCTAATGGAAAAGTCAATACTTAAAAAAAAACACCTAAGATTGCAATAGATGCTTTAAAGAGCCTTATAGCAACAATCCCTGGTCTGCTTCAATTGGAGAAAATAGTCCTTGGTGTCGTCAACCTCCACTGGGTTCCACATACCAAAAGTGAAATAAAATCCAGCCTGCAAGAGGTCAATTTGACCCAGATAATCCTTGAACACACAAGACTGAACTCAACGTTGGGAAACCACACCACATTGGATTGGATCTTCATTTTAAATCCCAATAGATTCAAACTGGCTAACACTTTTGTGGACTCCCTAATCGGCCATGATCTTATTTTTGGCATCTGGAAAAATTACCAACATACCCCTCCACAGTTTCAATACATGCTCCTTCCTCAGTACTCTAACGGTAGTGGACTCGACCGAAGTCAAACTCACTCCCAGTTTAGATACAGCCTTTGAATTCTTTATCAAAAATGCATTTTTGACCACTAACAAGCATGCCCCTTTAAAACAAATTGGAGTTAATGGACAGCATTCTAGGTGACTGACTCAAGAACTGAAAAAACTAATGAGGGAGCATGATAGGGCATTGGGTAGGTTCAAGTCCACAAATATGACCATGGACTTGGTAAACTATAGAGAACTTAGAAATAAGTGTAAAAGGGAGTTAAAATTTGTCAAATGACAGTTCCTCCAGAATTTACAAACCAAGAATCTTTCTGACCATAAAAAGTTCTGGTTCCAAATTAACACTTTCCTCAAGGGGCATGCCACTCAGAATGAATGTGATATTTTTGCTGATGGTGTCCAGCATACAAACTTGCAGGACTCTGCTAATGCATTTCTCACAAACCTGGGTAAATTGGGGGGGCCTGACCAGGTAGAAGATGGCAGCATAGTTCAGAATCTCTGCAGGAATGACTGCAATCTAACCTTGTCCAGCCTTCACCAGACCTTTCTTTGGTACCAACTCCTGTGACCATTCTGTAATCTTACTGCCTGACACAGTTTGTAAGTCATTTTTGATCCATCATCTACTTATATTCAATTATTCTACACTGTACTGCAGCATACTAGGCCTCATCCTTCAACATTATGGCAGATCTCCAAGTACAGCAAAGCTTACTTGCTAGAGTGGAAGTAATATTTTCTAAACTGATGGCTGAGATTAATGATCTAAAAACCTCCACCCTACAAAATGCGACCACTCTTTGAAATTTTTTACCAGAAAATTGCATTTAATGAGAAAGCAACGGCCTGTAACACCACTACTATTCATGACCTCCAGGCTACTGTCTGCAATCAAGATCAAACTATTAAATCCCTACAAGCCAAAATTGATGATATTGAAAATCATAATCGTCGCAACAATTTACAATCTTTTGGCTTCCCTGAAGGTGTAGAATTAGGAGACACTACTGTGCTTTTATTACATGTGCTGCCTGCATTGCTTAGACTGCCTCCTGACCTAATGTTAATCATTGAGTGGTCTCACCACACTCTGGGTCCCAGCCCAACATCAGATCAGTGACCAAGGCTTATCATTTCTCGCTTCTTGAACTATTCCCACACAGAATTAATACTGAAATGAGCCAGAGAAATGGGGAAACTTCAGTGGCAAGAGTTTAATATTTCCATCTACAGAGACTTTTCAAAAAATTTAACCATCAGAAGGAAGGCATACAATCCACTTAGACAAATCCTCCACCAAAGAAGCATTAAATTTGCTCTACGTTACCTCGCAACACTATGCCTTTTCTCAGGCTCTTCCTTCAAGGATTTTGAAAACCCTGACATCTTAGCAAATTATCTGGAGGTCTCTTTCTGCAATCTTACCCTGGGAAGTTCAGCAGCAATTGGCAACCCAAACGTAGCTTTGGTATCCACACAGAGGATGGACGATGAGGTACAGGAACATGGAGAAAGTGTTACAGAACATGCAGCCCCAAGCAGCAACATAGATACATAGATACATAGACAGTGTCGGCAGATAAGGGCCATTGACCCACCCAGTCTGCCCATTTGAGCTTGTAAGTTCAGTTTATGTTTTCCTAGAAGGCTGTTGCCCCTTACCCCTGACCTCCAGAATTCCTTTATGTCTATCCTATGCATTTTTATGTCTATCCCATGCAACAACATGGCTGCAAGAGAAGCTTCTGTTGGGACATTATTCTTCAAGACTTTCATGCTGTTCTAGTGAGGTTTCACCCCAAACACTACAAGCTACAGCCTCTCACCTTCAAATCAACCCCTCTATTCCCTTGAGCAATAAATTTGCTCTCTTGGAGGATGACATGCACTCCTTGCAGGAGGATCTTTCCTAGCAAATTACAGATAAACATTCCTCAAATTTGGGCCCTGTGCCCCAGGGATGTATTTCTGCCAATACTTCATGGGCTGAAGTCGTTGCAAGTTCCCCCCTCAAATCTTTAGAGTCGCCCCAAAAGAAACGTAGGGCAAAGACCAAAAGCAAGAACATCAGTAGTCACAATCCTGCTAATAAATTTAAGGTGTCATGAGCTTATATGGTCAGTAATATGGTTACAGTTGTTATATTTTGGTAGATTTTGCTTCCAGGATACTTAAAGGGAGTACCAGTACACTTTTTCTGCCTAGCTGCCCACTCTACAGTCTATGCTACCTGGTTGCTTTCACTCCCAGTGGCTACAGAAAGCAAAGGCTGTACATCATAGTGCAATCAATTTACTTTGTGTTGCCATGTTTAAATGCGCAGCTTAAAGGTCTTCAATGGAATTTTGGTATATCAGCAATGCTTTTCTAACCCATTATTTCAGTGTTAGATCGTATACCTTACCTCACTAAACAGGCCCTCTGTATCTACCCTTTTACTCTCCAATTTAGCAGTGCATCAGTTTTATAGTCTTTTGGCTGTTCAGTTGCATATCTTCAATCGGTATGCAACCTGATTATTGCCTTTTCTTTTTTCATATGTGAATTATTATATATTACAAGGCAACTTACCCCTTCCCTCTCCTGATGACATGTTCTTAAGTATTATTGGTAACTACATTTAATCTATCTCCTTCCCTATGCTCCATTATTCTTACTACCTCCTGTTTACAATATGGAACTATCATTAGCACTCAAAGAGATGGGCTATGTTTGGTGTACTGTTGCAAAGAATTGTCAATCTACATCTTTGTTATGCTCCTTATTTTACTTGATGCGTACAGATATTATAGAAAGCCACTGCTGTGTGGTCTCTCCTGTTTTGGGGCTCACTGGGCCTGGTCTTCTAGGCCTAGTCATCTGATATAACACCTATTTAGGCAATTTTCGAGTAATCAGAGCTGATCTTTACTATGACTATCTCTTCTGTCTACAGTTATCAATGAAGCCTATACCTCTCCATATAATCCCGATTTGCATTTGGCTCAGGGCGTAGGGGCTTAAATTGACCTTCCCTTTCTTCTTTCCCCCTCAATATTGTATTTATTATATACTTATTCTGTTGCACTGCAAAGTATACTCAGAGTCACTCTAGTGTGGTAATGATCTGCTTTTCCTTTTATATTTGTTCATTTGCATTCCACCTAGCTCCCTGAATTCCTAGATCTATGTCTAGGCTGTACTGGCATCTCATACATGGTTCTTTAATTTACTGTTATTTTGAGTTGTTATGTCTTGTACTATTACTACTAATGTTTATAAATAAGTTCTGGTGTTTAGCTTTATCCTTATACCTTGTTCTGTTAGCTTAGAATTAAGCTGAGGTTATTACAGTCCCTTGCCTTTCTTGGTATTATTCTCTTTCAGTTTAGCTTATCAGGAATGCTTACTTTATTATAGTACTGGGATCAGACTTACGTTTGGGATGATATTTATAACCATCCCTCCCTAGTCTCCTCCCTACATCGATGCCCCAAAGTGTGGTGAGAGAGTCTCTTAGCCAGTTGGCTGACTCACATCTCCTCACACCCATAACACTTTGTCTTCATTATTTAGCTTACTAGTATCAAGGACACTGGTTTACCGCATATGCGGTGACGCGGACGGAAAAACGGAATGCTCATTGGCTAGCGGAAAAACGGCGCCAAAACGGAAAAGCGTTTGTTCTCATTGTCTCCTTGAATACGGCACTTTAAATAGCAGGGTAGCGAGTATGCAGGCCATTTATCTTTTACTTGAGCTGCGTGGCGTTTGTTTAGCACCTCCATCTTGCTTATCCGCTTGGACTACTACGGTAAGTTTTGAACTTGTTCTGCTCCATGCCACCCATTTTTAACTGTTGACTGCTAGGTAGGTTAGGTTAGAGGGTCCATTAATATGCGGCAGAAGTGCAGTCTGAATGCCCTTGCATGCTACGTGGTCACGATAGATGTGTGCGAAAACAGTCGTGACAAGCGAGTCTGTCCCGCTTACTCGCTTCCACCATTGGAATATCTGCACCCCACTGCCAGGTCAGTCCTGGATTAATGGAGTAGGGGTTGGTTTGTGCAGGCTGAGGAGGGCGTTACGAGGAAGCACCCAAGAGCAAGCAGTCTGAATCGGGTGTGGATCAGACCCCTGCATCACCAGAGGACTCCCAAAGGAACACATCCCCAGGTAAGGCACCTTGAATCGGCTCCTAAGCCAGAAAAATGCTTGGTTAACCACCCGCTGGTGGAGGACTTATTGGCTCCTTTTTCTCGTTGGCTTTCCAGGGCTGCTTCTCTATGGTTCTTCTCAAAAAAGATAGGTTCCCAACAGCCAGTGTTACTCTTCAGCCACCCAGCACTCTAAGGGTTTTTCACTGTTATACTGTTATACAATGTAATGTGAGGTAGAAAAATTATTTTCAGTTAGCCTAAGTGTAAACTGTGGAATTTAGGAGTTTAATGTCATTTTACTTCTGCTCCTGTCTCTGCTTAACAAAATATGTTTTAACCTGGGTGACCATATTTTCATTAATTTCTGTTTAACTTGTAGGGCTTACTTTATCTTTCTTTGCTAAATATTCCTCAGCAGTGCAGCATGACCATAGCTTTTGATCTACCTAACCTTTCTACCCTTGAAGCTGATTCAGGGGCTCCCTAATCAATTTAATTTTCCCTCTGCTATACATTTGCTCTACTGCCCGATCTAGACAGTCTTATATTCATTTAAAGGTCACCGTCTAAAGCTGATTCTGGCACCATAAGCAATGGCCACCTGTTGTGCAGTCTGACCTCCCCCATTCTCCTGTCTACATCTTAAGTAACCCCCAGCACTAATCCCTGTTCCCCCACCCAGCAATCAAGCGTCCAACCAAGCCTTTGTCCCTGGGCAATAACAGGGATTCCACAGATGTGCAGCACATACCAGTCCATAGGTAATCAATCATGTGAAACATACTCAAATGCTTTTTGTTGGTCCAAAGAGAGTAAGTAACCATCCATTCTACCTGTGTTACTTCTCTCAGTTACCTTAAAAGAATTAGGTGATCCTGAATATGCCTGCCTGGTACTGTGCAAGCCTGTAATGGAGCTATTAGATGCCTTGCTGCTGCCTGAAGTAACCCACTATTTAAGGTTTGGGCGGACTGGTGCACAAGCTGGGGGAAAATGGTTCTGGCCTCGGAGGGAGGGGTGGACTGGCAGAGTGGCACAGAACCATTTTTTTCCAGCAAGTGCACAAGTCTGCTGGGTCCCTGCCACGCTCCAGTGGTTTGTTGTTTGTGGCCGGCAGATGGGCAGGCTGCGGACTGGTGCACAAGCTGGGGAAAATGGTTCTGGCCTCGAGGGAGGGGTGGACTGGCAGAGTGGCACAGAACTGTTTTTTCCAGCAAGACGTAAGTCTGCTGGGTTCATGCACGCTCAATGGTTTGTTGTTTGGTGGCGGCAGATGGGCAGGCTGGCGGACTGGTGCACAAGCTGGGGAAAATGGTTCTGGCCTCGGGAGGGAGGGGTGGACGGCAGAGTGGTACAGAACCGTTTTTCCAGCAAAGTGCTTGGTGTGCCTCTGTCTGTGAGCACGTAGGATGAATAAGAATGATAATAAAAAGACATAGTTAGACAAAATAACTTTTACTAAGCCACATCAAACTGAATAAACCATGTCGAGCACTGTCGAAATTGGGATTTTCCTTCTTGGTTTACCTAGGGGAACAAAGAAAAATTGATTTTAAACTGTCTAACTGCATGTTAATAATAATCTTACCACCTTTCAGGTTGGCTTTTGTGGAATGTCTAATGGAATATTGTCGTAAGTGCTGGGGAATTACAGAGAATTGATAAGTTCTTAAAGGTGAATTACCAGCAGTGGTGAAGCCCCTGACCACTCCGCAGATTGGGGCTTCACCTCTCTTGCCCCCTCCCTTGCAGGCACTATATTAAAAATTGTCTTTGCACAAATTGTTGGTGATTGTCTTGAGCACAAAGAGTCAAAGATAGATTCATTTCTGTTGACCGGGGGATAGGAAAGATGATGCTACGAGTTGCACAGTGGTTAGTTTACCTCTGCCAGCAGAACACCTTTCATCAGTTGAGCTCCGACTTGAAAACTAAGAGGCTCCATTTTCATGAGGACCAAGAAAGTGCCCAATTAATTTACTGTTGGTACAATTCCTGATTGGTTTATTCTTCAGTACAGATTGCTGATCTCTCTCCATTAGCATCCTCAATCCCAATCCTTCCTCAATGATTGTGGATTTTGTTTTAATTGGATGCACTTTGTTTACATATAAATAAACCAATCCAGGCAGCTAGTTGTTAGGGACTGAACCAATGGAGTCCACCTTGGCGCCTGGTGGTTCAGCTTAATTCACGCCTGAGCTCTGTCAAGCTTTGTACATGGCATTGGATGCGTACTGTCATTCTACCTCTGCTACCACTACTGAGTGGTGGAGTCTGCACATGCTGCCGTCACACCTGAGGGGTGGGGGATGCACATGCTGCCATCACACCTGAGGGGTGGGGGCTGCACATGCTGCTGTCACACCTGCAGGGGTGGGGGTTGCACATGCTGCTGTCACACCTGCAGGGGTGGGGGTTGCACATGCTGCTGTCACACCTGCAGGGTGGGGGCTGCACATGCTGCTGTCACACCTGAGGGGTGGGGGCTGCACATGCTGCCAGCACACCTGAGGGGTGGGGGCTGCACATGCTGCCGGCACACCTGAGGGGTGGGGGCTGCACTTACTGCTGCTGTCTATCCTGGAGAATCGATGAACTTTCTGTTGCCACCCATCTTGCTGGGAGTCGGAAGGTGACACCTTCATGAACATCATGCCTGTGCTCTGCTGCAGATTCCTTCTGATGTGGAACCACCTGCCAGCACTGCTACCAGTGCCTCATGCTTGTTCCTTTGCACCACTCTTCAAGTAAGTTGGTGTGGGTGTTGGTGACAAGCTGTGATTGGAGAATGCATTGATGAGGATGATGATGTGGAGGAGGATGATGAGGATGAGGATGAGGATGATGATGATGATCTTTTTAACAGTTATGTGTACATTTTTCTGTGGGCCATGTATAAACATTTCAATTGTGATTTCAGGCCTTGAAGTGCTGTCGGACGTGATCTGCTGTAGGGCTGCTTCTATCCTCCATTGTAAAAGGTACAGTTTGCTTGCTTTTTGCCCACTAGTGGGTCTTCTATGCTAAAAATGTGAATGCTTTGGTGTTGCAGAGTTAGGACTTACTGTATTTGTTTTTTTTTTGTTTTGATTTTTTAGGTCACACTGTGAAAGTGCTGTTGGTGGTCTGCTGCTGCGAGTCTTTGCCCTTCTGAAAAGGTATTGTTGTACTTCTTTGCACTCACAAACAGTGGCTCAAAGTCTAGATTGTATGTTTCTGACATCACAGTGGTTTCTGTTTGGTACCCTTCTCCACATAGCCTCACATTAGCAGTGAGAATTAGCAGAGATATGTAAGTAACTCTGAAATGGTGGCCAGTAACTGGTTGAGAATGGGATAGATATAGAAAAATAGTGATATCGCAGTCTGGAATTTAAGTGGCTGTGGTCAGCGTAAAATCTGTAGCTGCTCCTCCCCCACTCTCAGACATAGTCTTACCATTAGCAGAGAGATCTGGATGCTTGTTTCTCACTATAGATATTTCTAGTCTAGACTGTAAACTTCAAAGGGCAGCATGATTTCTGTAGCTGTTCCTCCTGAGCATCGTCCTTCATCCTCATCTACAGCCACGAATGACCAGTGAGATTCTAATGCTGATGTAGTCTCTTATTTCTGTCTTGATTTGAGAGATTGAGTAATTAGTTGTGAAATGTTAATAGTTGTGCTGCACAATTGTAAATATATTTTCTATATCTCCCAACTGTTTCAATTTTAGTTTGTTGGGAGTCATCCACACTACACGTGTAGCAATGGCAACACCACCACCAAGCAAAATGGCCAAAATCTCATCTGTTATGGCTAAAGACCGTGCATTGCAATTCAAGTCCTATGGCATGTATGAAGATGGAGGGAGATGTTCTGTCGCTTCTGTGATCACCCTGTTGACCACATCAGGAAGGACACAGTGGTGGATCACTGTAAAAGCAAAAAACACACCAAGAACACAAGCCAGAAGAGTAACGGCAAACAGGTGACCCTACACACCAGTTTCAATGCCACAACAGCTGCAGCTGCTGCAAGGGAGGAAACCATTTTGGACACGAGGGGCTTGGTGTGGTGCCAGTATACCAATTGAAAAGCTGGATCAGCCCTGCTTGAGAGACTGGATGGGAAGTATATCAAAGGAATTGGAGCGCTTCAAAGGCAGACACTTTACGACAGAATTACTTGCCCGACTAAATAGAGAAATGGAGGAGGGAATTAGTCAGCTGGTAAGAGGCAAGACACTTGCAGTAATGTGCGATGAAACAACTGATGCAGACTCGCTGTGTAATGAACATTATTTTTGTAATGGAGGTGCAAAATCTGTAATAGCAGACACCATAGAGCTAACAGTGGTAAACCACTCCACTGTTGTCCAAAGTGTCTTAAAGACCTTGCATAAATATGGTGTGGAGATGGGACAAGTGGTAGCATTTGTTAGTGACAATGCACGTTACATGACAAAGTGCTTTAATGATGTATTACGTGGACTAATTGGTGACCATGTAGTCCATGTGGGTTGTTGGGCACACGTTTTATCACTGGTGGGTGATACCTGGATTGACCACTTTGATCAGGTGAATAAGCTTGTGGCACTTATAAAATATGCCTTTCAACAATCACCAAAACGTAAGTGAGAGTACATTGCATTCCTGGAGGAGAGGGGTGCAGAAAAAAAAATATTGCCTCCTGTTCCTGTCTTGACCCGTTGGAACACTTGGTTCGAAGCAGTAAAATACCACTCTGCAAATCTGGAACATCTGCGAGCGTTCTTCAGTGATGAAACCAGTGATGCCAACTCCATGAGGTCCTTAAAAAAACTATTTGAAGAATGGTTCACAGAGCTGCAGGTTCAAACTGCATTCATTGCTGAAAACTGTACTGACCTTATTGATGCAATCGAGCTTTTGCAAAGTAAGCAAAGCCCTTGGCTGTTTTGCTGTATGACACTATTAGCAAAATCAAAAGCGGTTTAAAGCAGGAGTGTTGAAGACAGAACGATTTGGTGACAGAACTGATGGGTACTTGCAGGCTATGAGGCCACGGGTCAAGCAGGAAAATGTTGCCCTTTTCCAAGGAGCATTTGGTGTCGCTTTACACAAGCTTTCTAAGCATATGGACACAAACCCATCAATTGAATTCTTTAAAGCTTGCCGTATTTTGGACCCCAGAAATTTACCAAAACTGAATAGGGATTTGACATGGCATGCCAGTGACATTCCTCTGTTAGCACTGCACAACCAAACAGAACTGCAAAATGACTGGGATGTATATGCTAGGGAGGATATAAGGGAACTTCCAAGCATATTGGAGTTGGATGTTGGGCAGTACTGGCTTTCAAGGCAGTCACAACTAACTGTACTCTCCAGAGCTGCTCTACAAGCTATCTGGATACCTGTGTCAAGTGCAGATGTGGGCGATCCTTCTCTGTATATGGACAGATCCACACAGATCAAAGAAGGAACCTGCTGGTAGAAAATTTGAAACTGCTATCCCAGCTCATGTACAACAAGTAGCTGGATTATATATTTTGCATGCTTTCCACATGTCTGCCCATTTTATACTTCTATTAGCGTATTCAAGCCAGTCACCAGTGCCACCTCGCCATGAAATAATGGGCTGGCTCTCCCTCTAACGTTAGACTATTGCCCCTGTTGTCCTTCCCTCTTTTTGGCCTCTTAGGTACTTGAAGGTCTCACTCATGTCCCATTCCTTTCTATCTTCTAGGTTGTACATGTTGAGCTCCCTCTCTCTCCACATGTGCCCTGTCTGTCACTCTTCCCCAGGATAATTTGTCACCCAAAGTTGGACCTCTGTCCCCACCATAACTGGTAAACACTAAACAGCAGTACTTGTTTGAGTACTTGCACCTGGTCTGACCCTGGCTGTACCCACCCTCCTTACAGTCTTATTTTCCCTCCCTTCTTTTGCCAAATAGAGATTTGATTGCTCCCTCCTTCTACCTGTCTATTGGGGGAGTTGGAGACAGATGGACACCTCTGCATGGTGCGCGTCACTGCCCACACCACACCAATCACCCTGCCTGCTTTAAGTTATACTTTTCCATAATTAACTGTCCCAGATTTTTCTCTAGAATCCTTGAGCTCTACAAACTAGTGCAACATATCCTGTGCATACAGGTCTTGGTTCTCCGGTACCATATACTACCCTATTAATACACAGAGGAACACCTTTTATGCTGTTGCACAGTTTTCCACATTTCATATATGCCTTTGCACATTTAATGTATTTATTATAGTTGGTTAGATACCATATAATTATGTACTGTAGGTTTTAGTTCACTTACTTTTTCACTGTAGTTATATAGTCAGGTTTTACACATTTTCTTTGATAGAGCTTTAGTTTAATTGCTGTGCTTATATGTTCCACATTTTGCCTATTTTACCGTATATAGGGGTTTCCATTCAAATGTCTGTTCTCTTCTGTTTCTACACTTTCAGTGTACCATTTTATAACAGTTTTGTATAGATTGTATAGAATTTGGTTGCTTGTATTACACCCATACCTTTTTATGCTTGTTTTAACACTTTTGCATAATTTTACTGTATGGATGTTTTTGTAGTTCTATTTACTCCCTTCTGTACATTTTTTATAAACGCTATTTTATTTAATGCAGCTGTTCTCTGTATTTCAATTTATTAATTTCTGAATTAGTGATATGACATGACATATAGCGCATAGACCAAAGTACAAAGTCTTGGTACCAATGTCATAGAGGGGCATAAGTCTGGTTGGGGGGGCTTTGGTAAAATATCCCTGCCTAGGGAATTACCATGGCATTGCTCAGTAGACAATCTACTGAAAATGGGTGACTGGGCTGTGGAAATTCATTAAACCATGGATTTGGTTGCATGAGTGGCTATCCTGTATGTTCAGGACTGTCTTTGTTGGTGCTTGGGGGAGAGCTGACTGCGTGCAATTTTTGGTGATTGGATTGGCTGTATTTCTGCACAGTGTTGCATCTGGGGGGCACTATGGGAAGAAGCTGTGTTGGCACCTGGAGGAGTTGGCTGTGTTGGTGTCACTATGACATCTGAGGGAAGAGGTCATGCTGCACTCAAACCTGAGGAATAGGGACATAGTGCTGTTGCTACTGCTGTAACACCTGAGGAATTGGAGCCATAGTCCTTCTGCAGACAATGCAATAGAGGGTGGGGGTTACAGTGCAGTATCTGAGGGATAGAGAGAGCCATAGTGCTGTTGACACTGCCATCGCACTTGAGAGTTGGAGTGCGACTGCGCTGCTGCTGCCATCACATCTTATACCTATCAAAATAACAAAATTGGTGCAAGGATGTATGAATGTACAATAGTGGACATCAAAATTGCTAATATGCATGGTAGCAGAGCAAAAACTTGTTAAATAAAGTACCCAAAACAAAACACCGGTAAAAATGGATTTTGGACTGGCAGACACCGGTGACAATACCGGTTTTTCCAATGTGCAAAACGGAATTTGCTCTTTCTTAACCACGGTAAACCAGTGTCCCTGACTAGTATTGTTGTTGTTAATGACATTTCTCCTTCTGCATCTCTATTCTAACTTTAATGATATATGTGCTACTCATGTATCATGCATCTCACTTTTTTTGGCTTGAATGTTCCTGCCACTCTCTGCATATACTGTACATAAGCTCTCTATATTGTATTCTAATCATCCTCTGCCTCATTTATTTGTCCCTTTACACTCCAGCGATTATTCCCTTTCTTTAACACTAACAATATGAGTGACATACTTTTATATACATGGAATGGAAGGGACTTAATTCTCCTTGTAACTGGAAGCAAATTCTTTCACATCTCAAAAAACATAAAACAGAAATTGATTTCCTTCAAGAAACAAAATTATTAGCAGAGGATGCTCATAGACTTAAAAAGATTGGGTCAGTCAGATCTATGAATCATTCTATACCTCAAAAAAAAAGAGGAGTTGCTATTCTTATTCATAAGAGTCTCAAATAGTACCTTGGCCCCTGTTAGTTGATTTGCTTAATAATTTTACTAAAATTTCTGGCCTTGCTTTGAATTATGGCATATCACAAACTATGCCCCTTAACAACCACTGTAAAATCTTTATAAACATACCTGTTGGATTCTGCTGGTCACCACAGGGTATAACATATCAAGGAATCAATATTGCTAGTAACTTAGGGAAGATATGGGACATTAACTTTACCCCATTATTTGATAACATCAAAACATGTCTGGACAGATGGAAGCTTCTTAATCTCTCTTTCATGGGGAAAATTGCAGCCATTAAGATGTCGATTTCTCCCAAGATTCTTTACCTGTTTGCCAATATTCCTTTAGTCTTACCACCCTCCTTTTTTGCTAAAATTGATAAATTAATAGGTAACTTTATCTGGGATGGGAAACCACTGGGATTTAGCTGCAACAAACTTTAATCACATTGGAAAAAAGGGGATTTTGGACTCCCCTGGTTCAAAGACTACCTCTGGGCTTTCTGAATGACCCAAGCCATTAAATGGTTTCAGAAACCCTCCCCTCACTCACCACTATGGGTTGCAGAGGAATTCGCATTGTGTCTGGGAGGAGTTCCCACTTCCTTCATTTTTAATCCCATTTCCTCTAAACTGAAATCTCACCTGACTATATCATCCTCTGTTCTTTACTGGAAACTAACCCACACATTCCTGAAATCCAATCCAACAACTTGGTTTTATGCCCCCTTATGGGGCAAGCCACTGCTCGCTCTAGAAGATCACCCAATTTTCTGTCGTACATGGAGGAACAAAGGCATTTTCTTTCTCAGAGATATCTTGGACCAGAATTCAATCACTCTTAAATCATTCTTAGACTTGCAGGTCACATGGAAACTTCCTAAACAGGACTTCTGGAAGTTTTTACAAATTCGGGCAGCTTATAACTTTCTCTCTAGTTTAGTGTACAGGCATACTCTTCTAAACTCATACATCTCGAACTGGACTCATTTATCATTAAAATTAAATAGCTCCATTTACAAAGACATTATTGATAATCTACCTGATCAGTCTATACAGGCCAAAAATAAAAGGAGTACTCTTCTTAACTACAATATTTCAGATGCACAATGGAGTAATTGTTGGCATATTGCACATGATACATTTAAAGATGTCTGTAGTTCTTTAATACAAACTAAAATCCTACATCTTTGGTATAAAACCCCCTCTGTGCTTCAATGATTGGGCCTATTAACTGCTGGGCCTGCAATTTGGCCAGCGGGGATCTACTTCATATCTTGTGGTCTTGCGCTCTCATTAATAAGCTCTAGCATAAAGTCTATTTACTTTCCTCCAGAGAAACAGGACAAAAACTACCTTTTGACCCCAAGCTATTCCTTCTAGGCATCCTTATCCCCAATAGCTCTCTCCTCTCCCTTGCACATTTTAGATGGCTAAACATACTTTCTCTTCTGGTCAAATGTCTGATTCTTTTGAAATGGAAATCAACTCTGGTGCCTTCTCTTTCAGATGTTCTTCAAAGCCTCTCTCAGTATGCCTCTCTAGACTGATTATCTCATGTTACTCATAACAGACTCACTTTATATGACAGATGTTGGCAGGATTACTTCAAGTACATGAACCTAGTTCTTCTAGACCCTAATTCTTAGGGATATTTAGCCCTCCTTTTTATTTTGTTCTCAGATTAGATTTTCTCGAAACTTTTACGCACAGATTTCTCCTCTTTTTTCCCTTCTTCCCTGTTTTCTCTCTCCCTATTTCCCTTCTTCTTTACTTTTTCTCTCTTTTTCTTTCCTTGCACACTTTTCTCTTATCTTCACCTTTCCATTACTGAACATTGTTCATATTACCACATTTATCACTTTTTGAAATTGACTGAATGCCTTGCCATAGCCTGTCCTAGCATGTATTTCATACATTGTTGCAATTTCTGATCATATAATACCCTATTGATTGTAACTCTTCTGCTCTCCACTTAGATCCTGTCTAGGTTTGTGTTTTATTATCAATAAATGTATATAAAGCTTCTCCAGTATGTTAACCCTAAATACTGTGTTTTAAGTGATATTTTATACCTTACATGGAGGATAGTCTTCTATTGTACAAGATGTGTGCTTTCTTATGTACTCGAATTTCAATAGAAAGTTAAAGTGAAAAAAAAACCTGGGTAAATTTAAAACCCATCCCTTTAGCTCCCCTTCCCCCTCCAATGATTGCTTACCAGACCCTGCTCTGCCACCTACTGGCAATTTTCACCTCAAACTTGTCTAAATCCCAGGTCCTGAAGCTTCTAAAGAAGATTTAGACCAATGGCTTGTTTGGATATGGCAAACATGAGCCCAGATTACTTAGCACCGTAGCCCATGTCATCACTACCCTGATCACCTGGTTATTCAATAGGTCACTGCTAGAAGGCAAAGTCCCCACAGTGTGGAAAGATGCCCTGGTCACCCCCATTCCTAAATGAGGGTCAAGTGAACTGGTTGATAATTATTAATCCCTATCCATCCTCTGCACTCTGAGCAAAGTGTTAGAGAGAACTGTGTATCAGCAAGTCCAAGAATACATCAAGCAGTAAAATTTACTTACAGCATGGCAACATGGCTTTAGAAAAAATCATGGTACCAGTACATTGCTGGTTAGCCTCGCATCAGATATCTTCTCAGCCCTAGATAATGGCATACACACTGGTGCAATCTTTATAGACCTCACTAAGGCCTTCGATCTGGTGGACCATCAGTGGCTTATCATAAAGCTGGCAGGTCACAAATCATCAGATGGCTGGGTGCTAACTTTGACAAATTCCCCATCTTTGATGGGGTCCCCCAAGGCTCAATTTTGGGACCTCTTCTCTTTTCCCTACTTATTAATAACATCCCTAAGCACTGTGGAGGGGCCAAGGTGACCCTATGTGCTGATGATGCCATGCTGTATAGATCCTCACAGGATCATGCCCAACTGAACCATCAATTTGGTTAGGACCTCTCTGTACTTTAGAATTGGTTACATACCAATAGGTTAGTTCTAAATGGTAAAAAGACCAAGGAAGTATTATTTGAACCTAAAAGCTTGGGCCCAGACAGGTCACATTTATTGTCACCTTCTCTGTCTAATGACTTGAAGATTGAGGTGGTTGATATCATCGAGTACTTAGGTGTGTACATTGACCAAGATTGTACCTTTAAGATTCATATTGACCAACTGACCAAGACAAGAAACCAGAACTTAGGTCTTCTATACTGCCTGAGCCTATTCCTTACTCTGTAATCCAAATTAAGGGTAGCCACAAGTGCGCTCCTGCCCACATTTTTATACATGCCACTGATGTTACACTCAGTAAGATGCTCAGAAATGCAATGGCTGAGAACCCCGTACCATGAGGTTGGATGCTTTGCTACAGGGGCACCGCTGCTGGAGCACCATTGTAAAGTGCTACATTCACTAAATTGGCCTTCTTTTGAGGGCAGATTAGCGTATCCATCTCTGTGTTTTGCCTTAAAGCTCCAGCAAAACAATGCTCCCCCTAGTCTTATTGGCACGATAATAGTCAAATGAAATGGAAGAACATGGGAGCCAGAAAACCGGGCCAAGAGTACACCCTGGGGGGGGGATGCTACAAGACTCAGTGGCTGAGAGGGACCTTGGGGTGGTGGTCAATGTCAAGATGAACAACTCTGACACTTGTAGGAAGGCAACAGCCAAGGCCAATAGGATGCTGGGATGCATCGCTAGGGGGATCACCTCCAGAAGGAGGGAAGTGATACTCCCTCTGTATAACTGCTTGGTGAGGCTGCACCTTGAGTACTGCATGTAGTTTTAAAGGCCACACTTAAAGAGGGACATTGAACTCCTGGAGAGGATCCAGAGGAGGGCAAGCAAAATGAAATGGGGCTTGGAGGACAGGACCTATGGGGAGAGGCTCAAAGAGCTAAATATGTACACATTGGAATACAGAAGGGACTGGGGGAACATGATAGAGGTCTTCAGGTACATGAAGGGGGTAAATAGGGGAGCAGCAGTCAGGGTGCTCCAAAAGAAGGAGGGGGGCAACTAGAGGGCATGAGTGGAAGCTGGAGGGGGAGATTCAGGGCAGAAAGGAGGAGGTACTACTTCACTGAGGGGGTGGTGGAGCCATGGAATGTGCTGCCCAGGGGGCTGGTGGAGGCAGAGACAGTGGAGCTGTTCAAGATTGGGTGGGACAGGTACGGGGGAAGGGTTCTGGAAGCAAAGTCCTGTGCAGCAAGAATATCTGGGACTGGGAAGGGAGAAGCCAGAGAGGGCAAGAGGGGCAGCAAGGTCAGCTCCCAGGGTGGGTGCTGACCAAACAAGCAGGCACAAAAGACCACTAGGCCTATTCTGTTGGCATGTTAGTATGTAACATTAAGGTCCTCCAGTCTTCAGCTTCTCCCTGTCCCTAGGATGAGGACTTCCCAAGGGCTCCAGTCATTCACTGCTACATACCTTCCATTTGGAACAACCTCTCAAATAGTCTCCAGAAATGTGCCTCCCTTGGGAACTTTAAGAAGGATGTAAAGACCCACCTTTTGGAGCTGAGCCTCTGCTCATGCTACTGCTGAGATTCTGATGACTCTGCTGGAGGGCTGCTCATGCAGCTATGCCAGTTTCTTAGCAAGCTACTGCTCCCAGTTTGGGACCTTTACTTGAATTCTGATTGTATTGTGTAATATGTACTGCTTCTCTTGTTGCTGTCAATTGTAACTAACTTGCCTGTTGTACTATTCATTTTCACCTTGATTGTAATGTCTGTACTGTTTAATATACTCTGGTTTTATTCCTGCTTCTCTAGATGCATGTAATTAATCCTGGGTTGCCCCTGAAAAAGAGACTGTAATGGTCTCAGTGGGCCTACCTGGTTGCCAAAATTTAAATAAATAAATAAATATAGCAGAACACTGTTGAAAAGGCTGATGACAAAAGAAAAAGAAACAGGTACTTTCCTCAACACAATTTTCCTAATTAATATATCAATGTGTAATTTGAACCTCTGATTAGAGCTGTGTGGTATATACAATTCTGTCTGTGGAATACCTGCAGAATTACCATTCTTATTATGTGTAATTCCATGTAATTTGGGAACAATTCTGTAACATTTTGCCAAATTTTATATGTTAGTTATTTTGATCTTTTTTTTAAAAGTTTGCATCCAACTTACGCCAAATTTGGTACATAAACAGTTAGTGGCAGTGTAAATAAGTGTATCAAATTTACATAAGTGTGCCACATTTCAGAGTTGTAATTTTGAAGGGAATGGAGTTATTGGTGGCCAAACATTTAATCAAAATTTAATTTTCAGTTATTTTGATATAATTTTAAACTTTCTTATCCAAATTTTTCCAACATTTCAGGATTTTAAGAAACACACATCATGGGTATTTGCACTGCATTTTAAGTCTCAAGCTTCAAAGGTGGCTGAGTTATAGGCAACCAAACATTTTGCCAACATTTATATTTCTGTTATTTTAGTATCATGTTGATAGTATTTATTGAGATGCTATAATAATGTACAGGTATACAGATTATCACTATATTTATATATGTGATTAGTTTCAGATTTCTGGCTTCAAATGGATCTGAGTTATAACCTGCCAATCATGTTGCCAAAATGTAAATGTCAGTTATTTCCCTTTAATTTAAAAAAGGAAAAAAAATCGAAATTTAACCAGATCTGAAACATTTAAACTGCTATACCCCATGGTCCTATGGTCACATTTGACAAAGTTCATATTTGCAGCTATAAATGGGACTGAATTAAAAGTAGTCAAACTTTCATAACATTTAAAAATTAAATTTTGCAAGAATGTAAACTGCAAATTTATAACCCATGAAACTTTAAAACTAGAGAATGCAATGCCATTGAATTGAGTAAGTTCTTAGACCTTACAAGGAGACTGTGTGTGTGTGTGTGTGTGTGTGTGTGTGTGTGTGTGTGTGTGTGCGCGTGTGTGTGTGAATTTTATTACTTGCTGATAGAAATTGCAAATCTTTGTAAAAACTGCGGAATTTCATGGAAACTTAATAAAAATTGGAATTTGCTAATTTCACTCAGTCTTATCTGGGGATTCAAATTAAAAGATAGAGGTATGAGAGGCAGATAACACAGGGGGTCACCAAATTCAGGAGTTAGAGGCATGGTTTCATCAAGAAATGGACAGCTGAGCTGGGTAGCACACCAGTGGTAGACCCCCAAGTTGGAGCCAATAAAAGTGTCAACAGTTCTAATGTGAATACAGGATATATAAGGATCACATCCAATAAATTGATGATCCAGGGAGCCTGATGTACTTGTAAGTCTGGGTCTTAGAGGTACTCAAAAAGGTGTAGTGGGGAAGATCATGTCTGGGGCACAATAAAGGAAGACCTCTGGCTATTCCAACATAATAGGTTGATAGGAAAAGTATTATGTGACTCTCATTTGAATGTCTTTTATCACTGTTGTAATGGATTTTGTCACTGTGAAAAACAAAGAGGATATCAGTGGGATCAGTAGTTCTACTGAGTCAACTGGCTGTGCTAAGACAGAAGGGGGCAAAATAGTCACCCAGAGAGGAGCAGCAGGACTACAAAAAGCTCAGCCCAATTTATCAAATGAAGCAGTGATATGTACATTCTGAATGTTTAAAACCTAAAGGAGCTTGCACTAGGACGGGGTGCCGTGAAAAACATCTGAAGTAAAAAACTCAAATCCAGTCACGAGAGGATACCATTTAAAAAATGGGTTTATTAAATCACCTGATGCATTTCTGGTCCATCTAGACCCTTTATCAAAGGCTAAATAAAATGAAAAAACACATACATACATATATATAGCAGAACAATAAAACACATGACAATCGAATCAATTAAAAAACACCAATGAGGTTTCTCTAGGCCAGGGGTTCTCAAATGGTGAGGCCAGCCTCCCTGGGGAGGCCCCAACCTGTTCCAGGGGAGGCTCAAGCAAGTCTGAAAAAGTACTGTATTTAAATTTTGGGTTTTATATATTTTGTGTGAAGAGATGAAGCAAACGGAAAGAGGATAATAATAGTAGGTGAATTTTATGTATTTATTTACTAATAGGTGACAAGGGAGGTGAATGAGCCAAGGCTCATTTCAGGTGCACCAGGGAAGGGTAGGGAGGAATACATTTCAGAAGGTAACTGCAAAACAATCAATAAATATACAATGAGCAATAGTGCAAATAAATATGAACAATAAAAGAATAACAAGTGGTGGCAATATATCAGTTTGTAAACTGATGGCAGAATACAAATACAGAGGTTGAGCATAAAGTACTAAGACCAATAGCAGGAAGAACAAAGTAATCCCAGAGCTGTTGCTTAGGAGCAGAGAAGGAGGGGGAGAGGCAAAGTATATAGGAAGGTTATTTCATATAGAGAGGAAACAGAGAAAGTAGTCTGACCCATGAAGGTACTGCAACAAGGGGTAACAATGGTTCAAGAATGAAAATAGCAGAGCAAGTAGGTTGGCCTGTGGGGGTACAAAAAGCTGAATAATAATATTTATTTGTTATTCAGATAACACCTTTGAGCACAGGAGCTCTTTTTCAAAAGTTCCAAGTCAGTATAAGACAAAGAACTGAATGTGAGCCAAGTACTCAAAGGGGTTTCAATTTGTTCGTGGTGTACTGCGCAAAGTACTGTACGTTATTTTTCATTGGGGAGGCCCAAGATTATTTAAATTTTTGGGGGAGGCTCAAAATCTTTTCCATGGATTTGGGGAGGCTCACTGTGACAAAGTCTGAGAACTATTGCTCTAGGCAATTAAGCATTACAAAATTCCATGCAGTAATTTTGTGGTGGTGAGTGCCTGGATTTGAGTTTTTTTACATTCTGAATGTTAAATTCCACAAAACAAATTCTGGATCCTTTATCTATATGCACCCATACATATTTGAGAACATGTTACCAATAATTTTTTGTTTTGTTTTCCACTGTAAATTTAAAATTGCTGTACCAATTAATCCACTTGTGTTAGACACCAGGATACACTAAGATCAGATATGCATGTCAAATGTTAAGTGTAATCCTGCAAGTGTGGAGAAGTTACACACATTCACATTTTTGAGAGTTTTCACAAAAGTTTGCAAATATTTACATAGTACAATTTTGAACCCCGGTAACTTAAAAATCTCTAATCCAATTCTTTCTGTATTTGAATGATTCATAACCATTACAAAAAGGTTATTCATGCTAATTTACACATGTCTAGCTCGAAAGGTGCCTGAGTTCTATGCAGGTAAATTAAACAATAAGGCACAACAGGGTGTGGGTTATTAGGGATTTAACCACGCCTTGTGTGGTGTGTCACGAGGCGTAGCAGAGTGACTTAACCACACAAGAAGTGGGTAAATCACCCAATAACTCACACCCTGGAGTTCCTTATTGCGATTATACAATGGACCCAAGTGTAAAATAAATTTAAAATGTTTTTAATTATGTTTTTTTATAAATGCCATTCCTCAGGCATGGGTTATTCAGGATTTACCCACAGTCATGTGACATGTTTTAACCAATGAGGTTACAGGATTGTCATACACCATTGTATAATTGTTCATAAAACTTCCTGTAAAAAATAAAATGACAGACTTTGAACACATATAATTTTGAGATGATGCATCCTAATGCCATGAACTTTGGCACATTTTTAGAATATCCACCATTAAGTAATCAAGCTAAATGTATGATCTCTGGCTCAGTAGATGGCTGAGGTATATGCAGATAAAAATGTTCATGAAATTTCCCACTGAAAATAAAATGACACATTTTGAGCACCTATAATTTTGAGACAGTCCATACTAATTTCCTGATATTCAGCACCTCTTTAGGACCCCTCCCAGAAAGTAAGTATGCCAAATTGCCAAACTCTAGCTCAGTAAGCAGCTGAGGTATGGCCAAATTAATACATTTTAAAAATTCCACAAAATTCCAACAAGAGTCCACAAAATGTAATGGAATTTCATGAAATTTCATCTAAATTCTGTGAATTCAGAATGTCCTCATTCCACGCAGCTCTACCTCTGAACTAATGAAGGACATTTAAGTGTATTGTACACAGTACAACAATGTTTTCAAATGGGAACTTGTAATGCAACCTAGCAACCTGATTATACAACACCCTTACCATGAACAGAACATCCCCCCAGCAGAAAAATAAAACAGCAATACATTATCAATAATGCGTAATAGGAAACATTATGCCAGCAACAACCTAGTAGATCATAACCAATTTGAATTGAATCTATAAAGTACACCCAATCTCTGATGCACAGTTTTAGTCGAATTTGTGATATGCAAGTTATGCACTACTCTGCCCAGCAGCGGAGCCTGAACTCGGGGATTGCCAGAGCTTGTAAGAGGTAAAGCGTCCTGCACTACAGCCTGACTGTTGTGTGGCACTTCCCACCCCACCCCAGGTCAGCACTTCATTTATTGCTGCTGCTGATAGGTCACGTGTCCTACCCTTCTTTTTACTAAGTGTCCATTTTCCCATTTGCAGCTTATAGACACCAACCACAAGGGGTTGCTGCACTCTCCACCCCTTCTTAGCAACTGTTTGCAAACCCTACCCACTAGAGGTCCCTGCAGTTCCCTTTGAATCCTTTCTGCTATCTACTTTCCTCACTCCTCCCATCAGCCTACCACTAAGCACCCGGCAGCTTCAAACCTAGTACCCTTTATTCCAAAGTCTACTGACTAACCACTAAGCCAACGAACCAGGCCAACATCTTCCTCTACTTTTAAACTCTTAACCCTTCCTCCCTCCTTCTCTGAATTAAAAAACTTTCTACACTCTGTCCCTAAGCTATACTCAAACCCAGTACCCTTGCCATCAGACTCAACAGCTCTACCTCTTAACCACTTTGTTTACCTATTTTATTCCTACTTTCTAGGACTTTCAGTCTCTTACCCCCCCCAACCTGCCAAAATATAAAGTTTTACCACTTCTCTCTTGCTGCCTTTGAACTCTGCACCCTCACTGTCTTAGTCAGCAGTTCCACCACTCAGCTAGCACACCTGTCTATTATTTGTGCAGGATTTCAAACTCTAAAAAAAATCCTCTAACCCTGCTAAATTAAATAAACTGGTCCCCCATTCATCGTGCAACCGACATTGACACTGCCCTCGCCTTCTTCTCACACACCTTCAACATGGCCTGTAATCTCTTTCACCCTTCACAAAATCCGATCCAAAAAGCAGAATGCACCCTGGGTTAGCCCTGCCCTTCTACAATTACTAAGAAATCGGGATAACCTCTGGCACCTTGCCACTGAAATGGTCGGCTGTCTGATAGGCAGGCTTACAATGCAGCCCGGAATAAGTGCTCTTGGGCCATCCGGAAAGCCAAGGCCGACCATTACCAGGCCGCCCTCACCTCCTCCTGGGGTTCGGCCCGGACTTTCTGGGATAATATTAAACAACTAAATGGAAAATCAGGCTCCCCTGCCCCATCCCAGCTCACTAGCAATGGCACTACCTCCACCGAGCCTGCCACCATAGCTAACTGGCTCAACACCACTTTCACTGACCTTACCTCAGTCCTCCCTAGTAATTTCTTTGACCCCCCCAACCAACCTCCCCCTGTCCTCCAGCACCCCAGCTTCCACCTGCACAAGATTTCTGCCCGGGAAGCCAGACCCATCCTAATCAAAGCTTTGAATAGCAACAGTCCCAGCAGTGACTCACTGGACCCCAGTATCCTCAGGCTGGTGCTAGATGAAGTCCTTGCCCCACTCCCCAGCCTAATTAATGGATTGCTCTGCCTGGGACAATTTCCCATGGCTTGGAAAACAGCAATAATCATGCCCATTCATAAAGGGGGCGACAGGTCATCGGCCAACAACTACCGGCCAATCTCCATCCTCCCCCCCCTCTAAAGTCCTGGACAAAGTGGTGGCCATTCAAATCACTGAATATCTGGCTAAGCATAACATCTTATGCCCAGAGCAACATGACTTCCATGCTGGTCACAGTACCAGCACTGCACTAATTGAATTCTCCAACTTCCTACACTCCTCCCTGGATACCAGCTCCCTGGCTGGTGCAGTGTTCATCGACCTCTCAAAGGCTTTCGACACCATCTCCCACCCTCTTCTGCTGAATGCTCTCTGCCACACTGGTCTCTCGGCTGGCCCCCTAGCATGGTGCACGAGCTATCTAGATGCCCGATCACAGTGTGTTAAAATCAATGGGATACTCTCTGATACCCATCCCATTCACTCTGGGGTCCCCCAAGGCTCCATCCTGGGCCCCCTTCTCTTCTCACTCTATCTGAACACCCTGCCCAGTGCATGCCCTGGAAAAATTCTCCTGTATGCAGATGACGCTGTTCTTTTTGCCACCCACCGCAATCCCATCTCCCTTCAGGACACCCTACAGCAGTCTTTCAATAATGCTGAAGCCTGGTTTAAGGAGTGCAGACTCATCATTAATCTTAAAAAAAAAAAGCTATTCTCTTTTCCCACCCCCAAAACAAAGCTAGCAACCACCCACTCTATATCCTTCCTAGTACCAAACAGCCACTGGAACAAGTCTGCTCCTACAAATACCTGGGGGTCACCTTCGACTCAGCCTTCACATTTCACAACCACATTGATGCCCTAACATTCACCACTAACACACGGCTTGGCATCCTCTTCCACCATAGAACTTGCCTTCCCCCAAATGCACTCCGGCTCGCTGTTACGTCTTCTGTATTGTCCCTTGTAGACTATGGTCTACCAGTCTATGGTGCTGCCGAAACGACTGCACTCAAAATTCACTTAACCCTGAATAAAAGCCTGCAGATTGAGTTACTGGTGCCCCAGGCTCACACACACCTGTCAGCTGTATGGCGGTACAAACTCCTTACCCTGGATGAACGGCTCTGACATCAAACCTGCCTCCTCACCAAAACCCATCGGCTCTCCCCCTGGGTGGACGGCATCCATCCACGGATCCCACCACTATTGCAACACGGTCATCCAACAAGACCACTCTAATGGTCCCCAGATCAGAACCAGCCGGTGGCCAGAGGTCCCTTCTGCAGAGCCCCATCCTGGTTTAACTCTCCTGCCCCCATCACCAGTGCCACCACCATCTCCAGGTTAAAAACTACCCTTGAAACCAACTCTTCAACACTCGTAGCTGCTCCTGTCTCTGAAGGCAGCCTCCACCTCGACTTCTCATGACAACACCCACCGGGCGGCTCTCCCACCTAGCCTCCACCACCTCTTCCGTACCCGTACCTATGTCTAACCTGGCCAGTGCCAGCTGTTTCATGGTATGCCTATTAGATTGTTCAATTTTTGATACCAACTTGTGTAACACCTGTTCTCAATTACTTGTTCCCTGTAACCTAAATGTATTTTGTCTGACCTCAGTGTGACGTGGCGCCTCTGATGAACGCCTGTTTTTAGCAAACCTGTGCTATGTAACCTAATACTCTATGTATGTCTTTAATGTGACGAGGTACCTTTGGAAATGAGCCTCTGGCTCAAAGGTTGTAAACTGATTTCACAAATAAATAAATAAATAAATAAGAAAGTGTGCTGTAAAAGGTCAGGCCAAGGTATTTAAAAATATAAACTCACGGGCCCAGATATTCAAACTGCTCCAGGCTGTGGTGCAAGCCTGGGCGCAGTGCAACATGGCTGTGCAGGGGTGTTGACTGGGTGATATTCAACAGAGCTGTGCCATGGCTCAGCATCATTGAATATCGCACCCTGGCAACCCTCAGTGTGCATGGCTTAGTGGCCAGAGTGGAGCAAGTGGATGTGCTAGCGCAAGGCACAGCAACCATGATATTCAGAAGCTGACATGCAAATGGGGCCATAATGTATGCAAGGTGCACATGGGGCTATTTGCATGTCATTATGGCCCCATTTGCATGCAGGTGTGCCGATCCCCGACGACTTGTGCCTGGCACCCTGCCAGGTAGCAGCCGTTGGGACCGTCACCCACTGCAGTGTGATCACGGCCATTTGCATTATAAAAAAGATCCCAATATTTTGGAGGTCCAGTGGACTGCTTCCCACCTGATCGCAGACTTAAGTGTGTTAAAAAGATAAATTCTGAATCCCTGGTGGTCCAGTGGACTGAAGTCTGCCCAATTGCAGGCTTAAGTGTGAAAAATAGATACATTCTGAATCCCTGGTGGTCCAGTGGACCGAAGTCTGCCTGATCACGGGCTTAAGTGTGACAGAATATTACACCTAAATCCCTGGTGGTCCAGTGGACCCCTCCTACCCACCCACTGATCACCCTGCCCGCCCCCAGTCAGCAGCGGGCAGCAGCACCCACCTGCCTGCTGCCCTCCACCTGCCAACTGGACACCGGCCAGGGCTGTATGCCCATTGGTCCACAGCATGAGCCAATGGGTGTGCAGCCAATACAGTTATAGTATGGTATGGGCTGCATGCTCATTGGCTCATGCTGTGGACCAATGGACATACAGCCCTACCGATGGTGTCAGTCGGTGGGTGTGGGGGTGGCAGGCAGGTGGGGTGCTGCCACCCGCCGCTGACTGGGGGGAGTGGGGTGGTGGGGATCAGTGGGCAGGTGGGGAGGGGGGTCCACTGGACCATCAGGGATATGGGTGTAATATTCTGTCACACTTAAGCCCACAATCGGGCAGACTTTGGTCCACTGGACCACCAGGGATTCAGAATGTATCTATTTTTCACACTTGAGCCCACAATCGGGCAGACTTTGGTCCACTGGACCACCAGGAATTTAGAATGTATCCATTTCTCACACTTAAACCCACGATTGGGTGGGCAGCAGTCCACTGGAGCACCAGGGATTCAGAATTTATTTTTTAACACACTTAAGCCTGTGATCGGGTGGGCAGCGATCCACTGGACCACCAGGGATGTGTTTTTTTTCTTTATTTTACTAATGCCCATGATCGGGCATGGGGGTGCCACCAGGAGGTGCAGCCAGAGCTTGGGTGGCCACCCACAGGTTGCAGCTGCCGTGTTGTGTCCTGCAATGGGGCAGCTCACCTGTGGGTGGCCTTCCATTGTTCCTTTTTTTGCGGATCAACTTTGTGCTGGTGCAGGTAGGGGTTGCGTATGCATGGCTCCGCACATCCTGGGCTGAATATCGGGCTGTGCAGAGTTTGCATGGGCATGCCCCCCCACCTGTGCCTGCATACATTACTGATGCGCTCCGGCGCATCGGGATTTGTGCCGCACACTTTCCCCTTTTGAATATCGTGCCAGGGTGCATTAGTGAGAGCGTATTAAGGAAAACACTGCTGCACCATGCACAACCCTTTTGAATATCTGGGCCACTGAATTTTGGAACCTTGAAGGGTCTCCAGCTAAGGAATCTGATCTAACAACAGTTTTTTCCTAGCTTTCTGGCAATGCTTTGCTTGTTCTTCCCCTTGTTCCTTTTGCTCCACCTCTTTCCCCCTTCTGTTTAGACTTTTTCTTTTCTCTCCTTCCTCCTTTGCTATCACCTTGCTCTTTTGATTAACCTGTACCTTGGCAGGACTCTCTCCCCTCAGGATCTTCCTACTCTCCATCTCATCCTCTGGGGAACAGTTTCTGCCTCCCCTGTTTCTTCCACCACTCCCCTCAGTTGGTTCACATTTTCATTGAAGTGACACTTAAACCTCTCACTGAGGGCTGTGGTTCCCCTCCTAGACTGATGCAGGCCATCACCTCTTTATAGGCTTTTATCCTCCCAGGTGGGCCCCTGCTCTCCAGTGTAGCCATACCCACTCCTATTTGCACCATTTTTTTTTCAGCCTTTGTGTGGAGATCCCTCTCCTTCCCCTTGTTTAGACAGGCTGGTCCTCTTCAAACCTAGTAAGTCATTTGTCCCCGGGGGGACAATATCATCTAACTTCCTCTTCCTTCCTTCTGCCAAAATGATCCCTAGGATACACTTCTCATTCCTCCATGCCATGGTGCTGGGTAGGCATCTGACCTCCCTCTCTGCCTCTTCCCTCTTCCTTTTTTCTAACTCTATCCCCCTGACAATCAAGTCCCCTACCAGAGGTTGCTTCCTCTTCCTCTGGGGTCCTCTACCACCTCCTTGGGATCTCCATTAGGGAAGGATTAGCATCCTTCCCAGCAACTACCATAGGTGCCTCCTTTAACAGTCCCACTCCACCAGAGTGGTGTAGGAATTTTGTAGTGGCACTGGTTCAGGAATGTGCTTGTGACCCAACCCCACAGCCTTCCAGATCCCACCACCTCAGCCATTCTTGAGCCCATTGTAGTCCAACTGCTCCTCCTATCTGGCATCCTTTGAGGTAACAGTGTCTGATTTGGCAGCCTCTGGATGGGAAAAAAGGTTCCCTGACTGCTAGCCAACTGGATATCAAGTCTAGTGAACCTCTCCCTTAACCCAGAGAGGTGCACACAAATGGGGCAGTAACACAACCTCCAAAGGTCTCCCTGAAGACTGCTGCACCACTACAACTGCACTGCACCACTGTCCACATTGCCTATTCCACCTGTCCCTACCATTTCTGACCCCTTTCCAGATCCAAGGAAAGGCTGATCTGTGCACAATATGAGTTTCTAAGGTAAGAAACAAACACAACCCTGTAACTAAACAGCCCTTGCTATGTCACAGATACAAGTATGCCATGAACAAACAGTACTTTTTTAAAGATAGTCTAGCAGTAAGCTCCCCAAATCTCAAACTGTAGGAGTCAGCTACAATACAACCCCCAACTACAATCCAACTGACAACCTTGTTGGGTTCTGACAGGATTCTAAACCTGGTGGCAAACATAACACAGGAGACATGGTTCAGAATAAAAGTTTATTTCCAAAATACATGTAAAAAAGGACAGCATACCTGCTGGAAGTTTGGAACCTCTGAATGCCACAGTGTCATTATAGAAAAACTCAGTAAAAAACAGGCTTACGTGGATTAATACAGTCAGAGAGAAGAGGGTCAATTACCTAGTAACAGGCTCATCTGCATAGTAGAGAAGCTAAACAAAGTGATTCTATTGGTGGGTACAGTGGGCAGCTCATACCCAAGGCCATTAACTTTCACATCTATACAGTGATAAGTGTTATGCTAAGGCTACTTTTGGGTTACAATACAATGATTCATAAAATATGCTGTTCATAGCATTATGGCTAATTGCTGTAGTTATCACGCTAATACCACAAGAATAACTATACTGGATAAGAGTTTTTAAGCACATCATAGCAAGCATGAGTAAATACCAATATTCCTTATACTGTATCATAGAACATGGTAGTCCACATTAGGACAAAAAGGTTGCAAGTGGTGCACTGAGGTAAAATGCAGCACCTCTAAACCAAGAGACCAAAATGAGCAAAAAAAGGTGTGCAACAAACAAAGCCAGAAAGCCAAATGTAATGCTGAATGCAAGGGGTTTATTCACAGTGCAATAACAAATGGAACAGTACAAGCTTTCTGGCTTTTTTTGTTGTGCACCTTTTTTTGCTCAGTTTAGTCCACATTAGGGACTGTAGGTCAGGCAGGTCTACATATTCTCCCCTTATTGCCTGATGAAGAGGCAATATCACTAGGGAATGTGTAGTTGGATACAGTCAAGCTGAATAAGTAGAACAGAGAAATGTTATTTGCACACAAAGTTGTTTGAGCATGCGACATAGACAGAATAAGATAAAAATTAGAAAAACTATCAAAAAAACTTGAATGATAACAAAACCTTTAAAGGTAAGTTCCAACTAAGTGTTGGACAATGCAGTACTTAAATCACCATCATGAAATAGGTCATTCAGAGAATTGCCTGTGTTGGTAACATTGTAACTAATATGAATAAAGTGTTTATCCTTTCTGTCTAACAAGGATCAAAGATTCAGGGTGAGAGGATCGATATTATTTTATTTATTTTTTTATTTGAGTTTTGGTGACTGGGTAAGTCCATTGAGACAATTACAGTCCCTTTTTCTGGGTTGACCCAGGGTTGAGATAAGTTATACACAGGCAGTGCAATGACATGAACATTAAACACTGGTAAATACTGTTCTATAGCATTCAGATAGTCAGGGTCACTATCAATGTAATCTAGTTCCAGTGTGGGAACAGGGGTGATGACTGTACTGCCAATGATAGTGTACTCATGAGATACAAAACAGAAGTATGGCATAGTTACACCACACGTAAGAGATCCATAGGAGAATTTCTCATACTTGGTTATGATGCAGTATGGTCCAATACTGTTGTAGGTCACACAGACTTGAGGAAGGCACTACTTTACAAGTTGTACTGGGCAGGTAATGGAAGCATTTGTCATGTGGCTGATGAGTTGGTGTACAGACTGGCTGAATTTCAGTTGCATTCAGCATCAAAGGAGGTGATGTGACATTAACAGGAGCAGAAACATTGTCAATTAGGTCATTATCAAATGCATAGAGTTCACAGAATAACCACATACCAGCATGGTTATATCAGAAAACTTACATCTGCACAAATAGTGTTAACCCTTTATGGCACAACAGTCAGTATGCAGGGTTACCCACGCATCCAGATGAGGATGAAACACCTGCAAAGGAGGCAAGTTGGTCCATTCTTGGTTGATGTTGCTCTGTAGATGACCTATGGAGTGGACTTTGGTCATCTTGTCGAAGACTCAAGTGCTCTTGTCGAAGAGTGGGAGGGACATGGTGAATGTAATGTGCAGGGTGTCCCTCATGGAACATGAACCTGACATGTACTGTAACAGGGTCCTTGATATGGGTGTGGTGCAACATAACCCAGGTTCTGAGCTGTGGCCAATGAAAAGGACACAATCCTGGCTGTCCACCTGGTAGTGCATAACAAGGTTTTACTATAGGGGTAATCACATTTAGCCATACCTCTATCATGGATTAAATCTGGAATCCTTCCTGACTCCAGATCCCAGAAGAGATTTGTGATTGTGTTTATGGCATATGTACCTTGAGCTAAACAGAGGATTTTCCTGCCTACGTGTTGCTGTTTAGCTTCTTTATTATTGTAAAAGATCAATTAATTGATTTTGTTTCAGGTCTTATTGAATAAATGTGCTATGTCATGAATGTTATACACCATGAATCTTTCCTCCTGAGAAATACCATCTGAACCATGTAGCATGGGCTGTATGACATTTTGTGATAACTTACTGTTAAATAATCTGGCATGTTTGTGAATTTTAGCCAAATCAGCTCTGTTCCAAATTGACATTCCAGATCCAAATATACCCGTAACAGTACTGGCTATGCCTGCAACATCTGAGAATCTCAAACTCTTAGACCATTTGGGGCAGAACACTCCTTTGTGTTCCATAGTATGATGCCCAGCTACAGGGTATTGTGCATGTGCCTGATAGGCTGCCATGAAATCTAATGGCATTATGGTATGAAATTTAGAAACATTGGTGGTAAAACAATGGCCAAACTCAGCCATGTTCCAGTGGGTAAAGTTCAAAATAACAGGAACATGCACAAATTGAACATTGTTAATAAGTGTCCCAGGGACAGAGGTCATGGCCAGGCCACTGGGAAGACCTGACTACATAATTGGGTATTATTTATTTATTTATTTGAATTTTGGTGACCAGGTAAGCTCACTGAGACGAGATGTCCCTTTTTCAGGGGCTACCTGGAGTTAGTTACATACATTAAATAACAGATGAAGTATACATGACTTATTTATATATATACAAACAGTTTTTAAACTAAGAAGAAATTAGTTATAAGTAAAAATGAGTAAATACATGCATTTGTCAAAAATGGCAACTGTTATATACGTAATATGTACACATTGCAAGGGTTCATCAGTGGATGGTGGGATGACTGTGAGGAAAAGAGCAGCAGTTGCAGTCGATTGGATGACACAGTTTTGGTGCATGGTGGTACTGGGGAACTGGTAACAAACATCTGGGCTCATCACTGCTATGAGGTTGTAGAGTCCCGTATGATGTTGATTAACTTGGCATATGCAAAAGGTTCTATTGGGGCAAATGCCGGTGTTAGACCAGCCTTAAAAAGTTCCTTTGGCAAGGTGGGCTACTGGAATTTCTTGTCCACTGGGATTACCAGTTCTCCTTTCAAATCGGAGAGTTAAGTTTTCTGGGGAAGCAACCATGATGTTGAGATATGCACCTCTTCCTTCTTGAATGGTCACATGTGTGGATAGGAGTTGAATGGCCACATTTGGGTCAGGAGGGAAGGTTGGAAATAGACGTGGACCCCCGGATGCATAGTTTAAAGGTCCAAGTGCTATCTGGAGATTCCCCAAGTGTTCATCTGGATCTAGTTGTGATAGTGCCTTCCTGATGCCCAGGATGAGGAAAGGGTTTATTGAGATTAGTTTCATTTCTGAAAAACAAAGAAATTAATAGGTTAGAGGACAGGTCTGCTCCTCCATCTGGGGGAAGGAGCATTAATCACCTTTGTGCAGTTTCAGTTGATTGACACGATACCATTTGTCTATGGGTGTCTTGCAGTCTGTTATCCACACTTAGTAGACATCAGGGCTCAATTTGTTGATGATACCATAGGGACCCACCCATTTCTTGGCAAACAGGTGGGCTGGTGTGGAGAATTTCAGTATCATAACTTGGCCTCCAACCTGCCAATTGATTTCTTTGATATTCTTGTCAAAGTACATTTTGGATTGCTGTTGGGCCTGGTCCAAATTCTTTGCAACAAAAAGATGAGTCTGAACAAGACTGTCCTTCAATTGCTCAACATGAGCATCTGCTGACACTCTATCTGTGATGGGGGTATTCAGATAGATCCAAAAATGTTCTGGTAGTCTCATTTATCTGCTGGTCATCACATTGAAGGGTGTGCACTGGGTTACTTAGTGTCAGTGGATCAGCAGGTAGCACACTTGCCTCTGAGGACAGGAGATCAGAAGGCTGTGGGTTCTATCCCTACACCAGGCACTTGGGTTAATATCTCAATACTGACACTGCAGTGCAGCATGAGGAGGTGTGCTGCACTCTTGAGATGCTGTCTTTCGGATGAAATGTTAAACTGAAGTCCCATCTGCCTGTTTAGGTGGATGCTAAAGATCACATGGCATTTCTTGAAAAGAGTAGGGGAAATTTTTATTTCAAAAACAAAAACAAAGCATAACAAGCAGTGTTAATCCCCACAAGGAAAGAAAAAAAAAAACAACCTGTAACCAAGAATAATGAAGTCAGACACTCACAGCAACTTTTACAAGACAAGGAATAAACACATTAGGGCAAAGTAAAAGGAAAAATCATGAATACCCAACCATGAAGAAAACCATACAAAATAAGTTCAGGTACACCCCCCTTAATAAGAGAACTTGAAGGGAAAAACAAAAGATCCAAAGGTTAATTTAAAAAAGAAAAACCTGCAATACTTTATATAAACAACAGTTATATATAAGTAACTAGAAAGCCAAAGAAAAAACCTTCAACCCACCCAAAATACATTTTTCCAAAGAATCCCACCAACAGAGGTCCCTAGTGTGTTAATTTCATAAGCATATAATGCATCCAGGTTATTCTGTATATGAAAAAAAAATTTGTGTATAGTGTAAAACTTAATTTTGTAAAATTCTCAAACATCTCGCTTGCCAAATATGCCATTTAAGGCAGGCCAGAAGAACATATGCCGTACTTTTATGCCATTTACACCATTCTCGTGGGAATTAGCCCAATATCAAGGTATTATATGTTATAGATTCAAACAATGGCTCACCCCACCAAAGTGCCAGTGTGGACCAAAAGGAGGCAATGTGTGTGCACTCAAAATATAAATGTCGTATTGTCTCCAACTGTCCCTGACAGGAAACCTCTGGACAAACCCGATCACTTATTTGTTTATGCATCTGGTTAGCTTTTACATTTAGTTTCTGATGTGTGCACAACCAAACCACATCACGCATTTTCTCTGGTATTCTAGGCTCTATCATACTGGCTAGCAAAATGGATGTATCTATGTCCATAGTAATTAAAAAAAGAGGTTCCTCAAAATAAAAAGTAGTTACAATATGATTATAAAAGGACCTTCTCTCGTGTGACACAAACCAACTTAATTCAATCTTCCATAAACAAATATATTTAAGTGTGTATTGCACATAGCTAGGTAGCTGCCTTTCCACAGGGTTCCATTTTCCTCGACCCCAGGCTGCTAGAAAAGGGGCTCCCCACAGAGACATACACATAGTACCTACAGCAGTGTTTTCCAACAAAAGAGGTTGAATAGAGGTATAAAAAAAATTCCAAAAAAAATGCACAATTGGATGTGACATACCTAAGCCACCCTCTTTCCAGGGTCTGTAGGTGTGTGCTCTCTTCACAGGATCCAAGCGAATACCCCATAATAACTGAAAAAAAACCCATAATTTTAGTATGCATCACAAAAGGCAAAGGAAAAATATGAGACAGATAAAGAAAAAGAGGGGCTATGTAAGATTTCAACAGGAAAACACGCTTCGTTGGCGTCATTTTCCATGCTTGCCATTTTTTGACTTTAGCAAGAGCCATATCATAAATCCCGTCCCAATTACTATTTACTGATTCTTGAGAACCAAAAAAAACCCCAAGAAATTTCACTTTAGTAGTGATTACTGGTATGTCAAATAAGTTCACACTAGGAGCAGAACCTAAGGGTAACAAAAAACATTTAGACGTGTTAATTTTGTTGCCAGTACTCAATTGTACAGAACTTAAGAAGGTCAAAATATGTCTCCCTGATTCTACATCTGCAATAGGGCAGATACAATCATCAGCATAAGCTAATATCTTTGAAAAACAGAAACTCTCAGTAGACACAATAGCCTGGACCTGCGCATCCCTATCAATATATCGTAATAAGGGGTCCAAACCAAATACAAATAAAAGAGGACTCAAAGGGCAGCCCTGTCTAACTCCTATCCGATAAGGGACCGGAACCCCCAAAAACCCATTAACCAAAGGCATTACCATAACAGTACTATATAGAGTTTTAAGTAGATTTAAAAATATAGACGGTATACAATAGAAAGTTAAAACATCCCAAAGATAGTCATGTCTTAAAGATCAAATGCCTTTTCTAAATCTAACGCTAACAGATAACCATTTAGCTGTTTTTTTGAACTTAGTTCTAATAATTCCCTAACAAAAATTTGATTTTGAGAAATATTCCTTCCTAAGACTGCGCAGGTTTGGACAGTAACCAACAATTTTTTTGAAACAGCTAATAGTTGGTTATTAAGAATACTAGCCAAAATTTTATAATCAGTGGTTAGGAGACTTAATGGCATCCAATTCTGTAATTCCGTAGGATCTCCCTTCTTATAAACAAAAAAAAAGGACCCTATTCCCCATACTAAGAGAAACTCTTTGTTCTTGCCAAATAGCCTGATAAACGAGCAACAGCCATGGTGCCAGCGTAGCTGCATATGTTTTATAAAACAGGTTTGGCAAATTATCCCCACCAGGTTTAGAAGTAGTGGACAAATGACCAATTGCCTGTGTAATCTCAACTAAGGAAAAAGGGGCCTGAAGGGCATCAATTTCTAGATCCATAAGTAACGGTATGTCCAAGGTATGGAAAAAGGAAACAGGGGGTGCTAAACCTAGGGAAGAAAAGGTATTTTCAACATGTTCTTGTACCATGTTTCTAATCTGACGAGTATTTTCAACGAAGGTGCCATCAGGTGATTTTAAAGAGGTCATACATAATGTGGCAAATTTTGACTGGCTAAATCAAGAGGATTCACTTGCTCTCTATTTCTCGTAGTTAGATATTTCTGTTGTAACCGAAATTGTTTTTCTCTATTCTGGAGAAAGGCTATCATTTTTTCCTTGAGAGCTAAAAATTGTTGCCTCTGTACACCCTGTAAGGAAACTGTCTTTGACAAAAAGGCCATATATCTGGCTCTATACCCCAAATATGTGAGATAGGCATCTCTTGCCCTACATGTAGAAAAGTGCAAAAAAAAGACATTATAAATCCTTTTTTGTGTCCTCCCACCAATCCAGAGGGCTATCATATAAAAAGGAGATATCAGACCGTAAGGAAAAAAAGAAGTCCAACTGAGCAGAAAGTGTAACATCCTGTAAGAAGGACGAATTTAACTTCCAAAAACCCTAGCCTAGAACAAGATTTTGATAATTCCCAAGTGTAATTTTAACAATTAAATGATCAGAAGTTTCCAAAGGCACCGTCGAAATAGAGCTACATGTAATCCTCTTAGATACAAACCAAAAATCTATTCTGGTAGAGATTGTTCCTTTATAAAAGGTGTGTACTGGCATTTGGTGAAGTAGATCATAGGAGTCCACCAAATTGTTTGCTCTTAAAACATACAACAATGCATTTGTATCACAAAATAATTTTTTTGTCGTATGTCCCCAATTTTTATCTGTTAAACCACAGTTAAAGTCACCCCCCCCATACCACCAATTTTGAGGTATGTAAATATGGGGAAATCCTTAAATAGAGCCGCTCTATCAGCTTTGGACTGGGGGGGCATAGATTTTTAAAAGTCGGTAAATGCACTGAGAAACAACAATATCCATGAGCATCACTCTACCAGGTACTATATCTAATAATTGTAACACTTTAATGGCTAAGTTTGAAGAAAACAGAATCCCTAAGCCATCACAAACAGCTTCACCTAGTGACCAAAAGGAAACACCCCAGCACCAGTCCTGACTAGCTGCTCTGACACAGTCCAGGAAGCTTAACCTGGTGTCTTGTAAAAAAATAATAGAATCAGGGTAAGTACTGAGACTGGCAAAAGTGGTTCTTCTCCATAAAGGAGACTTTATACTGTTAACATTAACAGTAAGTAAAGAAATATGCATTGCCAGGAAGGATTAGATGTTAGGAAAACCCAAAGCACACAAAAAGGCAAAAGTCGCTTCCGTTTTTTCCGATTTTTTGGTTTGGGCTTATCCTTAACCTCAAAATCCTGGACATGTTCAGGGAGTGAGGAGGTGATTGCCGAAAAATCCAAATCCACCTCCTCCTCATCTCCGTCAGATTCTTGTAAAGGAGCAAATGGGTTCACAATGGCGGAACCTACCATTTCAGGACAAAAGGGAGGCGCCCCTGAGCTCATTCTAGATGCTTTAGATCTAGTGACACATTGAAAGGGAATATCTGATGAAGCTCCAGGAGGAGGCATACACACGGGTTCCTGAATAATACAAGTTTCCACAATTGGATGGGAAACAGAGACTGTCAGCCCCCTACCCTGCTGCTCACTGGTCTCCGTCAGGGCCAAAGGGTCAGGAACCAGAAGTTCAGTCTGCCCCATTTCAACTGTAGAGGGAGGATCCTGGGCATTGGCTACCATACCTTCAGTTAACAGGATATGAGAAACCTCACCCTCAGTCAAAAGTGGAACTGCGTCCTGAGCTGCAGCCTGAGCCACATTATGGACTAACAAATCTTGCAACCTTTGTCATTCTTTTTGTGCATTTGCAACAAAAACATCTTGTTCCGCCCCATGGGCAGCATCAGCTTGGTTATGTGATGCCCAAGAACAGGTTCGGAACGTGTGTCTCTTTTCGTCACATAAATTACATGTCATGGGGTTTCTACAATGTGCACCTATATGCCCCAGTTCCCCACATAAGCCACATTTTTGCTGGTCACATATATTACTTAAATGACCCAAAGCCCCACATTTATAACAGGCTCTGGGCTGTCCTGGTTAAAAAAGTACTCCTCTATCCCGACCTAAAAAACAATTTGGCAGATGTTTAGTCAGGCCATTCTCAATGCGTAAGTCAATTTGATATCTCCAACCCCCTGTCCATAGATGCTCCTCATCAAGAATGGGTTCCGGGGGACTTTTAACAGACCAGTGCGGTTTCAACCAGTATGTACTGTAATGTCAGCTACATTCACTCCTTCATTCCGAAATAGAATAGTGATTTTTTTTGAAACTGGTTTAGTTAAAGGTATTGCCAAGTAAGGTTTCCATAAAGGTGTATGTTTCAGAACTAGGTACTGCTTCCAAAACCTGTTCAAACCTGCCGGATGTTTAAAGCTGACATCAAAAACTGTATCCCCTGGCATATGGATCAGGGCGTAAATCTCATAGGTTTAAAACCTCATACTGTTTTCCAAAAGTTCACGACCAATAAAAAGTCTACTCGGGATCTCCTCGCGTGACCCTCTGAACTTCAAACGAACAGCATTACATCATGCAGCAGGTTCATTACCAAGACCAAATGTAGCTGGAAAAAGGTGTTCAGCAATATTACCTTGCCACACAGAAGAACCTTCATCCTGACCAAGCTCAGTCGTATTCACTGGAGTAGGGGAAACAATACTAGCTTGAGCAACCACATTGGGGCGGGGCTTCAGGAGACTGACTTATATCACCCTCTTCCAAATCTCTAATGTTCTCTAACATATCAGGATTGGTAATTTTAGATAAAGGATCTGATGTAAGAGCTGTTAATTGACCAAAAGGAAAGCTGGGAACACTGGGAGACAAAGAAACAGAAGCGGATAGTGAAGCCTCAAGAGGCTTTAAATTTGCATCCCAGTATTTCCCATCTGGAGACCTGACCCACCCCGCAGCTTCCAAAGCTGTGGCCACCCACGGAGGAGATTCAGGAGCTTCAATAGACCCCACTGTTAATGAGCTCAGATTTAGAGAAGAGGGAAGGGGGGTTCAGGGTCAGGCAATATAAGTGATTCCAAGCCAGCAACACTAGGAGCAACAGTCAAGTCTTTTAACCCAGCTGCCAGATACTGAGAATACAGAGGCTGTAACTCAGTAGTGCTGGATTGTCTTTCAGTGGAGAACAAGGGACCCGCAGTGTCGGCTGCAGTCAGCCCTTCAGAAAAATCCATTCCAGTATCAAAAGAGGACTCACCCTGTGAAGCCCCAGGTGTAGCCATAGAATGAAGCAGTTCCTCAGCAAAGTTTGCAGATTCCGTAGCTCCGGTATCCATAACCCCACTTTCTGATTCCATCAGGGACTTTCCCTGCACCACTTCCGGTTCCTGTAGGTGCGCATCCGAAGTACCAGACTGCCGTTGTTCCAAAGCCTTCACCAGGATGTTCTGTCTTGCAACATACTGCCGTTCCATATCCGCCAACTGAAAACTAATATCTGCTTCTTCATTTGGAATGTCAATCTTGGAAACGGACTGCTCTTCTGCATGCATTAATGAAACCGCTACCTTCACAGCACCTCTGACTGAGGTAGGTTCCATGATTCAAAACAAAAAGCAAGGCAATAGCCGAGGAGGAGAGCCACTCCTCAGCTCTCCACACGTCCTGCTCCAGTGGTGTCTGCAAGCCTTCTGGTCCAAATGCCATCTGACAGCACCCTCCAGAGTAGGGGAAGTTTCCCCAGTGTCCTGGCCAAATTTCCCCCATTCACTAAAAAAATACCACCAACAGCTTAATCTGGTTCAAGATCAGTTGGCATTCATCTGTATCCCCTTCCCCTGGGTCGTGCCTGAAAATAGGCAGAATTTGTCTAGTGCACTTACCCAGTCAATAAAAACTAAATAAATAAATGAACTGCAGCTAGAGTAGCTCTGATTGCAATTAGGAGTAAGAGTAATAGAGTATCATGATGTTTAGCATTCTCATTTGCAATTTTACACAACATTAGTTTGATTTGTCTGTTGACTCTCTCTACCTGTCCAGAGGACTGAGAGTGGTAAGCGATATGGAACTTCTGGCTAACTCCCAAAAACTCCAAACATTCTTGCATTAGTTTTCCTGTGAAGCTGGTCCCATTGTCAGAGACTTCCTTGAAGGGTAGGCCCCACCTGGTAAATACTTGATCAGTCAATATTTTGGCAGTGGCTTTTTCCATGTTTGCATTACATGGGAAGGCATTTACCCATTTAGAGAAAAGATCACTGATTAACATAGAAACATAGACTTTGACGGCAGATAAGGACCACTTGGCCCACCCAGTCTGCCCATTTCCCTATCTACTGGTTAAGCTGCAGATTCTAGTTAACCAACAGCCTACTTCCTGCAACCCCCAACTATAATTGCCTTGTGTCTGTCCCATGCATGTTTGAATTCCCCCACTGTTTTAGACTCAACGACCTCCTCAGGAAGGCTGTTCCATGTATCCACCACTCTCTCCATGAAAAAAAAATTTCATCACATTACCCCTGAGCCGTCCCCCCTCTATCTTTAAATTGTGGCCCCTTCTTCTTACACATCTCTGTTTCTGAAAGATGCTACCCTCCTGGACTTTGTTGATTCCCTTGAGGTACTTGAACGTTTCTATCATGTCCCCCCTGTCCCTCCTTTCATCAAGAGTATACATATTAAGCTCTCTCAGTCTCTCTTCATATGGCTTCTGCTGCAGACCCTGCACCATTTTAGTTGCCCTCCTCTGGACTGTTCCATCCTGTCTATGTCCTTGCGTAGATGAGGTCTCCAAAACTGCACGCAGTACTCCAGATGGGGTCTCACCAACTGTCTGTACAGATTACAAGTGCATACTTGTTGTTTCTGCTAGTACTGGGCAAGGGCCCAATAAAATAAATTTGAATAGTATTCCAGGGGCCTGATTGCCTTTCAGAAGTAGTTTGGCATTTTTCTTCCCAGGTATAGGGTTGTTCTGAGCACAGATAATGCAATTGCCCTCATAATGTTGGACATCGGTTGTCTTATCAGGCCACTAGCCTCCAGTTTTCAGTCTCTGCAAGGTCTTGTTGGCCCCTTGGTGTCCACCTGTAATGGTGTCATGGGTCTGATGGATGAATTCTGGTCAGAGCAATTTGAGAACCACCCACTGTTTTTGATCACCTGAGTGGTACAGGACCAACTTCTGGTCTGTAGAGATGTGGAGGTTGTCAGAATGTCTTTTGAATGGGTTATTCAAAGGCATTTCCTTTTCTGTTTCCTTTGAGAGGTATTCATACACCACTTTTATTTCTGGATCCACCATTTGTGCTGCAGTTAGATCAAGAGGAATAACTTTGTTCCTTTATGTGTGCCCATTGTGTGGACCTCAGTGGGGGGCTGGATTTTCTATACCTCCTCCCTCGAGCGCCATCCTTTGCCAAGTTGTCTGCTCGATCATTGTACTCATGGTAAGGCTTAGACATGGAGTGGGCCTTAAGCTTGTGTATGTACAGCCTGAAAACAAATTGCATGCTAGGCTGACAATATCTATGAATGGTCCCTGTATTTCACAGGGGTGCCTTTTGAAGAGGGAAAATCATGGGTCTTCCCCAAAGGAAGAAATTCCATCAGTGAAATGCACACCCAGGAAGAATCAGAGAAGATGAAGGTGTCCTCCTCTCCTTTGCCATGGATGATCTCCAGGGTACAGCCAACTGCAGCAAATTCTGCATGCTGGGAAGATTTAATGGTGCACTTCCTGGATGCCTCAGAGGTGTCACCTGCTGGGTAAAGGACCAGGACCCCAAAGACTGCAATTCATTCTCCTTCAAGAAAGGAGGAAGATCCATCTGTAAAGATGTGGTGAAGTGCAGGATCTTTCAGGGTGCACTCAGTAGCTGGAAAGAAGGAGCCTGATTCTGGAAGGGTGGGTGGATCTAGGCCATACTCATGGGGCTCTCCTTGGTACAGGAGTCCATGTGCCAAGATGGAGGGCATTTTGGAGTGAAGCACAATAATGTCTCAATCGTGCAGGAGGAGAGACCAGTAAGTGTACGTGTACTGACATCCTTCAAAGGTGAGACAAACTTGTACTGGCTCTCAGCAGCCAGTGGGAGTGACCAAAAGAGATGTTCAGGGTACTGAACCACTTGTGCTCTGGTTTCAGAAATTTTAGCACATCCTGGGCAGATGTCACAGTGAGTGCACAATTGAGAGTGACTTGTTTGAGTCTTCTTTAATCAACTGTAAGCCTCCAACTATTGTTGGGCTTCTTCACTGGCCAGATTGGGGAGTTGACTGCGGACACATAGGACCTAATGATCCCTTGCTGCAAAACTGAGTCAATTGTAGCCCTCAGAGAGGTTACTGTCTCTGCTGGAAAAGGGGTATTGTTTTTGACATAATGGTTCATCACCTGTGACTTGTATGAGAGTTTCCATCCTCCCACGGTCATGTTTGTGTTTGGTAAAGGCATCTTGATGCCTTTCCAAAATTGGTTGCAATTGAGGGACTAGCTCATGGTGTTGGAGAATAAGGGTGATGTCATATGCTACAACATTGGCCTTTACTGCTGCTACCACATGCAATTCAGAAATGAGGAGCATATGGCACAGCCCAGGTATCTGAAATATTAGCCAATTGGCTAAGCCCATTATGCAGCCATAGCATGAGAGAAAATCTATTCCCAAGATGCTCTGGTTATAACATAATGCCATTAGGTCAAAACGGTGTGTCACCTTTAAGGTACTGATGACAACTGGTATTGGTTTGGACAGGTACATTATAATCATGATCCCCATGAAGATCTGGATGGAAGTGTCCTTCCCCATGGACCAGTGAGATAGCTGCAGTTCATCTTGATGTAGCAGTGAAACAGAGGCACCCATATCTAGAAGTAATCTGAGCTGGCATCCTTCAACTAGCACTTCTACACATGGGCATCCGGAATCATCAGTTACCAAGGTGGTGATAATGTGAACTGGGGCCTGACACCATCAGTCTGATTCACTTTGTTTCTGCTTGGGGTCTATTTCTCGAAGCAGTTTTACCACTTCAGAGTATTGAGACTTTGACCGCTCACCCCCATTGAAGTTGTCCAATGGAGGAGCTGATGGAATGGCCCCACAACTTTGGTCAGCATTGAAGCAGTGAGTGACTGTATCTTAGTCTTGAATTCCCAAAGCTGTGCGTTCTCCTTGGCAAATCCCTATATGAAGGGCTGGGCCACTGGTGTTGTCCATTGTTTCCCTTTGAATTTTGCTGGTTCAGCTTCTGCCAATATCTTTGTCTGTTCATGTTAGATTCTCCTCGGTTTTGATGGGAAGGCTTGTCCTGTTGGGAATCCTTTGGTTTCCCTTCCTCCATATACTGGGTGGATGACTCAGTATCATTTTGCACTGTGGCCACTTTGGCCTTACAACGTGTGCCCAGGTGTGCGTGTAAATCTGGAATGCGTGTTCCATGTTTTCCATGATCTCACGGAAGTGGTCCTGTCTCAGGAATACCACTGTCTCTGCCTTCTCACAAAGGGTAGGATGTAGATTTTTCAGGAACAGGCATTTGTACTCAATCAATTCCCTATCAGAATGTCCACCAGCCAAGTCTTTGCCTGCTACATATGCAAGCCACAAGTGGCCTTTGTACTGTGCCGAGGTCTCTTTGGCGTGTTACTTTTCCAGATGGGCTAGCATTATGCTGACTATGATAGGGTTGTGCACTGCCAAGAGGTGGGTTGAGACGGCTTGGAATGGGGCTGTAAGAACATAAAAACAAAAGAAAAGTGTCAGCAGATGGGGACCATGTGGTCCACCTAGTCTGCCCAAGGTGGCTACCCCCAATTACATTTTTTTCCTAAGTTGTCCACATTGCCTGTTCCAAGCAAGTTTGAATACCCATACTGTCTTTGATGCCACCACTTCTGGTAGCAGGCTGATCCATGAGTCTATCACTGTCTCAGTGAAAAAGTACTTTCCAGAGTTGCTTTTAAACTTGCCTCCTACCAGACGCAAATTGTGCCGTCTTGTACACGCCACCCTGTTTTCCAGGAAGAGGTTTTCCTTCTGAGTTGGGTTAATTCCCTTGACATACTTAAATGTTTCTATCATGTACCCCCTGTTTCTTCCCTGTTCCAGACAGAATAAACTCAACTCTTTGAGTCTTGTCTCGTATGGCTCATGATGCAGGCCCTGCACCATCTTTGTGGCCCTTCTCTGCACCATCTCCAGATGGTCAATGTCCTTTTTTAGGTGAGGCCTCCAGAACTGGACACAGTATTCGAGGTGTGACCTCATGAAGGATGTGTAGAGGGGCATGATAACTTCCTGTTTTCTGCTCATAATACTCCTTCCTATGCATCTGAGGATATCACTTGCCTTCTGCATTGCATTTTCACATTGTTTTCCTACCTTTAAATCATTACTAATGATCACGCCCAGATCCTGTTCCATTTCTGTCTCTTCTAATTGATGTACTTCTAGTACGTACTTTTTTTCTGGGTTCCGCGTCCCCAAGTGGATTACCTTACACTTCTTGGCATTAAATTTTAACTGCCAATTTCTGGACCATTCTTCCAGTCTCCTTAGGCCAGCTTCCATACCTAATGCCCCCTATAGTGTATCCACTCTGTCACAGAGCTTTGTATCATTTACAAACAGGCAAACCCTCCTCTCCACTTCATCAGTAATGTCACTGATGAATATGTTGAAGAAGATTGGACCCAGCACTGATCCCTGTGAAACACTACTGGTCACACGTCCCTTCCTTGATAATAACCCATTGACCAAAACTCTCTGGGTCCTATTTTGTAGCCAATTTCTAATCCAGTTTACTATTTTCTGTCTGACTCCTCTGTGTTGTAGTTTGTTAGCAAGCCTCTTGTAGGGAACGGTGTTAAAGGCCTTACTGAAGTTTAGGTACACGACATCCACTGCCCCACCCTTGTCCAATGTTCTGGTAAACCAATCAAAAAAATCAATCATGTTTGTTTGGCACAAGTGCCCTGCTGTGAAGCCATGCTGTTTGGGGTTGAGTTTTCCAGTTTCCTTTAGCTAGTCAGTCATTCTGTCCTTTAGTAATGTTTTCAGAGTGTTTCCCACTGTAGAGGTCAAGCTGATTGGGCAGTAGTTTCCTGCCTCTTCCTTACTTCCACTTTTGTACAAGGGCACAATTGTTGCCCTTTTCCAGTCTTGAGGCACTGCCACTTTCTAGAGATAGACTGAACAGCTCATCTAGTGGTGCAGCTATTTCTTCCCAAAGTTCTTTTATTATTCTGGGGTGTATACCATCTTGCCCTATGACTTTATCCACCTTAAGTTTGCTTAGCTCTTCTAAGACCCTTTCTTTCATGAAGGGGCTTGTGTCTGCCCCTGTATCTTTACACAGAATGATAAACTACCAAAATGCTATCACTATTCATTTACAAAAAAAATCTAAATATCCACTACTGCAGAAAGGGTATACACTGCCAACAGCAAAAAGTTGACAGCGACCATCACTACAGTGACTACAGAGCCAGATCACTGTAGTGTCAGCGTTGGCCTCTGGTACTGTATTCCGGGGGTCTTCACCCCCTCTCTTAATCAGCTCCAACTCGGAGTTGATTATATTTAAAATTCAAATGTTAACATTTTCCATAAATGCTTTAACATGAAGAAACATGCAGCATTAGTACAGATGTAAACATTGTAAACCTCAACTTCATGCTAAAGCCCCCCTCCTCCTCCCTAACCCCACCTCCAGCTTGGAACACCCCCAGCCCTGGGAAACAGGCAATATGGTAGACAGGAAGTATATATCAACATATTATAAAATGGGCATCAGATTTTGTGTGTCCTGATTGGCTGAGAGGTATCTATACCCATGTCCTTATCAGGACATAATGTGCCAACCGGCACCTCTTCAGCCACTAAGGACACAGAACAACAGGTATCACTGTGCCACCCGCCAAGCTCTCCATTTTAAAATCAGACTTTGGTTGCCGTCGCCAACCTGAAGCACCCCCTCCCACACACACACCCAAAACCAAGTATACTATACCATTTTCCATGACTTCATTCTCCCAAAAAAAAAACTGACAAACTAACCAGTACTCTGAGCAACAACATCTGCACCAGTAACCAACGCCATGGCTCCCCCACAGATTTGAATTTATTCAGCTTGGTCCTCCGATCCATTTCTGCAGACTGTCGTTTGTCCAGCTGTCTCTTCCGCTCCGTTCCTTCGATTCCCCCTCCCTGCACCTATCTGTTCAGCCTCACTTTTGTTACCCTTTCGACCTTAAACAAACAAAAAAAAAAATACCTTTCTCTGGGTATTTCCTGTTGCTGTAATCGGAATCCTTTCAAAATCGTGAACCTGGAAATGGCTCTCTATGGTGGCCGGCATGAGACACGCTCGCTTAGTCTGTACCAGGCATCAATTTACAAAAAAAAAAAAAAAAAAACTAAAAGCTGTAATTTCCGATCATTTATCGTGCTGATACGAATAACCTTTCCTTTTCCTAGTTCTTCAGGAGACACAATGCCACACTACTAAATGCCATGGGGTTAAGGGGACAAGTACACAAAACTGATGAAATATCCCTGGGGAGATATCTTAAGAGCCTAAATGCAATCAGGGTGGGCTTCTTCAGTTTTCAGGCGGGGGATTAAAAGTCTCTGAAGAGGGTGCCGTACAACCTAGTGTGTGTGTGTGTGTGGGGGTAGCACCATTCATTGCAGTCACACACTACATAAATTACCTGAATAGGAGGGACTATTTTACCACTTCAGTGTGAAAACCTTAAAATGTGTAAACATTTTGCAATTCTTTGAATTTTTTTTCTTAAATAATTACTTGTGAGGGCCATTTATAAGCGCAATAAGACCTCCGAGGTGTGGGTTATGGCCTGATAAAAGCACTTCCCAGGTGCAAAAGGCACTCGGCGCAAGTGCCTCGTGCCTCATACGCACCTGGGGCATGCTCTTATCAGGCCATAACCCACACCTCGTTGTGCCTTATTGCTTACTTATTTGAGTGGCACAGAGTTGATTATATTAAGTGGGGGGTATGGAGGAGGGTTCGGGAGTGAAGCCCCCAAAAGAAAAACATGTTTCTCAATGAGAAACTGTATGCTGACCTCAAATGCAGTCAACATGATGGTGTTGCTGTATGGTCATTAGACAAAAATTTTGTCAACGACCGGTCATGGAGCCTGCAGAAAGTATTCATTTCCAAAGCTCACCACAAGTATTGATAACTAAGAAAACATGAGATGGCAAAACAAAGTAATTATTGTTTTTTTTTTTTTTGCACAATTTAGTTCCCAAACACCAGTTTTTTACACTAGGTAAATCTGACATCAAAAACACACTATTTACTACAATTTGTCTTCTGGCTTCTTTGATTGTCATTTCAATAAGAATGGTTTTAAAACCATGCCTGGTGTTGTCTATTTCATTGAAACCACAAAGCAGCATGATTTACATTGCTCATTGTCCTTTCTGCTTTCTCAAAGTTTTTGTGGTGCATGCAACATATGTAGTCTTCATAAATAATGCTACTTACAGGCCCTTGAAAACTTTGAGACAAACCTCCTTTCGATCACATTATGCTTGTGTGCTTTATTTATAATGTGCCTCTTGTGTTGCCTGACTTCTTATCTCCAGATAACAGACCCCCATTTCACATTCCTGTGTTCCGGGCCAGTTCCATGACCATTGGCCTGGATGTGTATGCGCCACAGCTCACATTATGTATGTGTGTAAATTCACACCTAGGATTTATGGGGAAGTGATCGGAAGAGGGAAGGTGCTATGTTTGGCTATAAAGCCAAGGATTTTCCTTTTGAAAGCTCTTTTGTCTGCAGTTTTTTTTAAATTGAAAGAGCTTGTGCCCAGTGTGATCTTTCTTTCAGTGCACCACACTCTACTGGGCCGAAAACATGCATGCACCACAGGATCAAGACCCCAAGAACAGCGATCATTGTACTGCATCAAATATCATTCATGGTATGTTTGCATTTTTATTGGGGATGTAGTGCTGTATTTCAGGAATTGTTAGAGCAACTGTGTGCACTGTATGGATTGGAGCTGGGCTTGCAAGATTCCAACTGTCCTTCATTTTTCAGAGTTCCATTCCATGGCTATTTAGAAACAAATCCCTTGCTTTATGTATTTTTCCTCCAAAACTTTTGTGTTGGGTAATTAAAGCAATGGTTACATTGTCTTTTTGGGGATAAAAATATACAGGGGTGCACATTTAGGTTAGCCATGGAGACAGGAGTCACAGGTGTTGTTTGACTGCTGGCATCAGGCATACATTCTTAAATAAATAGCATTACCCTTTTTTGGCAGTATGAATGTTGGTTAACATATTTTGTTTTAGTTGGTTTAGAAATTTTCATCAGTACAGCCGGCTGAGCTGAGAATTTGGCTGGTTTCAAAATATGAAAGTATGGAAGAAATGTCAGATGTACTAAAATGGGGCCTAAACTTTCATCATCTTCATCAATTCATTTATTGGATAGCAAAATGAGATATAATTCTCTTTTACAATTGTATTCAACACAGAAATGAAACAATATATAACAACAATCAGTTACAGGTTAAAGTAATGTAATAAAACTCGTGTTAAAAATTTCAGTTTGCTTACTTAACCAAAGCTCTGGAAAGGTGGTCTACAAAGTGGAAGCTGAGGTTTAATGCAAGGAAATGCAAGGTACTGTATCTGGGAGCCAGAAACCCGGGCCAAGAGTACACCCTGGGGGGGGGGGTGCTACAAGTCTCAATGGATGAGATGGACCTGGGGGTGGCGGTGGATGTCAAGATGAACAACTCTGAGACTTGTAGGAGGGCAGCAGCCAAGGCCAACAGGATGCTGGGATGCATCACTAGGGGGATCACCTCCAGAAGGAGGGAAGTAATACTTCCCCAGTATAACTGCTTGGTGAGGCCGCACCTCAAGTACTGCATGCAGTTTTGGAGGCCACACTTAAAGAGGGACATTGAAATCCTGGAGAGGATCCATAGGAGGGCAGCCAAAATGATCTGGGGCTTGGGGCACAGGACCTATGGGGAGAGGCTCGAAGAGCTAAATATGTACACATTGGAAGAGAGACGGGACCAGGGGGACATGATAGAGGTCTTCAAGTACATGAAGGGGTTAAATAGGGGAGAAGCAGTCAAGATGCTCCAAAGGAAGGAGGGGTCAACTTTATGGTATAGGTGGAAGCTGTAGGGGGGATTCAGGAGAGAAAGGAGGAGGTGCTACTTCACTGAGAGGGTGGTGGAGCCATGGAATGTGCTGCCCAGGGGGCTGGTGGAGGCAGAGACAGTGGAGGGGTTCAAGAGGGGGTGGGATGGGTACAGGGGAAGGGTTCTGGATGCAAAGTCCTGTGCAGTGGGAATATCCGGGACTGGGAAGGGAGAAGCCAGAGAGAACAAGGGGGGCAGCAAGGTCAGATCCCAGGGTGGAGGCTGACCAAACGAGCAGACACAAAAGACTGTTAGGCCTATTCTGTTGGCATTTTAGTGTGTTAGTATGTAAAGCAATGTTTGTAAGACAAATCAGCTAGAGATGTTCTAAAGTGAGATGAGGGTAATAGTGCATAAATATATATTTGTTTTTGTATCCTAGCCCATGTTCTGGGTATTGATATTGCAAGGGTCTTTTCTCCAGTTTTGGTTTTACTTTTCGGGATCTGATAAGAATGCTTTGAGGAAAATCATAAAGAATATTTAGATGTTTTTTTAGACTGTAATTTACTTCATAAAAACGATGGCAATATTTTTAAAACAAACTTGTATACAAACAAATTCCAATAGAACTCCCTACATCCAGATAGAGAAGTCCAAACTTGTGACATGTGCTTATGTGCATTGGGGATACACACTATATGAATGTTAATGTTTCTTATTTTACATTTTTTTTTTTGCATACTCTCCTGTGGATGTTTAAGTCCTTATGTATTTATTTATTTTATTTAATTATTTAGTTTTTGTTGACTGGGAAAGGAGGACTAGACAATTCTGCCTATTTTCAGCCTCGTCCCAAGGGAAGGGGATACAGATGGATGCCAACTGACATTGAACCAGATTAAGCTGTCAGTGTTATTTTTAGTGAATGAGAGAGATTTGGCCAGGACACTGGAGAAATTCCTCTGCTCTGACGGCAGGGATGCTGTCTTTCTGCTACTCAGAGATGGAGGAATTTAGTGTTGGTTTAACTATGGAAGGGTGAGGAGGTGCTGAGGTTATCACTGCTGTTGTTAAGGACTTTTCTGCTGGGACAGCTGGGATGCACCCGTTAGATGGCTAACAAAACATCCCTAAAGCTCTGCAATCCTCCGATGGTGCTGCAGACACTGAGATTGAGGTGGAGTCCCAAACTCAAACAGAGGGAGAACAAATCTCTATGGAGCTATATGCTCAAGAAACGTTATTACAAAAGTTGATGATGGAACAAAAATAAGCTTCACAACAACACCTGTAAGCTCTAAACTCAGATTACATCAAGGCAAAAACCTTACAGGATGAAGAGAAGAAATGGAAGTGTAGTACGATACTTTTCCATCTGCCCAAGTGAAAGCTTTATTTTGGGTGAGGGGGAAGCACCACCCAGTGAACCTGCTTCACAGGAAGAAACTCAGTTGCCACTAGAAGCAGACCAAGTTCCAGGAAGTTCAAATTGGTCTCCAGAACAAGAGCTTTATAATGAAGGATGGAAGCAGATGACAGATGGCCACTGGATAGTGGAAAATGCCCCACAAAAAATGGAATTATCCTCAGAGCAAGCAGAGGGCCTGGCACAGTCAACTACCACTGCTACACCCAATGCTGCACCCGATGAGGCTATTTTGGAACAAACTAATTTGGCCGAAAGGGAATCAGGTAACATTTCCTTTTCTCTAAGATGGTCTCAGCCAGATATTTTTTTTGATGCCATGCAGGGAGATACTGGAGCCCAGTCAGGTGGAGGGCAAGAATCTGGTAATACAGAACCTGAGGGTTAACACAGGCAAAACAGACCAACTTATGCTGACTTGTTCAGGAAGCCTGTAGAACTGGCTAAAAGGAATAATGCTATTAGACTGCTCTAAGTGGGAGGAATGGAACAATTGCCAGATATATATTTTGTAGGTCATATTTTATTGAAGCAGTCCCTAGGTTTTATACTCCAAGAAGTATATGCTTTAATTCATGCCCCTGTAAAACATACATTCGACATAAGCTTTTGAATCCCAGAACTTTTGGAGAGATTCTGGATTAAACACATGGTGGTTAAAACTAATTCCTTATGGACACTCTTCCAAGTCATCCCCTAACAAAACAACCTTTTAGAGTCATCACCATACTTTCTGGAATGAAGGGGTGAATGTCTCAGACATATTGCATTGGTTAGACAAACTCTGCAGTGTACAGGGGACACCAGATACCATACTGGATTACCGGATGGAGAAGGATTTTGGAATGGGGTGGAAGATCAAAATCAAATTACATGAGACTGAAGCTGAATTACTGCACTTGCCAAACTGTTTCTACATAGGATGAGACAAAGATTATATTTTTTATCCTGGGCAGCACAAGAGGTGTTATAAATGTGATTCTGAAAGACATATAAGTCAGGCTTGTAACACTGTGCAATGTAATCAAAGTGGGGAGCAGGGTCATTCAAGCCTCGAATGTGATAACTCATCAAAATGTAATCTTTGTGATGAAGGTGGCCATAACTTCACAGAGTGCCCCTGGGCTGCTCACAATATGGAAGACTCTGATTATGGTATCCAGGACTATTATATCCATAGAGCTGCATGAATGATGTCTCTCCTAATAGATGTCATTTTTCACCAGGTCCTCAGCCACAAAGAAGGCTTGAGACCCAGAGCCCTTAACATGATTTCTCTGCACCTAAACTAGCTCAGAGAAGAGAAACTCCTCAATCAGAGGAACCCACAACAAGTCAATACCGTGTATATTGCTGTACGTGGTATTGCACCATTCACTGGGTTTGATTCTCGGTCCCAGACATTTTATTTTTTTACACAATTTGTGTGCTCCCCGAGTTGGACCCCCCCAGAGTTAAGAATCCTTTTATGGGGGGTCTGGGGGGCACAGCCCCATAACGGGTTGGTTGTGGATCCCCCACAGAAAAAAGACATATACCACATGGCAACAATCGCACTGTATTGGCAGCATGATTTTGCCATGTGGCATAATGTCTTGCGACATTATGACCTGGTGCTAGACTCAGATACAGCTTCCAGAACTTCTTCCCAAATGGAAGTTGTTTCAGAGACTGAGACACCAGAAGTGATTGACAGTAAAGTAAAGAAGAAAAGGTGGATGGGTCCCAGAGTGGACATTAGAAAAAGTTCCAGGAAAACCCTTAATACTTAAGCAACTTTGAAGCAAGAAGACCAAGGCTATGAACTTTCCATAGCTAGCTTGAATATGAACAGTATTTGCTAAAACACTAAAATGCTTGCTACTTTTGATTTATTTCTAGCCAGCTTCCAGGTCTGACAGTGTTTTCAGGGGTAAGGTAGCAAGATGTCACATCCACTACCTTACCCCGTCCCGTAACACCATCGGGCATGTCTCCATTGGCTATTGGGACACTGCATCTGTCAGACAATAGTGCCCAGGCAGGTGCAAGTTGGTATAGTGAGCCACGAGACAACATAAGGGTACCACATGGTCATTGATGTAGACTGCCAAGCTCCTGGTATTGTGAACTGCAATGGGCTTAGCTGTGACACACCTCTCAAATTCCCTTGTGCTCATCCCAAAATGTTTTGTTGCTTACGCATCAAAGATAAAAATGGAAACAGAGAGGAGGCTGGAAATTGCAGGCATGTCAGTCTGACTTTGATAGTGGGCAACATAATGGATTCACTACTGAAGGAAAGAATTGGGGAATACCTTGCCTCCAATACTCTTCAGGATCCAATACAACATGGATTCACAGTGGGGCGGTCTTGCCAGACAAACCTAATCGAGTTGTTCAACTGGGTGACCAAGGAAGTGGATCAGGGTAGAGTGATAGACATGGCCTACCTGGACTTTAGTAAGGCCTTCAGTAAGGCCTTCAACACTGTTCCACATAGAATACTGGTGAGCAAGCTGAGAAGCCTGGGAGTGTGTCCTAAAGTAGTAAGATAGGTAGAATGCTGGCTGGACAATAGGAGTCAGAAGGTGGAGGTACAGGGCGTTTGCTCTGGAGAGGGCAATATGACCAGTGGAGTGCCTCAAGTGTTAGTACTAGGTCCAAACCTCTTTAATGTACAGTATTTATAAGCAACATTGCAGATGGACTGGAAGGGAAGGTATGCCTGTTCATGATGGCAGTAATCTGCAGTAGATTAGACAAACCAGGAAGGGTGGAAGGAATGAGAGCAGATCTGAAAAAGCTGGAAGAATGGTCACAGGTTTGGCAGATGGTATTCCATGCAAAAAAGTGCAAAATCATGCATTTGGGGCTCAGAAACCCAAGGGCAGCATATCAACTGGGAGGAGAAGTACTGGAAGTCACAAAACAGGAAAAGGACCTGGGGGTAATCATATCTGATGATCTGAAGATAGCTAAACAGTGTGACAAAACAGTGGGAAAGGCAAGCAGGATGCTCAGATGCATAGGCAGGGGTATCACAAACAGAAAGAGAGAGGTAATAATACCCCTTCGAAGATCACTAGTGAGAGACCACACCTCAAGTACTGTGTCCAGTTCTGGAGTCCACACCTCCGTAGGGACATGGATAGGATGGAGGCAGTACAGAGGAAGGCAACCAAAATGGTGCAGGGACTGCACCAGAAGCCTTATGAAGAGAGGGTTATGGAATTAAATATGTATTACCTAGAAGAAAGGAGAGAAGAGGGGGTATGACAAAAATGTTCAAATACCTCATAGGTATAAACAAGATACAGGAAGGGACCATTTTCCAGAAAAAAGAGATGCTCAAGGACTAGGGCTCATAATATGAAGCTGGAGGGGGAGGGCTGAAAGGAAACATGAGGAAGTTTTTCTTCACAAAAAGGGTAATGGATGCTTGGAACATCCTCCCAGCAGAGGTGGTGGGGACTAAAGCAGTTACAGAATTCAAGAAAGCATGGGATAGACACAAGGGTATCTTAGAAGTAAGACAAGGGGGGTGCAAAGCAAAGACTGAGTATGGTCTGTGATGGTACTGTAGGTAGGGAAAATAGGGCAGACCAAGAGGTCCTTATCTGCTGACAATTTCCATGTTTCTATGTTTATCTGTTCCCCATGAACCCATCTTACTAGCCGATTGGTTAGATTTCATTCATCATCTTGCCCACCTTCAAGTATTGATGGCAGGCCCCTTTTACTGTACTGTATATCATGGGTCCAGCATGGGGCAACACCAAAACTGGCAGACTGCAGAATACTGGAAATATGGGCATTGCAGTCTAATATTAGCTGCAGGCAGGACTTTCGAGAACTGTATTTTGGATGTATTTTATGTTCAGAAATATGTGCAGAACATCCAAAAATAGAATCCTTGGAATCATTTATGTCCTCATGTAACAACCCTGTTAAGGGCTGACATCTGTTTTTTTATGCTGCGGACATCTTTATTTTTTAAATGTACCTCTTGCCTCACACCTAACAAAGAGACACTTTTGAATCTCATTTTGAATTGACTTGACCTATTTAATTCAGGTTTGAAGGGGTTAAATTGAACTAATATTTGCAACCATCATGTAGCCTGTAATCAGCTTCAGCATGGAGGGGTATGTTCTGTGACAGTGGGGCTAATCTTGGACTCCAAGAGAGAAAGATTTACAGCCCCAACCTTGAGATGACTCACTGTAGAGGTGTGCTTGTGGACCAGCAGTGCTTATTAGTTTACTTCGCAAAGAAAAGCAGCCTGCTGTTTGTATGTGTCTCTTGTCCTGCTGCTGAGCTGGCAAGTTCAACACCACTGAGAGTCATCACTGGCTAGAGGGAATAAAAGTACTTTTTTTGGTTTAATTGTTTATTTGTTTTTAACTATTAGAGAGCCAGGAAAGATAAGAACTGCCTATATGTGCCATGGATAATAGAGGGGAGAAATACTTGTATAGTTGGACTGGCACTGGTAGTATAGTCAGGAGGTTAGAGTAACAAGCTGGGAATGAATTTGGTACATTTTGCAGACCTGAGTTTGATTCTCACAACCTCCACTTGCATACTATGTAAATCTGAACAAGTCACTTAATCTTACCAGTGCTCCCAGGTCACCCCTGAAAACAGGAACTTGTGCTTAGTAAGCCTTACCTAGTTACTAAAGAATTAAAAAAAAAAAAAAATTACTTGCTCTCTCCCAATATGTGCTTCACTGACCTGGCTTGATAGGTCAGTAATGTGTGCTTGAGAAGCAGAATAGCCAGGTACCTTTCAAGCTTATAAAAGGGAGATTGGTGCCTTTTTAATAGTTGACTAATATCTACTGTACTGCACATTTACTTTTTTTAGTTTGCGTTGATTGAAGTGTAGTTTATACTCTGTTCAAATGCTGTCTATTTTACTTAGGTGAAATTACTTTGGGAAAGGGTACTTTTGTGCCTAGGTTTCAGTATTAATAATATTCTGATGACTGTTTTCACCTGATGCAGGTAGTGTTTCTGGAGGGGTGGTCTGTGTTGGGGCTGTGGGTAGGGGAGCTGGCTGGGTTTGCTTGGGTAGGGTAGTGACTTGCAGTGTTGGTGCCAAGGCTGGCTGTGTTCTCTTGGATGTGGGGACTGGCTGTGCTGGTGCCAAGGTCATTAGCATTCACTTGGGTAGTTCAAGGGGGCCAGCACTGTTGGTATGAGGTGGGCTATTTCCCGGGGTGAAGTTGGGTGGGGTGGGGTGACTGGTCATGCAGGTGTTGGGTCCATCAGTGTTTGCTTGGATTTGGTGGGGTGCTGGTAGTGTTGGTTCCAGTGTGGACTGTGTTTACTTGGGTGGGGTGGGGCTGGCAGTGTTGGTGCCAGGGCTATGTTCACTTGGGTGGGAGGAGGTGGCCAGGGGGGAAATGGGCTATGTTGTGGTTCAGGGGCTGTTAATGTTGCTGCAGTGTCTGAGAGTGCTGGCTGTAGTTGTTTCAAGGTAGCAGGATGCTTGGATGGAGGAGGATTCCCTGGGAAATGGGGACTCATTAGCCATATTCTTTCAGAGAGAAAGAGAGAGAGAGAGAGAGAGAGAGAGAGAGAGAGAGAGATAGAGAGAGAGAGAGATAGAGAGAGGGAGAGAGAGAAAGAGTGTGTGTGAGTGTGTGTGTGTGTGTGTGTGTGTATATGTCTGTTTATTTATGTGGGTAGGGTGGAGCAGACTGTGTGGGTTTGGGGAGCAGGCTGTGTATGTCTTGATGGGGAATGTTGGCCAATGTAGAAGGAGACAGGTGTATGTGTGGGGAACTGTTCATGTTGGCAGTGGAAGGGACTGGGCTTGTAAGTGGAGAACTGACCTTGTTGGTGTTGGCAGCCACATGCATGTTGCAGAAGCAGGCCATGGCATTTGGGGGTGAGGATGCCTGACATGGGGACCTGAAAGGTAAGTATAACAAAATTGAAATACAGCTTCTACAGTGATGTAAGGGCAGTTATAATGTGGTTGCAGTGTTCTGGCTGCTGTTTAACCTGAGAGTAGCAAAATCTGACAGCTGTAAATAGCCATCAGATTTTGCTGCCTGTGAGTATTTTGAGGGAATACAATACCCAATGCACAGTAAAACTGAAAGGTAAATAAAACAAAGCTGAAATAAAGCTTCTGCAGTGATGTGAGGGCAGCTATAATGTGGTTTCAGTGTTCTGGGTGCTGCTCAGCCTGAGGGTAGCAACATCTGACAGCTGCAACTAGCCATCGGATTTTGCTGCCTGGGAGTATTTTGAGGGAATGGGTCACCCAATGCACAGTAAAACTGAAATGTTTTAAAAGAAAGTTTAAATAAAGCTTGTGCAGTGATGTGATGGTAGCTCATAAGTGGTTCTCGTGTTGTGGGCGCTGCTTACTCTGAGGGTAGCAAAATCTGACAGATGTGAATAGCTATCAGATTTGGCTACCTGGGAGATTTTGAGATAATGGGGTACCTAATGTACATTAATACTGAAAAGTAAATAAAACAAAGTTGAAATAAAGATTGTGCAGTGATGTGATAGCAGCTGTTATGTGATTTCAGTGTTCTGGGTGCTACTCTCACTCTGAGGGTAGCAAAATCTGGCAGAGGAGAATAGCTATCAGATTTTGCTGCCTGGGAGGATTTTCAGGGAATGGGGTACTCAGTGTACAGTGAAACTGAAAAGTAAATAAAGCAAAGTTGAAATAATGTTGTGTAGTGATGTGATGGCAGCTGTCATGTGGTTCTGGTGTTCCAAGTGCTACTTACTGTGAGGGTAGTGAAATCTGACAGATGCAAATAGCTATCAAATTTTGCTGCCGGGGGTATTTGGATTAAATGGGTAGCCACTGAACAGTAAAACTGAAAAGCAAATAAAACAAAGTTTAAATAAAGATTGTGCAGTGTTGTGATGGCAACTGTTTTGTGGTTCTGGTGTTCTGGGTGTTACTTACTGTGAAGATAGTGAAATCTGACAGATGTGAATAGCTTTCATATTTTGCTACCTGGGGATATTTGAAGGGAATGGTGTACCTGATGCACAGTAAAACTGAAAAGTTAATAAAACAAAATTGAAGATGACAGTTGTTATTTGGTTCTGGTGTTCTGGGTGCTGCTTTCTCTGAGGGTAGTAAAATCTGACAGATATGAAGAACTATTAGATTTTGCTACCTTGGGGGATTTTGAGGGAATATGGTAAAAAAAAGTTGAAATAAATCTACTTCAGTGATGTGAGGGCAGCTGTTATGTGGTTGCAGTGTTCTGGGTGCTGCTCAGCCTGAGGGTAGCAACATCTGACAGCTGCGAATAGCTATCAGATTTTGCTGCCTGGGGGTATTTCATAGATTTCATAGATTGTATCAAGCTAATTAGACTTTCATCCATAATGCTTGCCTATTGTAAGTAACTAACCCTAAGTAAGATTTATGTAAAACCCCTGAATTTAACCTTGTTGCTCATGATGTTATCCAAGTAATGTTTAAACACATTCATATCTTTGCTCCCAATGACTACCACAGATAGTGCATTCCATGTTGAAATCGCCCTTTGACTGAACCAGTGTTTCCTTATCAACAAGTTCCATTTCTCTAAGTAGAGCTGCTTTGGGTGTTTCTTACCACTAACTCTACTGTGGTTTAAAACTAAGACTAATTCAATTCTTAGGGTATTATCATTGATTGCTCTGAATAACATACACAGGTCCCCCCTGTACCTTCTGTATTGTAGGGAATATAGTTTAAGTGTTGTTAATCTTTCCCGATAAGATTTCCCCTTTAAGCCGATTACGCACCTTGTCATCCTTCTTTGGACTGCCTCTACTCTTTTTAAATCTTCTTTAGTATATGGGGACCAAACCTGAACACAATATTCCAGGTGAGGCCTGACCAACGCTACATACAAGGGGAGCATCACTTCCCTGGCTTGACTAGAAATGTGTCTGAAAATACAATTCAGTATTTGATTTGCTTTTTTTACTTATTCCTTACAATGTGTGTTAAATTTAAAATCAGAGCTGATTGTTACACTGAGATCTTTTTCAAAGAGCGCTTCAATTAATGGTTCATTATTTAGAAAGTACTTGCACTGTTTATTATGGGCACCCAAGTGCATAACTTTACACTTACTTATATTTAATGCCAATTTGCTATTTTTAGCCAATGAAAAGACAAGGTCCAAGGCTTTTTGCAATGCAGAGGTACTATCTGACCCAGTTACCACTGTTCCCAATCGACAGACATCTGCAAATTTAGACAACCAGATGTTTGTGGATTCCAATTGTAATGAGGAAATATATGTATTAAAAAAATTGGTCCCAGGACCAACCCCTGCGGCACCCCACTAGTAACCCCAGCCCATTCAGAAAAGATGCCGTTCACCACCACTCTTTGCTGACGACCCTTTAACCAGTTAACAATCCAACAGATTATATTGCCACTCAGGTTAAAGTCCCTTAATGTTTTACCCAACTCGGGTGGGGCAATTTATCAAATGCTTTAGCAAAATCCAGGAATATTACATCTGCTGGATTTTTGTTATCTATTTCCTTACTGACATTTTCATAAAAGGACAAGAGATTGGTTTGACAAGACCTAGATTTAATAGAACCATGTTGGCATGGGTCCACAAGTCCCAATGTAAGTAGGTGCTGTTGAATATAATCTTTAATTACACCCTCCAATATTTTACCCAATAGTGATGTTAGACTAATTGGTCTTAAATTTTTTAGGTTTTGTCTGGGGTCCTTTTTTTAGAAGGGGCACCACTGTGGCAACCCTCCAACCGAGTGGTATCTCACCCAAGTCCCAAGAGTGCTGGAATATATGCTTCAGGGGTAAAAATATATAATCCGCAATTTCATGCAGAACTTGAGGGTGTATGTCATCAGGCCCAGGATATTTATTTATTGGTAAATTCTTTAATCTTTAGTGAACATCTGTTGGATCAATAATTATTTGACCAGGTATGGGTAGTGGTATGTCCTCCAAAGTGCTCAGAGTATTATTATTAAATACTGTGCAAAAATAGTTGTTTTGCAGATCAGCTGTCTCTTTATTATCAGTAGGTAGCCCCAAGCTATTTATAAATGGGTCAACTGAATTTGTAGATCCCCTTAAGCTGTTGATGTAGGAAAAAAAGGCTTTTTATTATCAGAAACCTTAGTGGCCAATGTTATTTCATGTAGTGCTTTAGAATGCTTGATATTTGTTTTAATTTTCTTAACCAAGGCCCTATAAGCTGGAATTAAATGATGGTTTCCACCCTTAATACATTTGTATAGTCTATTTTTTTATATATTAATTTTTTGATAAAGGGCTTCATCCATCTAGGGGTTGTTTTTTTATTAGTATATTTTTGTGTACTAGGTATATGTGTAACTACCTCTCCTTTTATTTTAGAGGTCAATAATTCCCAATTCTCATCAACTGTATGGACTGAAAAGTCACTGGCCCAATCCCACTTAGCCATGTTATTCTTAATAGCATTACAATTAGCCTTTTTAAAATTTAATTTTTTTGTAGTTCCCGCCCAATGTACCTAACTACTCCCTGAATCTGAAATTTTACACATACATGATCACTATTACCCACAGGAGCTATAGTGCTAACATTGGCTACTCTATTGTTCATATTGGATAATATAATGTCCAATGTGTTGTCATACCTAGTGGCAAAGGGAACTAATTGTACAAGCCCTAATTGTGCTGTAAGATCAAGGTAGGAGTTGTCTGTTTACTTTGCTCAGTATGTGTTATCTAATCAATATTGGGCAGATTGAAATCTCCTAATATCAAGATATTATCAGCTGGGTTCAATTCACTGATATGCTTTGATAATTTGATATCATTTTCTGAGGATAGGGAAGGTGGCCTATTTACTGGGCCCAATCTTATAGAGGCACCAACCATAGGATGTAATTTAACCCAAAGTACTTCTAGATCTTCAACACTGTCTGGAATCTCCTCCACTTTTATGAAATCATGAATGTAGGTAGCCAAACCTCCACCTTTTTTGTATTTCCTGTTTTTTATGAAACACCTGTATCTTGGTATATTTTTTCCCAAGGGTTCCTCTCATTGCCCCATGTCTCAGTGACACATGTTATATGAATGTCCTGGGTGGCCAAAATTAGTTTGAATTATTCAAGCTTATTGAACAAACTTCTGGCATTGGTTAATAAACCATTCCATACAGTATTGAGGCTAATGTTACCATGGCTTGATATAATCCCTCCCTCCCCAATTTCCAGTTTAAATGGAACCTTAACACCTCATTTATTTTTTTTTCCTAAAACTCATGCGCCAAAGTGATTTAAATGCAACCCATCATTTTTGAAGCAAGCTTTATTGGAAAAGGTAGTTGCATTATCCATAAAACCAATATTTTGCTGTTGACACAATTGATGAAGCCAAGTATTTAGAGTTAAAATTGACCTGTTCTTGTAGGAGTACATTCCCAATGTGGGCAATACCCTGGAGATTATTACTCACCCCCTTTCTTTTATCCAGTCAACTAACTTAATATAGTCTGCTTGAAGGTCCGTCCAATTTTTAGCGGGTATATCATTAATGCCTATATGCAAAAGTACAACAGGTTCAGTAGTATTTTCTAACAGGCCATCTAGAAGACTAGAGACATCCTTCACACAAGCTGCTGGAAGAATGCTGACTGTTGTATTAGCCTTTCTCCCATGGCAAACTACAGAATCAACCCCTCTAAGAATGGAGTCCCCAGTTACCACTATATCCCTGACTTTAGGTGGGTGGGTAGAAGGATTTCTTTGGCTGACAAAGTGCAGATTGGGACTATATGCTGGGCCTGCACCATTTTAGTTGATGTTTTTAGTTCACCAACGTTTTCTTGGGTCACAGCATCTTCCACCAAAATGTCAAAATTTATTAGTCAGGGGCAAGGGAGATACAAACTTTACAGGCTCTGTATCAATAGGTAAATTATTTATTTTTATTTTAGTCTTTGGTAACCTGGTAAGGCCCACTAGGCACAAGTGCCTATTTTCAGGGGGCAACCTGGAAGCACTGGGTGGTTAAGTGATTTGCTCAGAGTCACACAGTATGCAAGTGGAGGTTGTGAGAATCAAACTCAGGTCTGGTCTGCTGGATGTATCAAGCTTGTTCTCACCTCTTTCCTCTAACCTCTAGGCTATACTGACAAACACAATTAATCTAATGTCATTGTTAAAGTCCATGGTACTCAAATTAGGTATCTGGTTGATTGATTTAGACATGGCTTCATCCATGAAGTTCTCTAAGAGGTTAATTTCTCTGTGTGTTTCTAAACGCTGTGCTAACTGCGCTATTTTTTGCTGTAAAGTTTCAATCTGAAGACATTTAGTACAAGTAAAATCAGGACATGGTGGTTCCTCAGCATGCATATTGCATTGTACACAAATCTTTCTTTTTCCTTTGCTCCGTTTTGCCTTATTTTGCGACATTGTTAGTCGCTTGGTGTGATTGTGTAACACGAACTACTTTGTATGTGGTACGGTTAGTTACCTTGATAGAATCCTTGCCACTCCAACTACGAGAGGTATCCCCAGCCTCAGTATCCACAGCAGACATGTGACGATGCGCGTGTCTCTGCACACGTCTCCACGTGCGACAACATGCGCACTGCACTTGCTGGCCCTGCTCGCTGCAGGGTGGGTTTAAATGCTGCTGAACCCGGAAGTATCGATTCTGGGTCACTGAAACCCTCACAGACCAATAGGTAGAATTACCATATGTTAGGTGGTATGGTACTACAGCATAACACTTCCATAAACACAAACGTTTCCCAACATAAATTTTAGTCCTGTATGATGCCACACATATAGTCTACATGCAAGCACCAGAACTCTCTACCCACATATATTGTGGGGCTCAATAGTATAACACAAGTTTCATTTATAAAACCCTACAGCTATAATTTCAAATGCACAGCTTGTGTGCTAGATGTGTCACGCTAGCATCTCTCTTTTTCAAGGGAATGAAGTACCAATGCACAGTAAAACTGAAAAGTTTTCAAAGAAAGTTTAAATAAAGCTTATGCAGTGATGTGATGGCAGCCCATATGTGGTTCTGATGTTCTAGATGCTGCTTACTCTGAGGGTAGCAAAATCTGACAGATACAAATAGCTGTCAGATTTTGCTACCTGGGGGATTTTGAGGGGATGGGGTACCCAATGTACATTAAAACTGAAAAGTAAATAAAACAAAGTTGAAATAAAGGTTATGCAGTGAGGTGATGGCAGCTGTATGTGGGTCTGGTGTTTGAATGTAGCAGGCATCTGACTGCAAGCAACGTAACACAAGATTAATGGAGGTTACTTGGAACTGCAAGAGCAATTAATGAAATAAACACATAATAAAAGTAATTGATTTACTGTGCACATTTTCCTTTCCAAGACTCATTCAGAAATGTATTTCTCTGGATGTGCTGTGGATGTGGTTACAGTGAAATATTCAGAAGGCCTATGACTTAAAAAAACTATAGGATTTGGAGTATTTCAACTTCCAAAATTTGTGACCTGGAATTATTCTGACTTCCCAAAATTGACAATAAAACTGAAATGACTTCCAAATTTCAACCCATGGAAGAATTTGACTTCCACCCCCCCAAAAAAATTATTTGAAGCCCTGGCTGCAAGTGTTTCATTAAGGCACACCCTATCTCCGCCTGCCTCTAGCACTTGCTGTACATTTAACATCTGCCTTAGCACCCTTAGAAGTGGGATGGGCTGACTGATGCAGGACGTCTCCCTACTCACTGCCTGTGTGGCATATTCAAATGGTCTCAGAAGCATGATCAGGCCATCCATTAGTCACCATTGCTCTGCAGTGAGAGACACTGGTGTGCCAGAACTGTCATGGCTTATATGAAGCAACAGGTAATCAGAGATGGTTTTGTACTGCTCCTACATGTGCTCGATCATATAGAGTGTTGAGTTCCATCTCATGATTACTTCCAGCTTCAGATAGTGCTGAGGCAGCTTGTTCTGGATCTGCAGCTACCTAAGATGGCCACAGGCCTCAGGATATGACAGAAACTCCTGCACTACTAGATTAAAAGAATCGCCATGCATTTAACCCAGAGAACCCCAGTATCACTGATAAATTTAACTGCATAGGAGCCATTATCACTTGCAATGAAACCTGATTTCAGAGAATGTGGGTGCAGCCACTCATCAGTTTCAGTCAGGAGCACTTCTTACATTTTTTTGTTGTGTGTGTGAGCCTGTTACACTCTCCTCATTGTGGGAATGGCATGCTGGCAAATACCTGAAATGTTACTACCAGTGCTTTGTACAGTTTTTATTGCTATTCCAGGATCAAATACTACCCCAGGTACCAGTCCCCAATAGGCTGTAATAAGTGCTACCAGCTGTTTGGCCACTGGTTCATATATCTGTACTAAGATGTATGTATGGTGATACTGAATGCTGCAGGGCATGTATTACTGTCTATGTCACAGTTCTGTAATGTCCCAGAATGGCATGGGTGGAGAAGCAGGTTTAAGATGGAATCTGCCATTTTTGAATAGGCATGTGCCATCAACCTTCAGAATTCTACATTCTCCATGAAAGAGAATGGCAATAGATCAATTGCCAACATTTCAGCAGTTGCTGCACTAAGTTAATACGGACATAAATATGAACATACAAATGTGCCAGCAGAAACAGACCCCCGGTCTATCAATGTCTGCTCAATTGGTGCAGCTAGCTCCTTAAGTTGCAGTTTCCCCTCCCCCCACCCCCTTGTTCTCCCTTGGTTGTCCACTGCCTCATCCACCCTCATTCTCTGTCTCATGCCTTCTTGAAGCCATCCACATTTTTACTTAATATCGCCCTTTCTGGTAGAGCATTCCACCTTGACACCACTCTCTCTGTGAAGTAATGCCTCCTCATCTCCCTCCTGAATCTAACCCCCCCCCCATTCTTAGCCCATGCCTCTAGTATCTCTTCCATGCCTTACTTTAAATGCCCCATCCTCTCCCCCCTTGATGAGTCCCTTCAGGTACTTGAAGGTTTCAATCATGTCCCCCATCGCTGCTCTCCTCCAGTGTTTACATATTCAGTTCTCCCAGCCTATTCGCATAGCCCTTTCCCTCCATCCCCTGAATCATCCTCGTCACCCTCCGCTGCACTCCCTCCAGCAGCTTGACATCCCGTCTCAGGTATGGCCTCCAGAACTGCACACAGTACTCCAAGTGCTGCCTGACTAGTGACTTGTAGAGGGGCAAGATCGCCTCCCTGTGCCTGGATGTGAACCCCCACGCTATGCACCCCAGCATCTTGTTCACCCTCATCACCGCTTTCCTGCATTGGGCAGTATTGTTCATGCTCCCTGTTACCATTATTCCCAGGTAATTTTCCTCCTCAGTGATCCCAAGCTTTACCCCCCCCCCGTCCAGTACTCCCTCTTTGGGTTCTTTGCCCTGAAATGCATAACCCTGCACTTCTTCACATTGAACCCCAGCTGCCACCTCGCTGACCAGTTCTCCAACTTGGTTAGGTCCTCCTGTAGTTGCTTCCAACCCTCTTTCTTGTCCACTACTGCACCCATTTTTGTGTCATCTGCAAACAGGCTTACCCTGCTCTCCACCCCATATGCAGTGTCCGAGATGAATAGCCCAAATAGCAACAGGCCCAGTACTGAGCCCTGCAGCACCCCGCTTGTCACTGGTCTAGGCTCAGAGACTTCCTCTCCCACCACCACCCACTGTAGCCTACCATGTAGCCAGTTTGAATTTCAGCATGCCATCTTTGTCCCCAATCCTGCTCCAGTCAACTTCCTCCCAGTCGTCCATGGGGCACTGACTTGATGGACTTGCTGAAGTTCAAGTATAGGACATCCACAGCATGGCCCTCATCCAGTTCCCTTGTCACCCTGTCATAATACTGTATAAGGTTAGCTTGGCAGGATCTCTCCGAAATGAACCCATGCTGCCTCCCATCCTGGAGGTCATTGTCCTCCAGAAATGCGACTAGTCTCTCTTTCAGTATCGTCTCCATGAGCTTTCCCACTATGGACATGAGGCTGATTGGCCACTAGTTTCCCAGCTCATCCCTTGGACCGCTTTTGTGTATTAGCACCACATGGGCCTTCCTCCAGTCCTAAGGCACACCACCCATTTCCAGGGACGTGTTGAACAGGTCCTCCAGTGGTTCTGCCAGAACCTCTGCCATCTCCCCAGCACCCTGGGATGGATACCATCCGGCCCAGATGCCTTTTCTTCTTTTAGCACCCTTGGCCCCACTAATACTCTACTAGTCTTGATCAGGCCATCTGTCATCTCCTCCCCCACCCTCCCAGTCCAAGGTGGTATTGGTCCCCTTTCTCCTGCGTGAACACTGAACAAAAGCATTCATTCAGTGCTTCTGCTTGTTCTTCCCCTTTCTACCCAATCCCCTTTTATCCTCACTATACTGTCCCTGCATTTTCTTTTCTCCCTGACATACCTAAAAGTCTTTCTCTCCCCCATTCCCTGTGCTAACCTGGGTTCCCTTGTGGCTTTGGCACCCCTCACCCTCCTGATCACTTCTCTAGAACGTCTAGTATACTCTTCCCTGTCCTTTTCCTTTCCTGTTCTTCTAAACGTCAGACACGCCACATTTTTTGGCCTCACCCCCTCCATCACCTCCCTGTTTAGCCAGCATGTTTTTTTTGCTCTGTTCTTCTTACTCCGTAGCTTGGTACGTGTTTCCATCACCTCTGTGATTCTTTATTTAATTATATCCCATTTGCGCTCCACTTCCATCCCCTGCTTTATGCCCTCAAGCTTCCCCTTCAGCAACTCCCGCCTCCTCCCGAAGTCTGCCTTCATGAAATCCACCACCTTTGTTATTGATGCCTCTGGTTCTCTGCTCATTATGATTTTAAACCACACTGTTTGGTGATCGCTGTCAGCTAACAGGTCCTCTACCCTTATTTCCCTCACTGCCTCACCATTATATAGAACCAGGTCTGGTGTATTCTCTAACCTAGTGGGTCCAGCAACCAGCTGTGTCAGGAACTCCCCTGGATTGCATCAAGAAGCTCCTGCTCCCTAGCACTGGAGGTGACCAGAATGTTCCAGTCCACCCTCAACAGGTTGAAATCCCCCACTATGACCACATTCCCCTTCCTACATACCCTCCTGATTTGTCCACTAGCTCCCTGTCCATCTTCTTTGCCTGGGATGGTGGCCTATACTCCACCCTGAACCTCAACTTCCTTCCCTTGGAGTCCAGGAGCTGTATCCAAACTGTCTCCTTACTCCTTCCTCCCCTCATCCCTTGTACAATTGATCCCATCCATCACATAGATTGCAATCCCACCCCCCCTCCACAATTTTTCTGTACAGTTTGAACCTTGGGATTGTCAGGTCTCAGTCCTGGTACTCGGTGGCCCACGTTTCTGTGATGGCTGCAATATCCACCCTCCCTAATGCCAGGAGCACCTGTAACTCCACTGATTTGTTGCCTAGGCTTCTTGCATTCAGTGAGACCACCCTCCATTCTGTCTGCCTCTCTTCCTTTACCTGTTTCTTTTCACCTTCATGCCCCCACTGTGCAATTTCCCCAAGACCTTCCCTACTAGCTTGGGGAGTAGACTAATTTTGTCCCTCTCTCTGGGATCCTTGTCTACCAGCTGTCCTCTCGCCACTCCCATCTAGTTTAAATCCACTTTTGTTGCTATATATCACTGCAACTTCTGCTTTAAGACCCCCTTTCCCTCCCCGCTCAAGTGCAGCCTATCCCCTGCATATAGTTTATTTTTTTTCCCCAGGTTCCGTCCCAACCCCCCATACCCCCTGGATTTACACCACTCCTCCAGCTATACATTGAATTCCTTCATCCTCCCCTTCCTCTTCGTACTCACACAGGGTACTGGGAGCACCTCTGAGAAGGCTACTGACTCCCCTACCTCCTCACACAGCCTTCCCATTCCCTCAAACCTTTCCCTAACCACCTCCACAGTCTCCACTGTCAGGTCATTCATTCCAACATACACCACTATGTGCGGTCTCCCCCTGCCCCTCTTCACACATCTTAGAATCGATTGCCCCACCCTGTCTGCAATTAGCCCCAGTATGGATTTCACCCATATGCGGCTATGCCATTCCCCTCTACTGCCCCATATGATCCCCTTACATATGGAGTCCTCCCTATAAGTACAACCCCTACTTCCTTCCCCTCTCTTATCTCCCCTCTTCCACTTATGTACCCCTTCTTAGGATCCTCCCTACTAGGAGATCTGCTTTTGCCTCCAGTGGCCCCCTTTCCACCCCATCCCTCCCTTCCCTTTCTGCTTGCTATCCTTCCCCCTTTCCCCATCCACCCCGTGCTCCAGCCCCTTTGCTGCAGTGCCTGTCTCCTCCCCTCCCCATGACTGCCCACTGCTCAAACTCTCCTTGTTCTCTCCTCCGCAACCACCTGTATCTGTTCCTCCTTCTCCTTGTCCACCAGTGTCATTAGTACTTCAAACCTGTTTCCCACCCCCTCTGTTCTGATTAGTGCTGTCTCTTCCCTTCTGTCTTAAGTCCTCCCTTTTCTGATAGGCCTGACTCTAGTCCATTCTTCATAGCTAGACCACCTGTCCAGATTGCTTCCCCATGGCCCCCCACCCCTGACTCATACTTCCCCCATGAAGTGTCCTTATGTTACTTTCATGTAGCTGCTTACTTGTCCCAGATTCCCTCCTCCTTTCTCTGATCCTCTCCAGTTTCCCACCAATCCTCCTCACCCCCTCTTCCAGCCTCTTCAGCCTGTGGCATATTGGACATCCTGCCAGCCTCCATAACATGTTTGATCCACACTGCTGCTTCACATCCATTGCATCCCACAATCCTCCCCATGCTTTGCATTACCTATCCCTGCAACAAGGATACATACAGTTTTATCAATGCTAAATGTACCAGTCTGCCCCACTTATTCCAACTTTACCTGTCCAATGCTCTAACCTGTTTCTTAGCTACCTAATCATAACCAAGGGTTACAGATACTTAAGAGTACAGTTCAGATCCTAAAGCTGACTACTCCGCACCTTAGTATGACAATCCTTACTACCAATAATTTTCTTGGGTTAAACTATAGCAGTTAAGACAGACACTTATGTTTATCAGTCCTATGAGCAGTTCTGTTCCTCAACCTACCTGGATGGATTCTAGCTGGCTGAAGTTGAACTCAGAAAAGACAGAGGAATTGGTTGTGGACCCTGGTCGATGGAGAGAGGGGTGGGGATTGGTGTGCCTTCAGAAATTTTTCTTGGTGGCATTTCTCTCCCAACCTCTGAACGGGTACGTAACCTGGGGGTGATCTTTGATGACAGACTGACACTGCAGTCACAGGTGTCAGCTGTCATCAAGACCTCCTTTTACCATCTTAGGAATATTGCCAGAGTTAGACACTTGGTTCCGACTGACAACCTTCCAACATTGGTCCACGCCTTTGTGTCCTCGTGCTTAGACTACTGCAACTCCCTTTAATTTGGGCTTTCAGGGGTTGAAATTCACCGCCTGCAGCTGGTGCAGAACGCAGCAGCCTGGGTTTTGACAGGTCCTAGTAGATCCTGTCATATTACTCCAGTATTGCGCGAACTGCACTGGCTGCCTATACGGTGGCAGATGACCTTTAAAGTTGGTTTACTGACTTTCAAAGCCCTTCACGGGCAGGGTACGGCATATCTGAAAGAACTTATGGGCCCCTACTCCCCTGGTTGATCGCTCCGCTCAGTTGACGAGGGGCTGCTAAAGATCCCTAGGGTGGATCTTAAAATCTTTTTCTAGATCATTTTCTTATGCTGTGCCTACCCTTGGGAATTCTCTACCCCATCGGTTATGGGAGTGCACCTCCATGGTGGAATTTAAGAGAGCATTAAAAACTTTCCTCTGGCAAATGACCTTTTCAGAAAACTGAATTGTATCTGGAAAATGATCTTTTTATCTATGTTGAGACTTTGGATTTTAATGTCTGTTCTAAATTGTTTAACCTCTAAAGTGCTTTGGAATTTGAAAAGCACTGTATAAATAAAATTATTATTATTATTATTGCCTAAACCTATTCAAGGGTTACAGCTACTTAAGAGATCCAGTTCAGATACTAAAACTGACCACACCCCATATTGGTATAAGCAATCTTTACAACATTCAATTTCCTTGGGTTTAAACTATGAACAGTTAAGACAGATATTAAAGTTTACAGTCCCCATAAGCAGTTCTCCTTAGATGAGAGGATCAATAAAGCTTTCAGCCACGTAACAGTGCCAGGCAGTTACTTAAATCATTCAGCCTCCTCCTTAGTCCCAAATGTAGCCTTCCCAAGTTAGTTGGAAGGCCCTAGTGTCCACACTTCTTTCCCAGCATTTAATCATCAATGTTTGATAGTACCTCTTTGCTGCTATATCCTTGACCAGATGCTACTCATCTTCTCTGTGTTCCCCCTTTTCTGGCTCTTCTGATTTGCTCTTCCCATCTGGTGGGTGTGGTCCAGCTCCTTTAAAATTTGGAGGTAGGGTGGGTGGGGTGGGTGGGGATTCTCACTGTCTGCTGAATCACAGTGCAGGCTGAGCCTGCTTAACTCATTGATTCCACAGGAGCTCTCTGAAGTTGTACCACTTGTCTCCTGTATACTGTTAACAGTGAATCCTGGGCCTTTCTAAGCAAAATCAAGCCATAGTTAGCATGCCACAAACAAATCCTAATAGCTCAAGAATTGAAAGTGCTAGACTCAAAGTATGAGTGGCAAAATTGTTCAGCATAACATTACATTTCCAATGGTGGTCTGCAAGTAATAATAAATAATTTTTTTTTCTATGCTGGTCAAAAGAGCAAAACAAAAATTGTTTTTACTAAATAAGGCAACATAAGCCATACACACCATACCATAAACAAATGCGAATAACTCCTAAAGTATACATGATATACACAAAATGGCAGTAGCAAAGTTGTTCAGTACAAAATTACCTTTCCAGCGGTGCTATGCAATCAAATATATAATATATTCTATTATATAATATATTAAAAAAATATAAGTGACGTCTCCAGATGTTGCAAGGGCACACTGGAAGTTAGTAGCTGACTTCTGTACTCATCCTTAGGACACACCAGTGTATTTTACCATCGACTACAGGCGTTTGCTAGGAGACAATGAGTTAAGCAGCCCAGCTGCTCATTCATAGGTTGCACACTTGCTCAGAACTGGGATCTCTACTTGACTATGCAGGAGCCTGATTGGCCCCTTTCCACTGCGCCCGATTGGCTCCTTCTCTGGCCGCTTCTAGCGATCAAGCACAGCCACTGGCCTGACTTTCCTTGATTGGCCATGGATCAGCCCATCCTCTCGGCTGCCAGGCTGAATCTCCTCCTTTGGGCTATGGTGCGGCCCGATGCTCACAGGTCTTCTGGTGCTGGTTCCCCTCCTCTTGGCCGTGGATGCAGCCTCCTGCCCGCTCATCCTCCCACTCACTGTCTGCTGAATCATAATGCAGGCTGAACCTGCTTAAGTTGCCCAGCTGCTCATTCAAGGTCTGCATCTTGCTCAGGATTGGGCTCTACTCAACTATGCAGGAGCCTGATTGGCCCATTTCCACTGAGCTTCATTGGTTCCTTCTCTGGCCACTTCTGGTGTCCAAGCACAGCTGCCAGCCCAACCTTCATTGATTGGCCATGGATCAGCCTGTCCTCTTTGCTGCTGGGCTGAATCTCCTACTCTGGGCTGCAGTGCAGCACCACCCTCACAGGTCCTCTTGTGCTGGTTCCCCTCCTCTTGGCCGTGGATGTGGCCTGACACCTGCTTATCCTCCCCATCACTGTCTGTCATGTGCAACAGCATGATAGGGTGGATATCTGGTATGATGCTCAGACATGCTATGCAATGTAGGTCGTACCTTTTGGGGTATTGGGCTTGGAAGACCAAACACTGGAGGCATTGCTGGTGGGGCAGATTTTGACTCTGTGGGGATTCCAGATGCAGAACAAATGAGTGTTGTGATTGTTTATGTTTTATGGACTGGGGTTGATGTGATTCATGGACTCTGGTTGCTAATACTTAAACCACAACTGCTACACTGCCCACCACTATGCAAACCCACTGTCTCCACCTCCTTATGTCTATAATAGTCTTCCACACTCACTTCTGATTCCACATGCCTTGCAGAGTGAGGTCAATAAGGGAGAAGGCTCCCCTACACTAGCTTCCCCTTGGTGCTGATTCCAGTGTAACAGGTGATTGGACTTGAAGTGTCTGTGTTTCCCACCAGTGCCTAGGTGGCTACCCTTTTTCCCACAGCTCACATGCTCTCAGAAAATTTAAAAGATAGCTACTGTTTCATCAGCCAGGTACACTATGTAAAAATCCCAAACTAGAGATTTTGTAGCCCTTGTTTTTACATGGTGGTAGACTGGATCCTGTGATATTAGAGGGATGGAAATGGGTGTTCTGGGGCATGATTTATGTGCTTCTGCAACAATAGGCAACTTAGCTGACTCATCCTCTGTCATTATTATTGGCTCAACAATGCCAACAGGTGAGTATGGTGAGAGGGGGCTTGGTAATTTCCTGGCCCTTACTTTTTTTCCCCTCAGGTTCCCATAGAGGGTCCAGATCAATATCCCCACCAAGGCTGATAACCTCCTCCTGAGATCTGTCCTCCTCCTCATCATCATCATCCTCACTTTCTCCACCCTCTATTTCCTTCTCAGCATCTGATTCCCTGCATGACACAGGCAGATCTCCTGCATCAGATGGTGAGTCATGCTCAAGTTTATTAACCTAATTTGGCGACATCAACCACCTCATTGTTCTCAACCACATTTCCAGAGCAAGACATTTTGGGGGTTGTTGGACTGCTGCTGTTGTCACTGCCTCCACCACCATCAGTGCCAACACCAGCAACCACCAGCACTGATGCACTGATGTGGCTGAGAAAAAATATAATACACTAATGCACCCACCATGTGCACCAACTACTTCTTTTTGAGTACTTGCAGTACTACTGGCCCCTGATGAACCTGCATTAGACATATTTGCTTTAATTATGGTTCCCTTCTGAACCACAGAAAGTAGGCTGTTCTTGGCAACATTGCCACTGTGAGCAACTCCAACTTAACCAGAGCACCTCTTTTTAGACATTTTTATATGTGTAGATTTTGGAACACAGCACTTTACTGAGCTAACAGTAGCTACACAGATAGTAACAACAACACCACCAAATATATATGTAAGCCCCCAAATGGGCTTACCTTTGGGGCTGCTGCTCTGGGCCTCCCCACAGTGCTGGTTGCGTCCATGGCTCTGGGGGGGATTTACACATTGTGGCCCCCTTTATATCTTGTGGCTTTGGCTGCTGAACTTCCAGTGCACAGTTCTTGGGTGGGGGGGCTGAGTGCCGGTGTGGTGTTCCATGCCTCCGGGTACCTGTGGGGTGGTTGTGGTCTCAGGTCTGATTTTCTGGATTGGTCAGGCTTGGGACAGCATTTGGAAAATATATTAAAAAATAAAAATAAATAATGTAAATAGTTATGGCAGCCTACCCTATTGCACATGGGTGGCTGCTAACTTCAGGAAATTTAAAGGAGCAGCTGCTCCATTTTATGGGGAATAATTCAGTACCAGCTGGTGCCAATAGGGGGAAAATGTAAATAGTTTATATTGGGACTACAAGCCCCATAGAACTTTGGGGCATAAGGGGGTTTGACACCTTTGGACTGGTTCAAGATTGGACCTCTTGATTGTTGGGTGTTTTGTGGTGCTGAGTTAGGGAGAGGAATAAAGGGGAAGCACTATGAGAAATCAAGGGGAGAGACTGAGGTGGAGTGATGTCTGAGTGGGGGGTGATTTCCCACTTGGCCATTGAGGCAGTAGTTTGTTTGTTATTTCCTTGTGGCTTTGATGTGGAAGAGTGAAAGGGACATGGCAGCGGCCACTTAGTTCTGGAGCCCCATTCCTTGGGGCTGTCTGGGGGTTCATTCTCCCTGAATATGAGCTGGCTGTGGAACTGGCAGTTTGGGGGTGGACTGAGCTGTTGTCTGCCCGAGGACCACTTCTGAGCAGAACCCCAGCATGAGGACTGGTCACCATGCAGAAAGTAAAGGGAGAAGTTGCTGTCTGCCTTCAGGTATCTGAGAGGGACAGAGGGATAAGGAGAAAGGCACTTGACAGGTGAGGGGATCCAGAGGTCTGGGCAAAGCCCCTGGTCCCAGAGACTGTTTTCTATTTTACTAATTATGGAGAGACTGTGAATAGTGGTGCCAGTGGGTTCTGGGGGGGTCAGGGGCAGCCCCCTGGTTCCCCATGGACCCAGCTAGAGATTGTCAGTTTCTGTGTCTGAGAAGGTATTGATGCTGTATGCTGCTTGATTAAGGGCCAGATTCAGCCACAAATTATGCTGCCTGCATTGGACTGTGGCTGCCTAGGCTGACGGGTAACTGCCTGGACTAAATGCTCAATCTGTGACTTCCATGGTCTAGAGTACTTGTTTAGCTTTGGATGTGACCTTTACAGTCCAGAGCACCTATTAGCTTCTGATGTGACCTCATCAGTCCAGAGCAACCTGATATGTTTTACTGCTCCATGGAGTGACTGTACCTGTTCTAATTATCTGTTCATTAAATGGGATCCCTTGTTCTTGTTGTTCTGGTGTTTGCTTTGTTTGTTTGGATAAACTGTTTTCTTCTAAAAAGAATTTTGCCTCCACAGCCCAGCTCCTAGTTTTGTGTTTCAGGGTGTGTATCGGAGGGGTCTAGGGGACCATGCTAGTACTGTCCCTCAACCAAAGAAACAAAGAACCATCGAGGAAGATGTCAAGAGGTCTGCCTGGTGAAGATTGTCTCTAAAGGCCTCGGTGGTGAAGATGGCAAGGCCAGGCAGCTGAAGACTTATGGTCTCCACCTCTCTAGATGGCCAGCTCTGCACCTGAAAGAATAGGGCACCCCAGTTTCATCAGGTCTACTAAGCCTGGCCAACCAGGTATGTGGACTCTTTTCTGCTGTATAGTGCCCCCTTCCTAGGACTTTTACCACCATACTCCTAAATGGGAGGCTTAAATATATATATATATATATATATATATATATATATATATATATATATATATATATATGTGTGTGTGTGTGTTTTAAACAAATAATACATGACAGAGAATTTAGGGACTAAGGAGAGGGGGCACACAACAACACATGCAATTATAAAGATGTTACTGTCACTACCACATGAGAACTCTAACTTCAATAACTAACAAAATAAATGAAATCAATATAGTCAAAGCACCTTGACAAAAACAATTCAATAAAGTGCACCAAACTGTTCCACAGAATTAAAATTATAAACCACAGAAAACTGGAAAAATAATTAAGACAAAACTGTGACTAAAACACCACTAGTGCTGCTCACACAGAAAAGGTTGCATTTTACTTGCTAACTAACTGGCTAACATTGTTCCCTCCCCCCACAGCACTGCCCCACTACACACAATATGCAAAATGAAACAACTTAAAGTAACTAAACCACAAAAATACCAAAACTAATTGGTACTCTAGAGGCACAAGACATGATAGAAACTTTTGGGAGTGATTTGTTTCAAAATGTTGTGTGTTTACAACACTTTTTAAATGTTTTTGGGTACAGAGATTAAGAATAGACTTAACACCAACTAAGACTGTGCTGAATTCAACCTATGCATGGCAACATAGCTCACTGCAGCCCCGTGTGACTTCCAATCCCTTGAAACATTGCAAACTTTGCCTTCTGGCACAATTCACAGGTGATGCTATCAAAACCACCATTTACAAAGTGTTAACTGTAATGTGATTTAGAACTTTGCATCACAGATAACATTTGTGAATTTTGGTGAATTCATGGTTTTGAAAATTCCAACACAACTGCAGTACTTGATCCCACTTCCAGAAACAAGGTGTTGACTTAAGTAACTGTTTCAAATCAAGAGGTGACTGTGACAGAAATATACAGAAAGTTAGAGAATATGAGAGTTCTGTTGATAGGCAAGAACTTTTACATACCCTGTAGCTCAGGTGAAACTGGTGGTGTGTCTGATGTAAAATCAGTGAGTACTATTTGTAATTTTTGACAGACTTTCCTCCTTTTCAGGTGAAATACAAATATTTGGAATAACTGTGATATTTTAAAAATGTATCTTGGCCTTAGGGAAATAACTTTTCAAAGATGGAGAATGATCTATAGAAATTGTTGTAATATAGTGACATATCTGGTTCATAGTGTCCAGTCAAAATTCTAACAAAAAAACATTTCGGCAGAGGCCCAAGTTTACTCAAGGGTCAAGAGCACTGGCAACATAGCCTAGAGGTTAAAGTAATGAGCTGTGAATGAGCTTGGTACATCCAGCAGACATGGGTTTGATTCCCACAATGTCCACTTGCAAACTGTGTGACCTTGAGCAAGTCACAATGCCCTCTAAGTGTTGCTGGGCCACCCATGAAAACAAGCCTTGTGCCTATATGGGCTTTATCCAGTTGCAAAGAAGAAAAACATGACCAGAGTCGTAAAATCTCATGACATGGATACTTGAGGAGTTTAACACCATGTGACACTAAAGGGATTATACAGTATATGCAGCCACAACTAAATATGTCACATTTTACTTTAAAAGGTCAATTAGAAATGGATGTACTGGATTTTTGTGAGCAATTTTGAGCTATTAGTAATAGGAATAAGGATTATGCCACTACTATACATTGTCCATACAAATGAAAAGAACTTGTATGGATTTAAATCTGGGGGTTGGGAAAGGCTGAACCAGGTGGTTGGGCTGGTGATATTAGTAATACAGTACTCAAAAGGGAAGTGTTTCTGGATTGTCAATACAGGGCCTCAGATGTGGTCTGAAATAAACAGAGTGTTGAAATTGCTTCCTTTTTAAAATTATGATTTCACTTTCCAGGATATGTCACTTCAATAAACAGACTGATGTGAATTTGTAAATTGTAGCTTTTTGTATTAGAATTCTGCTTTTTGTTCATGCTTTATGTTCATGCTCTTATCCAGATTTTTTTTTATAGAGCATGTTATTTGTGTTATATGTGTGCTGACTGTATTCATGCCTCCTGTTCCTTCTGTGCATATTATTATGCATTAGCCTTTTAAATTAGTCATATAAAAGATCCCTGACTTGCAACAGGCACCTTGAAAAAGCATGCAGGGAGACATGCACAGAATTAGTCCTGAGGTTTTTGTACCTTATTCATTACCATTTGACAGACTGTAGTTGTACAGTATTTTAAAATAAAATTGACATTTTTAGTGTTTTAATGTGAATGCACATTTGTTTCTGAATAATTAAACAAGCATAGGACAGGAAAGTGCAGTTGGCTGCTCTCTAATTTTGCAGCAGTTCTAAGCAGCAGCAATAAAGAAGAAAGAGTAGAAGCAAAGCAAGTTTCACATTTTTATTATATCAGTCAGCATTTTAAAAGTTTTTATGACAGTGTTATAGAATACATAAAATGTGTCAAAATGCATATGGCATGAATAGGTAAGAATTGTCCAAATCAGTTACAAACTGCAATACAGTTATTTAGAGTAATAACGTGTGTATTGTGCATATCATAATACAACTGGCATGATGACTTTCTTTTTCATCAGTTTAATTTAATTAATGCATTTATCATCAAAAATGTTGGTTCAGCATAGCATAGAGAACCAGTCATAAAATCAGACTTCAACCACCAAAACCACAAAGAGGAAGTATCAAGCTTATCACTGCAATAGCCTTGACAATACAGGATTTAAATACAAGTGCATAGTAATAAGTTATTCAGCTGTCTCACACTTTATAATGCCTTTATAACAAAAACACTGAAAGCATTTACACAATATGTGTCACACAAATCCTAATGGTATTAGGGAAAAGTCTACATATTACACATTGACATTATTGTAGATAACACAGGAATTGTAAGTTCCTGGGTGAAACCCAAATAAAAGCAGTTAAAATCTGGATAGCCGTATTCTTCAAATTTAGCCAGATAGTTCAGTATTATACAAACATAGAACACAGATAATGATGGCAGAAAAAGATCAATGGTTTCATGGGTTTCATATTTTGGGTATGAGTCAGTAGCTTGCTCCAAATAGGCTTGCCATTTTAATGGACAGAATCACTACCCATGTGCATATCTATTTTTTTTTCTGAAGATATCAATGGTGTTACTTGACATCACTTCATCAGGTAGTTCATTCCATTTGGCAACCACCCACTGGTTTATCCAGGACTCTTTTTTATTTGTTTTGTACAGTACCAGTCACAATAAACTCTTCCTCCAATGAGTTGCTATAGCATTTTTGATTGAGTTGCAGAAGTGTTGCTGGATCCAGCACAAAGCCTTGCACAAAGTGTTTATTAAGAGTTAAAATGCAGTTTCACATTGCACTGTGACTGGACTGCAGATGCATTCCAACTGAGTTGCAAAAACATTCTACAAACATTGCTCTTCAGCTGGAAAATAATGCAATATGAGTTGCAATGCATTGCCAACTCAAAAAAAAAAAGTTAAACCAACTCATTGATTGGACAGTTTAATGTGACTTTTACTGTAGTTTTCACCATTTAAATTGTTGTCATGTGCTGTGTGGATTCTGATACTAATCCTAGATTCTAATCCTAGGTATTCCCAAATATCTCTATTTGTAAAGTCAGAGTATACTAGGCATAAGTCACCTCTCAGGTGACAATATTCCAGGGTAGATAGTCTTAGGTGTAGTAATCTTTCCTCATAATTTAGACCCTTTCTCCTGGTAACATTCCTGGCTGCCATTCTCTGAACTTTCTACAACTGCTTGAAATTGATTGTATGGTGAGGGTTCCAAAATTGAGGACAGTACTCAGTTAATGGCCTGACCAAAGGCCCATAGAGCTGTATCATCACTGAATTGTCATTGCCATGGATATTCCTCAATATACAATTTAAGATTTTATTTCCTTTCTTTGACACATCTGTAAGTTGATGACAGCATGTCAGATCATTTTTGATTATTATACATGGATTTATGTGATAAGGACGAGTCCCTTATCATGCCACTCACAAAGAGCAATGCAAAATCACCCACATCAAAAGGGCTATGAGAACTTAGAGAGACTGCCACAAATAGTAATGGTCCTCAACAAAATACATTGTTTCTTTTGTTTTTTTGTGGAGGGCTTTGCCCCTGTACCCCCCTTTGTGGGGCACAAGACCCCCACACCCCCCATAATAAAATAATCAACTTCGGGGGGGGGGCAGACTCATAAAAAAAATATACAATTTGAAATGCCTACTGTAAAACCAAACCTGGGTCCACTGGATCTATAGATGGTGGCTCTAGCCAATATGCCAAATGGTCAGTTTGGCAGGATTCTGGATTACACCTGCTCATACCCTGTCATAGTGAGTGTAGTTCACTACTACACTCACTATACAGGATTCTTCATGATATTAGATCACTCACCCTATACAGGAGTGGCATTATTGAAGTGACTCATATTGAGTCACTCAATAATACTTGATCATATAGGGTGATACCACTTTACACAGGTCTTTCTCACTGCTTGCACTTTGGAATTCATCATTATTTAAGAAATATTTAGCTTCCATGTTTTTCCTTCTAAAGTGTGTGACCCTACATTTGTCCATATTGAATGCCATCTTGTGCTTTTCTTGCCCATCTTCCTATATGGTATGTCTTCTTGGAGGTTTAGACTGGCTTGCATGGTTTTAACTATGGCACCTATTTTGCAGTCATCCACAAACTTGCTCACCCATGATTTGTCTGATGTTTGCAGGGAAGATACAAACATATTGAAAAGTGTGGAGGCCAGGACTGATCCCTGGGGCACCTTGCTGATCACCTTACCCCAGTTAGAAACATAACCTCTTATACACACTCTTTATATTCTATCTCTCAACCATGATATTATTCATTTAATTATAACAGGATTGATCTTTAATTCAGTCAACCTATTGATTAGTTCCCTGTGTGATTCCAAATCAAAAGCTTTGGCAAAATCCAGGTAGATAACATCCACCAGCAGCCCCTCATCCAGTGCCTTACTCACAGGATCAAAAAATTGCATAAGGTTGGTTTGACATGACCTCTTTGGTGTTAATCTGTGTTTTGTTATGTCAGTATTGCCAGTCTCCTGTATAAGAATTGTTGGGAGAGCATATTATTATTATTATTATTATTGTGTGTGTATTATTAGCTAGATTCATGAGCACAATGTCTCTATAAACACTGTGACAGGTTTCACATTTAAACCTTAAATGTATAAATGCTCGTGTAACCCCTTTGTTACCCAGGGTTACTAGAATCCCAGTAAGACCTAGTGGTAGGCAGGGAAGGCAGCTTGTGAAACTCCAGTTAAATGGGTTTCACACTGTCTCACTCTGTCCTCAGTCACAGCTGAGACTTGAGAGATGACATCATTATAGAACTGTCACAGCTGCATGAGCCACTTTGGAATCTCCAGCTCAGGGAGTGAAGTTTAGAACTTTGAGAAATTCAAAGGGAGTCTTCCATTTGTCCTTAAGCAAGAAGGAAGCATTAGTCTGCAGTCTGATCTTTCACCAAGAAAAAAGGAAGTGTTCCAGTGTTCCTGTATTTTACCTTTTTTAAAGTGGTGGAGACCGCTCCCCTGGTCTCAGTGCCCCACTCCCTCTGGGGGGGAGGGAAATTCTCTGTGAGTTCCAGGGGCAATCCCCTTCTCCCACTCTGGGAAGAAAGCTGCCTGATTTAAGTTCAGTCTGTTCATGTATAACAGCAAAGGTTACAGTACTTCACCTGTGGGGCACCTGCAATGAATGGGTGAGTGTTTGGCTCCAATGGAAGGGGCAAACATCTTGTTTTCTTCAGTTGGATTTCAAGTAAATGTGGACTGCTATCAGGGAGGACTATGTCAACTAGGGCAAACAAATAAAGCAGTCAACTATTTAAAGTTTTAAGTGGATTTAAAGTTCGCTGTAGAGGGGTTGCTTCAGGTCATCCACAGTTCAATCTACATTTTAAAGTCTAAAGTTGTCTGTGTGTCCAGAGAAATGGCCGGGTATGGGCTGTGGGAGCTGGAGGTGGGAAAAAAACCCATCTTTAGTAACCAGGTCCACCTCTACGGATTTCTTCTGTGTTTTTGCTATTTGCCTCATGCACTTGGCCAGTGATGGGGTGGGTACCCAGACATGGATCGCAACTTGAAAATCTCTCTAGGAGTCGCAGACTCTAAGTGGTGTGGGGAGCCACAGGATGGGAAAATTACTCCTTGTTGGATGGGAGTCTTCTTGTTTGATGGGAGTTTTGATTGGAAGTATGAAAACAAATCTCTCTCTAGGAGTCACAGACTTTAAGTGGTGTGGGGAGCCACAGTTTGGGAGCCTCCTTGTTTGATGGGAAGTCTTTCCAAGTAAAGTTTGGGTTCATTCTTCAAGTGGACTGTCAGTCGAGTGGCCGGCAGGGGAGCCGGACCAGTCGGGCTATGTATCCAATGCGCATGCAAAGTCCGGGCTGAGTGCCTGGTGGGTCCAAAGCCAGACATTTGTAGTAATGTGTTCATTCCTCAAATGGACCGCTGTGTTTTAACCTCTAATCTGCACATACAGTAACGTAGCCCTTTGGGGGACCATGCAGTGCTTTGTTTATGTTCAGTTAGTTAAACACTGAAAAATCCCAATTCTGATTCTGGACATTACAGTTATTACTTCCTGTAGTTGGATTTACTTGGGTGCCCCTGTGCAGAGTAGCCAAACCTAGGTCTCTTGTGCCAGGTAACCTCATCCTTCCCTGAACCCGTAGATATACATGTATATAAATGCTACAAAAATGGAGGCACCGCTTTGGATTTGTTTGGGAAGGAAGGTGCTTGGGCAAGTAGGCTAGCGTTTTGGCTATCTGGCAGTCGGTAGACCAAAAAGTTGAAGCAATTTCCCTAGTGTGTGCTGTGTGCTGTGAATCTTGTGCTGCTGTTTAAAAAATGCCAACTGTTTACCAAGGAGCTGTAAAGCCAGAGTGTGTGTCCTTGTCCTGCATCAACATAGTTTACAGCGTTTGTCAGTTTTAAAATAAAGTTCTGTGAAGGAAAGTGTGGAAAACTAGGGGTAGCAACAGAGAAATTATACCCTGGACGTTGGAAATGCTTTCTGTGCAATACTAGAGACTGCAGAGTTAATGGCAATGTTACATGGTTGAAATGGGCTCCCGCCGTAGAGTCAGTTGAAAAAAAAAAGTGCATCTTTCAGTTTAAATTTGCCTGCTTGATGATCGCCATGAGGAGAGGAGCTCTTGTGAGGAAGAAGAGGCTCATTTGCATGGTGTCCTGTGGTTGGTCAGTTTGCCATTAGTCCGGCCCCTCAGCCAGCTCTTCAGAGTCTGCTTCAGCATTCGAGAGGGAGACAGAGAGAAGTGCGTGTACTGGCAGTGGAGGAGCATTCGCGAAGTGTTCAAAGCACTGTAAACAGTAAAAAAGTGACTTTCCAGTTAGAAATCGGGCTCAACCCGCTTATCGATTGTGGGATCAGTAAATTGTGTGGTTAATACTATGATCGCGGAGACTGCCCACCCGTTTGCAATAAGAGGCCTTCAAAATCTGGCTGCAGGCCATTTTACCCCATCACAGAAATCTGCTACAATAACAGTGAGTAAACGATTTAAAACTGCTCAAATCAGTGATTTTCAGAGAATGCCATATAAAATGTGTGTGCAGCTGTATAGTCGCTTTGCAAGTAGTGATTGTGTGATGTCCTGCTGGCAAGTGCAAGTCTGTAAAGCCATTAAATGTGTGCATAGCAATGAAAGTAGCCTCAGTTTAAAGTTTGCAGCCAGAGAGAGACTGTGGGTTGTAAAATAAGTGCAACACTAGTAGACGCAGGCAATCCTGTGCTGAAACCTAAAGTTTTAAAAGGGACTGTAATTAAATGAATGTTGCCAGCATGTGAAAAGTCCAAGGAAAATCCTGTAAATGTGTGAACAGCCAGAACAGAGCAAGTTGTGCAGTTTGAGTAAAAGTTATTAGTAGCTGATGTAAATCGGGTGCGCAGTGGCTTGACCCAGAGTCTGAATGTTGATGCACAGGAGTGCTGCCGCCGCCATTACAGGGTGGGGTAGTAAAGTAAACACAGCAGCAGAGGAGTCATTTTAAAGCTACAGAGTGTGTTCATTGAAGTGGGACTTTCAGTTACAGTGAACTTTTGTTTGTTTTTCTGCAGTTATGGCCTCAGGACCAGCTCGTTGCCTGGATCATGCCCGGGTTGCAGTAACAGCAGCAGTAAATAGATTGAGAGATATTGAAAATTGGTGCTATAGAGGCACTCCTCCTGATGTGGCAATTCTAATTATCCAGTGCGTGTATGCCAGATGTGCTTGAGTGCTGGAAGGATGTCTTCATGATTCCTCACTGTGCTGGATGTCTACAAAATATGATGGTATAAAGCGCCTCAAATTCATTTGGCTCCCACATGGACACAACTTCAAGAATCTGCAGTTGGCAGCACACAGCATCAGGCGGAGCCTGTGGAGGAAGGTCCCTCGGGGGAGTGTGGCACAAAGTTAGAGAGTGCAGAATTAGAGACTGAATCTGAATTTGAAGTATTGGATGCTGGATCTCAGAAGGCAAGTTCAGATAAAGCATCAATAGTCCCCTGGGTGGGGAGGCCTAGCCCAAGTCTTGAAGGTGATGATGAGATGCGGGAGGCCTTTGAATGGGAGGTGTCGACTTCTGCTCCCAGTGATGAATGGATAGTCTCGGGGGTGAGAACTACTGCTCATTCCTGGGCTCAGATCCTCAGTGAAGAGGAAGATGAGGGGGAACCTATGTGGCCTTGTGAGAAAGGAACGGGTACACAGCCTCAAGATCTTGCCTCGGAGGAATGTGTTCAAGATGGTGGTGATGCCACTGTCCTGGCTTCACCAGAAGAAGAAGTCAGGTATCCATTTTTAATTTCATTGAGGATACGAAGCTGGCAGAACCAGGACTGGCCACCCCCAAGCCAGGCCAGTGGTCTCAGATTGACCAAAGCAAGTAAAGAGGAGAGACTGGTTCGTAGAAAGGCCAATGAAATCTTTGGTATGACCTTTCCTACCTTTCCTTAGAGAGTCTGGGAGGAGATTGAGAACTGCAGGAAATCCTGGATCTGGGATGAAGCAATGAAACATGTGCATCCTGGGCTAACCAGCATGTAAAGAATAGACTGTTTCATGAAAAGTATGCACAGTGGAAGAGAGCAGGACACTGTTTATGGACAGAGTGAGAATACTGGACGAGAGGATGAAGTCTCCCACTGTGTGAATTATGTGCATCCAGGCAGATAATAATTCAAGCCCCTGACCCCTCTACTATTGGCCTCAGTGCAAGGACCTCCCAGTAATTAAGCCTGTGCCTTCAAAATGGAGAGCCGAGCAGTGGTAGTCAATACTGCCACATCTAGACAGTGAAGTGCCCTTATTGAACTGCCAATATGAATAAACAAGGAATCAGGTGCCCCATATTCTTCAGTCCACAGTGTACTGTCCTGTTCAGCAACCATCTACTGGCACCACCAGATGACTTCAGATCTAGAGAGGACACCAGCCCAGCTGTTTTCCTGTTCATCGCCTGGTAATCGGATGACGCCGGACCAGCTGTTTCTCTTTTTGTTCCTGTTCTAAGGTTCCTTCTCCAGTTATGACATCAGCCCAACTGTTTCCAGATGTGCACTCCTGTGGGTTCCCGGAAGATGTCCTAGCTGTATCAGAAGAAATGCTGCCAGGGAGAGTCTTGGAAGGGACCAGGTTGTGAAATCTGAATACTTCAAGAGGCTGGTAAGTCCGAAAAAATCTTTTTATTCTATCTTTATGACATTGCAATACACACCCTACACTACAGACTTCAAACACTGTGTGAACTGTCCACAAAGACTCTCCCCTTCGGGATTATTGCCTTAAAGAACTATGCTTCACAGGGATCTGGCCCAGGAGAGACTCTTTAATGGACTGGCCTTCGGGCCTTGTAGTCACTAGTTGGGACATTTAGGGCATTCCATCCCCCCAAAGGTGTATTGTTACCAATGTCATTACTGTACTTTAATGTAAATACTGTTTTTCTACCCTTTTTCTAAAAAAAAAAATATATATATTTTCTTTTGGGATTGTTCAGTACTTTTTCTGTGTGGTAAGGGTTGTTGTTGTCGTTGTTGTTGTTTAGATAGACTGTACATGCAGATTAGGATGTGTTTTTTTTTTGTCTTTTCTTACAGGTGTTCCTGGAAGACAGAAGAAGACAAGAAGAGGAGGAGGCTCATAGGAGTCCCTCGTCAGTGCTATAGTGTAGAATTTAAATGTACTGTGTTATTATTGCTAATGGTTGTAGTTGCAGGCTGCCCAAGGTCGGGGAGGTCCCCGGGTTTTTGTTTTGTTTGGGATATTATGTTAGAGGCAGATAGGTTTTCCCTAGAGGGTTAGTGGGGATAGACAGGCTGTGGTCCTGAGCGGCCATAGGGATTGCAGTGCTGATCTATCAGGGCTATGCTCTGGATGGTTCTACCAGAACCACCAGGTGTCCATAGTAAGTGGATAGAGTAGAGGCTGACATGTCAGCTATAGGCCTCTAGGCCCTTAGTGTTGCCTACCTGTGTTTGCACATGGTAGGAGGGGGCCTGATCACCCCTCTGCAGGTAGCACATATGGTGGGATGGCCTAAGGCCGGGTGCATAATGACTGGGGACAGTCATTTTCCTGGTCAAGGGCGAGTGTAACCCCTTTGTTACCTGGGGTTACTAGAATCCCAATAAGACCTAGTGGTAGGCAGGGAAGGCAGCTTGTGAAACTCCAGTTAAATGGGTTTTATACTGTCTCACTCTGTCTTCAGTTACAGCTGAGACTTGAGAGATGACATCATTATAGAACTGTTGCAGCTGCATGAGCCACTTTGGAATCTCCAGTTCAGGGAGTGAAGTTTAGAACTTTGGGAAATTCAAAGTCATTCTTCCGTTTGTCCTTAAGCAAGAAGGAAGCATTAGTCTGCAGTTTGATCTCTCACTAAGAAACAAGGAAGTGTTCCTGTATTTTACCTTTTTTAAAGTGGTGGAGACTGCTCCCCCGGTCTCAGTGCCCCCTCCCTCTGGGGAGGAAAGTTCTCTGTGGGTTCCAGGGGCAATCCCCTTCTCCCACCCTGGGAAGAAAGCTGCCTGATTTAAGTTCAGTCTGTTCATGTATAACAGCAAAGGTTACAGTACTTCGCCTGTGGGGCACCTGCAACGAATGGGTGAGTGTTTGGCTCCATTGGAAGGGGCAAACATCTTGTTTTCTTCAGTTGGATTTCAAGTAAATGTGGACTGCTATTTGGGAGGACTATGTCAACTAGGACAAACAAATAGAGCTGTCAACTGTTTAAAGTTTTAAGTGGATTTAAAGTTCACTGTAGAGGGGGTGCTTCAGGTCATCCACCGTTCAATCTACATTTTAAAGTCTAAAGTTTTCTATGTGTCCAGAGAAATGGCCGGGTATGGGCTGTGGGAGCTGGAGGTGGGAAAACCCCCCTTTCTTTAGTAACCAGGTCCACCTCTACGGATTTCTTCTGTGTTTTTGCTACTTGCCTCATGCACTTGGCCAGTGATGGGGTGGGTACCCAGACGTGGGTAGCAACTTGAAAATCTCTCTAGGAGTCACAGACTCTAAGTGGTGTGGGGAGCCTCAGGATGGGAAAATTACTCCTTGTTGGATGGGAGTCTCCTTGTTTGATGGGAGCTTCAATTGGAAGTACAAAAACAAATCTCTCTAGGAGTCGCAGACTTCAAGTGGTGTGGGGAGCCACAGTTTGGGATCCTCCTTGTTTGATAGGATGTCTTTCCAAGTAAAGTTTGGGTTCATTCTTCAAGTGGACTGTCAGTTGAGTGGCCTTCAGGGGAGCCGGGCCAGTCGGGCTATGTATCCAATGCGCATGCAAAGTCCGGGCTGAGTGCCTGGTGGGTCCAAAGCCAGACATTTGTAGTAATGTGTTCATTCCTCAAATGGACCACTGTGTTTTAACCTCTAATCTGCACATACAGTAATGTAGCCCTTTGGGGGACCATGCAGTGTTTTGTTTATGTTCAGTTAGTTAATAAATAAAGCCACACTGAAAAATCCCAATTCTGGTTCTGGACATTACAGTTATTCCTTCCTGTAGTTGGATTTACTTGGGTGCCCCTGTGCTGAGTAGCCAAACCTAGGTCCCTTGTGCCACGTAACCTCATCCTTCCCCGAACCTGTAGATATATGTATATATATGTTACACTTGTTACCATGAGCATATTATTAGCCTGAGCACATTTCTATGAGCATATTGTTATCTGCATTATTAATGGATTAGGCATTACTACAGTGAAGCTCATCAGGATCAAACCCAACTCTGCAAAATTCTGCAGTAGAGTTACTACAGGGAACAATAAATTTCAATGGAAGTTAATCCCTTTTATCATGCAGGGAAAGAGTGACACTGTGCTTGATCCTCTTGGGGTTCACTGTATATATATATATATATCGATAGGCCTCACACACACACACACACACACACACACACACACACACACACAGCATGCTAGCATATTATGTGAATGCACATTACTTTAGCTGTAGGTCAGGTACATTTTAATTTGCACCACCAAGAAGTTAGCACAAATAGTTAGAAATTAGAGAAAATACCTCTAAATTGCATAACCTTAAAAGGCTGTTACTGGGAGTCTGTTGTGAGAACTAAGGCATATGTTTATATCTATAGCTGATGTCCAAGTGCCATGCTTTTCTGGGAATAGCTATGTTTTTCTGTGCAAGAAGGAGATAGCACTTTTAGCCACCTAGACAAGAATGAAGTCATACTGACCCAAGTTAAAACATAAACACTATCTTTCAAATATTTGGAGTTAGTGAGAGTTAGGAACAAGGCTGATACTAGAAGTCATATATAAGAAGGAAGACTTTTAGCTGTTGTTGTTACATAGTCAGATTCAATGGTGTCCCAAATTTTCTCCTGCGTAATCCTGTTGAAGTTATTATAAGCTATTCTTAGCATACTTAGCAAGAGCTAGCCAAGGTGAAAGGGTACTTTATAATGCAAATCTTAAATGTATTCTGTATTCTGTGTTTGTGTGTTTACAATATAATGGTCTAAGGAAACTAGGAATGTTATACTGACATCTGTGTTTTGTCTGCTTTAACCCTGTACAATAAAATTGGATTTTGTTACAATGCATACTTCTTTTAACACTTTCACTGGTAATTCTAAAATAATTCTAATACAATAAATCATAAATTCAACAGCTGGCGCCTTGAACAGGTTGAGGCCAGCAGGCACAGATTTTAAGCACAACAGACCTATTTTTAGGGTAGTAAACTGAATTACTAAGGCACCACAGGTTTTTTTGTCTATAGGCACTTCCGGTGGGCTAAAATGGGAAGTTCAGAAAAATCAGTTTGGGATTATGTTGAAGAATACATTAAAACACATGGGGGCAGGATACTCCCTGTATCTGATGTCATGGAGCAAGGTGAACCATGGCATTATGTTAAAAACAAGTTAGAAACAGATATTTTGAATAATAAAAAAATCCCAGGACATAAGCTGAAAGGGATCATTGTGCAAGGGCTTCTTTTCACGGTGCTGGCACTACAAGAATGAGTCTTTGTTCTTAAACAAGAATACAGATGTCAAAAAGGAAGATAAACTTAACCTTAAAACAGAATTAGAAGAAAATAATTTAACAGTTGCAGGAACAGAATTAAGATCTAGAAGTACTAATATTCTGTTCTCCCAAGTTAAAGAAGATAGTGAATTGATTCAGGAGTTACAGGAGCAGCTAGAACAAGATGAAGAAGAGGTGGACAGATTAAAAGAACAGTTATATCAAGCAAAAGGGGCAGTATAAGAAATATTGAAATACAGGCATGAGCAGAGGGAGACTGCACCATCTGCACCTCATACCCAGATACACCAAGCCTGTATCCAAAATTACATGCAAAGCAAAAAGGGTTCCCATTGGAACCATTGGTTATACTTATACACAGGAGGAGGAAGAAGAGGTTTCTGAAGGTGAGGATGCAAATGCAAGAACTTTTACACACAGGGTTTGGAATCCATCTGAATGTCTTGCTATGCCCCTCACCCCTTAAATGTTAACCATGTATGCTACTGAGCTTGGTAATCCCCCTAAGGATGAGAGCATCAATCCCATTTCTAAATGGTTGTAAAGGGTAATCAGTTTAACTTTGTCAGGCAAATTGTCCATTCAGGAAACTCTAAAGGTCCTCAGAAGGTTAATGGGGTAGATAAGTGGAACAAAATGTCCACAAATATGCGAGGCACTACAATTCCATCTACTGTAACAATGCATTCTATTGTTCATGGTGTATTAATGGCCTTAACTGGAATTCAATCCCGTTCAGGTTTGTTAGGGAATTTGCACAAGATGCAAAATGAAACATGCGTGAGATTGATGGTGGGTATTGGCAGACTTTTGAAGCTCCAACTAGTAATCCTAACTGCACTGCCTCATCATACAGAAGGGGATTTCTGCCTCAAACCTCCAAAATGGTCCATATGACCATTACATCCCAAATGCTCATACAGGACATAGTTAGTAAGGCACAACATGCTTATCAAATGCAGAACAATACTGAATGTAAAAGAAAATCAAAGCCAATAGATGAAGGAAGGACATTTGAGGTAGAAGGTGATAGGCAGGACAGAGGCTGAGGCAGAGGTAGGTTCAGAGGTAACAGGAATAACTATTACAGAGGAAAAAGGGGATACAGTAGTAGTCATAGACATGGTAAGATATTTCCAGATATTTTATGAAATTTCTAAGGAGTTTCTCTCTGCTGCCCCTACTGTGTAAATGGAGAAAGCAGGAGATTTCTCAAGAAATATCACAGAAATTTCAGGAAATATCTGCCTATGTATTTGGCTGTGACTGTACCAAGGCAATAGAAGAGATCAGCAAAATAGAGGTTACCAGGATAGCCACCACTGGCAAGATAGAGATGATTATTGGCAAGATGAGAGGGATGGGTAGGATAGACAACAGGAATCAAGACAGGCAGAAGAAGCTTTAAGTCCAACCATTCAGGAGATGCAGGCAGAAAGTAAAACACTGAAAGAAGAAAATAATCGGGTGCATAATGTAGCTGTGGGAACCAATGCATTTACACACTCATTAGGAACACTGAGCCCTCATCCCACCTGTAACAACACTTTACCAAATTACACTGGACAGGTGGGGGCACCCCCAGGCTATGGCTCATGTAGAGGGTGTTCGACATGCAACTATTAGATTAGTTACGGGGTGCCTTTATCAGTACTGGAAACATGGTTCAGGACACAGCATTCCAATCACACAGTGAATATTTAGGAATTCATGGTGTGCAAGTTACACCACCACTGACAAGACCTGTTCAAGTTACAACTGGAACATAGTACAGTCCTATTACAATTGTGCCTTTAGATAGACCAGATACCATTGTAGGTAGTGACTGGATGGTTCCAATGGAATCATTCTGGATCTGGCTAATTTACAATTGTTGCAATCGGTGCCTAATACTGACAATGTTGTACCAGTGGTACCTATGGATCATGCGGTTTGGACTGTAAAGGGAATACAGCATGTTTCATGGGAGCAGTTAGATTTATCAGCTGATGTGCAGGCAGTGTGTCAACAAGTTGAAACTATTTTTGCTATACACAAACAAGTTCAAGTTCAAATGTTTTTTTTATTGATCAGCATATTTCAGCCTTTACAGTAAAAATACACAATTTAGTAAACAGCTAAATTTGGTCATACACAAAAAACATTATAATCATAAATACATTGGTTTATAAACACATATAAATACACATCCTCCCAAATCCCAAGAGATATAATTTCAAAAAATGCATCTATTGTTATAGTACTTTACCATCGGAATTTATAATAGGGAGTTTAGATTTTTTCACCTTACTTGTGAGAATGGCAAGTATTTTTTTAGTGACATAAGCATATCTTTAGCGAATTCAATAGTCGGTGGATGCATTAATAATTTTAATAATTCTTCCTTTGAAGTTGCTTCATAAAGCACAAATTGTGACATTATCTGTTCATTATCATGTTTATATTTAGGACTATATGCACCATTTGGACATAGGTATGCATGACATGCACGTACCCTGCCCATGTAGCTGCACACCTGCAGACAGGTGCACTATGGCAGCATGCACAATCACTGGCCACCTGTCCATGGCCCTGCTCCACTGGCATGCAGGACTCTGCAGGGTGGCCAGGGCAGGACTGACTGGGCATCCAGTCAGATGCCCTGCCTGGGTTCCCCACTGGATCCCTTGTGTGGTGAGGGACATGGTAGCAGCATGCTCCATGGAAGTCTGATGGCTGGTGGCTGTGGGGGTGAGTGATGGGTATGCCACTGACTCATCCATGATGGGGCACCGAAGTGGTACACCCTGAGATGGTGGCGGGTGGGGGGTTCACTGTGCCTGTCCACTGTGGGTCAGGGGTGGTAACATTGGCACAGCAGCACAGGACTGTGTCCAGAAGCAGACATGGGGCAACGGGGGCAGCATACCCTCTGTACAGGGTGGGTGCTTCTCTGGGGGGTACTGCCATGACTGGTGGGTGCCACCATGTGTATAGGCGGGGGGGCACAGGACCTGACATGGGTGAGTTGCAATGTTTTGGTGGGTGCCTGTGCACAAACTGGGTGGTGGGTGCAGTGCAATGAACATGGCACCTTGTGCTGTGATGTGCAGGCACTCACCTGATTCACTGTATCAGCCCTCCCCATCTGCCTTGTGGGCTGGGGCAGCATGGAGTGCTATTTTATGGTCCAACTGTGTCTGGTGGATGGTTTCTATGGAGGTGTGCAGTGGGTTATGGCAGAGTGCCTACTACCATAACCTGCTCCACACTGCACCCCCTGTGGATCATGTTATGTGCCTTTGTGACTGGTGTGTAGTGCTGGCCTTCCCCTCACCCACCCAGGCACATTGCTCCTCATGAAGCCAGGGGATTGGGTGCATCTGAGCTGCACACCTCCCTTGTGCATCTTGTGTGAGGGGCCCATAGGGTGAGGAGTGGCTGAGAGCCTGAGATAGGTGTATGTAGCCACTCCACCCCATTAGTGCATAGGGGCCAATATGAATAGGCTATACATAGACATGATTGTGGATGCATGCAAACTGAATTGTTATCATAGGAAAGGAGCCACCATCTGAAAGGCAGTATCCATTTCCTAGAGAAGTTGTTGAGCCAATTTCTAAAGTTATAGTGAGCTTAGAAGAGCAGGACATTGTTAGAAAATATTCTTCTGCTACTAACTCACCCATATGGTCAGTGCAGAAACCAGATGAAAGTTGGAGACTGATCATAGATTACAGACAGCTAAACAAATGCATTCTACCCATGGCTCCCTTATCCAGAAATGATGACAAAAGTTGTTTCTCAGTCTATGTGGTTTTCTGTGATAGACATCTTGATTGGTTTTTTGTCACTGCCATTACACCCAAAGAGCCAGTATTTGACTTTACATTTCAGGAGACAGGATTGCATTCATGAGGTTACCTTTTTCAAACACACATGAAACAGGTTTTGTCAGATTTGCCTTTTCAGTAAAACATTGTCCAATACATGGACAATATACTGTTGCACACAGCTGGGAGACAGGAACATTTACATTTACTTTTGTTGCTGTTGCAAAAACTGTTGCAAGTTGGTTTGAAGGTAAACCCAGCTAAAATTAAGTTGTGTCAAGATTCAATTAAGTTTTCAGATGTTACTCTGAGCCAGGAAGGAAAATCGCCTGATCAAGCAAAAGTTCAGACAATTCTGTCATTGCCCCTCTCCACAAGCGAGAGAATTCTTCACTCTCTCCTTGGCATGATAGGTTTCTGCAGAGATTTTGTTCCTGATTATGCAGAAATTGCAGTTCTATTATACAAGCTGCTCAAGAAAAGCACAGTTTGGCTGAGAAAGGAAGAACACAGTCAGGCATTTGCAACATAAAAAAGTGATTTGGCCAGAGCTCCTATACTAGCTATCCCAGATTATAGTAAGCCATTTCATTTACATACTGCAGTTAGAAGTGTTTCATTATCTGCTGTACTTCCATTAACTTGTTATGAAAAAGAAAGACCAATTGCATATTTTTCTAAGGTGATGACGGAAAAAGAAAAGAGATTCCCCCAGTGTGAAAAATATAAGTTGGCTGTGTTCTGGTCAATTAAAGTGTTCAGATACTGTGGTCATTAGAGATAAGTTACATGGTACCCCAGTATGATGCCGCAGGTGAAGCAGCACTGGTGGTGTGCGGTAGGTGGTAGGCAGTAGGTGGTATGTGGTATGCAGTATCTGACAAAATTGTTTTTTTTTGTTTGCCAATATGTGCCAGGTGGCACTGTATCTCTGTAAATTTGATTGCTAAATTTAGTTTTGCCTGCAGGTGTCTCCCTTGTCTGTACTTTGTAATTGGTAGCTGCATTGTGTGTATCATTTTTAAACAGCAGCGTATGGAAAGCAAGAGTTCTTCAGATGATAAATGCACCCAGTATTGGTCAGTGTATCAGCACCCATAGTAGGGAGTAAGCTGTTGTGTGAATAGTTTCTACCAGTGAGGGAAAAAGATACAGATTTTTATTTACTTGCTAAAAGTAGCCTGAAAGTAGCCTGAGTCGATGAATTAGACAGTGGGTATGGCAATGAATTTGTGTATTTGAGGATGGCAGCTCTTGGCTCTCTGTTCTTGTCCCTCTCATTCCTGAACTCTGATGGCGGCTGTCTTACAGTACAGTACATTCATTGTACTAATAATTTTATTTATGTACCTCAAAAAAGAGTGCTGGGTGGGTGTTGGTAACTGATAGAATGGATAGGTTTACTGTGTCCCAAACCTCCAGTAAAAGCTCTCTACTGCAGTCCCTTGTGTATTAAAAAAGCTTGCTTCTCTGCAGTACTGTTGTTATAGTAATTTTTTTTTGAAAATTGTAATTTATATTGAATTTGGGTTATAAGTCACAAATAAACACACAAGCCATGTATAACAAGACTCACAATAGGATAAACAATCACTAAAAGAAGAAAAAAGAAAACTTCATATGGCATAAAGTCCCCTGACATTAAATATGTAACAGTGTACTCATTTAAATATATTTGGGAATACTATAATATCTCACTTAACACTCAAGTGATATTGAAAGAAAAAATGGAGAAACAGAGGGATTTGTGGCACTTCAAAGATTACAACTGAGGAGGAGCCCAACAAAGTAGTTTCACAGGTGGTCCCATTAAAAGAAGGCTGACAAAAACAGTAAGGATACTAAATGTTCTACACTACTGTTGTCAAGGGTGAATGTGGATATGAGATCCAGAGGTCCCAACCAAAAGCTAAATGTCTTCCCCTTCTACCTGCTGGAAAAGATTGTGAAGAGAATCTAATCGGTTAGAGTCTGCTGAAAAAAATGTATTTAATACCTGAAGCATTATACACAACCTAAATAATAATTCCAGCATAACTACAGTATAACTAAATATTTAAACAAGATGTGGCTCCTAACTTGTTGATAGGTATGACTTTAGAATATCTACAATATGACATTTATAGAAATGTAAAACAAAGATTTGAAATCCTAACACCAGAGCTGAGTGAAGGCACATTCCTAAGATCAAACAGAAGAAAATCGAAATGGGGAAAACACCTAATAAACAAAACCCTCACACATATGCCAGCTTTTCTGTTACAGGCTCAGATTTCAAATCAGTAGTTTAAATGTCTATAAAATTCATATTATAGATATTCCAAAGTCAGTCCTGTAAACAGGTTTGGAGCCACTGATTGTTTAAATGTTTAGATACTGTTTTAGAGATATCACTACACAGCATTCATATAATGCTCCAATCATTAAATAAATGTTTCAGCAACCGCAGGGGAAAAAATTCATTCTGAGTAAATCAACTCCAAAAGTAGCAGGTAGAAAAGAAAAATTGTATTAGTAGAATCATCAGTAGCTGTCAACATGGGGGAGCAGTTTACACTCTTATTGGTTTGGGCTAGTATGAGTGAAAACAAGTCCTAAAATCATAATTTTATTTATTTATGTACCACAAAAAAGGGTGCTGGGAGGGTGTTGGTAACTGACAGAATGGGTAGGTTTACTGTGTCACAAACATCCAGCAAAAGCACTCTACTTCACTCCCTTGTGATTTAAAAATGGTTGTCTCACTGCAGTACTGTTGTTACAGTACTTTTATTTTGGAAATTGTAATTTTATTGAATTCTGGTTATCAGTCACAAACACACGTGACACATATAACAAGACTCACAATAGGATAAATCACTAAAAGAAGAAAAAAAAGAAAACTTCATATGGCATAAATTACCCTGACAACATTAAATATGTAACATTGTACTTGTTTAAATACATTTGGGAAAATCATAACATCTCACTTAAAGCAACAATATTTGTTAGTAATCATTCACATTTTTCAGTAATAAGGGTCATCTGGCAAAAACATCAAGATACACAGTTTTCTTTTCATTGTATTTCATTCTAGAAACCAGATACGGGGTCTTGAAGTTTTTAAAAATTTCCACGCCCATACCACACCCATACCACGCCCATGCCACACCCACCAAGAAAAAAATAATATTTAGTGCTGTTTACTATCAGAAAAATACAGAAGAACTATCCTATTGCAATCACAGCATGAATCTAGCATGTACATTCAACAAGTAACACCATGGAAAGAGATTTTTTTTTTTAATTGTGAATGGCAGCCATCTTTAAAGACGTGAGTTATTAGTTACAAAATCTGCTATGAAAAAAGTCCTAACACATCTGAGATAACAAAAAATATATTGAACATGAATCTTAGGTTGTCAGGAACACATTTTCGCTAAAAAAACTATACAATTAATTTTTTCACAGACTAACAAATATTGCTGCTTTAACACTCAAGCTATATTGCTAGAAAAAAAGGAGAAACAGGGAGAGCTGTGGTACATCAAAGATTACAACTGAGGAGGAGCCCAACAAAGTAGTTTCACAGGTGGTCCCTTTAAAAGGAGGCTGACCAAAACAGTAAGACTATTAAATGTTTTACACTACTGTTATCAAGGGTGAAAGTGGACATGAGATCCAGAGGTCCCAACCAAAAGCTAAATGTCTTCCCCTTCTACCAGGTGGAAAAGATTGTGAAGAGAATCAAATTGGTTAGAGTCTGCTGAAAAATGTATTTAATACTTAACGCATTATACTAAATCTACATAATAATTCCTGCATAACTACAATATAACTAATTATTTAAACAATAAGTGGCTCCTAACTTGTTTATAGGCATAACTTTGGAATATCTACAATATGACATTTATAGAAATGTAAAACAGAGATCTGAAATTCTAACACCAGAGCTGAGTGGAGGCACACTTCTACAATCAAACAGAAGAAAACTGAAATGGGGAAAACACATAATAAATACAACTGTCACCCACATGCCATCTTTTGTGTCAGAGGCTCAGATTTCAAATCAGTAGTTTAAATGTCTATAAAATTCATATTATATATATGAAAAAAGTTATTCCTATAAACAGGTAAGGAGCCACTGATTGTTTAAATGTTTAGATACTATTTTAGAGCTATCACTACACAATGTTCATATAATGCTCCAATCATTAAATAAATGTTTCGACAATCACAGTAAAACAATTTCTGAGTTCAGCAACCCCAAAAGCAGCAGACAGAAAAGAAAACTTGTATTAGTAGTATTATCGGTAGTAGGTCCTGTGGGGAAGCGGTTTGCATTCTTTTTGGTTTAGGCAAGTATGAATGAAAACAGGTCCTAAAAATCTTAATTTTTTTATGTACCACAAAAAAGAGTGCTGGGAGGGTGTTGGTAACTGACAGAATGGGTAGGTTTACAGTGTCATAAACGTCCAGCAAAAGCTCTCTCATCAGTCCCTTGTGGCTTAAAAATGGTTGTCTCACTGCAATACTGTTGTTACAGTACTTTTTTTTTGTAAATTGTAATTTTATTGAATTCGGGTTATAAGTCACAAATAAACACACACAACATGTATAACAAGACTCACAAAAGGATAACAAATCACTAAGAGAAGAAAAGAGAAAACTTCATATGGCATAAATTCTCTTGACAACATTAAATATGTAACATCGTACTCATTTAAATGCATTTGGGAAAATCATAACATCTCACGTAATACTCAAGTGACATTGAAAGAAAACAAACTTTTGTCAAAGCTGAAAGTTCACTGTTGGTATTGCTATTGACATGCACTGGTTGGCAAGACCACAGTTCTTAGCAGACTCTGCTGCTGGCTTATTTGCTTTCTTTCTTTAGTAATTTTAGAAAACAACTCTTGTGGCCCTTCAGGTCCCTCCCTCATGTGTCTGGACCCAGATTAGGCAACTGGGTTGTCCGGGAGCACATGGGGAACCTTTGTTTTGCCATAGGAGTGGCTTTGAAACAAACATGCATAATCCGTCATCTCACACTTTCAGTGTACGACTGCATGGGCTGGCAGTATAGCCTAGAGGTTAGAGGAACGAGGTGTGAATGAACTTGATACATCCAGCAGACCAGACCTGAGTTTGATTCTCACAACCTCCACTTGCATACTGTGTGACTCTGAGCAAATCACTTAACTGCCCAGTGCTCCCAGGTTGCCTTTGAAAACAGGCACTTGTGCCTAGTGGGCCTTACATGGTTACCAAAAGACTACAAATAAAATAAAAAATGTGTCTTTCCTTCTCTGGCCTTCAGCTTTCAGGAAAACACTGCGGGTGCCAGCAGGAGATTTCAGAATGTGGCACATGACCCAGGCTGGTGGTGGTGAGCTGCAGGAGCATTCAGGGGCAGTAGGTAAACTCCACACTTGGGGGGGTGCACTGGACAGATGTATGTTTTCAGGGGCATTTACACATTTTAAACATAGCAAAGTTTTACAGCATATGGGGCCAGCTTAAGTTGCGGGGCCCTGGGCAATTTGAAATTGTGATGATCCTGTGACTTAACCAATAGGCCGTGGGTTGTGGGGTCATCTAGGTCCCAGAAAGCTGAGCAGTTTTTTAATACCTTAAAATGCATTTGGAGGTATTTCCAGCAACTCTGACTGCCATTTCTTGCTGTGGCAATAGAAGATGAGAAAGTTTTTCTATTAGGCCTCTGCTGAAGAGTTTTGTCAGGATTGGGAATATATGGGCTGCTGTTTTTTGGTTTTTTTTTATTTTTTAGGAAGTTAATTTCTGCATATTCCAGCCCCAGGCACTTCACTTGTTTGCTTAGTTCTCATACTTTTTTGTTTTATTATTTTAAAATGGAAGATAGGTATGTTTGTTGTGTCTTCACTGTTTATCCAGTGGTAATCTGTTTTGATATGGTTTCCCTCTCTGAGTACCTTGAATGCTGATGATGTCACAGTGCCTCAGCTCTTAAATGACAACTGATAAATATGTCTATAAAAGACCATTTTTTATAAGCAGAACAGTATACTTCAGAGTGAGATATATTCCATCCACTCATTGCAAACTCCTTCCTAAACCTAAACTGGAGGCAGTGTGGTCTAGTGGCTAGAGTACCAGGAGACCCAGGTTCAGATCTCAGCAGTGCTACTAATGTGACCTCCCAGAGCAAGTTACTTAACATCTTAGTTCTGCAGTCTACTCAGCTTTGAAAAAGGGGTAAAAACAGTGCTCCACTGAAAAATTAAGAAAATGCATCCCAGCTGTATTCTACTGGACAAACAAACTAAAAAAACACTTGTGGCATTGTCTCTTGTCAGGAGTTATTTGGTTTTGTTCACTTTATAGAAGGGGAATAAACACTACCTCCTTGATCTGACCCATGTGCAATCTTCAGTGCATTTCTGCAGTTTATTTTACAGTTACTGAAACAGGATAACATAACATAACATAACTGAACTGCATCTCATTTTCAGAAAGTAAAGATGTTGAATAGTACTGGGACTGAGACAGATTCCTGGGGAACCCCACTAGTGACTTCCCTTACCTCCCTGAATTCACCATTTGAAACCATTACCTGGGTTCTCCCACCCATCCAATTCCTGACCCATCCTGTAATCTTGCCCCTTCCCCCGTCCTCAAATTTCTTAACCATTCTCCTATACGGGTCATAGTAGAATGTTTTGCTAAACTCCAGATACAGCATGTCCCCTGCCTTTTTCTTGTCTACTACCTTCAAGACCCATAGAAGTTTTTTAAATTTTCCTAACCCAGTCTCTTCGTGGTGATGCAGCATCTCATTTTCAGTGGGGTCCTTCTTTTATCTATTTTAACAGTGTATTTACCCATGATAGCCTAGTGGGAAGAGAGTGTCTTATTTTCAGTGGTATCCTGTTTTTATTCCTGTTTACATGTATCTGGCCAGAATAGCCTAGCTGAGATGCAGAATCTCATTTTCAACACAGTCCTGCTTTTATCCAGTTTTGCAATGCATTTTTCCAGGGTTACTCAGCTGTGATGCAGTTCCTAATTTTCAGTGGGGCCCTGCTTTTTTCTCATTTTTATGTGCAAAAAAAAAAATAGGACTTGATCTCTGATTGCCCTATTGTTTATTACTAGTAGGTTTGGAGGAGCCTCAGTAGTGACCAACAATAATCCTAAATAAACAAGCATTTATCAATGCTGAATTTTGTCTCAGTGGCATTGGCATTGGTACTGCAGGAATTAGAGATGCATAATAGGAATGGAAATGAAGTATGGAACTGACGCCAACCCCACCCCCACTTTGTAGAGACTGACAGGTGTCTGGGTGTGCCTTTGGGGTGTCAGCAATAATGCTCAGGCCATTTTACCTCACCCTACCCTGTAGACACTGACAAGTGTCGTAGTGTGCTTTGGGGTCTCTGGGCCTTACTCTTACCCCATTCCATAAGGAAATATGCTGAAGTGCAGAATAGGAGAATGGGCCTCCCCCTGCCCTGTAGACACTGACAAGTGCTGTGGTGTGCTTTGGGGGTCTTTGGGCCTTATACTTACCCCATTCCATAAGAAAATACACTGAGATGGGTGCAGTATAGGAGAATGGGGTGAACATTAGGGCTGAACACTCCAAGGCACACCTCAATGCCTGTCACTGGCTGCAGGGTGGGGGTGGAATGGCATGAGCATTACAGCCAGTGATACCAAGTCACACCTCTGATGCCTGGCAGTCTCTACAGGGTGGGGTGTTACAGTTGGAAACCCTAACATTGTAGGTGTTTGTTGGTATTTTCACTCCAAGTATTCAACATAGGCTTTTTGTGACCCCACCTCATGAAGAGCAGCACAATCAGTTTGTTAGTTGAAAGGTGGTTTTGCACAGCAGCTATGCCATTTGGGGACACAGGGATGAAAACACATTTTGGGCAGAATGTGGAAAATGACAACTGCATTGTTCATGAGGAGGCATAAAAATGACAACGTTGAAAATCTGGAGCAAAAATATGAAAAATTGGTGAAGTCATGAGCATGCATAGAAACTGCACAACACATGTCCGTAACCCAATTATTTTTGGGAGTTTTGTAGCCACATTTTCAACACAGGCATTTTGGTACTTCCCCTCATGTACAGTGGCACTGTGATTTTGTTAATCTGTTCCAAAAGTTGACTTCCCACAGTGACCATGCCATTATGCGCCACAGGTGCAGAAACACATTTTGGGCAGGCTGTGAAAAATGCCAGCTGTACTGTTGATAAGGAGGTGTGAAAAATGCCAGTGGTGAAAATCTCAACGACAATATTGCAATTTGGCGGTTACAAGGGTGCGTGGAAACTGCACAACGCACACTTGTAACACAGTCATTTTATAGACTTTCATCACCAAATTTTCAACCTAGACATTTTAGAACCTCTGCTCATGAACAGTGTCACTGTCATTTTCTCAAACTGTCCCAAAAACTGATTGCACACAGCGACTGCGCTATTCTACGCTGGATGTGTGAAAACACATTTTGGCCAGGATATGTAAAATGACAGCTATACTGTTTATAAGGAGGTGTGGAAAAATGCCAATTTTGAAACTCTGGAGTGAAAATATTATAAATTCACAAAGTTACAAGCGTGTGTGGAAACAACGCAATGCACGCTATTAAAACAGCAATTTTTTGGATTTTTTCACCAGATTTGCAACATAGGCTTTTTGAGAGAACCCCTCATGAACAGTGGCACTGTCATTTTGTTACTCAGTCCCGAAAGGTGATTCCATACAGTGACTACGAAATCACCTTTTGGGACTGAATAAAGCCATGACAGTGACTGAATTCATGAGGAGGGGCCCCAGTAACGCCATGTTGAAAATTTGGTGCAAATATTCTAAAAATGCCTGAGATATGCACCAAAGTTGGAAAAAACTATGCCATTATACAGCTTACCAGAATTTCTTCAGTTCCTGGTCAGATTTGAAGAGTGCAGGCGTGTTTCCGGTCCACTAAAGATCATTCGCATGAGCTCGGAGTAAGTATGGGGTTAGGGGTGTGGGGAGGCAGGTGCGAGAGGGTGGTGTGGGTTGGGGCAGGGAGCTGGACAGATTGTGAGGGACCATTTTCTTCTTTTACAGGTAACAAAAAAAAACATTGTGGAATACTTTTTTTTTACAGGGGCATTTGGCACACTGGGGTGGGCTCCCATTGTGTCACCTGAGTGTTTGGGGGCCTAGCCAATGGGCAATTGGGCACCCCTGTTGGCACATACAGAAGGGGGGACAAGAGCCGAGGGCGATTGGGCACCCCCTCAGCACATAACAAATGGGGGGGTGCATTATGCTGATGGGGAGTGGGCTCCCCCATTGGCACATAAATTGGGTCAGGGCATGCTGACAGGGGGATTGGGCACTCCCAAAGTTGGAATTGTGGCAGGCAGTGTGCCGCCATGTTTAATGTAACGTTTCACCAGGGAAGGCACGTCGGGAGGTGCCGCTGCATATGATGAGCTTTGCTCACATTGCAGCGGACCTTTCCTTAGATGTGCTCACCACATTATGTATTCTTGGTGTGGCACCGGCATGCAGGCTTATTGGGGAATGAGGGACGCACCTACAGATGCGTGCCCTGCATTCGCCCAACAGTGAGCCTGCCTCCAAATCTGCTACTAATGCAACATGTTGGCTGGTGCGCACGTGCGAGCCAACATAAAAATGAAAGGTCTTACTCCTGATTAATCAATTTTAAGATCTATTTATTTTAACTTTTGTGCCACCTGTGTGAGAATGTGTCATACAGTACTTATTACAATAACATAATGTTGCCCACTATTCATGAAACACATTTGCAGTGTTATTTTGTATTTATTTAGCTTCATTTTAGTTTTCATCGTGTACTCAATGCCTTAAATGATAGCATTGCATTGGGAAGGGAGGTGAAGAAGAATGTAAAAGTCAATGTAGAAATTATCCTGAAAATATGCATGTTGAATTTTAAAATAAAAAATAATTTATGCAATTTAAAGGTTAACCCGATGATCCTGCTAGTCTCAGATTGAACAGAAGACTTGATTTGTTCAAATTGATTGACCTGATCCTGGCAGCTCAGGAAACATTCATGAGACACATATACACTATATATTGATATACACACACACTCAGATTCACTGTGTTGGTGGTACATATTAAATCACAGTCTGCTGGGCAAGCTTGGCTGCACACTTGTTTACTTAGTGAAGGATCTCCACAACTTAGATTTCTCAGTGCAAGGACTGGCTATAGTAGTAGGGGACTATCTCAGCCAAACATCAGATACCCCCTCCCCAAACCCAACCCTGTAGTTCCACTTACCATTGATCAGATCGCGACTCCAGGGAGAGGTCTCGATGTATGGTTGGTTGGAGGTCCAGGTTAGCAGAAGACTGGAAACAGGAGCTGAGGAAGAAATTGTTAGGGTAGGTGGGTGCAGCTTCCATTCTGAACCTCCTGATCCATCCCCAGTCTGTCTTTGCTCAGCGATGTGCACGGTGGCATTTGAAATTTCACTCAGGGCTGAGTGTAGCAATGTCGGTGCCAGAGGTGCTTGTCTACTGCTGCAGGAGGCTTGTGTATTGGGGCTGGCTGTGGCCAGATTGCTGAGGTTAGGAGGTTAGGGGCTGGCAGTATAGCCTAGAGGTTAGAGTAATGAGCTGTGAATGTGCTTGGTATATCCAAGTAGACAGAACTTGGTTTGAGTCCCACAACCTCCACTTGCATACTGTGTGACTCTGAACAAGTCACTTAACCTTCCCAGTGCTCCCAGGTTGCCCCTGAAAAACAGGCACTTGTGCCTAGTGGGCCTTACCCAGTTACCAAAGACAAAAAAAAAAGTTGGTGCTGCAACTATTGTACAGAGTGATGGGGGATCCCGGAGGGAAATGCCCTGCTCTTTAGTGGGTTGGGCTCATCCACATGTCTCCTGTGTAATACCGGGGGAGGACATAAAAAACTGGAAATCTCAGCATGGCAGGGGTCTTCAGCTTTTTAGTGGGTCAGACTTGTCAGTGTATCTCCTGTATTGCACGGGGGGGGGAACTAAGAATGCTGTCACCACCTACAGGACATAAAAAAAGAAATGAAAAGCTCAGAAGGACAGGGGGCCCCAAAGCCTTTGGGAACCTGGGACTATAGCCCCATCAGCCCTTGCCTTAATCTGGCCATATCTGACTGGCACAGTGGAAGAACTGTGCAGAAGCCATGCAACATGTCAGAAGGACTTTTCCCTCTCTCCTGTCTATTTCTTTGATTTCTGGTGGGCACGGTAGGGGGAACTGACATGGCAGCAGAGGTGTAGAAAGGTATAGCCAGGAATTTCAGATTTGTACACCAAGTTGACACTGACACATTGTTACCCCCACTGTCCATGCCCTGCAACCCCTCTATTGTCCATGCCCTCCCAATCAACAAGCACCATTTATGCTGTGGCTTATACTATAAATATGAAATGTAAAGTTGTAACACACATACTCCCATTCCCATACAGTAAGAAAGCCTTTCAATCACCGGTGTCAGACTAACAGATTGACACTAACAGAATGGCTTTTAGTTACAATGTTGCATTGTGACAAGCCTCTGTACCACATCAAGGTTGCTAGTCACACAGAAGTCCATTCACACACACCAAACAGCATCATACCACGCAAAACATGGTATGTTACCAGTTTTCAATTTAAACATTAACTACAAATCAAACAAGATGTACAGTAAATACAAAAAGAAACACCAGCCTAGCTCCCACATCAACCAAAAATGATTCATGTACTGTGGAACACATTTGAAATACCTTATTGAGAAAAAACAAAGCTTACAAAGAGACTGGATCACTCTTACTTCAAATACAATTGTGGAACAAATTTAAAATACCTTATGCCAAAAAAATTAAGCAAGAGATTACACCCCCCACACCCCAACTAACACACACACACACACACACACACACTGAAGAGACAATAAAAATACCCAAACTGCAAGCTAACCCTTCAGGTGTTATTTAAACCCTACAAAACCAAAATGAGGAAAGGTGACAAAGTACAATTTCAACACTCATGGTCCCATTGCCTTCTCCACTTTCAGTTTTGTGATATGCTCTTATCATCTCTAAGCTAAATAACCAGAGTTCCTTAATGCATTGGCTAGTCATAACCTGTCTTATACAAATACCATCCCATACACTGCCACTATGCTAGACTTCCTTAGCCATGAATTTAATAAGATGTGACCGATATGCTACCCTTAATAAAATCTGATATGTAGGAGTGGATAAAATTATCTGATTAAAGACTGGGTTGAGTCACTCTTACTTCAAATAGAACTGTGGAACAAATTTAAATACCTTATGCAGAAAAAACAAAGCTTACAAAGAGAGCAAGTGTATACAACCCCCCCAAAGGAAAAAAACACAGAAGCACTCATTAAAAAGAGACAATAAAAATACCCAAACTGCAAGCTAAAACACTGCAAAACCAAAATGAGAAAAGGTGACCAAGTACAATTTCAACACTTGTGACTCTGCCTACCCCTCCCATTATCTCAGTAGACCAATCAATAAATGTAGCACACTGACAGTTGCCAAGATTGCACATATTATCAGACACAGCCTGCTCTCAGTTTAGGCTTTAATGCATTTTCACTCATAGCCTTCTGCCTAGCTGTCATGCCACCTTGCACTTTCAATCCTGTCTGGTTTTATATCTCTGAATCACTGCAGGTGGCCTGTTCATTTTTGACCCTTCTAGGGTGGTCATAATGCAGGACTGGGGTCCATCTGGAGCTGCACATTTATGGTGAGACAGCAGATGTGAGTGTGAATAAGTCCCCTTGATGGATCAGTGTTTGAAGAAAAGCATTGACACCAGTGTAGACACAAGTAGGCAATGGTCTCTGCCAACCAAGACTAGTAGTCTACTCTGTATTGGCCATTATGTTTAACCTGAGTTCATCAGCAAAAATACATATCCTATCAGTATAACTGCCTGTACTGTCCAAAGGCCAGACTTGTAGGGACTGTAACAACAGATGTCAAATCTAATTTCTGCCCCATAGAGGTCTCACACCATTATGAGGTCTGCAGGTAGAGAGCCGGGGGGTTGGGGGTATTAAAGGAGATGCCCCATACAGCCAGGGAGCCTAATACCCAGCAGCCCTCTAGGGGTCTTCTCTCAGCATGAGGAAGGGTAGACATGCTTCTGTAATGAACCAAGGTTTGCTTCTTTGTGCATTTTAGTAATACAACTATCAAAAAGCCAGGCAATTTTTTTTTTTACCACTAGGCTGGCATACTGCTCTACATTTACTTTGTTTCATTCTCAATTTGCTACTGTCAAATGCTTCTGTAAAAATGCAAACACGAAGAGCCAGAAATTTTTTTGTTTGTTTTTTTTTAACCACAAAGTCTGTTATACACAACTACTACACAGACTGACATCATCAACAGAGCTGACTGACACTCAGCACAGATGGTCACCCAGTCACCACCCCCATATACATTACAAACAAAGAGGAAATACCAGACTTATAGCTTAAGACAAGGAATAATAAATCTTATAAACTCATTCACCAAACTGAATTTAGAAATTAATGTGGAAAAAACAAAGATAATTTCATTTGGTAAGAAAAGATCAACAAAAGGCTTTGGGAAATAAATAATAAAAACATAGAAGAAAAGACATATAGATACCTTGGAGTTATATTTGAAAATAATTTGACATGGAATGCTCATGTGTCCGAGATGAAAAAACAAGTCATATAGCTCCATGAACACTGTGAGCGCCTTTGCAAATAGGTTCAAAAATAATTATTTTGTGGCTCTCAAGAGGACTTTTGAAGCTAAGACTATTAGCCAGACTTTGTATGGAAGTGAAGCATGGGGCTTATTGTCTGCTAATTCAAAAGCAGAATCTATTCAAAATTCCTTTTTAAGAAACACACTGGAACTTCCAAGGGACTGTCCAACAGCTTTTATGAGATTGAAAGTAGGTATGCGCCCTCTGAGCGCAAAGATTAAAATCAGAGCACTTAACTATTGGGAAAAGATTGTGAAGATGTCCATGGACAGACTGCCAAATTTATGCTGGGCAGATTTCCTGGTTCGTTTATGGGGAGGGGGGATAATTTTGAAAGGATGGTTCCAAACATTAAATACAGTTATTGAAAATATTGGACTGGAAGACCTTTGGTCCAGTAAGGCCACATTAAATGTGAACCTTTTTGCAAAGGAAGCTATTCAACAAATTTGTGATATCTCTGTGCAAACTGATCTTGCTAAAATACATGACATAGATACACGAGGTCTTTATTCCAGCATAATGCTAAATGGGGAAATTGAATATTATCTAACCCAATGTGAAAATAAGATGCATAGAAATAGTTTATGTAATTTGAGGCTTGAAAGTTTAGGAATTATGAGTTTGCAGTATAATAAATGGTGGGGACAGTTTGGTAACAAAAAGTGTTGCAAATGTAACAATGGAAATACAGTGAGTCTGTTTAATAAATTATTGGAATGTGATGATCTGAAAGTGAAAAAGGGAAATGGATTACCCCATTGATTCAAGTAGACAATTTAAAGAGTGTGGACAATTGTATGAAATGTTTGTTAGGCTTGAAAAAAATTAAGATGATGTATGGTATGGCAAAGTTTGTTAATAAGATGAAAGCATGAATGATGGTCACATGGATTTTAGGCTTCTGTGTTAACTGAATTCTTATTGTAAACAGCAAAAGTTGTATTTACTATGTGCATTTTTTGTGATTTGATGTGATAAACTGTGTTTTTATACATCTTTTGTAATAAAATAAACTTTGAACTTTGAAGTCCACTTGATGGAACAGTGTTTGAAGAAACAGCACCAACACCAGTGTAGACACAAGTAGGCAATGGTCTCTGCCAACCAAGACTAGTAGTCTACTCTGTATTGGCCATTATGTTTAACCTGAGTTCATCAGCAAAAATGCATATCCTATCAGTATAACTGCCTGTACTGTCCAAAAGCCAGAGTTGTAGGGACTGTAACAGCAGATGTCAAATCTAATTTCTGCCCCAATAGAGGTCTCACACCATTATGAGGTCTGCAGGTAGAGTGGTGGAGCAGTGGGGGGGATTAAGGGAGATGCCCCATACAGCCAGGGAGCCTAATACCCAGCAACCCCCTAGCGGTCTTCTGTCAGCATGAGGCAGGGTAGACATGCATCTGTAATGAACCAAGGGTTGCTTCTTTGTGCATTTTAGTAATATAACTAGCAAAAAGCCAGGCAATGTTTTCTCTAACCACTAGGCTGGCACACTGCTCTACATTTACTTTGTTTCAGTCTCAATTTGTTACCGTTGAATGCTTCTGCAAAAATGCAAACATGATGAGCCAGCAATTGTTTTGGTTTTTTTAACCACAAAGTTTGTTATACACATCTACTACACAGACTGACATCATCACCAGAACTGACTGACACTCAGCACAGATGTTCACCCACTCACCACCCACATATACATTACAAACAAAGAAATCATACCTGACTTATAGCTTCAGACTGATGCAGAAGGTGCTGATCTGATCGGTGGTTAGAAATGCCTTTGAGAATTATTTTGATTTTTGGCAGCCAGGTATTTTTTTTTTTACATAGACCCAGTACAGTCCCTGTCAGATCAGAAGGGACTGAAGTAAGTGTAAAGAAGAATTAGAAAGTGGTGCCAGCTGCATATCTATGACCCAGAGCCTTCAGTTTCTCCACTCGGTCACTCCACCAGGCACTTCAGTGATGAGCTGACAGTCACTCACTCACACAGACAGTGGCAGTGCTGATGATTTTCTCTATCTCTTCTGACTCTGGAGATGAGTCCCAGGCTCACTTCAGTGCCAGTAGAGCTGCTGCGGTGTTCTCCTGTTGCCAAATGCTGCCAAACAAACACCACCACCACCCAGTCAAAATTTCTTCTCCCTCTGCTGGGCTTCACAAGTAGGCTTGCTAATCACTCTGCATGCCGGTGACTGATGGATCCTCTAAAGTCTTCTTAGCTCAGTAAAACTTCTTCTCCATTTTGGCTCTGATTCAAGATTTGGAACACTATTGTAAAGTATCTTTATCTATAGGGTCATTTAAACATGGCTCCTCAGACTTGGCCACACCCCCTGCATGACTCTGCAGCCAAATACAGCCAATCAATAACCCAACGGATGGTGCAGACCTAATTGAGAAACTCGGTACAATGCTGCAGCTCCTCCCCCCACTGAAACAAAGGGAAAGTCTGAGAAAGCCTAACAAAGGCAGTTAAAAAAGGAGATGCCAGGACTCAGAGGCCACACTGGCCAACTTGTTTGCTACCTCCTGCTATTGAGTTTATTATGCCACAGCATATCTGACATATCAGCAGCTATGCCCTTGCTGGCAACAAGACCAGAAAAGGCCTGACCGGTGAGGGAAGGGATGAGGGAGCACAAGAACATCAGCCAGGCTGATTGGGATGCAAACAGCTGTTTGCTGAGCAGTGACCTGCAGATGAAAGGAAAAAGCCACCACATGATTGGTGCAGCTTTTTCTTTTCAAGTGCAGACCACTTCAGGCAAAACATGGTCACAATCAACCTAGCTGATGATTGGTGTGATACTGTCAAGTCCCTTGCAGAGCACGCTGCATTGGGTAAACAGTGTCACACCCCTCAAAAGTCACTCACAGCTGGAAGTCTGCTACGCATTCATGAACTTAAAAAGGGAGAAACAAGGGGAGTTGTGTTACTTCAAAGATTACAACTGAGGAGGAGCCCAACAAAGTAGTTTCGCAGTTCCGGGAGGGTATTGGTAACTGACAGAATGGTAGGTTTATTGTGTCACAAACTTCCAGAAAATGCTCTCTACTTCAGTCCCTTGTGGTTTAAAAATGGTCACACAGCAGTACTGTTGTTACAGTACTTATTTGTGTTTTTCCTGTGTTGGTTGCTGCACAGTCCAACTTTCATTTTCTCACCAGTCTTTATAAAATAATTGCATGCTGGCTGTTTTTTTTTTTGTAGTAATAAATAGGTGGTAATAAATATAAATAAATAAATATAAATTATTAATAGCTACTAATAAAAGCTATCACTTGTTATTTTCATATAGCATATGATTGGCTAGTAAAAACACTGAAGATCATTTTGGTATCCTATAGATTTTATGGTAAAGATGTATAATATAGGTAAGGCAGAACTTAGGACTGTTAGTACACTCTTATTTCTTCTCTCTCTTTGTCTCACCCCACCAACTTGCTTCCTTTCCCCTTTTTAGCTATATCATCTTTTCCATGATATTTCCCTTATTTAATGTACTGCAATTGCTGAAAACTGTATTTAATACTTAAACCATTATACGTAACCTGCATAATAATTCTTGCATAACTACAGTATAACTAAATATTTAAACAATAATTGCTCCTAACTTGTTTATAGGCATGACTTTGGAATATCTACAGTACAATATGACATTTATAGAAATATGAAATAGAGATTTGAAATCCTAACACCAGAGCTGAGTGGAGGCACACTCCTACAAACAAACAGATGAAAACTGAAATTGAGAAAACACCTAATAAATAAAACCCTCACCCGCATGCCAGCTTTTGTGTTACAAACTCAGATTTCAAATCTGTAGTTTGCATTCTATACATTGCATTATTGTACTGTATTCACAAAGTCATTCCTGTAAACTAGTTGAAACCACTGATTGTTTAAATGTTTAGATGCTGCTTTAGAGATATTACTACACAGTGTTCATATAATGCTTCAATAATTTAAATAAATGCTTCGGCAATCACAGCAAAAAAATTTCATTCTGAGTACAACACCAAAAGTGACAGACAGAAAAAAATTTGTATTAGTACTATTATCAGTAGCAGGTTCCATGGGGGAGTGGTTTGCACTCTTATTTGTTTTGTCAAGTATGAATGAAAACAGGTCCTCCTATAGTAGTAAAATCTGAATGGCTGATTGTTGGCCAATCAGATTTTCCTACTGTAGGAGGACATATTTTAATTCATACTTTTACTCACACAGAACAGAATGACCAGGAGTGCAAGCCACTCTGCAATTACCCTGCACTGTAATTGTTTTTTTTTTCACAATACATTACATTCCCAATAGAAACTCTGGGTTTTCAGGCATACTGTATACTATACAGTAGTTGAGTTTGGGGACATGTCGGAGCAGAGTTGAGGTACACTCCTAGAATCCAACAGAAGAAAAATGAAAGGGGAAAAAGTATCTGTACATTACATCAGGTTCACAAACACCTTACAAAAAGATCAATGGCAACTATGTTAATTCAAAATGGACATTAAGACAGTTCTTAGTCTGGAGGTGCAATGTTTAAAATAACTTAGGTGGGGAAATAGAAACATAGAAGTTGACAGCAGATAAGGTCCACAAGGCCCATCTAGTCTTCCCATTATTTCTACTTGGCCGAAGCTGCTGTATGTCTGTATTCCGAACATTGGCCTATTTCAGTCCTACTCATCTGTATTATTCTCTTGTGCCTATCCTATGCTCTTTTGAAGCCTTGCACTGTACTCAACTCCACTGCCTCCTTGGGCAGGCTGTTCCATGCATCTACTACCCTCTTAGTGAAAAAGAACTTTCTCACATCACCACTCAATTGGCCCTCTCCAATCTCATGTCATGTCCTCTTGTCCTGCTATTTTTCTTATACTGAAAGGAAATGTATATTTTACAAAGATGCATGTACCTAGTGTGAAACTTGAAAATGCACATGTATTCTGATATGGGCATGTTAACAAATTTAGTCCTTCTGTGGACTTTTTTTTCTTTTCTACATCAGAATGCGTGTCAGTCTTTCATAACTCCCCAATCATTGAAACTCCTAAAATGTTTGCAATACCATCTGGGCAGCTGCTTAAAAATACAGTTAAAAATACAGTTTAGGTGGCCGCTGTCACTCACTCTGTGAATCAGTTTAACTGCAGTAATAAGGAAAGACATGATCTAACGTACAGATACTTTTTTCCAGCTGAAGTTATGAGTGAGATGTTTTAATATCCAATCTCAATATGTTCTTACATCAAAATCTTTGTTGAAGCATAAACATTGTGCTGCCACAGAAAATGAAACAATAGATGTGAGAAAAGGTGCAAAGTGCCCCATTCAGCTAAAGGAGGCATTAAGTACAGTCCAATGATTGCCTTTGAATAGTAGTAGGGGTAGGTTTTCCTTGTATACATATTTTCATTCTGAATGGATTTTGATTCTTTTGCTTAAGGAGTTTTGATGGCCCTGCTAATTATAAAGTTGAATGTGCTTCTGAGGGGGTTGATGAAAATGTGCAGATAAACAGGTTCCTTCCCACCTTAAACTACCATGTTGGTGGTGGTGGTGGTGGAGAACTGCATCTCTAATCCCTTCAGACATTTTGCAGGCTACTTTCAGATAATGGACTGAATAAAGGGCACAGTAAAAAGCAACTTAAATTATCATGTTAAATTTCTGCTTGACAAGGTTAACAGTGAAGTAATATTTGATTTGACTTCTAACAGACATTCTCTGAAATGAGGCTGATACAATGTTGCTTTTGTGTTTTGGGTGATTTGTTACTATGTGTTACATATTGAGACATTGTTAATGGGTCTATAAACACATAAACAATGAATCAGTTTGTAGCACAGTGTAATTTTACACACACACAAAAAGGACGAGCACATGAAAAAAAATAATAATTAATTCAATGCGAAGCAGCAGGTATGACAAACATTATTCAGAAGTCCTGAAAGGATTACAAAACACTGATTATAGCAGTCAAGATAAATACACAATTTCAAATTATAACTCCGTGAGGTCAGAGATTTTTATTTACATAATGTGGAATATTGGTATTATACTGTATTCAGTCTGCTTGATGTTAAAGCTCTTTCAAACTCTTCTATTTAGAGATTCCTAACTGCATTTATTTCAAGTTCTTTTTCATATCATAAACCTTTTCTAAACATTCTAGGTACTCATAATCATAAGAGGATGTCTCATGCCAATGGAGAGTCCCATGCAAATAATCTGTCTCTTGCACATGCAAATAATATTTTCAGATGGCAGTATAGCTCTGAGCTTTGAGTAGCAAGCTGTGCACCTGGAGACCCAGAATACCTGGGTTTAAAATCCCAAACTGCCACTTGCATACTGTGTGACCCAAAGTAATTCACTTGTGCTTCTGGGTCACACCCAGAAATGAGCTTTAGCTTAGTGTTAATCAAACAATTCTAAAAAATCACAATAAGTGTTGCAGACCACTGACAGTAGATTTTGCTCCTGTGTCTGCGTGGGAATCTTTGAAAGTCCATCCCACAATTTTGTTTGTTAACTTTACTTTGGAAAATTACTTTCAAAGGTTCTGAAAATTTCAAAAGGTAGACACACTAAACTTTTGTAAGAAATTGTATTGTCAGCCTATGTTGCTTCTTACATAGATTTGAAAATGTAACTCAGTAGTAGTTGATCATAATTTATGATTTTTTTATGTTTAAAGGGAATTGTGTTGAACATATGCTGTAGGTTAAAGCTGTAGAGATGGTTGAACCTGGTGTGGTGTGCTGACACTCATGGAGCCTGTTCCATATTTTCTAATGTCAGATACATTTACAACATCTGCTTTCTGGCAGCTTTAGCCTCCTGAATTTGACATGCTGTATGCTAGACCGTGGACATGTTGGTTAGCAGGCATCATTTAGCCATTGGGATGGAAAATCCCATATTATTTGCTGCAAGTCCAATACATTAAATGCCTGATGCTTTGTAATTTGCAACCAATAACGGACTTTGAACATTTTGCCTATGGTAACCATTCAAGTGTTTAAAATCCACAGCAATAAACTATGAGTTGCAAAGCTGAATGCCTCTTGATAGAAAAAAAATTAGAAAGAGATCAACAAGTTTAAGTAGTAAGAATATAATTATTTTATGTGTTAAGAAAAGTACAAATGAAAAAAAAACAAGGAGACTGTATTTGTCATAATGTTTGTTTTATTGTTGTATAACACATGCAAAACAAAGTGTAAATTAGTAATGCTACAGTAATTTTTTATGTTTCTTTTTTGCAAAGAAAAAATATAAATCACACACTATGGTCATAAAACATTTTTTAGATGTAGAATATGGTTCAAGGTGTGGGTCCTGGTTAGCGGGGAATACACAGGACAGAGTCCTGTATCCAGATGCCCGTACTGTACAGTCCTTTGCTAATAGCAAAAGCAAAAAAAGTTCCTGCACCACCCTCAGCCAAGATCCATCTCCCAAACCAGAAATCCGAGATGCTGTGCAGATTGTGCTTATGCACTTTCCCTTCCAAACTTACTCTTTAGAGTGAATCAACAGTTTATAAAGAAATCACTCCCATCCCCTAACCCAGCCTTGCCCACAGCCATGTTCAGTGTGGTACAGCTTATTAATAAAGAATCCCCCCCGCTGCACTCTATATTATGAGCCAACTCCCAACCAAGCCATGCTGGAGTTGTCAAGATTGTCATTGCATGCATGTAATTTGTATCACATGACTTAAAAAATGCAATCCATCATACAATACTGTATTATCAGCATTTTCTGCCTAGTTGCCAGGTGTTAAGTAATATTATTTACAGAGCTGTGATGTAACCTGCAGATTAGGGGTATGACGGAGCATAACTGACTGAAAAGAACACAGAGAATTGTCTGAGGGAGGAGGCAAGTGTCACTTGGAACCACTCTTTCCCTCCCACCCAAACTCTTTAAATAGAAACATTTTTAAACAAATAAAATACAACATTAAGAGTTTTACAAGCTGTGAGCTATGGGGTTTGTGCTACTGATAGCTCAAAAATGATGCCACTGATAGTATTTTAATGCTTTATCTGGTCTTTTCTGTGTAGAATAATAAAACCTTGCCATTGTAGTCTACTCATAAAATGACATTTGTTTTGTGGTGTGCATAAGCTGCATGGCTGTGTTTGAGAATGCCATAGACTGTAGCCAGCATAATTGCAAAGGAACCCAAAAAGGTGAAGTCAAGTGTTGCCAGGGGGTGGGGAGAGACAGAGAGAAATGTAGGGCAGCCATAATTAACACTCTTGAGATCTGCTTTTTTTTTTTTTTACTGTTTGGTAACCAGGTAAGGCCCACTAGGCACAAGTGCCTGTTTTCAGGGGTGACCTGGGAGCACTTGGCGGTTAAGTGACTTGCTCAGAGTCACACAGTATGCAAGTGGAGGTTGTGAGAATCAGACTCAGCTCTGGTCTGTTGGATGTATCAAGCTTGTTCACACCTTGTTCCTCTTACCTCTAGGCTATACTGCCAGTCCAATATGTAATAGGTATTACTATACTGTATCCCCACCCTAATGGTGGGGTAGGGGAAGAGGGGGAATTGTTTAACCAGGAAAGGCACACTAAGCCAAAGCTTGTTTCCAGGCATGACCTGGGAGCACAAGGAAGTTAAGTGACTTGCTCAGGGTCACACAGTATGCAAGTGGGGGATGTGGGATTCAAACCCAGGTCTCCAGGTTTTCAGCTCAGAGCCCTAAACCTATGTGCTATACTGCCTCCTGGGGAGGAGAGTGAGCTTAATACTTTTGAACTGTAATTCAAAGCTGCTAAGCAGTTCTGGGTCACTCTTTGAAAGATGCGTAACTTATGTTGATTCCATATTTCTGTAACAACCTAGGGGTCAGGAAGGAGTGATGTCTAGTGACTGCTGTAAATCTGGCTTCAGTAGAGAAAGTGGAGGCATTTATGAGCCACACTACAGTCCATCACCTCCCTATTACTGTATGTTGAAAATATATTTTTGAATTTGTTATGTGTGGCTTTACATGGGGATGCAATAAAATTCTGTCTGTCCACAGAGTTTGGCTTTTGCCAATTTTTGATAGCACTTTTTTAAGGGTCATATTTCAAAACCCAAACATCACATCACAACACAAGCTGGTCCTGCTAGAGTATATACTGTATAATAAACATGTCCCCCCCTCTCTCTCTCTCTCTCTCTTTCTCTCATGATCTGCTGTAGTATGAATGTTTTGTAAGGATGTGTGAGATTGACTCATTTTGAAAACTGTATGATGCTTTGCGTGAATGACATTAAAAATTTGAACCATCTCTTTGTTTTTATTAATTAACAACATATATTAGTGTGGGATGGTCAATAACTGTACTCCATCTTTTACTTTATGCCAGTTGCATATCGGTAGCTTTCGAAAATATCTTCCACCATTCCACTCACACATCATACTTTTTGTCCATGATTAATGGGGGGAAGTTCTGCTGTTCATTTGCGGACTGTTTGGGTTCTGTCCTTTTTTATTTATTACTGCTTAATCCCTGTACAAGGTTGGATTTGATGTTGGAAGCTGGCAGAGGGTGGAGGGGGAGGATGTGTATTATAATTAATGCACCTAAACATGAGGTCCATTATACAGTACACATCCTTGATGCTTTTCAGGGCTAGGTCTCCCTCAGAATTCTTTGTTATTCTACTGCACCCAGGACCCACAGCCAAAGCAATTATCTGGCTTTTGCACCATCTGTTTTACTTCCCCTCCCATCCAGTCTGTTGTCAGCCTTCCTGATGATCCAACCACCACTTGTGAAAGCAGTGTAAACCAAATAAACATGATTTTCCTTCCCATTTGCTGCCTGCTGCATAAATCAAATAGAGCTGCCCTTATCCTTGGTAATTCTAGTAACCCATGAATGTCAATCTCACATAGCCCTTAAATTGCTATGGTATTTTTTTTTTGTTCAATAATATTTTGGTGAGATCAAAGTTTATGGGGTACTAAAATATTTTTTTATCAAGATAAACCAGATGACTGGGTAGCAGCATGTCACAATGTCACAATACAGTGGCGAAACACAGTGATGTTAGGTTTGGATTCATGGCCAGCATCTCTGTTTTTTAATTTAAGCATACAAATACATTGTGTGAGATTCCTTCTCTGGTGTTCTTGGACGGTAGTGGGCATTGCCATGCAAGGATGGCAGTGCATCTTGGTAATGATAGTGCTGTGCAGTATGTGAACCATAGGAGGGAACCAAATATTTTAACTTTTTTAAGTTCAAAGCTATTTAAAATTGAGATTAAGCAATTTTTGGGCACCCACATCATAATATGGTTAGTGCCCCCTCAACCATATGCATTTTCCTCCTTATGTTTATGTTGACTTTGGTCACATTTTTATTTTATTTTTTTTATGTAAAATCCTCTCCACATCCATATGGATTTATTTTTTTTATTTTAATGATAATGTTGCCTTGCTGCCTAACCCTGATCCCCTACTGTGTAAAAATAATGCTTATGCAGAAAATGTAGCGCTACCCCTGCAAATAATCAGATTAGACCCCTTAAAAAATTGTTTTCAATTACTGTAACTTAAGAACAGTGACACATTCTGATGCTAGACAGCGGGGCAACATAATAACAAGATGGTGATGGATTAGACAGGGATCTGTGGGGTTTGTTTCCTTTTTTGAGCTGCAAGGTAGATTTGAGGGTGTGGCATGCCACTAGACACCAGGGAAAACATTGGGATAAGGGACAGGGATTGGAGGACATAGGGGACTACTACACACCAGTGATTCAGACTTAGGTGTTAACATTGTCTTTGTTTTATATGATTAGTAAAATAAAAAGTAAAAAATGTTGTGGTTGGGTAGTGGTGGTGGTGGGGCACTAGACACAGAGTGAACATGAAGTCAAGGGAACAAGGACCGGTGGGTAATAGGTGCCACTAGACATCAGATAATGATAAAAGTGTGGGGGGCACTAGACACCCAGGAAACATTGGGATATGGTGACTGCAGTGGTACAGACATGAATCTGCCCAGTTTCTTGTAATTTTCCACTGCAACAGGGATCAGAGAGTATGGGTGCCACTTGACACCAGGGAAACATTAGGCTAATGGGACAGCAACATGGGCAGAGACACATTTGCCATTTTCTTCATTAATTTATTTTTTTCCACCTCAATGAGGATCATAGGGTGGGGGGGTGCCATAAGACATCGTGTTAAACAATAGGTTAAGGGGATATGGATCAGAGGCTCGGGGGCCTAGAAAACAGGGTGTAAGATCAGTGAAGGACCATTTTCTTTTTACAGGTTTATTAAAAGAAAACATTGAGAGAATGTGGGGGACACCACACTATATTTCAAGGAATCATGAAGATAAGGGAACAGGGTTTGGAGAGTGGAGGTGCCACTAAACACCAGGGGAAACATTACAACAAGGGATGGGGATCAGAGGGTGGGGGTGGCACTAAATATCAGGAAACATTAGGTTAAGTTGGCTGACGCAATGAGGCAGGCATAGATTGGCCAGTGTTTTCTTCTTTTTATTACACACATAATGTGAATCTGAAGCTGGCCGTGCCACTAGTCATCAAGGAAAACATTAGGATAAGGGGACATATATTGGAGGGTGGGGTTTGGGGTGGGGGTGGTGGCCACTTGGCACCTGGGTGTCATAACAACAAGGGTCTATTGTTTTTAGTATGTTTTGCTCTGGCTCTTTGGTTGCAGCAGCTTGCATTCTAATGGCACCTGGTGTCTCTGGTTGTGCTTGTTCTACTTCTGAAGTATGACTTCAACTGCCATCAAGAAAGATCAACCCAGACAGGTGAAAAAGATATTATGCCCAGTTTTGAGTAGAACAAAGAAAACCCAGATCTATTTGGGTGTGGTTCTATTAGGCAGCACCTGACTCAGTTGGACCTCTTTACATGCAGGAGGAGCAGAGTGCAGCAGTTCAGTGAGTTATGGGGATAAATTGGAGGAGGTAGCTGATCAGATTTTTTTTACATTTTCCACTGCAATGGGCATTGGAGGGTGTGGGGTGTCACTAGACAACAGAGAAAACATTGGAGAAAAGGGCACAGGGCTCAGAGCCAGGAGGGGGCCACTATACACTAGTGATTCAGATTGATAATGGTACATCGTCATTTTATATATTTATAAAAAATGAGCACGTTTGCTGTCATTTTTTTATATATAACCTTTAATTATAATCATCCATATCCAGGCCAACCCACTGGACAACCCACATGTATTTCCACAGTGGTGCTCCCACCCTTGCATGTCTGACATACAGTATACTGGGGGAAAAAAATAAATCTGACACTCGATTGCTTCCTTGCTCGTCCTTTTTTTTGAGAAAAAAATTCCATAGGTCAGTCTCATCTGCCCACTTACACAATCTCCTACTTAGCAGCACCTTCTCATGTCTGAAATACAGTCTACTGACAACCAAAAGAAAATAAATCTGTCCCTTGATTCCATACTTGCTCCTGCTCTATATTGTCTAATAAAAAAAAAGTCCATCAGTGAATCTAGTCTGCCCACCATCCAGACCTCCCACTTTGCAGCAACACCCAGCCGGGTGGAGGACCCCTATACAGTATGATTCCTGTTTGGTCCCTAGAAGTATATTTACATATTTCCTTCCAGATCCCTTTCCAGTAGCTGATCTGCAGTCCCTGTTCCCATCAGCTGACTCCTAAGGTGGTACTGTATATCTGTTTCAGTCAACTAATTAGTATCTTCTCTGATCAGCTGGCTTGCTTGCACTGATGCAGAATAAAGGTACCCCTTTTAATTTCTGGAAATAGTGCCTGCTAAGGAAATACTAATGACAAAGACAGAGTGACAAGTCGCATTTGAGAGATCCGATGAGTGTGGACTGTCACGGTAATATGCCTTTACAGGAAGAGTTACAAAAAAAATCAGCCGGATTGCATTTTCCCCAAGGTTTGATGCCACATCTCTGTTTTTTTTTTTGAGGGGGGCAAATTGAAGTTCCTTATTGTGGACTTCAACCAGGAAACCAGTCATACTGATTATCTACTTCTTTTACTGCACTCCAAGAAGGGGTTCACACAGACATTGCCAGACACATAATGAGTGTTTATGTGCTACTTCCACTTGCCATCTATTTCAATTACCAGCAGCGTTTGTGCATTAGACTTTTGTTCAGACCCTCACAGCACCCCCAAAACACACTCACACACTTCTTCATACAAGACTGATAATGGCAATAACTTCAGTGCTAAACAGCCAGGAGCTGGCAGTATAGCCTAGAGGTTAGAGTAATGAGCTGTGAATGAGCTTGGTACAGTACATCTGGCAGACCTGGGTTTGATTCCCACAACCTTGACTTGCATACTGTGTGACTCTGAGCAAGTCACTTAACCCTCCAGTGCTCTCAGGTCACCCCTGAAAACAGGCACTTGTGCCTAGTGGGCCTTTCCCTGGTTACCAAAGACGAAAATAAATAAAATAAATATATATATTTTTTTTAATTACAGTGCCACTTGCCACCAGATAATTGAGTTCATTTAAATAACAGTGAAGACACATTCAGGACAGCAGTCATCGTGGAATTAGTGGTGAGTGCCTTCTTGCAACCTGATGAGGAACTGCATTAAAGTACATTCTGTAATGTTACAGTTACCACACCACCACAACAGTGCCAGGTGGCATACTGGGGTACTGCCTCAGTAAAGAGCTTATACAGGGGTTAAGCACAACTTATCTGTAATGACCATCATATACTGTGGGAGGAAGTAAAATTGTTTTGTTTTCAGCACATACATTACTCAAATTCTTGCTTTCCTCTCACATCAAGGCTGGAGCAGTGTCTAACACTAGACTAGCCAGACACTCTGCTGCTGCTGCAGAGCATGGACCTTGAAGTCCAGCAGGTAAAGGAGGAGTCACTGCTAGCCGATGGCTTGCTGCTAGATGGGCTTTCTCATGAATGCCCATATTCAACCTCGGTTCAGCATCCCCAACACTTTCCTGGAAGGCTGTCTTACTAGCCTCAATGAGCAGGGTGTGGTGCCCTCATCACTTACTGTCTATGTGAATGGCTCAACCATGTTTGTGGAAGGTAAGCACAAAACTGTTTTTGCAGAATTCAGTCCAGCTAAAACTATGCCTCCACTAGTCTACACTTGTAAAATTCAGTCATCTCAATTTGCTGAGCTAGCAGCAGTTACTTGTGCCTTGCAAATTTCAGTGGACATGAAACTAAGAATTGTGTGCAAGGATTTGCATTGGGTCTGTTTATTTGGCAGTATGGAAACTCATGGATTTGTTACATCAGATGGTAAGCCTTTACATTATGCTGCTGTTTTAGCTGCACTGTGGGAAACAGGTATAACAATGAACTCTGAAAATGTAAAAATTTAAATCATTAGGGTTAAAACACACAGAAAGGGAGGTTCTGCTGCAGAACACAATGCAATGGCAGATTTTCTAGCAAAGCAAGGAGCCAAGGAAGGGGCCCCTTTGTGGGAACCTCCTGCCCTCCCTCCCAATTTTGAGTACATAGTAAAAGTTAAGCATGTGAAAGAAGAATCTGATTTGATTCAGTTGTAGAAATCTGACACTGCACTGCATGCTTTAGTAAACTGTACTGTGGATGGGGGTGCTATACAAGAACATTCAGGTCTTTTGGTCTGGAAGGGTCCTGATATACCACACCCATTGTGGATCACCCCACATGTGGCTTGAAAAGAAATGCTGCATATAGCACATGACATTAGCGGTCATGGTGATGCTCCCTCCACACTGCAACATTTACTTACTTTTGTTTGGTGACCAGGTGTTAAAGATGATGTCACACAGTACTGTGCAAATTGTATTCAATGTGCTTTTCACAATCCCACAGGAAAAGCAAAGCCAGGTCGACTGGCCTTGCCACATAATAAAGGTCCATGGGAACAAATTCAAACTGATTACATTGAGGGCCTGCCTAGGACCTCTAAGGGACACACTGCTGTTTTTGTTATTATTGATCCATTTTCTAAATGGATTGAGGCTTTTCCAATGTGTAATATGACAGCCCAAGCTACTGCAAAGGTGTTAGTAGAACAAGTGTTTTCTACGTGGGGAAAGCCTATATTAATTGATTCTAATCAAGGGCCTCATTTTAAAGATAAAGCGATGCAAGCAATGGGCATCAGTCAAAGGTTTCACATCCCATATCACCCACAATCCTCAGGCCAGGTTGAAAGAACAAACAGAACACTGAAAAACAGTTTGAGAAAAATAGTCAAACAGTCTGGGAGAGACTGGGATGAACAGTTATCTTTAATTTTGATGATGCTGAGAGAAAAGCCAAACAAAATCACAGATATCTCACCATATGAAATCATGACAGGCAGACAAATGCAGCTGCTTGAGCAAGCTTTGTATGCTCAATACCACCTGAGATGGAGCAGGAGGTGAAAATTGAAAATTTTGTGCAAACCTTGCTGCAAAAACTGGAACAAGTATACGAGCAGCATGCAGAAATTATGGGTGAGCACAAGAAAAGGTGAAGGCATACTATGATGACAGATCCAGCAATCAACAGTTGGAAGTGGGAGATAAAGTAATGTTCAAAATCCTACCTGAAAAAGGGCCATTTCCAGCAGCTGCCTAGCAGGATTCATACCCTGTGGTAGACAGAGTCAGTCCAACAGTGTACATGATACAAGTACAAGATGGGAAAATGCCAACACACAGGTATTTTCATTTGATGCTGTTGAAAAAGTTTGGTGGCTAAAAAATTCTAAGTTTTGTTTTTCGGACTCTTTATTTTAGGATATTTGCTGACACTGGGCCATGATGAGAACATCGGAGGCTACTTCCAATACTGTGGATTTTTGGATTTGCCACCATTTCCAGCAACTTGTGAAAAAGGGGGTGGAGTGTACAGTACCATACCAATATAAACTTATTTGGTTATTCAAAATGTACAATGAAATTTGGAAAGTCACTCCACTTGCACTATCTGAGGACCAGGACAAAGCCCCACACTGATGGAGAACTCAAGCTTTGTAAATGGAGTACTGAGGGGTTAAATTTAAAAATATGTAACATTATGCATCCCACTACACACCCTAACTAGCATTATGCTAAACTTGAAGTGCTTGATTATCAGGCTATAAAAGCCTCAATAGACAGCCATGATTTGATAGGAAAATGTAATTATGGAAGACCATCTCAATTTGGGCTCATTCAGAGTGTTAGCACACCCTCTGTAGGACCTTAAACAGAAGGAATGTACTCATGTGTATTAGTGGGTAATGGAGTTCAGTGGTGAAATGATTCTATGTATGGGTTATATCCTGAGTACTAAGGTCCTGCACCACATATTATGCTAAACTTATCTAAATCCATGCCAGCTATTGGCAATACTGAAACACAATTGCCAATAAATAGAGAATAAAGGATGGGGAAGGGGTGCTATGAGAATTTAATGCACACCCAAGTTGTGGGATGCTACATAAACCCCGAAGGCGAAGCCCGAGCGGTTTATCAAAGCATCCCGCAATGAGGGTGTGCATAAAATTCTCATAGCACTCCATTCCCCAATCTTTTATTTTTTATAATATACTGGGCAGCAATTTTTTCTTACTTACAGTCTGGTCCGATCATGCTTTGAATGCAGGCCTCCATTGCAGCCTAATGTTCACACCCGCAATTGGACAAATGGCAGGATCAACCAGATATACAAATAAAACTATGCAGTGGTGCACTGAAAACATTGCAGGAGCAATAAGATACAGCTTTTAAAAGCTGTGAAAGGTAGGATCAACCAGATATTTAACAGATAAGTCATGTTGTGGCAGCTCCGCTGTAAGCGAGAGACAGAGCCACCATGTTTTTTGAACTGTTAACTGGCCTACAAGGAAGACAAGAGCCAATGAGGAAGTGGCATACTTTGATTGACATGGCTCGTGAATGCCATAACAACCAGCCAGTTGTTAGGGGAAATATCAACTGATCCAGCTCATAGAAAAAATTGCTGACCAGTTATTATAATGGGTTAATAAATGTCCTTCTAGATTTGCTGTAAATCCTATGTTAGACAATGGATACATTTTTCAAAGAATTGACAAGCCTGCATATAACAATTTTCTGTATATGGCTTTCCCTGTGTTGTTAAACTTATCTAGTGTTGAGTCACTAAAAGATATTTGCCCTCAACATTTGAAACAGCTATATAATGTTTCTATTACTGACATGTGGATTAATTTTAGGATTAGAAATATTAGAGTTGAGCCTCCACAAGTTCCTTCTTAAAAGGTGAAAGAGAAGTGCATGGGGAGACATTACAGATACTTTAGACTCAGGTATGGGAGTGTGGAATACCATGGATTTGGAGACAGTAAAAGAACACCAAATAACTTTTGTAAATATGTTGAGGAAAGGAGTGTTAGAAAATGAAGTACACATTAGAGAGGGACTTTTAGATGAACACTTTAAAACTATTGTTAACATGAAAGAAATATTGCATGATTGTCTGATCCTACAAAATTGGGCACAATTAGTTAGCAATATAGAGGCTAATGATATGTATGAAACAAGAAAAAATGAGATATGTATTGCATACAGTACATCTGTCCTTAACAGGTTACAAGATGCCTTTAGTGACATTGAGACAGGTAAACTTCCTGCTTTTATCAATATCACTATGTTGCAAAGGTTTTTACACAATGTTGATCACACTAATGCTACTGAGTGCCTTCTCAGAAAACTGACTAGGATATATTTGCTGGACATGAATGTGTGTTTAATCACATTTCACCATTTCACCTGGTTCCTATTGTATTGCATTTACCTACAGTATTATACCATGTCAAATGCTTGTTTTATGTTTGACAAAGGTTGTTAATCTGGATAAACTGCAGCACCCATATCATACACAGCTTGTACTTGCTCCAATCTTCATCATGCAAGTGCATGAGTAATGGGTTGAGCCTGATCTTTCTTGTTGCACAGAATTGTAGGATGTATACTTGTGCAGATGTGATATTTCACTGGAGGGTGTTTCCCTTGTGGTATTTCTGATTAAACTAAAAACTGTCACTTGCAAACTGAACTGTGGAGTAAGAATATGTAAGTGTGTACTGCTTATGCAGGAGATGGACATTATTGTGTTGCTGCAATTACTGATCGTATGACATATGGACTCAGAACTGACTGTGCTGTGTGGTCCTCAAGCTTTTGTTTTTAACCTAATTTAACTGCTACTCTCAATGGTTACATCATCTGACCTGTGCCTGTGTTTCCAAATGTAACCACCATTCAGGCTGAATTGGCATATCTAGAAGATGTCCGCACAGCTGTGCCACCAAGAACAATCAAGATTCCTACACTAACACCACAGATATAAACTGTTGGGCCGTAAGGCTGAAGAATTGCTTCCTCTACAAATGGACAATGATGCCATCAGAAAAAATCATTTGTACTCTGCCAACCCTTGGTTGGTGGCCTTTTATCTAACCTTATGTCCAGCATCCAACTACACTACATTTTCTGTATATTTCTGTGTTTGCAATTTATATTAACTGTTTGCAGTTGCTGTATGTATCGAAAGTTTAAATATCCCTGTAACTGAATGAAATTATTGTTTAGAACCTTGCCAAATGACCTTGTAGCTGATTCTTATGACATTGCTATTTTTCTGTATTGTATGCCCTGTCTAGACATGGAACCTTTGCAAATGAGCTTCCAGCTCAAAGGTTGTTTCTGAATCAATACACTTGAACTTGAACAAGTTAAAATACGAGCACAAATGTACTGTATGACACCACTTGCATAAGGTGAGAAACCTGAAATATAATCCCAGCTGTCTCAAAGTGGGAAACGTTGGAAGAGCATATCATTATTAATGTGTCAATATTTATTAGCTAAATTAATGAGTACAGTGTGTCTATAAACACTGTGACAGTTAGATTTCACATTTAAACCTTAAATGTATAAATGCTTGTTAGTATGAGCATATAATTAGTCTGAGCACATTTCTATGAGCATATTATTATCTGCATTATGAATGAATTATGCATTACTATGCATATCAATAGGCCTCAGGCACACACACACACACACACACACACACACACACACACACACACAACACACTAGCATATTATGAGAACACACATTACTTTAGCTATAGGTCAGGCACATTTTAGTTTGCACCACCAAGGGGTTAACACAAATAGTTAGAAATTAGAGAAAATATCTCTAAATTGCATAACCTTGAAAATGCTCTGTCTGGAAGTCTGTTGTGAGAACTAAGGTGTATGTTTATATCTTCTTATACATCATTTTGACTGTATTATAACTTTCACTGCCAAAACTGTCTTGTTTAGATAAGGTTCAGGTGCCATGCCTTTCTGTGAATAGCTGTGTTTTTCCGTACCAGAAAGAGATAGCACTATTAGCCATGCAGACTACTATAAGGTCATACTGACCCAAGTTAAAACACATACATTATCTTTCAAATATTTGGAGTCAGCGAGAGTTAGGAACAAGGCTGATCCTAAAAATCTTATATAACAAGGCAGACTTTTAGCTGTTGTTGTGACACAGTCTGATGCAATGGCATCCTGAATTTCCTCCTATGTAATCATGTTGAAGTGAGTATAAGTCATTCTTAGCGTACTTAGCAACAGCTAGCCAAGGTAAAAGAGTACTTTATAATGCAAACCTTAAATGTTTTTTATATTATGTGTTTGTGTGTTTACAGAATAATGGTCTAGGGAAACTAGGAATGTTATACTGACATCTATGTCTTGTCTGAACCCTGTACAATAAAATTGGATTTTGTTTCAATTTATACTTCTAGTAAGACTTTCACTGGTAATTCTAAAATAATTCTAATACAATAAATCACAAATCCAAAATGCATATCTAGATATCCCTTAATATATTCTTTCATTATTTTAATAATAAAGCAGGTTAGACTGATATACCTATCATTCTTATGATCAGTCCTTTCCCCCTTTCTTATATATTGGAGTCACATTGGCCATTCTCCAATCATCTGGTACCCCTCCCTGTTTTAATGATATGGTATCTGGAATAGTAATGTCATGGACCCTGCCAGTTCAGTTGATAACTATTTCAGGACTTGGGAATGGATGCCATCTGGACCCAGTGATTTCTCAGTATGTAGTTTATTTAATTTATTCATAATATTCTGAGCCTTAAAGAGAATGGTTTCACTGGTCTTTTCTGTAGTTGTATCTTCTAGATTAGTAATATGCTCCTTTGTTTGATATAAACTCAGGAAATGGTTAAGTGTTGCTGCCATAATGTGTTCATCAGATGTTAATTCATTGATGTTTAATGGTCCAACCTAGTTCATACCTTTTCTTTGGCCATTTATATAATTAAAAAAGCCTTTTTATTGTTTGATGACTTTGCTGCTATTCTCAAGTCCTCATTACTTGTGGCCTTCTTAATTGTCAGCTTACATTCCTTAACTCTTGCTTTATATGTAGTCCACCTTTCAGGTGTTGGAATTTTTTATATTTGACATAACCCCTTTTTGTTTCTTATGTATTTTATTATTCTCCCATTAAGCAAGATTGGAATTTTCCCATTTCTATCATACTTTGTTTCAACTGGTATGTACATTTGTGTACAATGTTCTGTCTTTAGATTAATTTTATTCCATATGTCCTGAACATTTCGGTCTTGTAATTCTTGTTCCCAGTCCCATTGGTTCAAGAAATTTTAAATTTCCCCATAGTTGGCTTCATTTAGGCACTTGATTTTAGTTGGTCATTTACCATTTGAGCAGTTACATAATATATTGAACTTTACCATATTATGGTCTCTTGTTCTCAATGGTTCTCCAGTGATGTCCCCCTCCATGTTACTTAGCACTAGGTCTAATAGATTTTGTCCTCTTGTATTTTGTTCTACATATTGTTCTAAATTGTTGGCTTTTAGGATGTCCTTTAATCTTTTTTAACACATCTGATGTCCCAATTTGATTTCCCCAATTTATGGTCAGCAGGTTAAAATACCCCAATATCAAGGCTGTCCAGCTTAATTCCATCTTTTCAATTATATCTAGGAATTTCATGTTGTCCTCCAGTTTTAATCCTGGTGTTCTATAGCACATGTCAACAGTAATGTTTTTCTTCCTTGCTTGGACTTTGTTTACTCAGACCTGTTCTACCTTGCTTCCTTTATCCAATTTCAGGTCAATTTCTTTGGCAATGAGTGTATTTTTCAGATATAGTGCTATACCCCTCATCTTTTGTTAGTCCTTTTTACACCAAAAATATTTTACCCTGGTATGTTTACTCTCCAGTCTTCTTCTCACCACCATGTTTTGGTTACAGCACATATTTGTATTTCTTCCTGTTGTAATAGTAGTTCCAGTTCTTCGCTTTTATTAATTAAGCTCCTTGCATTAACTAATAATGCCTTGATCTCAGTTCTGCTACCAATGTTGTTGATATTGTTTTTCTTTAATTTTTACATATTGTTGTTAGTTGATAAATCACCAGTTAGTGGAATTTGTCTATGAGAGAAAAAAGTGTGCCTTGCCCTTCCCCATTCTAGTTCATCCAGTCTAACTGTGGTACCCTATCTAACTGTTGAAACTATTGTCCATTGAGGGTACTAGCCCTCCCCATTCACTCCCCATTCACCTTCCAATTTCTGTTGAACCAAGCAACCACTATGCCCTTCCATCTGTCTCAGCTATGCTTGAAACCATTAATGGTTTTAGCATCCACCACCTCAGCTGGTAAACTGTACCACTACCCTTTCTGTAGAATAATACTTCCTTGTATCTTTCCTGAACCTCCCTCCTTTCAGTTTCTACTTGTGCCCTTGTGACCTTGAATTGTTAGTCATGCTAAATAATTCCCTTACCTTCAGTCCACCTTGTTAAGTTCTTTCAGTAACTTGAACATCTCTATCATTTCCTCCTCTCCATTCTGGTCTCCAGTGAGTACATGTTCAGTGCCTTGAGACAATGCTTATAACACTTGCCCTGCTGGCCCTGAATTATCTTTGTCACCCTTTGCTGCACCATCTCCAGTCAGTGCTTATCTTTCCTAAATTGAGGACTCCAGAACTGGGCACAATATTCTAGGTGAGGCCTCATCAAAGATCTATAAAGGGGTAGAATTACTTTTTTGCTTCTGTGGTCAATATCCCTCCCAATACAAAAACTGAAAAGCAACAATGTGGCACACTGAAAGTTGAGCCCCTCATGATGCTGTCTGTAGCAGACCTCAAGGACCAGAAAATTGCATGAAAGAACAGACATACACACATGATGTAGCCATTCAAGTCTTTAAACAGGAACAGTCACAATTTTCAAGTCTGTGCCTTTCAGTCAAATGGCACAAACCTTACACTATTGCTTCTGCTATTGTTGTTATAGTGGCAGGAAAAACAATTAAAACAGATTCAACTTTTTTCTTCTCACCTGAAGCAGTAGATTCATAGATTTATAGATTGTATGAGTTTGAGGGCATGCCCATATTGAACTTGCTGTCATTTATTCTAATGTCAGTAAATTAATTTTTTATCTCCCATGTGCCAGTCTAGATTTCCCTTGAACTGTTCAAAGTTTCCACTGGTTACTACCTCAGCTGGTAGATTGTTCCATACATGAGGTACTCTTTGAGTTACAAATTTTGTTTTGTGCTCAGTGTTACATATCTCTGAGTGCAATCTTAATTTGTGTGCTCTTGTACAACCGAGTGGAATCTGTTTTTGTCAAACAATTTGATTCAAGGAATAACTCATTCCTTGATGCCTTATATGCTCAACATAGTTCACTCTAGTTATTATAGTCTAGGAAGAATAAACCCCAATTTCTCAGTCTTTCTTCATAACTTAGTAGTTCTTGATTTTTACATGTTTTGTTAATTTACGTTGTATTGACTCTTGGGTTAACTTGTCTCTGATTAGTGTGAGGGAGCAGAAGGGGGCACAATATTCCAGGTTAGATCTAAACAGACTATTGTACAAAGGGATTATGACCTCTGGCTCATGACTTTCTATTATGTTTTAGGATACACCGTAGTATGCCATTACATTTTTTAGTTGTTTTATTTATATGAGGACTAAATTTTAGATTAGTAATGTTAAGTCCAAGGTCTCTTTTGGCTGTAATAACTTCTAGACTGATATTATTGATAGTATAATTGGCTTGTCTACTGTTTTTCCCAAAGTGCATTACCTTGTACTTTGTAATATTAAATACCATTTTGTTCTCACAAGCCCATATGCAACAATTATTCAAATTATTCTGTAAGGATTCTACAGCTAAGTTACTATCTATTATACATCCTAACTTACTGTCATCTGCGTACTTTTGTATCCATACACCATTGTCTGTCTGCATATTAGAGAACATAATACTGAATAAAGTAGGCCCAAGTACCAATCCCTGTGGCACTCCACTAGTCACATTTTCCCACTTGGACTCATGCCCTTTTAGTGCAACTCTTTGCTTTCTACCATCCAGCCAAGAAGCAATCCACTTTATAATTAGGGGATGCAATTTAAGTTTTATAAGTTGTTCTATTAGAATTCTATGGGATACAGTGTCAAATGCTTTCTCGTAGTCAAGATATATTACATCTATGGAGAGTCCAGAACCTAGAGCTTTGCTAACTGGTTCAAAAGAAACTTATCAAATCACTGGTACAAGATTTCCCTTGAGTAAACCCATATTGAGACATATCTTGGTTCCCTGAACATTCCAAGTGGTGGATTATTTTATGTTGTAATACTCGCTCCATAATTTTTCCTGTGCATGACGTCAAACTTACAGGTCTGTAATTGGAGACATTATTGTTTGATGCCTTTTTATAAATTGGGGGTGATGTTGGCTGACCTCCATGCATCTATTACAACTCCTTCATTTATGGAAGTGTCAAATAACAAAGTAAGGACTCCTGATAATGCTTTTGAGAGTTTTTTTAATAAATATAGAAGGAATTCTGTCAGTTTCAGAGGTTGTACTTGATTTCGACTTATTAATAGCTGTTAATATTTCACTTACAGTGAAGGAGATTGGTGAATTCAGTATACTTAAATTGTTTACACATATATCCTCTTTTGTTTTAAATATACCAGTGAAATATTTATTAAATTAAACTCCATGGTATTTTCATTGGAAATCAGGGTATCTTGTATAACAAATGGACCAACCCCTAATATTGCTTCCTTTGAGTGACCCAATATAGTTATAGAGCTTCCTTTTGTTATTTGTTGTGTCATTTACTAACTTTAGTTCTAAATATTTGTTTTGCTTGGCATTAGTTTTTTGTATTATTTGAAATAAGTTAAAATATTGCCATGCTTCATTAAAAGTATTATTTTTATAGCAATGAAATGCTTTCTTTTTCCTTCTGATGTTTCTCTTAATCTTTAAGTTCTCCAATAGGGGAACTCTCTGTTTCTTGTTGTCATATTTTGTATGCACTGGAATCCAAGTCTCTATACAATAGTTGCTTTTATTTTGAAGGATTTCCCACATCATATTGACATTGAGTCCACTTAAATCTTGTTCCCAGTCCCAATCATTAAGAAATCTTTTAATATTTTTGTAATTTGCTTTGTTAAAATTTTTAATTAAGGTGCTACCAGATTTCTTTATTTTGGGTTAGTAAAGTTCCATGAACTCATAATATGGTCACTGTCACCAAGTGGTCCTAGAATCATAGGGCTAGAGTCATAATTTGAAATGTTAGTCAATAATAGATCCAGTATATTATTATTCCTCGTGGGTTTATTAACTATCTGTTCTATGTCATTTTGTATGGCATACTGGATCAGTCTATCATCCCAGATTTCTTTTCCAGTTAAAGATGGCCAACAAATGTTAGGTAAAGTAAAATCACCAGTTCTAGGCTTTCATTCTGGGAGAGCAACATTCTGTCGGGGTCTTTTTACAGCAAGCCTGCTGTAGTTGATTGGCACCTTCACCACTTTTCAACAACTAAAAAATATTTACATTTTTTTACCTCCTGCCCAACACACCCACTAGTCCCCACTTCTTCTCCCCTCAATTAAAAACCTTCTTTAAGGTTTTTTTTTCTTTAGCAACTGAAACCAGACCCACACCCATAGCAAACCAGTTGGCTCCTACCTGCCCCACCTTTGCAAGTGTCTCCAACCTGGGTACCCATCACACAGGCAGCAGCCTGTCACTACCATTATCTAAAAATATTTATCATGCATACTACAAATGTCTAAAATCTGCAACAGATGCTGTCCCTTACCTCTGCCTCTCTGAACCATCCAACTTCACATTACATAAAGCTAGGCTCATTATGGCATCCTTAGGCTAGCTCACATGCACTGCATGTCTTACAATTTTGTCTGTCACCAGATTTGGCTACGAAGCAATGCTGTCGGTGGCCACTGATTACATTTGTGCTGGGGTTGGTAGCGAAAGAGAACAGACAGTCACATGGATGAGCAACTCACTTGTCTTCATTTCCAAAGTCCTGCATGAAAGGATATCAGCCTGCCCTAGTAACACATGATTAGATGCTTTTCTACCAGTCCCGTGTTACTGTTGGAGGCTGTTATCTTTTCATTCAGTACTTTAGAAATGAACATCAGTGAGCTGCTCTACCATGAGACCATCTGCTCTGTCCCTGACTCTATGGCACTAACATCAATTATGTTTTCATTTTGAGGCTGGGGGAAGGAGGGCAGTCTGGAATCATGCATGTGTTGGGTGGGGCTTGAAATTATCAATGGCAGCTTGATTTGCAGGGGAGCCCAGTTTTCTGGGAGCCATTTGTTTTTTCATGGTGGAGAAATGGTTTTGGCTCCTGAATGAAAAAGAAAAACCTAGAGGAACCTTTCCACAAGGGTTTAGGACATGAGAGGAGTGTAACAGTTTACAGGACCCTCCTACCAACTGTGAGTAAATTTAAAAAAAGCTTGTGAAAAAGGCTCCCATGTTGGAATTGAACACTGATCAGGATGGTAGCATTATACTGTGCAAGGGAACATGGTTTGCAGCACAGTTATGGAGTAAAACTGGGAGCAGCAACTGGGTAGGGAAGGAGTAAAAATAAATAAAAAAATGATTAACTTTGTAGGGAACAATACAGGTAGAGCCCAGTGCTTCTTCCTGAGGTGTGCAGCGTAAATGCCATTGGTGGCACCACTTCTGGGTCATTGAATAGGTAGGTAACAGTTTATTATGAAATGAGATCATGATAAAAGATCATAACAAAAAAATACAAATAACACATATAAATATATTTAAAAGATGATTACAGTAAGCACATACTAAGAGTCATCATTCATTCTCTAGTTTACAAAAATAGTAACAGCTGATAAGATGTACTCAAGACCCCAAAGTGGCTTTATGTTCAATAATGCTAATCATTCTCCTTCTTACATGTTGAATATTCACTATGTAATGAGCAGCTCTGTTGATAATATAATCATCTTCAACTGCAAAAATAATTTTTAAAATTTCAGTTTCATCAGTGCAAACAAGATAATTAAGTACTGGAGCTAACCAGTACTGTAGCTCCTGGCATTATGACACCACAGACATTTAAGTATTACATGACTCAGATCCTCCTGGGATCATTTTTCAAATTTACATAGCTATCTGAAGCCATGTTTGCAATCATTCTCTCTATACAACTTTGCAAATTTAGATTACTTAATAGCATCCAGGTCACTTTGTTTGTACCATTCATCAATTATTTTTTGGAGATGACTGTTTTGTGTTTACAGTTAAGTGCTATATTCCTATTGGCATATCTCAATAAAAAATAAAGCCCATATTTCTGCAAAAGCAAGTGAATATGACTTAGCCATTCTGAGGGCATAATGCCCCTAGCTTTCTACTGTTCCTTTTTCTCAAAGAGCTTTTTTGGACCAGTTTATCCTCTGGAGATCTAAATTTTCTGAGACAAAACTTAATGGGTTTACTGTCTGCAATTCCTTGCAAATCCATCATACCCAGCTCAACTCTTACATAGCAGCTGGGTATTGATTTGTTGAATCCCAGAGCATGGCAAAGTGTCTGCATGACTGGCTTATCTAATCCTACCAAAGGGGACAAGACACACACCTCAGCTCTATACTGGGCCTGTGTGTTGAACTTTATCTAAGCGACTCTAACAAGAGTGAAACATGTATCTGCCATATATATACTTGAACCTCTTAAGGCCAGCAATCATGATTTTAGTTTTGGTAAATATGAAATCTAAATGATTCTTCCAATTCATGTTCCATGAAAACCTAAAGCCCAAATAACTATAAGTTTTAACTGACTCCAAAGGTATGTTAGCCAGGAGCCACTGATATTTATTTATATGAGCACCAAAGGCAATAATCTTACTTTTGGAAATGTTTATCAAGAAAAATAGGTGGATAGATTCTTTATATAGGATGTCCAGTTTTTTTTTTCAGTCCTCTGTGCGAGAGTGAAAGCATGACTAAATCATCTGCATAAGCTAGTACTGGGCACATAATTTTGGCAATTTTACGTGAATCAGTATCAGAAGAGTCAAGGGATAACAAAAGATTATCAATGTAAATAGGAAATAATATGGGCACAAATAAACATCCTTGCCTTACACCTTTGTTGGTAGGGAATCTATCAGAGCATTGATGTCTGTGCTCGGTTCTCACTTGAGCCCAGGTATTAGAATACATATCCCTAATACTGCTAATCAAATTTGGACTAATTTCCTTATCTGAGATTATTTCCCACAGAGTATTTCTAGACATAGTGTCAAATGCTGAGCTAAAATGGGTAAGCTGCATATAGTTTCTGGCCTCTCAGCCTTAGATACTTTTTGAGTAGATGTTGCTGAATGAAACAATAATCAATGGTTGAGATACCCTCTCTAAATCCAACCTGAAAGGGCAAGATATCTCTCACATCTTTAAGTTCTGTCGTTAATCTTTCACGTAGTACTTTGGAATAATCTTTAGACAAAATATTCACAAGACTAATTGGTCTATACATCTTATGATCACAATGATTCCCTTTTTTTAAAAATGGGAATAATTACTGCACCTCTCCACAGATTTGGAATGTACCTTTCCATAATGCATCTATCAAAAAATGCTGTCAAACAAATGGACCACTGCTCAGCTAAACATATATATACTTCTGTGGGAATTTTGTCTGGGCCTGGAGCTTTTTTATATTTAAGACTGGTGATCGCAAGGAAGAGTTCTTGCTGACTAAACAGATTTGGAGATGATGTACGAACATTAAGATCCTGAGTTGCCTCTGAGAAGGCATCTGTGGGATCAAAAAAGTGATGAACCCAATCTTCCATACTGAAATATAAATCAAACTTCTTCACTGTAGCCATTGCATCCCTTAGCGACAAGCACCCAAAAGAATTGCAGATTATTTTCTTGAGTGGCAGAAAGCATGCATCACCATTGGTTCCTATGGAACTTCTTTTTTTTGGCTTCAATCAATTTTTCATATTGTTTCCTTTCATATTTCAAATTTTGAAAAGCTGCCTTATTGGGGGAATTTTTTTACAGCTCTTAAGAGGGACCAATTTTTTTTTCCTTGTTTACATTCGTTATCAAACCAGCCACTAACTGCGGTACTTTTATTTCTTTTTTTTGTTATTATTATTTATTTATATAGAGATCAGAATTACAATCCTTGGAGTCAGGGACTGCTTTGCAAAGGCACTACATCAAAATATAACAAACTTAGAGCAAACACAGAAAAGCATATAATACATACAGACAGTTGACAGGCTCAAGGGGTGTAATGACAACCCCCGGAGTCAAATTAGGATAACAAAATGGTAAATAGTACTATGCAATTGTAAGGTAGATCGGCCAGTAACATGGCCAAAGTGGATGATGGGTTAAGTGTCACTGTTGGTGATGGGGGGATCAATTAGGTGCAATCACAGGCACCATAGGTCAGGAGTTCAGAGTGGAGAGAGGATTTAAAGGGGCCAAGTCTCACCACAGAGAAAACAGTGAAGTGTAATTCATTTATCCATGGGGGGGCTGTATAGTAAAAGGACAGTTGGCCTAGGGAGGTTCTACAGTAAGGAACTTGAAAGGAGACCAGTGTAGTCCTTCTGGTGTTCCTAGAGTGAAGGGCCATCTGTAGCAGGTGTCGGAGGCCCGGGGGTGAGAAACTAAGAGAGAGCTTTCTGGCAAAGAGACAGGTGTGATATCAAAGTCTGCCTTTGAAGTTTAGCCAACTGGTGCAACAGTAGAGTTTGCAGGTGTGTGTCCACCTGTCACACACTGTGACAAGGTGACAGGCTTTATTAAGGGAGACCTTAAGATGGTAGAGGGTGGAATTATCAGCAGCACCATAGAAAATTATCCCATAATCAATTAGGGAAAGGACTGAGGAGGTCACTGCTAGTCGAAGTGCCTCTGGAGGCATATATCTCCTGTGCCTGTACAGAAGCCCTATCTAGATGTGATTGCCGAGCTTAGCAGGCCAATATGATAGTGAAACGTAAGGTGGGAGTCAAGGGTGATACCCAGGTATTTAAATGAGGTGACTAGTTCAAGCGGAGTATGCTGGTAGCTAAGAAACGTAAGAGGAAAGTCCCTGAAATTGCTTTGATGGTGGGTGAAGATCATTGCCTTAGTCTGTTTATAGTTTATTATAAGCCTGTATTCAGAGAACCAGGTTTTAGCCTCAGAGAAGGATTGCTGAAGTGAGGATTGAAGGGAGATGGTGTCAGAGTGACTGGTAAAGATTACAGCATCATCTGCATAGAGTACTATCTGTCCAGAGTAGGCCTTAGGGATAGAGTTTAAGAATAGGCTGAAGAAGAGGGGGACCACGATAGAACCCTGGAGAACCCCAGAGCAAACCAACCTATGGGAGGAAATGGAGGAATTAATTTTGACTTGCTGGGATCTGTCACTGAGGTAGTTTTTAAACCAGGATATTGTCTCTGAGGTTAGCCCAATGGTGGTCATGGACTGTATGAGGAGAGCAAGACTGACAGTGTCAAATGCTTTAGTTAGGTCAATATGTGCTGCACCAACTAAGTGTCCATTATCAGGGTCCTATTGCTAAATGTTGTATATTCAAGGAGAGTGGTGGTGGTGCTGTGCCCATTCCTGAAGCCATGTTGTTCAGGGCAGAGCAGATTGTGGTTTGTTTGATAATTTGTGAGTTGATTGGATACTATTTTTTGAGTGGCTTAGAGATGGGCGGAAGGATGGAGATTGGGCGGTAATTACTTGGGGAGGAGCGGTCTGCACCTTTAAAGATCAGAGTAATAACAGCTGATTCCAGAGGGCAGGAATTGTCTGAGGCAGAGGGACCTGTTGAGGAGATAGGTAAGAGGTGCGAGGATAGAGTGGAGTGAGACAGAGGAGTTTAGATCTAGATTGTCACCACTGTAATGGGTTTTCCCAGAAAAGAGGAGAGGTAGTGTCTGACCTTAGTTAGGGAGATAGTCTTAAATCTGAAAGGAGGGGGGTTTGTAGGTGGAGGGGGGTCAAAGCTGGTTCAATCGGGTGGATCAAAGAACTTAGGGGGAAGGACATCGCTGAGGTCAGAGAAAGCTGAGTTAAGGGTATCAACAATAAGCTGGGGCTCCTGGGTGAGGGACCCATTTACAAGGAGCTGCACATGAGGGAGGAGGAGGTCTTGCCATTGAGCTCTTTAATATTGTCACAGAACCTGTCTCTGGAGGCCCAGGAGGAGGAGAGGCTTCCTGGTAGTGGGCCACTTTTGCTTTATGGATTTCCAGGTGCATTTATTCCTAGCTTCTATATAGAGCTGCCGGTCATGAGGTTGGTGAGATTCATTGGCTTTGTGTCACAAATTATCTCAATGGTGCATGAGCTCAAGCAGGGTTTGAGAGATCCAGGGTGAGTCAAGGCCTTTAATCACCTGTTTGGTGATAGGGAATAGGGACATAGTGATCACAGACTGAGTTGAAGGTGGTTATACAGTGTTCTAGGGCACTGTCAATTGAGGGGGCTGAGTTAATAGGTGACCAATCACAGTGCAGTAGGTGATGTTTGAAGTGGGAAAGGAATCCCTTTTTAAGGCAGCTTTGAAAAGTGAACTTGAGTTGGGGTTTGGGGATCATAGTCAACCATCGGCAAATTACCTGTGAATGGTCACTAAGGGCATCGGGGAGTACATTGACTCCAGCTATTTAATCAGGACAATTAGTAAGGATGAGGTCCAGGAGAGTGGATGTCCCTCTTTTATGGTTTAGTTTTGTGGAGAATAGATCCACTTGAGTGAGATCCATAGCAGCAACGGAATCCTTAAATAAATAGATGCATAGACACTATCAGCAGATAAGGGCCTATGGCCCACCAGTCTGACACATTTAAGCTTGCAAGTTCACTTTATGTTTTCCTATAAGTCTGTTGCTCCTTACCCTGACCTCCAGAATTCCTTATGTCCATCCCATGCATTCTTAAATCCCATGATTGCTTCAGTCCCAATGACTTCCTCTAGCAGGGTGTTCCACTTGTCCACCACCCATTCTGTGAAGAAATTCTTCCTCATGCTTCCTCTGAATCTCCATCCCATCAACTTCATCCCATGCAGAAGGAGCTAAGGAGGGTGCAAGCCAATTTATGTTGAAATCTCCTAGTGCAATGAGTTCACTATTGTTAGGTGACTGAGAGAGGCTATTGTAGACTGAGGTAAAGGCTAGCTTTTGATTACGGGGGGGAGATATACATGATCACAATGTGGAGGAATTTGCCTGAGCGACAGGTCTGGAGCTTAACCGTAAGACCTTGTGCCCAGTTGGGGGGGTGATAGAGACTTTAGTGGCTTGTAATGGGTCCCAATAAAAGAGGGCACAGCCCCCACCCCTTTTACCCAACCTGTCAATTCTGAGGATGGAGTACCCAGGTAGGTAAATGGCCGAATCAAGGGTTTCAGGGTTGAGACACATTTCAGTTACCATAAGGATATCAGGTAGGGTTTGGGCCATCCAGCCTTGAAGAGTGTGACATTATTTTTGCAGGCTGCAGATGTTCATGGTGGCTATTAGAAGTCCATCCACCTGACTTTAGGTAGCAGATGGGGTATGAGGTGGTCCAGAATTAGGGTGCCAATTACCTGATATGAGTAGGAGTAGGAGGGCAAGCCGGAGCAGGGCTAGATTGAGAAGTTTAGGTTTTATATTTGTTGTGAGGGAGGGGTGGGGAAGATTACTATCTAATGTAGGGATGGGAAGGGCTAGAACACATGGAGCAAGTAGGAGCAATATTAGGGCTGGAGCAAGAGGGGCAGGATGCCTGAGTGGAGGGGCTTGGCATGCATAGCAGGTGGGACACAGATAGTTTCCCCAGGGTTGACAGAGTAAAAAAGAGGATGATTGGTGCAGTCAGCACCACAGGGGGGATGGTGGTAGAAGGAGGTGAGCGTAAGGAGAACAAGGAAAGTTAAAATAAATGGGGGTAAAGACATTGTGTCATATGAGATTTTGGAAAGTCTAAGACACTTAATGACAGTGTCTGATCAGTCCAATGGGAACAAGGCTAGCCAAATACCAATACAACATTAACCAGGTCAAGTGGAGCAGAAGTAGGGTTGCCACCTCTGGAGCACAAGGTGCAGGGTTCAAGGCTTGGGATGAGGGGGAGAGCAGAGAGAGAGAAAGAAATGGGACCAGAATCTGGGCTTGAGTTACACAAGAGGCAGGGTTTGGAACCAGGTGATGGAGTAGAGAGGGAGGAATAGAGGCAGTGGGAATAGGTGGTTTAGGAGGCTCAATACTGACACCCTGTGGTAGGAGGTGATAGCTAGCTAATGGTGAAGTAGACACTTAGGAAAAGTCACATGATCTGATGACAAAATAAAAAGAGGGCCAGCCTTGGGTGGGATGGTGGCTGCGGAGTTAACACGAAGTGTCGACGGGTTAACACCCTCAGTGAGTAAGCTCTGCAGGTCCAGAATTATCTTTAGGGGCCAAGTACTGCCACCTGCTTCCCAGGCCAAGTGTGGTGTGGGGGTTGGGGGGTTTCCAGCAGCAGCAGCCTAGTAAGGAGAGGGAACAAAGGAAGGGTTTAGGTTTAACTGCCTCTGGTGGGAAGATTCTCTGCCTGGTCCAAATATGCAAGTCAGTAAAAACACCAAACTTAAAGTTAAATACAGTGCAACTCCGATTATCCGAATGCCTCGGGAGACATGACATTTTAGGATAATCGGGGTTTGGTTAAATGGAAGAAAGACGCTTTTTTTAAAAATTGGAGCACGAAAAGGTTGCAGGTGGGGGAATTATGGAGTTGCTGAGAAACTTGACAGAGCTGGGAGAAAAAGAAAAGTGTGAGTACAAAAAAAATCAAGTCAAGGAGCAGTGGTGGTGGGCGGGCGATTGAGGAAGAGAGTTGGTTATCATAGTCTCCCCCCACACACACAGTTTCTTTTTGTATTATTAGGAGTATAAATATTTTTTTGCAGGACTACGAACAGTAATGGTATGATATGCAGTTCACATAAATTTTCAGCAGCGCAGTTCCTGATAAAACAAAAAAAAATTAATTAAAAGTTGCAAAAGGGATAAGAAAACTTCTGCCTGTTTTGCATCTAGTCTGAACGGCGACAGTTAATACTGTGCAACTTAGGCAGAGTGTTTGTTGCAGGACTGATGCCTGTGAAATCCTGACAAGCCTTCAATTAGTGCAACTAAGTGTGGAGAATGCGGCGAACAAATACGTTAAACACTGATTATGTTGCTAAGCTAAATGAGCTACAATCTTGCAATTCAGTGTGGAGAACAAGTATGTTGCTTAGGTAAACGAGCTACAATCTTTTGATTCAGTGTGGAGACAGAGTATGCTGCTTAGGTAAATGAGCTACAATATTGCAATTACAGTACTGTATCTGAAACATCGATAACGGGGGACGGGGACATAACTTAATTTCGGATAATCAGGAGATTCGGATAATCAGGTTTTGGATAATCGGGGTTACACTGTATACAGGTCACCTGTAATTAACAAATGCTGTCATAACCTTAAATAGAACATTTAAACTGCTTTTCAGACAAATAACGTTGTGCCCCACTAGCCACTACACTGACTGCAATCAGTCAAATCAAGTCCCAAATACCAGCTAGAGAGATCATTAAGGCTTCCATCGTTAGATGCTGAAACCCAAGAGAAGTCCAGTCTGAAATGGAACCGCAAAAGCAATCTCCTGCTGCATGCTGATACACCCTCAGTGAGTAAGCTCTGCAGGTCCACAATTATCTTTAGGGACTGAGTACTGCCATCTTCTTCCCAGGCAGAGTTTTTGTGTTTGGGGGGGCTTCCATCAGCTGCCTTTGAGGCCAGTACTGTAATCCGCTTCCTTGACTGAGTGTGGTGTGGGGGGTGATTCAGTAGCAGCATTTAGAGGGCCAAGTACTGCTGTCCACTTCTTGGGCTGAGTGTGGTATGGAGGGGGGTTCCAGCCATAGAATTTAAGGACCGAGTGCTGCCGTCTTCTTCCCGTGATGAGTGTGGTGTGGGGGGGTTCCAGCAGGAGCCTTTAGGGGTCGAGTACTGCTGTCCACTTCCCAGACCAAGTGTGGTGTGTGTGTGTGTGGGGGGGTGTTCCAGCAGCAGCCTTTAGGGGCCAAGTACTGCTGTCCGCTTCCCGAGCCAAGTGTGGTATGGGAGGAATTCCAGCAACAGCATTTAGGGGCTGAGTACTGCCATCTGCTTCCTGGGCCAAGTTTATACCACTCTCCTGTATAAAGTGAATATTTCATGTCCTCCATAAATTCCTCTAGCTCCTGAATCATCACCCCAAAGTTGCTATGGGTCTCCAGGGATTGAGACCAGCGATTTAGAGAAAACAATGTTTTATCCATAATATTTGATTCTACCTCATTGTTCCATTTAAGTTTCTTTAGATATCAAATTTCTAAATGAGGGATAATCTTTTTGGTATAATTTACTGGACAGGGCTAAGAGGAGATGATCACTTTCATTTCTTAATAAGCCTGTCATTTCTAGCCATATGTCTGGATGGCCATTCCATAATACTAAGTTCAATACTGTTGCTGCCTGATGAAAAAGAAGATAGGCTGTCCCACTGTATCTCCTCCAATCCTACCATTCAGTGGGCAGAGTAAAAAATGTTTCATTATTTCTATCAGGCAAAGACCGTTGGAATTTGTTTGATTGTCAGTAGCATTTTGGGAAAATTAGTGGATTCTGAGAACATCCAACCTAAGATTGTTTCATCCAGAAGACCACTGTAAGTACCAGTTCTATCATTCAAGTCACCAACCTGTCCTCCACAAGCTGTACTGGCTACCAGTTCAGTGGAGAATTGCTTTCAAGGTCAGATTACTGACCTATAAAGCCCTGCACAAAGGGGGACCAACCTACCCTCAAGACCTTCTTGTTCCTCACTGTCTGTCCCGGTCTCTCTGTTCCTCCAAGGGTTGACTCTTTGCAGTTCCTAGGGTTAGGTTGAGGCATTAAGGGGACTGTGCATTTGAAGTGACTGCACCAACACCGTGGAACTCACTACCTAGACATCTGAGGGAGGCACCCTCAGTGGAAACCTTTAAAAAAGGATTAAAAACAGTTTATTTAACCAGGCATTTGGCATGTAAGAGTAGAACTGACTGACTAATATTTTACTGTAGTATTTTAAATGGAGGATAGTTAGAATTTTTATTTAATACCCATTGCATGCTTTGTTGTTGTGTTTTAAGACTTGTGCTATGATATCATGTATGTATTGTTTTAAACATTTTGGTAAGGGCACTGAGCCTCTGGGAAGGGGAGCTATATAAATAAAGTATCTCTCTATCTATCTATCTATCTATCGATCTGTCTGTCTGTCTGTCCTCTGCCTGTCTGTCTGTCTGTCTGCCTGTCTGTCTATCTATATATCTATCTAAATATTCATTGAATAGGATGAGAGATCAAATTCACCACAAAATGAAAGGTGTACAGAGCAGATGATTAAAACTAAATTTTAAGGTATGTCAGCACTTGAAGTGTTTATAAAAAGTGTGTTTACGACACTTGATGAATGCCAGGATGCCACTTGCCTGTGTTTAGTCATACCTGTTCCCCTTTAATAATAGCACAAAATAAAAAACTACACCCCTTCTGATACACCCCAGCAATCTGTTTTCCTTACTATAGGCATTGTTCTCTGGCAGAAGCAAAGCATGGCACCTGGGTGATTAAATGGAATAATGCTTCATGGTGCATGGATACAACAAAGAGATTTTTAATGCCAAATCACAAGTAAATGAAGTGATCAACTGCTATTGAGCCACATCTCCCTACATATTGTCTCACACTGAGGCTTCACCAAAGGATTAGAAGGAGAGATTGTAGAGGAGCATAAATCAGAGCATGCTAAACATAACAAGGTAACTGAACTCAGAGTTCCGATATTCAAATTTTGCCCAGGTAGAAAACTGAGTTTGCCTACACAAACCAGATTTTGTACAAATGTGCCATACTGAAAAGCCCAGTTAGTGCTGGCAAAAAGGGCAAATCTTGAAGAGGGGCACAATGCAAATTGAGAGACAGGGACCTGAATATTGGTGCAGTCCAATATTCAGAGTATTTGCACCATTCGAGAATGTTTTGTATGATCCGCTTGTGCGGCACAAATACCGCCAATCGAAAACACAACTTACTCCTACTCAACCCTAGTGGTTGGCAGAGAAGGTGTGGCATCCTCCTCCCAACCCCAGCTCAGAAGTTCTTGGCACTAGTATCCCCCTCCACTGATTATCAGCCACTTGTATAGAAGAAATCTTTCCCTGGTGCTAGTGCCCTTCCTCACCTATCACTGTCTCATTGTACAGAACAAATCATTCCTTGGTGATAATGGTCCCCCTGCCTGCCAATACCCAGCCCAATGTTATGAATAAAGAATTCCTGGTATCCAGTGGTCCTTCCCCTTACCAGCACCCATGCTCAGTGTGTAAATATATATTCCCTGGTGTCCAGTGGTTCCTCCCCACATCCTGATCCCCTGTATCACACATAACTCCTGTCGCTGGTGTCTAGCGGACACCCTCCATATCCCCAATCCCCTGTATTACAAAGGACATTCATTCACTGTTGTCTAGCAGACCCTCACCCCATCAGGTAGTGCCTCACCACCCCGCTCTCCCTATCCTGACCAGCGACTGGCACAGCACTCCATTCTCCACCAAAGCCAGCCATCAACTGAGCTGTCAAGAAGCACATACTGTATACCACTAGCACTGTATACAGTATGTGCTCATTGACAGCTTAGTCAGCAGCTGGCCATGATGGAGAGTGGAAGGCCATGCCAGTCACTAGCTTCTTGGGGTAGAGATGGAGGGGCACAGGGTAGGGGCACTATCTGAGTGATGGGGTCCACTAGACACCAGGGAATGGATGTCCCATGAGATACAGGGATTGGGTATATGGAGGGGGTCTGCTAGACATCAGGGACAGGAGATACTGTGTGATACAGGGGATCAGGATGGAGAGGGACTCTGGACACCAGGGAATATATATTTATAAATCAGGCATGGATGCAGGTGGCGGGGGAGGGATCACTAACACCAGGGATAGCTCTTTGAGACTGGGCAATCGGGGGCAGGTACCATGCTAAATTCCTGGGCTACCCATACAAATGAGCCCATAATGGGGATACAAATGGACCCTTAGTGCCATGCATGCCCAATGAGCTTATTTATGTGGGTCTGTCTGAATATTGGAAATGTAACATGGGTGCAAACCATTGTGGCACCCTATCTCAGGAGCCATGTCTGCCCAGCACTATGTGGCTTAGCCCTATATTCAGTCGGATAGTGCTGGCATGCTATTCTAATGAATGTAGCATTTGTGGACACCCAGGCAAATGCAAGGTGCAGTGATAATGTTTATGCTGCACTTTGCACCTTTTTGAATATTGGGACCCAGAAGTCAGGTGCTATAGGACCCTTAGTATGGTGAACTATTGCCAAAATGAAGTTCAGTGGATGTGCCAAAATCTGACACTTGAGACACTGAGGACATGGGTCCAAAAGGACTCAAGTTCACTTCAACATTTTGACACCGCAGTATCATGATGGAGAATCCCCCCCCCCCGGTCGTTGACCAGCAACCTTATTCTCTGGTCCCCTCAGTCATGCCACTGTCTCAGGGATTTTACCTCTCCATAAGTCCCCCACAGAATACCCTAATTGCTGGGCCATCTGGGCTGGCTTGGCCTCACTGAAGCAAAATCCAGATTCAGAGGGGAGCCCAATTGGTGATGCAGGACCTGCAGAGATCCAGTGCTTCATCCTGGCAGTCAATGATTTATCACCAAGTTTTTCACCAAGACTGCTGAGCAGTGCAGGGATGCACCATGCATGTAAGGTTGCACAGATGTGCATTTGACAGAACACCTGTCCTCCATTAGATGCTCCAACTGTGCTGCCACCCTGCTCCATAGGGTGGTAGACAAACCACAGAGTGAGGTGTATCCCCTCATTGAAAGAGGTCAACAGTCCCTGGGACATTCTTCCTCTCTCCCCTGGTTGACCCCCATGTGTACCAAATTCTATCCTGGAACTGGGTCACTGGTGAACCAGGTGGTAGCACTACACTGGGCATAAAGGTCTTGCTAAGCCACATGACCTGCAGCAGGTGTAGATTCCCTGGAGCCCTTGTCTAGGCATGTTGACACCTTTATTATGGACTGTGTGGTGAACCTACCTTCATTCATCAGAGATACCGCTGACTTCCTTGGTGTCCTGGGGGACATGTAAATTGAAGCACCATGGTTTTGGTATCTATGGGTATTGTGTCTCTATACCAATATACTCCTTGATGGTGGCCTTGAGGCACTTAGTTACTAGTTTGATCAGGATGGCAATATGGGAGCAGGTAAAAAGCAATTTTATTAGAATGTGTGGAACATGTACTGACCAAGAACTACTTTTTATTCCAAGATCTGCAACTCAAGGGGATGGCTATGGGGCCACTTTGCCCCAATTATGCCAATCTCTGTCTGGGCCTGTGGGAGAAAACAACAATCTATGATGACCAGAACAATCCTTTCTTAACTGGACTGACATTTGGTATTGATTTATAGAGGACATATTTATGGTGTGGTGTTGCATGCTGGAGGAGTTTGATGACTTTGTCAAATACAAAATTTTCTCTGTAGTGTGACTCTTCTGCCTCCTTCCTGGACCTCCAAATTATGAAAATGGAGGATGTGACTGTCCAGATGAATTTGTTTAAGAAGGAGACAGGCAGAAAATCACTACTGCAGGCCTCTACCTACCATGCACTATATGGTATAGAATATCCCTGAAGCCCAACTGCTTGGGTGGTGCAGACATTACAGCGAGGAGGCTGATTTTGAAACTAATGCTACTGAAATGTGTAACAGATTTCTTAACAGAGGTTATGCTAGCCACACTGTTGCTAAGGCATTCAGGGACATTAGGGTATAGAGAGAATTGAACTATTAACACCAAGGGTTCGAGTGATAGGCCCCCCTAGATTGAACTTTGTCATGGCATATATCAGGCATGCTAAGGCCATCCAGGACATTCTTAATTCCAAATGGGACATCTTGGAGGGTGATATGTTACTGGATGAAACTACCAGCCTTAAACCATGAATGATGTGTAAGAGAGGGCCTAACATCAAAGACAGACTTGTCCATAGCTTTCTAGCCATACTCAGAAGTAACAACAACAGACTGGCATTGCCACCTAGGATGTACCAGTGTGGTAACTGTAAGTTTTGTGCCTCTGTATTGAAATGTAAAAATTTCTCAAGCTGCAGTTGTGTACAGGAATATGAGATCAGGAATTTTATTAATTGCATGACTGAGAATGTTGTTTACCTAGCTACCTGTTCATGTTGGGCCTTTTATGTGGGCATGACATCCAGGGCTTTAAAAGTCAGTATAGGAGAATATCTCCAGTCCATTGCAAATAATTATGACAGAAGTGTGCTTGCTAATCACTGCAGAATCACAGCTCACAAGGACATTCAACACATTCAACACATTGTTAAGTTTTGTGGGCTAGAAATGGTGCAGTTGGGACCCAGAAGGGGGCAGTATTAATGACAAGCTGCTGGAGATGGAATCCTTCTTGATTTTCACCCTCGGTCCATTACCCACCCTGGACTTAATAAACAAATTTAACTCATGCCCTGTATCAAGAAAAAGAAATAGAGCCAGCCCTGCCCTAGCCTTTTTGCTTATTGTATGGTCTGCTTGAGAGGGTGTATACATATTAATGATCCAGCTGTATTTCAAAATGAAGTTTTTTTTTTTTGTTTTTTACACGTAGGTCCTCCTACTCTCACTGCCTAGACCTTGCATTGGGTATATATATATATATATATATATATATATATATATATATATAATAGGGCGTGGTCACACACCCATATTTAGGTTATGAAACCACTTCTATGTTAAACTCAAAATTTTGCAGCGTTAATAACTTTGAACCTGTTCAACAGATTTGCGTGAAATTTGGTATACTGATGGGGCATGATAGATCTCTTGATTTACCACATTTAGTTTCAGTCGGACCTACGGTTTGCACACAAAATGGTGAAAAATACACTTTTCACCAGTTATGCGAGAGCAGTTTTCAGATTTTTGTCTGGCACTGCGTGGCCATTGTATGGTGTGCCGCTTGTTGAAAGAGTGCCTGTCCAGTGCTCTTGGTGCCCATATCTCAGAAGTGATGTGAGATATGGGTTCAGTCTGTGATTGTGGTATGATCAAATCACTGCCATGGTTACAATGACACTTGAATTGTTTTTCTAGCTGTTACAGTTCACAAGATATGGACAAATTACTGTTACAAGCATTCGGTGGCCAATAGGAATGCTGCATGGCTCTGTAGCTATGCATAAGTGGCAGCAAAGGCCAGAGGGCCCATGCTCCTTCAGATGCATATTGTTATGCATAAATGGGCAAGTTGGTGAGAGCAAGGGGCCCTCTCCCATCAGAATGGTTATTATTATAGGGGTTCGGTCGCACCCCTATATTTAGGATTATGAAGCCACTTCTATGTTAAACTCAAAATTTTATGCGTTAATAACTTTGGACCTGTTCAATGGATTTGCATGAAATATGGTATGCATGGTGTGGCATGGTAGATCTCTTGATTTGCCAAATTTTGTTTCAGTTAGATGTACAGTTTTCTACGCACAAGCGCAAAAAATGCACTTTTTGCCAGTTATGTTGGCAGTTTTCAGATTTTGTCTGTGGCTCTGCATGGCCATTGTATGGTGTACTGCTCTGCAACTTAGTATGTTGAAAGAGCTAGGGTGAAGGAATATGCTGGTTTTTGTTTGGTGAAAAAATATTAATCCATTCAAAAGTTATTAAAGTTTTAAGTTCCCATTATAAGTCTATGGGAAAATTTATATGGTTATTTTGCGAATTAAGAATGGGGATTTGGCCATCTAGTCCCTTCTCACGATCAAAGAATTTGCAGGCTCACAATCAAAGATTTTTTGATCCTGAGTGAGGGACCAGATGGTCAGATGTGGAGGGACCAGATAGCCCAATTTTAACAACTTTTAAAATTAAATGTCTCAGAAATGGTTTGGTCTTTTAACTTGAAATTTGGAGGGTGTTGAAGGGATGTCAAGTAGATGTGAATTATAGTGTTTAGATGTCAGAAAATACATTCTTTGTGGAGATATGGCATGGCGCAGTTTACATTTTGTGGACAGCGCTTTGCATTGTGGTAGTGGCGTGAAATTTATAGGGTAGCTAGCCTTACTGCCATGGACATACTTTACAGTCATTAGGTGTGTAAAATGTAAACAGATGTGGAATTCTGCCACTCTGACCAATGAAAATCTCAAACTTTAAAATGTTATATCTCGGACATGGTTAGGTTTTTTAAATTGAAATTTGCAGGGTGTTGAGGGATGCAATAGAGATGTGATCTATGCTAGTTAGGTGTTGGGAAAATAATCGGAAAATAATATGTTGCAGAGATATTCAATGACATAATTGACATTTTTCCCATATGATTGAATTGCAGTCTGTGTCATGACTTTTGGCACCGTTATCTCGGAAACAAAGCGAGATACAGACTTTTCGCTACAAGTGGCTCAGATCACCTTCAAGCAATCTAACCACTGGAAAAAGATTTTAAATTGTAGAGTAAGTCTGTAGTGGAATTTTGTTTGTACATTGCACGGTTCATGAGATATTGTGAAATTACTGTCACAAGGGTTGAAAGAGTGCCTGTCCAGTGCTTTTTGGTGCACATATCTCAGAAACGATGTGAGATATGGGTACAATCTTTCAATATTGTATGAAGTACTCACTGTCATGGTTACAATGATGCTAGAGTTTTTTTTCTAGCTCTTATGGTTCCCAAGATATGAGCAAATTACTGTTACAAGGGTTTGGTGCCCTTTAGTACTGCTGCATGGCTCCGTAGCTTTGCGTAAGTAGGAGCTTGGGACCAGATGCATATTTTGTATGCAAAATTGGCAACTTGGTGGGAGCTGTGCTCTGCACTCCCACCAATATGTATTTTTTACTACTTATATTACACTTTTTAAAAAAGTAAGGAAATTCAATGCAAAATACTTTGTTAATGTTTCATTTAGGGTTAAAGCAAAAAAAGTCAGGAAATGAGACATTAGGGTTGAACCCCTAACTCCCCCTCACACACGCCACGCTGATCCCCCACAGTCTGAGAGATGCCGGGGTGTTTCATTGGGGTTGTGTGGCCTAAATCTCAAGCCATTCTCCTTTACTGTAGGATATCCACATACTCAGACATGGAATATATTGTAGGGGTGTGGTCGCACCCCTATATTTGAGGTTATGCAGCCACGTCAATGTTAAATTCAAAATTTTGTGCATTAATAACTTTGGATCCTTTCAATGGAGTTACATGAAATTTGATATGCGTAGTGGTCTCTTGATCAGCCAAATTTCATTTCAGTCGGACTTACGGTTTTGCATACCAAAATGCTGAAAAATGCACTTTTCACCAGTTATGTGGGCAGTTTTTATGATTTTGTCCATGGTGCTGCACGTCTTTCATGTGGCATGCTGCTGCTGTGTGACTTGGCTCATCTGAAAGAGCTTGCATCAAGGAACATGCTACTTTTTGTTTCGTGAAAAAATATTAATCCATTCAAATGTTACTAAACTTTTAAGTTCCCATTATAAGTCAATGGGAAAATTTATATGGCTATTTTGCGAAAGAAGTATGGGGTTTTGGCCATCTAGTCCAGCCTCACGATCAAAGAATTTGCAGGCTCCCTGCAGTCGGAAACATTCAGATATCTCAGCCAAGGGGGGACTTCTGAGGTGAAACTATGGTGGGTTTTGCTCAGGGGTCTTCCCTCTATCGAGCCATGCCTGTGGTTTCTTTCAAAATGGTCACAAAATAGAGCTTTTAACGTTTTTATTCTTTGATCATGGCTCGCTAACAATCTTTGTTCGTGAGCCTGCAAATTCTTTGATCGTGAGATTCTTTGATCATGATCTTTGGACGTGAGGGTGTGACTAGATGGCCACTTGAAAAAAATAAATTTTCTCAGCTCAGGTGTGGCTTATTAAGCCAAATGAGGGTAGGTTTTGCTCAGGGGGCTTCGTTCTATCAAGGCATGGCTGTGGTTTCATGCATTTCTGCCTAAAAATTAACTTTTCAAATTTTTTATTGTTTGATTGTGACCCTGCAAATTCTTTGATTGTGAGTCTGCAGATTCTTTGATTGCGAGATTCTTTGACCACGATCTTTGATCGCAGGGCATGCCTAGATGGCCACATGAAAAATTCAATTTTCTCAGCACAGGGGTCACTTCTAAAGGCAGACTAAGGTGGGATCTGCTCAGGGTCTTTGTTTTGTCAAGTCATGGCTGTGGTTTCATGAATTTTTCCTAAAAATTGAGTTTTAACATTTTATTCTTTGATCACCAGCCTGCAAATTCTTTCATTGTGAGCCTGCAAATTCTTTGATCGTGAGATTCTTTGATCGTGATCTTTGATCACAAGGGAGGGACTAGATTTCCAGATTTGGAGGGACCAGATAGCACAATTGTAACAATTTTCAAATTAAATATCTCTGAAATGTTTGGTCTTTTAACTTGAAATTTCGAGGATGTTGACAGCATGTCATGTAGATGCTAATTATGCTGTTTAAGTGTTGGACAGTACATTTTTGAGGACATATTCGTGGCACAGTTTACATTTTCTAGACAGCATTTTCCATGGTGGTAGTGGCTTGAAATTACTAGGGTAGCTAGCCTTACTGTCATGAATGTGTTTTTCAGTCCTTAGGTGTGTAAAAAATATTAATAGGTGTGGAATTCTGCCAGTGCAACATGTGAAAATCAGAAATTTTCACATTTTATATCTCGAAACAGTTTGGTCTTTCACATTGAAATTTGGAGCGTGTTGAGGGGATGTGCTGTCCATGTGAATTATGGTGTTTAGGTGTTGAAAAATTCATTTGCAGCACCCATATTGCGTGACTCACTTTATGTTTTGTGTATGGCATTTTACATTGTGGTACTGGCTTCACATTTATAGGGTGCCTAGCGTTACTGCAATGGAGGTAATTTGTAGTGGTTAGGTGTCTGACATGTAGACGGGTGTTGAATTATGCCACTGATGACTGACACTTTCCTTTCGTTCAAGGTGGTGGGCCCCACACTCCCACCCATATGCGCTGCCAGCAATACATATGATATTCAATACTTGTACTCTTATCTTAGGCACCAACTTGTGCAACTTTCTCCTTTTCTAGTCTTTCTCAAAAAGTAAGGACATTCTATGCAAAAAACTTTGTTAATGCATCATTTAGGGTTAAAACACAAAAAGTCAGGAAATGACACCTTTAGGGTTGCCTCATCCCTCTCGGAACCACCCATCATCTCAAGATTGACAGCTGACAGGGTGTGTCATTGGGGTTATGAGGCCTTAATGTCACCCATTCTTCTTTACTGTGGTTTGTGAATATTATTACAGATGGAATGGGTGACATTTATGCCTCACAACCTCAATGACACACCCCATCAGCTGTCAATCTGGGATGATGGGCAGGTCACTTGAGGGAATGGGCAACCTAAAGGTCTCATTTCCTGACTTTTCTGTTTTAACAGTAAATGATGCATTAACACATTAACAAAGTTTTTTTTTTGTATAGAAGATATATATATATATATATATATTTATTTTATGGCAGCACGGTAGTGCTACCATAGTTAGGGTTGAGGTTTTCATTTCTATGCTAAACCCCAAAATTTTGCACCTTAATAACTTTGCAACTGTTTGACAGATTTGCCTGAAATTTGGAATACTTGATCAAGAACTATAGGCCTTGGGATTTGCCAAGTTTTGTACTGGTCATATATCCGGCTGCGGAGTTATTAAGTGTGATCTGCGCGGCCACGCTTTTCCTGGAATTCTACAGTCATGCCTACAGGTTGCATGGTTTGATGGACTGGCCCAGAATCTTCAGGAACATGCAGTCAGGGTCCCCAATGTGGCTTTTGAAGATTTGGTGAAAAATATTAAACGGTTCAAAGTTATTCAAAAACAATTTCCCATTATAAGTCAATGGGAAAAGTTAACAAAAAGTTCGACAATGTCATAAATGCATTTTACTTTCGTAAATGGCCCTGTTACTTTTGCAAATCCACCATTTTGTTTTCAGTTGGTGATTAGAAAATGGTTGGCATTTAAATTTGGGACCCTCTAGCAACCTAATTATTTTTGTATTCACCTAGTCGGACCCGGGGATGCTAGCCATGTCTTTATTTTGGGATAAAACACCTCAGAAATATATTTTTCAAATTTCTGGAAAAAGTACTTTCGCAAATTACCAGGGACAGTGGTTTACCATGATTGAGAAAAGGCAAATTCCGTTTTGCAGATTGACAAAACTGGTATTGTCACCGGTGTCTGCAAGTCCAAAATCGATTTTTACCGGTGTTGGCTTTGTAACCTGTATTTAACCATTTTTTTCACTCTGCTTGCATGCATTTTCACATTTCTACATCTGCTGTTGTGTATCTGCACTTGTAGCTATCAAGTTATTTTAGAAGCTACAGTTTGTGAAGGCAGCAGGTGCACTACAGCCCCTATCCCTCCTGTATAATGACAAGACCACTAATGCCCCCTAGCCTTCTGATGCAATGGGGACAGCAGTACTGTGGACCCCTCCCTCTGGTCTGATTGGCAGCAGCCCTGCTGCCCCCATCCCTCCAGTGTGATGGCAGGAGCAGCACTGCGGCCCTCCTCCCTCCTGTGCAATGGCGGCAGCACTGTGGCCTCCATCCTTCCGGTGTGTTGTCAGTAACATGGTGGTAAAGCTCTGCAGCCCACATCCCTCAGGTGTGACAATACAGAATATTAGACAGCAGGACACTTGGATAAATTAAAAGGAACTAACCATTAGAGACTGCCACCAGTCACCACACAATGCAGACTAAGTTACTGCCCAAATGACCTTTCTCGTAAGTTCTTATCCCAAGAAATGTTAATGAAGTCAATAAAAGCAAGTACACCATTTCAAGAAAGGTAGTTTATAAAGAGTGCAAATATTGCAAATCAAAAACAATATACAACAGTTGAAAAATGTGAACAAAAACAAAATCTAAATGAAAATGTGCAGAATGTAGAAAAGTGAATATATATTGAAACAAGTGAACTAAAACCTAAATACAAATACTCGAAGTGTCAGATGTGCAAAGGTACAGGAAATGTGGAAAACTGTGCATAAACAAAATTTAAATGTAAATGTGCAAAATGTGCAATACAGTATGTATGACAAAAAATATACAGTGAAAAACATGAACTAAAATAAAATATAAATATACACATACACACACACACACACACACACACATACACACACACGCGACATGACAAGGAATATAGAAAACAAGCTAACAAAGTTATTGAAAGTGTTTACACCCTATAACTAAAACAATGTGCAAAGCGTCAGTAGAAAATGTTCACAATCTAATCCTTCGACTTATTGTACATAAGCTGGGATAGCAATCTCATATTGTCTACTAGCAGATTAGTCTTTGGTCTGTGTGGATCTGTCCATAGACTGAGAAAAATCTCTCCACATCGGCACTCAACACAGGTATCCAAATGGCTTGCAGAGCAGCTTTGGCTAGTACTGGTAATTGTGTCTGCACTGAAATCCAGTACTGGCCAACATTAAAGTCCATTATGTCTGGAAGCTCTCCTATGTCCTGCCCAACATACATCTCCCAGTCCTTATGTAGTGCAGTTTTGTTGTGCAGTTCAAATACACCAATGTCACTGAAGTAGTGTGTGAAGTACCTACTCAATTTAGGAAGGTTGTAGGGGTTCAAAATACGGCAGGCTTTCAAGAACCCTATGGCTGGGTTTGTTTCCATATGTTTAGCCATTTTGTTAGGGCTACTCAAATGCTTTTGGAAAATTGCAATCTGCTCCTGCTTAACCCGTGGCCTAAGGTAGCTAAGTATTCATCTGTCCTTTCTCCAAATGCTTCCATTTTTGATACACCATCTGAAACCTCTGTTTTATTCCATGTAGTGCATCGAATACAGAAACAGCCAAGGGTTTGTCTTTCCTTTGTAGAAGTTCTATTGTGCTGATGAGATCATTGCAGTTTTCAGTGATGAAGGCTGTGTGAATCTGCAGCTTTGTAAACTAGTCTTGGAAAAGTTTTCTCAACGAATTCATGGAGTTGCAATCACTTGCTTCCTCCTGGAAGAAGTCTCTTAAGTGCTGAAGATAAAGTGAATGGTACTTAACGGTTTCAGACCAAGTGTTCCAACGGGTTAAGACAGAAACAGGAGGCAATATTTTCTTTTCTACATCTCGCCCCTCCAGGAATGCCAAGTACTTTTACGTTTGGGCGACTGCTGGAATGCGTATTTCACAAGTGCCACAAGTTTATCAACCAGTTCAAAATGGTCAATCCATGTGTCTCCCACCAAGGATAACACATGTGCCCAGCAACCAACATGGATCACATGGGCACCAATAAGGCCATATAAAACCTCTTTGAAGCACTTCACCATGTACCGCACATTGTCACTGATGAAGTCAACTACTTGGTCCATCTCCACATCATATTTCTGCAATGTCTTTATAACACTTTGTGCGACAATGGTGTGATTTACTGCTGGCAACTCTGCTGTTTCTGCAATGATAGATTGTCTGCTCTGCATGACAAAAATTATGTTCAGTATACAGCGGGCATCTGCGTCTGTCGTCTCATCGCACATTACAGAGAATGTCTTCCCTTTCACAAGCTGTGAAATTCCATCCTCCATTTCCTTTCTCAATTTGGGCAAGTAGTTCTGCCTTAAGGTGGATACCTTTGGGAGAGCACCAATTCCTTTAACGTTGTCCCCCATCCAGTCTCTTATGCACGGTTGATCCAACTTTTCGATGGGTATATTTGCACCACACCAAGCCCTTAATACACCCAATACAGTATTCTCCCATGCTGCAGCTGCAGAAGTTGTGGCATTAAAGCTGGTGTGAAGCGTCACCTGTCTGTTGCTATTCTTTTGGCTTGCATTCTTCATGTTTTTTACTTTTGCAGTGATCCACCACTGTATCCTTCCTCACATAGTCAATGGGGTGATCACAAAAGCGACAAAACATTTTCCCTCCATCCTCATACATGCCTTCCAACTTGAATTGCAATGCACGGTCCTTAGCAGTGACACTGGAAAGTTTTGCCATTTTGCTTGGTGTTGCCATCACGATGTGTAGAACTGATGACTCCAAAGAACTAAAAAGTGGAACACAAGTTGGAGAGATATTAAAACAGGCTTTAGATCTACTTAAAGGTTCACAACAACGAGATTAAGGATTGAAATATCACAGATAATTTATGCCCATGGATGAGAGTCTGGAGAACAGCAACAGAAAACACGCTGATCTCAGCTGCTCACAATCCATACAAAAACAATACCAGAATCAGAATCTCACTGCTAATCCATGCGGACCATGCTCAATCCATGGATGGCAGTCGGTAGGCTAGCTTCTGAAATCAAGCTGTCCTCAGAAGCTGTCACAGGCTTGACTATGTAATACAAAGTACAATATTGACATCCAAATATAACCCTGGTCACAGTTGATGAGAAATCCTGATGACATACAGGATCCGGGCTTGCTTCCCATTGTACCAAGACCTTATCAGTCTCCCCAGCTCAAACAAACTAAGACTTGAAAAACACATGAATATGAAGATCACACCATACCTTTTAGAGATGATGATGATTATTTCCAGCAGAAATTCACACCAAGCAGGAATGTTGAAGCCTAAAAATCGAAAAAAAAAAAATAAAATTAGTATCTAAACAAAGGATACACACACACACACACACACACACACACATACACACACACACACACACACTCACCCCACATGCACAAGTAAATGACATCTAGTTAGACATGCCATCTGCCTCCTTTGCATGGAGACAGAACCTAAAAGTCCGACTGTGAGCCACCAGGACTAAGGTGTTACCAATATAGCCATGGTTGCAGCCACCTATCCTGAATGCCAAGCAAGGGGCCATATAGCTAGGGTCTTATTGCAATTATTCAGCTTGCCACCCACACTCCCCAGTCCCTAGCTACCACCATCCACAGGAAAAAACCTTTGTGCAAACCACCCAGGGTGTGTAAAACTTAAAGCAGCAGATCCCCAAATGTCTGCATTTGGAGACAAGGGCTCTGCGTCAACATCTGGCGGGTTGTACTAACAAAACCCACTTCCAGGGAGGATGTTGATGCAGACACCCTCCATTCATTCAAGTCACTCATCATGGACAACTCCTCACTCACTGGGTTGCAGTACTCAGTGACTGGCACAAGGGCCATCACTGAAAAAGTGTCCAAACAAGGTTGGTGCCAGTATCTCTGCAAGTCATTTTCAATTATTTTAATTGTAGTTGATGGTGGGGACGTTACATGGCAGCCCAGCTTTCCACCAACACTCCAAACCATTCAGTCACTAACCACCTGAAAATAAACTACCTCTAATAGCTACTGTTGCCCGCATACCAAGAAACTGAACCAGTCTTCACCAAAAAAGTGAATGATGAGACATCCAAAATAAACTTACTTTTTCAGCGGACAGGACATGTTGCTGTTAGCAGTCTGGAGTTCAGGCATCCACATCAGTCAACAGACCAGGGTTGGGTGTGAGCTGAACAGTAGTACAGTCTGTAGCAGAACACAGCCTTGAAAGCACTGAGAAGTCACTTCAACTTCCATCTCCAGGCAAAATGGAAACCACAGCCTTCCTCAATATTTGACTGCAGCCCCCACCCATCTCCGTGTGATGGCAGCATGTGCAGCACTGCAGCCCCACCCATCCCATGTGATGGCAGCATGTGTAGCACTGCAGCCCCACCCATCCGATGTGACAGCAGCGTAGCAGCAATGCAGCCCCACTTCGTCGTGTGATGGTAGCATGTGCAGCCACTGCAGCCCCACCCATCAGTGTGACGGCAGCATGTGCAGCACTGCAGCCCCACCACCATCCATGTGGCGTGGCATGCTGCACTGCAGCCCACCCATCCATGTGACGGCAGCATGTGCAGCACTGCAGCCCCCACCCTGCCCTGTGACGGCAGCATGTGCAGCACTGCAGCCCCACCGTCCCATGTGACGGCAGCATGTGCAGCACTGCAGCCCATTGCCATATATAAATCTGTCCAAGCTCAGACGTGAAGTAAGCCAAACCACCAGACACCAAGGTGGACTTGGTCAGTTCAGTCCCTATCTAATATATAGATGCCTGATTTGGTTTATTTGTAAACAAAGTGCATCCAACTTAAAAAGTTCAAGTGATTAATGAGGATGCGAATGGAGATACACAAACACAATCTCTGCCAAAGAATAAACCAATCCAGAATCACAAAAATAGTAATTTGTGAACTTTCTGGCTATCTTCATGAAAATGGAGCCTCTTAGTTTTCATGTCGGAGCTCAAACTCAAGAAAGGAGTTCTGCCGGCAGTGGTGAAACCATGACAGCTGTTCTGAATTGGGCTTTGTCTCTCCTATCTCTCCTGCAGTTGGTATAGGTCAATGAATCTTTGCACCTGATCACTTATACCAATTGGTACATCCTCTGGAGCACCCAGAATGTTAATTATGGCACTACTGAACATGACACACTCTTTTCCTTATTAAAACTGCAAGTTAATGACAATGCCTCACTCCTTTCTCAATTGGCAGCGTAATAATGGCCTAGACACACCACTGTACTTACAATAAAAGGGCACAAAATTTCAATGTCCAAGCATAAGGGCACTTGAAGAAAGGGCAAGGTAACATCATCAATTCATGATGGCGAAGGTGCAAGATTTTCACAAGCTCCTAAATGAATGAGCGGATGCACGGAGAATTAAATAATTTGAGTGATTATATGCAAAGATTATTAACTTAATATAGTGCCTGCGGGGGACAAGATAGATGAAGCGAGCCCCAATCTGTACAGTGATCAGGGCTTCACCTCAGCCAGTAGTTCTCCTTTAAGAACTCACCAGTCACCATCTCTAGTTCCCCATCCTCATCCTAGCAAACATGGACTGCCCTGGTGCCAAGGCAGTTACACCACACCACCTAGGAGAAAAGCCACCACAAGAAGTTTGTATGAATGACCACTCCAGATACCCATGCACTGCCACACAGTACTCCCTGAAAGGCAAATACTTGGGTGGTATTTTTTATTAGCATCACCTATGATAAGACAGTTGGTTGTGGGCCTGGTTGTGGTACTAACATACTAAAATGCCATCAGAACAGGCATAACAGTCTTTCGCATCTGCTCATTTGGTCAGCCCCCATACTGGGAGCTGACCTTGCTGCCGCCCTTGCCTTCTCTGGCTTCTCCCTTCCCAGTTCCGGATATTCTCACTGCATTGGATTTTGCTTCCAGAACCCTTCCCCTGTACCTGTCCTACCCCCTCTTGAACCTCTCCACTGTCTCTGCCTCCACCAGCCCCCTGGGCAGCGCATTCCATGGCTCCACCACCCTCTCAGTGAAGTAGCACATCCTCCTTTTTTTGTCCCCTGAATCTCCCCCAGCTTCCACCCATGCCCTCCAGTTGCCCCCTCCTCCTTCCTGTGAAGCACCCTGACTGCTCCTCCACCATTTACCCCCTTCATGTACCTGAAGACCTCTATCATGTCCCCCCGGTCCCTTCTCTCTTCCAATGTGTACATATTTAGCTCTTCAAGCCTCTCCCCATAGGTCCTGTCCCCCAGACCCTCCTCTGGACCATCTCCAGGAGTTTAATGTCCCTCTTTAAGTGTGGCCTCCAAAACTGCATGCAGTACTCAAGGTCTGGCCTCACCAAGCAGTTATAAAAAGGGAGCATCACTTCCCTCTCTGGAGGTGATCCCCCTAGTGATGCATCCCAGCATGCTGTTGGCCTTGGCTGCTGCCCTCCTACAAGTCTCTGAGTTGTTCATCTTGACATCTACCAGCACCCCCAGGTCTTTCTCAGCCATTGAGACTTGTAGCATCCCCCCCAGGGTGTACACTTGGCCCGGGTTTCTGGCCCCCAGGTGCAGTAGTTTGTACTCCCATCGATCCCTTTCACTCCTTGAGCACTTGAATTGCCTGTGGGCTGCCTTCTTTCCCCACACCACCTTCTGGACCTCCCTGGTCCACCAACAGGGTTTTCGGGCCCTACCTCATTTTCGTCTTCACCCCCGTCCTGATGAATTCCCACCTACTGTCAGCGTCCATGTCTGACCCAATCACATCCAAATGCTCCTTAAGGATCCTTCCCATTTCCTTAAAATCCACCCCCCCAAAGTCAGTTATCTCTGTCTTTGTGCAGTCTTCTACCCCTCCTAGGTCCAGGCAGAACCAGACCGTGGCATGGTCACTGCCTGCCAATGGGTCTCTTACCTCCAGGCCCCCAATCTGTTCACTGTCTGCCAGAACCACATCCAGTACCTGAGCCTCTCTGGTCGTTCCCCCACCTGCTGAATTAGGAAGGCATCTTGAAAGACATCCAACAACCTCTGTTCCCTGGCCACTGAAGATGGTAGCCCAGGTTGCCGCAAAGCCCGCCCCCCAGCAACAACTTCTTTATTCGGAACATTTAAATTTTATAAGCACAAATCAAGACAGGCCACCAACAGGCCTTCAACATATTCCATTAGAAATTACAGCAAAAGGTTTAACATAGAAAATGTATTTAATAAAAGTGGTAAAATTGTTAACATGCAGTTCGACAGTTTGACTTGTCTGTTTATTCCCTAGGTAATCCAATGTCTGCGTCCTCCAAAATTGATGAAGGGAACCAAGAAGGACAATCTACAATTCCAGCTGCACAGATGATGCCCTCTGGATTCAGATGAAACATGGAGGTTGATTGTTTGATGATGTTTAATGAAGATTTTTGTCTGGCGTGTGTCTGTATTATTTTCTACACAGATATGCACACCACCCAACAATACTTTACACCATGTTTAAATATAGGATAGCCAGGATAGAGGCAGCAGGTCCCAGGCAGCACAACACAGGAAATGATAAATGAAACAAATGAAAAATACTCATTTCAGTAAAGACATGCCCCCAAAAAATCACCACAAAATCAAACAACGCACCTTCCCCCTACCCGGGGTGGAGGGGGAGGAGGGCAGATATGTGGAACAGCTGCATCACAAGCCTGGGACCCAGGCCTATCATGCAGCCAGGCCCCACTTGGGTATCCATGGTGCTAAATGAAGACAGGTCATGTAACATTTTGTTGAACCACACAGTAATGTTAAAAATTTATATATATATATTATATATATTATATATATTATATATATATAATACATATATATATACAGTATATATATTGTCTACATGGGATATGACATGGCCTGCCTGAAGATATATTTATCCTCAGGAGAGGCAAATGATGACATGACATCTCACTCGTGGTGAGAGTGAAGATAAATATGATATCTTCAGGAAGGCCATGTCACTCATGTTCTGTTTATACAATGCATGTTTTGGGCCCCTGCCATAACCCAAACAATGTTGTTTTCTTGCAACACCACTTAATGCAATTCTCCACAGGTTTACAGAGAGGCACTGTCTTCGTGTATGCCTAGAAAATGTGTGGTCCCTCAGCCGACCATCTACAAAAGAGCACCAGAGCATGGCACCGACCCAGCAGACTGGCATACATGCTGGAAAAAATGGTTCTGTGCCACTGTACCCGCCCGTCCCTCCCTCAGAGGCCAGAACCATTTTTTGCCAGCATGTGAACCAGTCCACTCGGCCGTCCCTCAGCTGACCATCAACAAAGAGCACCAGAGCATGGCACAGACCCAGCAGACCAGCATACATGCTGGAAAAAATGGTTCTGTGCCACTGTGCGCCCATCCCTCCCTCAGAGGCCAGAACCATTTTTGTCAGCATGTGAACCAGTCTGCCCAGCCCGTCCCTCAGCCAACCATCAACAAAAGAGCACCAGAGTGTGGCACGGACCCGGCAGACTGGCATACATGCTGGAAAAAATGGTTCTGTGCCTCTCTGCCCACCCACCCTCCCTCAGAGGCCAGAACCATTTTTGTCAGCATATGAACCAGTCCGCTGGACCATCCCTCATCCGACCATCAACAAAAGAACACCAGAGCATGGCACAGACCCAGCAGACTGGCATACATGCTGGAAAAAATGGTTCCATGCCACTCTGCCTGCCCTCCCCTCAGAGGCCAGAACCATTTTTGACAGTATGTGAACCAGTCCGCCTGGCCCGTCCCTCAGCCGACCATCAACAAAAGAGCACAGAGCATAGCACGGACCCGGCAGATTGGCATACATGCTGGAAAAAATGGTTCTGTGTCACTCTGCCCACCCATCCTCCCTCAGAGGCCAGAACCATTTTTGCCAGCATGTGAACCAGTCCGCCCAGCCCGTCCCTCAGCCGACCAACAACGACCAACCACTGGAGCATAGCGCGGACTCGGCAGACTGGCATTCATGCTGGAAAAAATGGTTCTGTGCCACTCTGCCCACCACCCCTCCCTCAAATGCCAGAACTATTTTTGCCTGCAGTAGTGGACTGGGATCCATGTTGAAAAATTTTGTTCAGCACATTATTCAATGATTTATCTTTGTTACAGTAAGCACAGTAGCTCATGCCCCCCATTTTCCTCCCTTCCTTGCTTTCCTATTCAGAAAAAAACAAAAAAAACTTACCAGACTATGGCAGGAACATAGAAAGGCAGTAGTCCTTTGGCATCAGATGGCAAGGCAGGTCAGATACCAGGAAATAGGACAAGTCAGAAGAAGGAAGCTAGTAGGGCAGGTTACCAGCACAAAGTTGGCAGTGCAAGTCAGCATGGGCAACAGCCACACTACCAACCCAGATGGACAAGAATGTCCATCTTCTTTTCATCCCCTGATGCACAATTTAGTCATTAATCTTTTCAACCCCCAAAGACGAGCACAGCCATTCTCCCCACTAAAATGGACCTCGCCCACTTCCCCATCCACCCAACATACATGCCCACTCCCGGACCATCATAGGATATAGCCACTCTCTCCCCACCCCCACCACTAGCCCCAACAAAAGCAAAAGGGACCTGCAGGCCCACTTTCCCCACCACCATGGACCTGCATGCCCAGTTCCCCAACACCACAATTGACCTACTCTGCATGACAACTTAAGAGATGTTAGCCTGACTCCCCACTCCAGTTCCATGTGGGTAAGCAGCTATAGCCAAAGGACTGCGAGACAAAATATGTTATCCTGGCTCCTTACTCCCCATTCTAATTCAGTATGTGCTAGCTGCAATAGCAAAAGGACTGAGAGGCATAAGTTGTTAGCCTGACTCCCTCCTCCAATTCCATGGGGGCTAGCAACTACAGCAAAAGGACTGAGAGACAAAAGATGTTGGCCTGGCTCCCCAATCCTTGCTCTCATTCAATATGTCATGTGCTAGCTACAATAGCAAAAGGACTGACAGCCATAAGATGTTAGCCTGACTCCCCATGTCAATTCAGTGCGGGCTAGGAAATACAGCAAAAGGACTAAGAGTCAGTGGATGCCAATGGTGAATCTCTGTGCAGACACAACAGCACCCTGTCACCCATGAGCAAGTCATTTTCTCTGATACCATTCCAGTCCCTCCCAACCGTACTTATGTCTGAACTAATCTGTTGGGAGTAAAATATACTGTATATTCTAAATGTGAATAAAATCTACACTTGCAGTGTTAGTCACCAGGAAAATGGTACAAAAACACCAATGGGCCTAGTTTACTGTACAATGACAGATTATGTACGTATTGGGCTGTCAAAGCTAATGAACTGCAGAAAGTCTTGTTTTCTCCCAGCTGGCACCAGTTAGCAGTGCTTATGAAATCAGAAAACATATTCCATATACAAGCAAATTAGTACATCAGAGCTGTGTGACTTGCAGAATTCTGCAAGAGGAACTTGTGCAGAATAGCAGTTTCTCATTTGAATGCTTTTTGGAATTTCTTTCTTAATTCTGTGGAGTTCCAAAATACATTTCTCATGTAAACTACTTACATGGAGCACTTACACCATGGAATAAATTTCCTTGGACTGCAAAAATCATTCCACTTTTGAAATTTCAGAATTCTGCTACTGACAGAGTCAATGGCATTCTGCTCTGTCAGACTTTAAAAATGCTGTATAGCACAAAAGTTCTGTTATTAAACACATTTTGGGCTAATTTCCTCTGCTTTTCCACAAACATTTACATTTCACTGGAGATTTTAGGAAAACAAAATAAACAAAAAAGTACTAGAAGATAGACTCATTTCAAATTATACATACTTCAATATACTTTCTGTATTTACAGTAGCTTCCCCTTTTTATAACTATGCAGATTAGCAGCAAAAATGGTTCACTGTCTCTAAGACTTCATCTGTTCTAACTTCTTGTCTACACTTGATGTCACAGTCATAATCACAGCAACAGATTGCGATGGCACATATGTAAACATGCAGCCTGAATAGATGAAATCTAGAGGCAGCGATCCTGCTTCCATTTTACAATGCCTTGTTTTAACGAAAAAAGAAAACTTAAATACAGAAAATATTATAAAACATAAATTGGTATATCTAAAAATGATGATTCTTCAGCGTTTTTTTAACTGTGTGTTACATTTTCCCTTAAACAGCATCACCATGAGACAATTAGATCAGGACAGCCAGGTCAGAATGCCATATCTGTTTAGTGGGATTAATGTGATGATAGCGCGGCGAGAATAATGCTAAACATATTAACGCATATTTATTGCGGCTGGTTTTTATAGCGCATATACTGTTTGGCGCTTAGCGATAATAGCCTTACTGCCACATGTATTACATACAGGATCGCAACACCAGCATTAGTATAGATGAAAAATTAACAATTGGCCTTTTGGTTTTGGAGGTTTAATTGAGCACACGCTCACTGTGTTAATTTCAAGTGCACCACCACAGGCCAGCCCTGCCAACATGAGCAGGTCTGCAACATGAAGTTTAAAAGGAAATATCTGGTACCAGGTGGAGAGGAATCTATCAGTTGAACTGTATTGTGATCTGCAGCATGGCGGTAAGCAAAGTGCAAGGCAGCATCTAGAAGCATATTTTTAACGATAGCTCGAGATAACTGTTTATTGAGCCAAGCCTCCATAGGGCAAGTAATAGTGGCCACTGTAAGACATAGTTTAGGTCAAGCCTGCATAAGGCACTGGATTACTGCCTACATATCTGGTTTAAATATTGCACTAAATTATTTTCCCTCTCAAAATATGTTCCTGAAATAAAGTCGTGTTTTTTAAATCGCCTTTCTGACTTGCCAAGAAACGATCCTCCTCCATGATTGTCCTATGTGATTCTGAGAAACACTGACCAGGTAATTAAGGGAGCATACTGCATACATCAGAAATACACCTTCATTTAGTTACTTAAACAATTAATTGCCTAAAATGCTGCCACAGTCAGTAAAAACTAACAGAAAGAAGACCGTAAGAGGAGCAGGCAAGTCAGTAAGTCAGCAGGCGTCCTGAAAACGATGGTGGGTGGCAAGATGAGAGGCGATCTTTTGCAGGGAGACACAGCAGCTACAATGAACAATGACGAGATTAGGGAGCACAGCAGTGTGCCTTTTAAAGCATTGTAATCACGCAGCTGGCAAGAACAAATGCTAGTTTGGTTTTCCCGCTGGATTTCCGTTTGGCCAATTGGAAGTCTGTGTCTCTTGAGAATTCCATCAGCCAATCAGCATTCCGGTCCTCCGTCCGTTTTCCAGAGTGCGGTAAACCACTGTCCTGCAAATTACTTTTGTGCTCACTAAAGTGTCAAACTTTTTTTTATGGCTGCGAAATTACACAGTAGTTTTCTAGTCTGTGGAAAGTGACAGCAATTCTTTGGCACTGCGCTGCAAAAAGCGGTTGAGAGTTTTGGGCTGAAATTTGGAGGAACACAGCCGACATCTCACAGATGTGCCTTTCAGAGTGTTGTATTGAAAAAATATTACACGGCGACAAAGTTACAGCACTCCAATGTTGACAGTTTTTCCCATAGGATAACATTACGGCGCCTGACGCATTACAGGACTCCTTTGGCACCCTGCTGCAAAATAACGGTTTGGTCTTTTTTCCTGAAATTTGTAGAGACAAATGTGCCTTTCAGTGGTTTGTTGAAAAAATATTACAGGAAGGCAAAGTTATGGCTCTCCGAACTTCTCTTTTTTTCCCATAGGATAACATTACAGCGTTCGCTGCGCCTTTCAGGGCCCGTATGTCGGAAACGGTGCGAGATACAGACTTTTTGTCGGAAAAATGCTTAGCCCCCTAATAAGTACAAAACTAGCCAGGACAGTCATAAATCATATGACTTTTACATTTATTTTCTACGTCGTACGGTTCTTGAGATATAACCAATTTAGTATTCCAAGTCCTCATTTTCTGCTCCGATACCCATTATTATGCATACATTCTTTGTACTCACTGTCTTTCTCTATGCAGCTTTTGGGGAAAACCAGCCTGTGCGCTTACATTACTGTTACCATTGCCCTTTCCGCTTGCGGTTCCGTGCCAATTTCACTTACCGTTGACATCTACGCCACCATGTGCGTTATCCTTTCATTTGTGCTTGCGTTTCTGTTATTTTTTGCCATTTGTGTCTACAGTACTGTTTCTCTTTCTGTTTCACTTTGCATCACCATGCCCATTGACATTTCCATTTGCAGGCACCATGTTACTATGTGACAACACATCATGTGGCACACCGTTCCCGTCTACGCCACCATGTGCGTTACCCTTTCTGTTCTCATTTGCACTTGTGTTACCATGTGCGCCACTGTTAGCGCTTCTGTTTGCATTGCTGTTCCTGTTACTATGCCACAAGACATCATGTGGCTGGCCCCGCGCTCCTGCCGCTGCATTATGTGGTGGGAGCGCAGGGCCCTCTGGGCCCCGTGCTCCTGCCACTGCATTACATTCACTATTTCTCATTATCATTCTCAAAAAAAAGGGAAATTAGAGGCAAAAAACTCTGTTTAATGCATCGGTAGGTAAGGCCATGCAACTACTAAGTGTGGTACATTGTGTGCAGCTGCAATCAGGGATGTATATGTTTGGTGTACATGGCCTCAGTTTTGCTGTTGATCTCCACTGAGCATGCAGTACCTGGTCAGGTGGGTGGGGATGTCTTGTAGTACATTTAGACAATTGTTTGTTATTTCTGTCACCTGCTGCTGGATGTCTGTCATTGGTTGTGTTGACTTGGTCCTCCCCCATACTTGAATGTGTGTGTGTGTGTGGTGCTGGGGGGGGTGAATTCGGAGTTAGGGTTTTCAACCCTAACAGCGAATTTCCTCACTTTTGTCGCTGTGGAACAACCCTAACTAATGCATTAAACTGAGTTTTTTGCCTCTAATATATATATATATATATATATAT